>OX608073.1:255218743-256418743 GCA_951509635.1 Eupeodes luniger
CTTTTTTAAATGTTGATGATATTTTCTATGTTTCGAAAGAATTCAGTATTTAAATCAATGAGTCATTGACAAAATTGGGTCGAAAGAATCTATTCTGATTTCTTCATATTGACGAACAAAACTTTTTGGGGCGTAGACTTCATGATTTTAAGACTTTTAGTTTTCGTGATCTTGGAATTCTTGGCTTTTAGCATTTTGGGTTTTCAGGATTCTGGATTGTCGCGATGCAGGATTATTGGGATTTTGAATTTTAGGGAAAATGTCTCAGATTTTGAGTACATATTTCAAGCTTATAATTTGTGTTTGTGGGAAATTCGAATCTAGTTTCAGAAGCATCGTGTTTAAAAGTACATATTTGAAAATGTCTTAATTTAAAATTTCTATTAAAATTACAAATTTTGCAAAACTTAACTCGAAAGGGATGTGTTTTTTTCTTTATAAACTAATTTGATCATAATTATATTTCGAAATATGTACATATACACAAAATTATATTTAGTGTTTCAAAATTATATATTGCCACAAAAACGGATTTTTTTTTTCAGTTTGATTTGCCCAGTGATACAAATATTGGTTTCGAGAGCAAAAATTGTTAGAGGTATTTGAATGTGCTCAAAAGTCAGTAAATTAAGTGCGTTTTGTTCGCATTCCATATATAGTAAAGTGAGAAATTGCCAACAAAACGATCCGCAGTAGTCCGGTTTTTATATTTGAAAGTTGATACAAATGAATATTTTCCAGAATAATTTATCAAAAAAATCCAAAAAAAAATAGCGAAATTCAGACCAGGGGTGAAATCGTGTAAGCTGATTTTTGTTAGTTGATTATCAAAATCAAGAAAATTCGTCTGTGTATTGTGATATTCGATTTCAAAGTTTTAAAAACAATTTGACATAAAATAAAAACTTCAAGAAGGGGATTTGTTCGTGCACAACTACATTAACATGTGGTGTTGAAGCGAGCTTGAAGCTCGCCTAAATTCTTTATATACCTGAATCGAGTTGAAATGAGCTTGATTCGCCTCGGTTCTGGTCGTCAAAATTTGTGAAGAAAAACCTATGTGGGGAGTTGGTTATATAGATAATGCGTTATGGTCTGTTTATTTGCATGTTTGTGTACAAAAAATATAGTTTTGTTTTAATCAAATTTAAAAAGAAAAAAAAAATGCACATGGTATTGAGCATATTCTTATATGGTGCTGAACTATTCAGTTTTTCATTGTTTAACACGAATCAAACTATCTCACTAGCACTTCATAAGAAACATCGAAACACCATTTGCATTTTAGAAAGTGCTGTCAAACTTAATCATTTTCAAATCTTCTTGTGCGGTGGAAACACCAAAAAGATTTATCTAATCTAAACTGAGATAAACCTTTGGTGGAAACATAGCAAAACTTAATTATCTTTTTAGTGTTTTCTCTTCCAAAATAAGCCCAGTTAGTCCATTTTCACTAACAAAACTTAATAATATCAACAGTAATAGATTGGTTTTTTCCCCAATAGAAAACACACATGATTCCAAATGCACAACTACTCAACGAACACAGCCATCGAGATACAAATGCAATATCAATCTTACCAACATTTGAGAACGAAATCACATAAGATCCATTCGAGGCTCGTATAAATGTCAAAACCTATCCATAGTGAGATTCTACTCTAACTTTTATCGGTGTTATTCATACTATGGATATTGTTTTTGTTATTCGTGCAAAATCCTACTATACTATGGATAGACTTGCCAACAAAACACGGGTATTATTATTATTTTTTTGAAACACATTTTTTGGCTTAGGTATCCTGAAGTGAAAGGTCCAGAAGATTCATTTTATTTTTTCTCATTTTCCTTGAAACGAAAACGAATTTTCTGCTAGTAAACAAAAATTGTAACAAATTTGCGATTTATAAATACATATGTACATATACAAATTAGGTGGCTCAACAATCCATTGAGAACAAGTTCCTAGTTGCTTACATCACTCAACCAATACTGTGTGCGAGTAATGTTGTCAGGGATGGAGAGGACTTACAGATTTATGCCGAATCCGAACGGCTAATTTGTGAATGCACTTTTCATGACAAGAATTACTCTTGGACTATTTGTCAATTCCTTGCAAAGGCAGTACCCCTGAAGAACTTTAGGTTTCACAGGCAGAGATGTGTCAGGCATGACATTCCTACGCATTAACCATCATGCCACGTGTACTACCGATTTAAGATTTGGTTTATTAAATTTGACAAACAGTTCAAAACACCATTGAATAAAAAACACGTATTTGTAAGTAAATCAAAAATTGTATAGAAAATTGTTTTGAAAAATTCCAATTTTTTAATTCTTAGTTTGAAGTGTACTTTCTTATATCCGAAACTATAAACATCTCGCTTTAAAAACATTATGGATTTCTAGTCTTATGACAAGTTATACGTGTATAATTAATGTTATTTTTAACCACTATTATCTTATGGCAAATTTAATTTTAATTCAAATTAATATTCCATTTGAGCTTAAGGACTTTTTATTTAGAACTTGTACATGTTTTGTTAAATAATTGTCTCGGTGGTTGTGAGGTTTGTAATAAAATAACCAAGAAAAGTTTCTTTTTAAAGATATTTCATCTCGTTTAGTATTATATCCTATCATCGGGCTACATTGATCAGCTATATCAGTCAATGCAGCCTGATGATGAAATATATTCAGAAATGATTTTCCAAAGTTTAGTTATGAATATAATAGCAGTGGTTTTCAAATTACTGGTCGAACAAAAATTACGTTTTTTCTGTCCTACAAACAAAAAAGAACGATTTACAATGTCCTTAATTCGAATTTCACTTTAAAATGTTGTTATCACATCAGGTTTTAAAAATGTGTCCCTTTTAAAATGCTAAAAACTCAAAATATCTCTTAACAATGAACTGTATGGTAATTTTCCAAATTAGGTACAAATCTTTCTCTTCTATCTTTTTAGTTTTTGGTAATTATAATTAGTTATGAGTTTTTACTTGACTCAATTTAAAGTTTTGAACAAACCTTGAATTTATTACTTATCGAGTTTTAAAAAATACATTTTGGAGTCAATTATTAGTGCTGATTTCGAATCCAAACTTTGATTTTGACTATTTGCACAACTATTTTCAATATTTAATATACATATTTCAACAATTTGATATTTAAGAATTGTTAAGACAACAGATTCGAACAGATACAAAAGCGAAACTTACTTTCAAACCGTTTTACTTTTCTTTTTCGAAATCCGTTTTAGCATAAATGGTTTAACCGTACGACCTTGTGGTAAGAATTCTTGATGCACTTTACCATTATAATAGAAGAAAACAGTAAGCAAAACCTTCACATTTGATCGAACTCGACGTGCTTTTTTCGTTCTTGACGTTAGATGCTTCCAAGTGGACGATAGTGCTTTGGTTTCGACATCATAACCGTACACCCATGTTTCATAACCAGTTATGACCCTTTTAAGCAAACTTGGATCGTCGTTGACGTCATTTAACAGCTCTTGAGCGATGTTCATGCGATTGTTTTTTTGGTCAAAATTCAGCAGTTTCAGCAAAAATCGCCGAGCTCGTAAAAACACGTCGAACCTTAGCAACTACCACAGACAAAGTAAACAGTGAATATAGCTGAAAATTGCATCATACTTTAGGGGCATGTATACCAACACAATAAAAAAATAATTTTGACCTTCGGACTCTCCAGACCCGCGGAATTTAAAAATTCCGGGTACTTTTTGAACACACTATATGATTTCTAAATCAATATTCATGTACATAATGTTTAAATTAAAAAAAAAATGTTTTTTTAAATAATTCAAATGTGATTTAGTAAATAAGTTTAAAAAAAAACTGAACTTGACATTCAAAATTTCGATGTAAACTTTCTTGAAATTAAGAGACTAAGTAATTGTCCACCATTTAACTTAAAGCAAAGGATGAATTGCTCTTGAACAAAATTCGGACGCTTATTTTAGGTGCCACGTCAATGTTAAAATTATTTTCGAGTTATGAGATTGTTATTGCATTTTTTGACTTTATAAGGCAGACATTTTAAATTAAGGCCAAACAAACAATACATACACAAGATTTGTTTAAAACTGATTCATACATTTTTTTTTTGTTTTGGTCAGGTCCATTGAACTTTGGTCTTCTTTCATCTCATCTGCTATACCCTTTTGATGTTCATTTTAACCCTTTTCATGTATAGAAGTAGGACCACATTTCTGAGAAAATATAAATATTTATTCTTGTAATTAAAAATTTTAATTAAATTTTCAATCTGGCAATGCTGTTTAAGTAAATATCCATTTTGTATCTCTTTATAATCCCTTACAGGCTATATTGCTATGCACAGAAACATGTAAAATCAATAAAGGCTGTAACTCGTCCAGGCGAAGTAGCGGAGAAGCAACGCTACAAAAGCATCCGTCGACCGAAGAACCAAAAGAAGTTCAAAGTTCGTAACCTGCATCATTCCTCACCCTACCATGTATCCGATCATAAGGCTGCTGTTACAGTCGGTGTTATTATGGGCGTCTTTCTTATATGCTGGGTGCCGTTCTTTTGTGTGAATATTGTAGCGGCCTTCTGCAAGACCTGCATAGGTGGACAGACATTCAAAATACTCTCATGGCTTGGCTATTCGAATTCAGCCTTTAATCCAATTATCTATTCAATTTTCAACAAGGAATTTCGAGATGCATTCAAACGAATTCTAACCACGAAAAATCCCTGGTGCTGTCGACGTGAACCAGGCAACATCCATTCCAGGAATAGTGACCGTTTTGTGACCGATTATGCTGCCAAAAATGTTTGCATGAACTCTGGCCGTTCATCGGCCGAACTGGAACAGGTATCTGCAATTTGACCAAAACGCTCTTTGGTCTGCTGTATCTCAGCATCGGCCTCGTCATCCTTGTCCTATGTGGAGTGAGACGAGGCCGATACCGAATTGGACACACAGGTATGAACATAATTATATAGAGTACTCGTATATAAATGGCAATGGGACACAAATCAGATACACTCAAAATTCGTAAGGGAAAATTTTAAAAATTTTATTTTTTATAACAAAAGATGCTTCAAAATGAGCTTAAAGTTTAAGTTAGTATTGATACCTATCGCACACACCATATGGCTGAGGATTAGAAAAATTAAAACCCTCTCCTCCTTCTCCTGTGTAAATCAGCAAACAAGTTAAAAACAAAATAATAATCTCCTGAAAGATACTTTTTATTGCTGCTCGCGTAAGATTGCGAACCTACGAACAACTTTAATAAATGAATTTACCATTTGTACAAACAAAAATTTAAAACAAAAATATAAAACATAAAACTGTAGAAAAAAAGATTGTATATGTATAATTCTATCGTATTATCTGGATTAGATAGTTTTTAAGAAGAAAATCAAGTTCCCTAATTAGTTTTAAGAAAACAAAAACAGAGACAGAGATGATATTTAAGTGAACTCAAAAAATAAGTATAATAAAAACATAGATCAAAAATAAAATATATATATGAAAATAGTTATGTATGAATAATGAAAATGAAAAATTGTGTAAATGTTTAAAAAAAAAAGAAGATATTATCAAGACTGATTATTTATTTTTTGAATTTTAAGCTAAAATCGTATCTAAGAGAAAAAAATCATTTTTATTATTTTATAAAAACCAAAAACATAGATTTTAAACAATTTCCATAAAAATGATTATGATGTTAATTTTTAAGTTTGTTAAGTTTTTTTTTTTGTTCTTAAAAGTGCAACAGAGATAGATTTTGTTTGTATATATTTATCCTTTTTTGATTGATGTTTCAAATGTTAAAAAATAATGGAAAGTTCATAGAAAACTTCGAACAAAAAGCTATTTTATGAAAGTACGGTATACGGTTCTTTGATTAAGTAAGTTTTTGAAGTCTTCAAAGATTAAGGCGCTCACGAATCACACCGAACACATTACATGCATCAGTTCCAAGAAATCGAAACATACAAACTTTGTATAATTTTAACCTACAAAATTTAGAAGCATGGGGAAGCGGTTACACCTAGGGACTAGTTATAGCTATCATTGGTTTTCATCATTGAAACCAATCGTTGGGTTTTTTTTGACAGGTTGGTTATAGCTTTCATTGAAAATTTCTATGAAGAATTTAAGGTAAGAGTTAATCATTGAAAGAAAACTTATAGATGCAAATACAGAGAAAATGAAATGATTTCAGTGGAACGATTATGTTAAGAAATATTAAATCAAATGAACTAAGAAAAAAGTTCTGGTTTAAATAATGTATTGTACTATTCGGCTTGGTCCGATAATTAAAACTTATTCACACTTGTAAATAAAACACAAATTTACTTTATTTAAATCGCTCCAAACTTATTTATTCACCACTTTCAATTATTACTTTTTAAACACAGTCTTTACTTTTTATACACAGTCTTTACTTTTTAAACACAGTTTTTACTTTTTAAACACACTCTTAACTTTATCGCAGTTCACGATCAATAATAATCCGCTTCGCTTCCGAGTGCCTATTTATATACCTCAAATCGGTTCGAGAAACTACTAGGCTCTTGTAGGCGCTGAATGTTCTCGATGCTTAACGAAGCGAGTTCTCCTCTTAATCACTAGATGTTGCCCCTTCGATGTTCGAGGTTCTTGTATGCACTGAATGTTCTCGATGCTTAACGAAGAGAGTTCTCCTCTTAATCACTAGATGTTGCCTCTTCTAGGTTCTTGTAGGCGCTGAATGTTCTCGATGTTATTCTACTATAACACGATATTAAAAGAGATAAAGAGTGTAAACACATTACAGTATTTTTTCAGTAGAACAAATCACCAAACATACAAAATTTCCGAAACAAAATTTCCAATTATGGAAATCAATGATGGATTTAACTGACACCTTATAATACCACCAGTTTTCAAATCTCTAGGTTAATATTTTTAGTATTTGTTGTAGTTTTAAATTCTTCGTCCTTGAAATTCTTTTAAGTTGTTACTTACTTACTTAAGGTGGCGCTACAGTCCTGTGTAAACTAAGGCCTCACCCAACAAACTTCTCCATTTAGCTCGGTCCCTAGCTAGATGTCTCCAGTTTCGCGCTCCAAGTTGGGTGAAGTCACTTTCTACTTGTGCGCGCCACCTGATCCGCGGTCTTCCTCTACGCGTTGTCCTGTGGGTGTGGATTCGAAGAATTTCCGGGCCGGAGCATTGCTTTCCATATGCTCTACGTGACCCAGCCACGTTAGTCGTTGGACTTTTACCCTTCTTCTATGCATACGGGACCTTAGACCACGCGAAGAACTTTTTTCTCCAAACGACTCAAGGTGCTTTCATCCGCTTTTGTCATAGTCCATGCTTCTGCACCGTATAACAGGACGGGGATAGTGATGTTCTTATATAGCGACATTTTGGTCGCTCGAGAGAGGGCGCTTAATTGCTTTCGTAGCCCAAAGAAACAGCGGTTAGCAAGAGTTATTCTTCGTTTGATCTCAGCGCTGGTGTTGTTTTCTGTGTTCATAGCGGAGCCTATTTATAGAAAAAGTCCTTAACTACCTCAAAGTTACGTCTGTCGATGGTGATGTTTTGACCGAGGTGTTGTAGGTCCTTTCTTGATGACAGTATGTACTTTGTTTTGCCTTCATTAACCGTTAAACCCTATTTTGCCGCCTCTGCCTCAATAATCAGGTTGTTGACGATGTGCTTTAAGTTGTAAGTGCACATTTTTATCGTCATATTTCTACAGTATTAAACCCTTAGTTAAACTTGATCTATATAATTGTAAATGAGAACCCATAAAACCTTAAAGGAGGCTTGTTGAAGGTTTAGTTATTAAGAAAGAAATGTTCCGCCAACAAATAAATCTAAGGAAGTCTTAACTTTTTTTTTTTTATTTGTCCTCTTGATTGATGAAAGTGTCCTTTGGTTTTCTTATATACTTGTCGATATTTATATTCCTCATTCAAAGTTTTGCTTTGTAGGCAAGACCATGGTTGTTAAAGCTGATTAGTGATGGGTTTTCTCCCTTCTTCTTTGAAAATAATTCATTGGAACATCATTAAGAGTATCATTTTATGCAAGGTTAACCATAGTAAAATGGGTAGGAGTTAAGTGGAAGTTGTCAATGATTACAAATTCCAGCAAAACCAATTAATGAGCTTTGTTCGAGTGAATACAATCTATATCCATTTGATGATGAAAAGCCTAATTGAGTTGTAATATTTCCTAAGAGATTTTATTTCGTTGGGAAAAGTTAACAGCAATTTGTAATCAACCATGAGTATTGAAATGTTTTTCTCATAATGTCTTCAAGTAAATGTTTTAGTCTATTTTATGTACCTACGATGTATGTTCTGTTTTTTTTTTTTTTAATAAATACTTATTTTTAGAAATATTTTCTTGTAATTTTGTTCCTCTTGTCACAACAGAAATCAGCACTTAGTTTGTCCGTATCCTGAGCTTGTTTATGCTTCGCAACTGAATGACCAGGTTTTTGACTCTTAACCAGGAAGAGAGCCGCCATAACCACTACTTACAAGCCAGAGCTCTGAATATGTCATAGAAGCTCTAAAAGGTGTTCACAAAGTAGTTCAAAATAACTGGAACTGTAGACGCCACCATTGATTCTATTTCGAGAATTGATCCGGTGTAGTGTGGATAAAAAGGGAGGTGCCTTATAGGGAACTTTTCGCCACCTCTCTCGTTTGCAACCTCCACAAATTCCCACTTGAGATAAAACATGTTTTTAGAAAAAAATTGTTGGGCGCCAATTAAAAAATTTCAGTCGTTCAGACCCCTTCTTTTGTTTTTGATCCATCTGTATAAAAGTGGATTGCCTCGGCTTTCAGGAATGCCCTATTCTCCCAGAAAGATCTGGAAGGTATAGATATCTGGAAGTTTATATCGAATTGCAGTTGGGAGATGGGATGGTGTAGTCTGTGTGCTTTGGAATTGATTCTAAATACCTAAGAATTACGGAGTGGCCAATGTTGTTGTAAATCCACTGCGACAAAGCTTTGAGGCGAATAAGCAGAGCTTACAGCTATTTGTTTGCTAAATACAGGGTTTTTCAACAGGGACGCTACAAAAGTAGAGCGACAAGGACACCAAACGACGCCATATTTTTTGCCGTTCTTTTGACATTTCTCTTCGGTAAGATTTGCCATTTCTTAATGGAAAGATATACGATATACCAACAACGAGTCAAAATTATTAAAATTTATTGCCGAAATTCGGAGTCAGTGGCCTCAACGGTAAGAGCGCTACGTCCAATTTATGGTCGTCATAATCGTCCTAGCAGATCAGTGGAAGAATTTGAATCCACAGTCACAGTACAAAATGTTCCCATGCCAGTGAGACAAAGAAGTGCCCGTAGGTTTGAGAATATTGCTGCCGCTGAGGCTTGAGTTGCAGAAAGCCCAAATGTGTCTCTCACACGTCGTTTTCAAGCGTTGGGCATCTCTGTGAAGTTGTCGTTGTCCTAACAAGATTAAGTCGACGCAAGAACTGAAGCCACGTGACCACCAGAAGCGTCGTATGTTCGTGAATTGGGCTGAGCAACAACTTGAAAATGATTCGGATTTTCATCGAAAAATCATCTTCAGCGATGAGGCTCATTTCTTGCTGAATGGCTTCGTCAATAAACAAAATATGCGGTATTGGTCAAGCAAAAATCCACACGTACTCCATGAGTCATCATTGTATCCCGAAAAAATTACGGTTTGGCGTCATTGGGGCGTACTTCTTCCGTGATGATCAAGACCAGTTCAAGGATAACCGAATATTTTTGGCCCTAATTGAATGATATGAACTTGGTGGACATGTGGTTCCAACAGGGCAGCCCAACAAGCCCACAGCGAATGTCACAATCAATTTATTGGAAAGCAAGTTTGGAGAACGTGTTACCTCACGAAATTGTCCCTTCGCTTGGCCGGCTCGGTCGCGCGATTTGTCGCCGTTAGACTACTTCCTGTGGGGCTACGTTAAGTCTATGGTTTATGCCAATAAGCCAGCGACGATTGATGAACTTCGTCGGATATCGAACGTGAAATCGCAGCAGTATTGGCCGATTTATGCTTGAAAACCGTCGAAAATTGGGTTCAGCGTCTAAATTTCTGTAAGTGTGCCCGTGGTGGCCATACAAAAGAAATCGAGTTTCATACATAATGGCATCGAACGTATACTTTCACAGGAATAAAGAATTTAATTGATATCCAAAACCATTTTTGTTTTATTTAAAAAAAACGTTTGTCGCGCTCTTATTGAAAAACCCGATACATCAAGAGGTGTTAGGAAGAGTAGGGTGTCCAGTGCCGCAGATGGGTTAGTGCGAAGCAATCCGCTTATGCATAGGCAAGCTTAACATTGGACTTTATTAATTTTTTCGCTGTTTATAGCTTTTTCTAAAGTAATCCACCATACCTTTACACCGCACATTAAAATCGCTCTGATTATCGATGTGTTTAACCAATGTGTAATTCGGGGTTGTAAGCCCCGTTTGTACCCAATAGCTTTTTTGCAAGAAAAGAGAGATTCACTAGCTTTTTTGACTCTTTCTTGTATATTGCGTTTCCAATTTAGTTTTTTTTCTTAAATAAGACCCAGGTACTTAGCATCATCTGAGAACTTTAATTGGATTCATTTTAAATAGGGGGGGTTAGCATATTATGGAATTTTTGTATTTTTTCGGAAATAGCACTTAATCGGTTTTGTGTGGATTGACACCAAGTCCACACCGATCAGCCCAAAGTATTAGTCTGTCCAAGGCATTTTGTAAAAATTCTTTTAGGATATTAAGATGCTTTTCTGAAACCTCTATAGCAACATCAACTGCATAGGCAACTACTCTGAAACACTTGAAATCCATTATCATTTACCACCAGATTCCAGAGGACACCTAGTGATGTCCCTCTACCAACGAATCTTCTAGCAGAAGAGTTGCCCAGTCTTAAGTTAGTTATTCCGTTAGTCAGCATTAAATGAATTACTCCCCAAGTGAACCCCTTTACTTTCAGAGATGTTAGCGCAGAAGTGATTGCAGATGTGTCCACTGGGTTAAAAACACCTTCGATGCCAAGGAAATCAACTATAGTGTACTCTTTATGACGGAGGGAATTTTCGATAGTGCGTTCTAAGGTGTGTATCGCTTTTTCCACCGATTTGTATTTATATAGTAGGCATGTTGAGACATAGACAGAAGTCTTGTATCAATACTTGCCCTTAAATGGATATCAATCAATCTTTCTAAGGTCTTAAGAAGGAATGATGATAGACTTATAGTTCGTAGATTTTTAAGGTTGACTTGCAAGCATTTTCCTACTTCACTTCTCTCCAAGATACTTGAGAGAAAATTTATTATTATCAGTTCCAAGTTGTTTTCTGCAGGTTTTCGTTTTTTGTTTGTTGTAAAAGAAAATGTCAATCTATTTTGTTCTTAAAAACTGAATAAATTTCAAAAACGATGTTTTGTGCAGAATCACCTAATTTTAAATTAATTACTCTAATGTGTTCTTGAGATATTCGAATAGGAAATAATTTTTTATCAATTTAGAAGTCATTTTTTGTATGTTTTTATTTAAAAAAAAAAACTGTCGATTTAAAATTTTCTAAATAAAAAAGCAGATGCTTAAAACGTTATTTTTCATGGTAAGAAAATATTCTCGAATTAATATCATTTCTTGTTTGAAAAATATTCAAGGTGAAAAAAATTGTTTTCAGTTTTTTTGTTTCGAAAAAAAATCGTTAATTTATATTTTAATTTAAATTTAAATAAAGGGGCTTTTTAATAAGGGCGGGTAAATGTGTGTGAGGTATTAACAAAATTATTTTTGTATTTGAAAGGGGCATTCATTATTCATTATGTGTGGAATATGAATGGCATCATTCAAATGCCCGCCTCGGCTTCTTATACGGTGGCACGGATCCGAGTGGTCCAATTTTCAATGACTCTTCCGCATAGATCCGGCTGAATTTGAGCGAGCGGGCGTGTCTTTTGTTCACCTTTAGGGCATCGGTCGATTGTGGCTTATTTGCATAGACCTGCGACTTCAAAAAACCTCACAGGAAAAAGTCTAGCGGGATCAAAAAACATGACCTTAGTGGCCAATTTACATCACCCCTGCGAGAGATAACCTTACCCTCAAATCTTTCATGCAAAATGTCAATCGTGCCGTTTGCTGTGTGGCACGTAGCGCCGCCCCATTCTGCTGGAACCACATGTCGTCCAGGTCCATATGGTTCAATTTGGGCCATAAGAAATTAGTTATCATCGTTATGTAGCGCTCGCTGTTGACGGTGACCGCCTTACTAACGTCGTTTTCAGAAAAAAACGGACCAATTACGCCGCTGTTGGCCCAAAATCCACACCAAACGGTAACTTTTTGATAATGCATTATCACATGGTGAACCTCGTGTGGGTTAGTGTCGTCCCATATATGGCAATTTTGCTTGTTAACACAGCCATTGTATTGAACGCGCTAAACACATTCAAGTCAATTGTCTTATTCCTTTGTATTAGTAAAGTTATATATTTATTCTTGTCTTAATGTCATTGTATGCGAGTGCAACTTGGAGAAATAAGTTCACTCATTTTTACTTTGTTGAGTTAGTTGCCTCTTAACTCTCGTACCGTACAGGCCGGCCTCGGATAAAATATAATTGTTGTAAAGAAATTAATATTGTATAGTGAAACTGACAGTACAAAGAAACCATTATTAATAAAGATAATCAATAGTCGGGTTTTTTAACCACTTTTCCCGACTCTAAAGTGCCGTGTTTTATTTTTCCTATAATTTTACAGTCCGCTTTATACATTTTGGTCCTTCGAGCCGGATAGCGCCAGTAGAGTAAAAATATACCGGTAAAAGTGCTCCCTATTGTCAGTCACAATACGCCTTATAATAATGTGTTGTGTCCGTAAACCCTTTTTTGGTGCGGTGCCGTGTAGTGCTGTACAGAAAAAGTACAGAAAACAAAAAAAAGAAAAGGAACATACTCAAACAAACTTGTCGCCTCGCCAAGCGCGCCGCCGCCGCCGTCGTGACGGGGTCTTATACATACCCATGCTAAAATAAGAGCAAAATAAAAAACACACAGCAACACGGCATATACTAAATCAGCAGCAAGCCAGTGAAACAGTTACGCAGCTGCGATGTGCCTATGTACACGTAAATACATAACAGCAACAAACTCAAATGAAAAGGAGAGAGAATTCTCCGCGCAATGCGATAGCGTCACCTTTAGTTTCAACCACCAAATAGTTGTTGTTGTATAGAAGTGAGTAAAAAAATTTTAAGCGAAATCGCAAAGAAGAATCATATTTAGAAGAAAGATAAGTAAAGAAATAATAATAATAAGTTTTAAAGAATAAAATAGAAAAAATATAGAAAAGTACAGAGATTTAAAAGTGCAAAGTAAATAAAAGAAGATACAGAATAAAAACGAAAAGAAGAATTGGTACAGGTGAGTCGCTAAAATATAAAATAACCAAAATTTAAAAGTGCTCAGGGTAGTGATAGCTATGTGCAGTGCCGGGTGGTAAGACGTGCTGTTGTTCCTTTGCTACGGTTCTTTTTGTGTGGATGTTCTGTTGGCAGAAACAAGCCAAAACACAAATAAGACGAGCAAATACAAAGCCCGCGTCGCGTGCCATCGCATGTGTTGCAACGTTTTATTATTATTTATTTATTCGTCTCAACGACGACGCGCGCCGCTGAGACGGCAGCAAAAGATATAATTCTGGAAGTTTCCATGTGCATACGCGCAGAAAAATATAAATATAAATATACATAAGTAAATTCCCTTCTCTAGTATAGGTTTCGTTGGCGTATATTTTATATACCTCAACTTGAACAAACCGTCTCAGGCTTTGTATGCATACATGCATACGCAGACGGCAGCAAAAGATATAATTCTGGAAGTTTCCATGTGCATACGCGCAGAAAAATATAAATATAAATATACATAAGTAAATTCCCTTCTCTAGTATAGGTTTCGTTGGCGTATATTTTATATACCTCAACTTGAACAAACCGTCTCAGGCTTTGTATGCATACATGCATACGCAGACGGCAGCAAAAGATATAGTTCTGGAAGTTTCCATGTGCATACGCGCAGAAAAATATAAATATAAATATACATACACAAATAAATTCCTTTCTCTAGATTAGGTTTCGTTGGCGTATATCATATACCTCAACTTGAGCAAACCGTACCTCAGGCTTTGTATGCATACATGCATACTCACTCGGCAGCAAATTTATTCGTAGCCAGACGACCAGCTGCAAAGAAATTGTTGGCAGGATAAAAAAGAAGGGGAGGAGAATGCTATTCCTCGATGCCGATGAGGGCATACAACCAGCGTCGGCATTGAGATGGGTATACTCTTTCTCATGTGTCCATGTGTGTGACTTACAACCACCGCTGGCACATGCACGCATGCGAAGACAAATGGCAAGTAGATAACTCCGCCCATGATGCGCAGTATAGTTATATAAAGTAGGGGATGTATTAAATGATTCTCTTATGTATGAAAAGAATATAGACAGCGCATCTGGGTGAGCGACGCGAGGCATTTAAACGAGAGCCCTGTTAAATAGGAGAAGAATCCTTATTGTACTGTGCCGTCAATTTAGTAGTATAAATAGAATTTGGTAGGACAGAGTTTTAGATACAAAGTACAGATAGGTTATTGCTAAACTTTAAAGCATCTGTTATTAATGCGTATATAAAGGGTAGTGCAGCTTAGAACATTTTTTACAATGCGATTGGCTATGGGCAGTGTTTAGTTTGAGCGCATTGAGTTACTCATGTGAACGCAAACACTTGCTTAAACCACTTGCAGATAAAGCTATCATATTCTCTTGGGTTCGTACTGGTCTTTGAACATTAGTTGCAAGTTACATGGCACCAGTTCTAAATTCAAGTGTGCGTTCGCAACGAGGATATGAAGCGATACAGTTAGCACGATATAGAGTAGCATAGCTTAGAGAAAGTTGTGATTGACAGGGTATAGATTAGAGTATGGATGAGTAAATTAATAAAAAATATATAAGTGCAGAATGTTAACATGTTTTGAAGTACAGAGGTAACATAATAGGTACAGGAATTTAACAGGGGCTCTAGTATATAATACAAAATAAAATGAAAATGTAAAGAGTAGAGCATAAAGTATACAGTAAAGACAAAAGAAATGAAAAGATTACAGAGGATAGAACATACAGTAAAGACAAAAGAAATGAAAGGATTACAGAAAATAGAATATAGAGTAAAGACAAATAGAATATAGAGTAAAGACAAATAGAGGTACAGGCTGGATCCAGATACAGATATAGATATGCAAAACAAAATTAAAAAAAAAAAAAATGTTAAGGCGCCACTTCGACGGGAGTAGGTAGCTAACGCCTATATGCTGGAACAGCAATAGGAGCTGTAAGTCGTATTGGAATATTAAGCGCTTTATAAGTTCTTTTTTGGCGATCAAGCAAAAAAAAAAACAAATAATAGATATTCATACGCAAGCAAGTGAACAACCAGGTCTAAGTTCCCGTTGGTGTCTTATTTCTATCTCTTATTTCCTATCTTATATTGAAGTAGAAGAACGTCCGTTCGGGGATAGAGCGGATCAGAATGTAGGCCCTCGGTCCCTGTCGTCCGCAGCTGCAGATGCGTATTGGAGCTGTTTGGTTACACGTTAAGTGCGTACAGCGAATACAATACAGAGGCGAGCAAACCGGGAGAGCCTCTTCGTGTTTTGTTCTCCTTAGGATGGGCAGTTCACTACGATACTTTTATTTTTTATTTTTTTTTCAGGTTTCTGACACTAGCGGGGGAGTTGACCTGAAAAATAGCACGCACACTAGATAAAATAGGCACTGAAAAAGCACATATAGGCAGGCCCAAGATTCGAATAAAATACAAAGCCACTACTTATAACCCGAGCACTTACTGATATATATATGAATTGTGATATTTTTGTACAGATGCCTAGGATAAATACCTACAGGCTAAGATATAAATTTTGATATTTCTGGTACAGATGCCTAGGATAAATACGTACAGGCTAAGATATAAATTTTGATATTTCTGGTAAAGACGCCTAGGACAGATTCCTACGGGCTTAGATATAAATTTTGATATTTCTGTACAGATGATAGAGTACATAGATTAAAATAAATTCGTACAGACGCCTAAGTATGTATGCTTACAGGCTAGTTAAGAAATAAATAGACTAATACAAGCAAAAAGGTAGACATGCCTCCGCCAAAGGTTTGTTCTATTAAATGAACACAAATGAAATTATTTTGCTTATCTCGAGGGTTTCATGCGCAGACATGATGCGAAATCGTCTCTATGACGACGGGATGTGCCGTTATTTGCCGTCTGGCTTATTTCCATGCTTTCGGGCAAATTAAATAAGTATAATAAGTATGCGCACATATACGCGCAAATGCAAAACGAGAGAAGAATGCTATTCCTTTATACTGATGGGGGCATACAACCAACATCGGTATATACTCAGTGACCTGTGTGTGACTTACAAGTTACAACCACCGCTGGCACATGCATGCGAATACAAACAAAGTATAGAGTGCCACCCATAGCGCGCAATATAGAATACACATGAAAGATAAAATTTCAAATTAAAGCCTCAATGAGAAACAATATTTCCCCTCACACATAGTGGTAGTATAGGTAGCACAGCTGCACAGCAAGCAAGCTGAGCGAGAAGACGTATAAAAGGAATTTGAAAAAGGAGGAAATATTCTCACTGTACAGAGCCGTCAAGCAAGTATCGAAAGTACGAAAGTAATACAGAAATTTAACAGATGCTTAACAGAATTTAAAGAACAGAAATTTAACAGATGCTTAACAGAATTTAAAGAACAGAAATTTAACAGATGCTTAACAGAATTTAAGGAACAAATATTTAACAGATGTTTAACAGAATTTAAACTACAGAAATTTAGCAGAAGAGATTACGTTGAAAGGCGCGCAATCTGTGCAAACTGCCTAAAGCACGGGCGCAAAGAGAACAACTGCCTTGTTTGCCGCTGCGTCAGATGTGTCCAAGACGAGAAGTCAACAAGCCGGCGCTCACGGTGGTGGCAGATTACGTTGCCTCCGGATCGGTAGCCAGGCGACGCACCAAGAACAATACCGATTAACTAGCAACTAGAGGCAAACGTCTCAAACCCTCACATACATGTCGTACAGCGTACAGGCGTAAAGTAACAAATAGAAATCGAAACCATAGTACAAAAATCCATTCAAAAACGCAGTCAAAATTCAACGTACAGATCATTCAAACCATGAAGTCCAGTAGAAAGACAACAACACAACCAGTAAAGAACTAGCTCCCGCAAGGGTAAGAAAATCATCAGGTAACACCTCATTTTCCAACAAATTGGATCTTATTAGCAGCAAAATAGATCTGCTATCAAAGAGGGAAGAGAGTCTAGAGCCACAGTTTTCGCCGTACAATAAGAGGAAATGGTCTATGGCAAAAGATGTATTTCCGAACAAAATTTCGAAAATAAATCATGAAAAATATGTACAGACTATTAATTATGTAGAGTATTATAGATTTAATACCGATTGCTATGATTAAGATATCGAGCAATGCTTGACACAGGCTCCCATCTTAATTTAATGATGGACAAACTGAGAAAGAAACTCAGAATTCAAACCAGGCAAGTATCAGATAGTCTGGTTGGTATTGATGGAGTACCATTACTAGTCAAAAGGCTAGTCATTACTAGTCAAAAGATTTTGCCATGGTCTGCTACCGAGGCAAGTAAGCATAATGTAGCAGAATCATTCTGGTCTTTACCAGAGAATTGCCAGTGGCAGCAGAGGTTGCCACTCAGGCTTGTCAATACCCAAGGGTATTCAGACTCATACAGGTAAGCCGATCCTGAGTCTTACAAACCGGGGGAGGTGGAAATACTACTAGGCATAAGCCTCTTTGCAAAATCAATCAAATCAGTGATTGGCAAAACACTGTCTGGCACGACACTACTTGAATCCTCGTTGGGTGTATTAGTAATGGGATCGAATCGTACGATTGACCCAGAGACAAGCAATGATCGACCAGCGATAATCTATACTGCTGGAGAGCAATTAGAAAAGCTTCTTAGTAGGCTTTGGCAAATGGACCAGATCGGTTTGTGCTCAAAGAGGTCAGAAGAAGAAGAACTTGTGGAGCAGCATTTTGTGTCCTCCCACTATCGTGACAATGACGTCTTTTTGTTGTCAAAATGGCGCTAAAGCCAAATTATACAAATATAGGTAGCTCGCGTGAAACGGCGTTGCGACGCTTTTTGTGCCTAGAGAAGAAGCTAGAAAAGAACGAACAGATGAGAATGGCCTATGTAGAAAAGATGCGTGAGAGCATTGAACTAGGGCATATACAGATAGTAAAGAGAAATCCTAGTACAGATAAGCTAGTATTTACATACCTCATCATTGTATAGAAAAGAAATTTCGCATCGTATACGATGCAAGCTGTTGTACAGACATGGGTATTTCGTTGAACGACATCCAAATGCTAGGCGAAAAGCTCCAGAGAGACCTACATGAGACGGTAATGCGATTTAAAAGACATCGCATAGCGATATGCGCCGATATTAAGAAAATGTTTAATCAGGTCCGTCTAAATGAAGAGCAATGGGACCTTCAGCGCATACTCTGGAGAGAGAACAGAAGCGATCCGCTTTGCGAGTATTGGCTCACAGTCGTCACCTTTGGGCTAACGTCATCAGCTCATTTAGAGGTGAGGTCAGTAATGCAAGCCGCAATAGAAGCACAAGATAGTCTGCCAAGAGCAGCAACGGCAATCAGAAATGACTTCTATATGGACGACTGAGTAACAGGCGAAAACAATGAAACGAAAGCCATCGAATTAGCCAAAGACATGTACAGAATATTAAAAGGCGCCGGTTTTGAATTATGCCAATGGAAATCAAACTCCAACAAGTTCATGAAAGCAATGAATCCTAGTTCAGTGGATGCCTCCTTGGTGTTTTCGGGGGAGGAGAAATCATCCATTCTAGGTCTGAAATGGCTGATAGCGACAGATCAGTTTACATACGAAGTAAAAACACCAAAGTTAGCTGGCACACTCTAAGAGGAAAGTAGTAAGCTGTATAGCACAGCTATATGACCCAAATGGTTACATATCTCCAGTCACGGTCATAGGCAAAATAATGATCCAAGACATTTGGAGGCTAAGTACAGATTGGGATGAGAAAATTCCTGCAAAAGTAGAAGAAAGATGGCGAGTTTATTGGGACGATATTACGTCTCTTGAAAAATTCCGTATAGACAGATGGCTAGTCACCATCAGTTCAGCAAATGTTCAGATCCATGGGTTCTCAGATGCATCCAGCGCAGCATATGGTGCAGTAATATATGTTCGTATAGAAAACTCAGATGGTACAGACACATGCAAGTTATTGATGTCAAAGTCAAGGGTGGCTCCGTTGAAGACAATAACGATTGCGAGGCTAGAGCTAGCTGCAGCCGAATAACTGGCGAGGCTGCTCGTAGAAGCAAAGAACTCCATGGAATATCTCGACACGCCCTACTTCTTGTGGTCAGACTCCACAGTAGTACTTCACTGGCTAAATAAGCTGCCATACAACCTAAAAACATATGTGGCGAATCGTGTTTCATCCATCCAGACGAACACAGAGATAAAATGCTGGCACTACGTCAACACTAAAGACAACCCTGCTGACTTATTGAGCAGGGGCGTGCAGGCGTCCGCATTAGTAGACAACAGGATATGGTTAGAAGGCCCAGCAGGGTTGCAACGACCACGTACATGTTGGCCGGAATCCGGTCTTGGTACAGACGATTTGGTACAGGTACAAGATGAACTAAAAATAGTTGCGCTTACACAAGTAAAGCCAGCGTTATGTATAGGTTTAAAGAGAAAAGGGGATAATGTTCTTCTATTAGAGTATTCTAATAAAATTGAAAGATTAATTAATATTTTAAGCCATACAATGCGTTTCATAGAAAGATGGTCAGCCAATCCGACTTTCAAAATAAGAGCCAAAAGGCGTAAGCCTGAAATTCAGCAGCCAACTATAGAAGAGAGAGCCAGAGCAATGGCCTACCTCTTACGAGATTCGCAAAGACATTACTATGGTACAGAATTGAAAGCAATAAAAAAGCACAATAACCTTCCCGATAAAAGCAAATTAGAGCCGCTCAAGCCAATCCTAGATGCCAAGGGACTTCTGAGAGTAGGAGGCAGACTGGACAGAAGCAGTAATTCGTATGAGATGAATCATCCCGTGATAATACCGAATAGTTCTAGATTGGCGTGGCTAGTGATAGATCATGCACATCGTAGCACCAAACATGGTGCCGTGCAGATTATTATGCAGTTCATCAGGCAAAAATATTGGATCCCGAAGCTGCGTAGTGAGCTTAGAGGCTACCTGCACAAATGTGTAATATGTGCCAGATACAGCGCAAAGTTGGAACACCAACTAATGTCAGAGTTACCAGCAGATAGAGTACAGATCGGGAAACCGTTCCTGCATTGCGGAGTAGATTATGCGGGTCCATTACAAGTAAAGATGATAGACAAGCAAGGCGATCAAATAACCAGAAGCAAATGTTGGGTGGCAATATTTGTATGCCTGAAGACACGAGCCGTACACATTGACTTGGTCACAGATTTGACCTCCGTGGCGTTCATCGCATGTTATGAGCGTTTTATAGCCCGAAGAGGGCGATGCGAGCGAATGTACAGTGACAACAGCACGACTTTCGTCGGCACAGATAAAGAGTTAAAGAGAGCCATACAAAAATGGTCAGAAGAGCAGACTATATCTCAACAACATCTCAACAACAAGAGTACAGAATGGCGGTTCATGATACCGGCCGCACCACATCAGGGTGGCATTTACGAAGCAGCCGTGAAATCGATGAAGTATCATCTAAAGAGGATAGTTGGTATGAGAGTGCTACCATATGAACAACTCCTGACGCTTCTAGCACAAACAGAAGCCATCCTCAATTCAAGGCCAATCCATCCGCTAAGTGACGATCCGTCCGATGTACAGGTATTGACTCCAGCACATTTCCTAGTGGGCGAGCCAGCCATACTTCCAGTCCCATTTGATATCAGCAGCCAACCGAGCACAGTGGGGGTTAAACTTTGGAAAGAGAGACAACAGATGCTGACACATTTCTGGAACAGATGAAGTACTGAATACTTGTCCACTTTGCAACAACTTAAGAAGTGTCGTAGAAAGAAAGAGAAGCTCCGAATAGGACAGCTAGTTACGATTGCGAGCGAAAACTTCCCTCCAGCATCCTGGGCGTTGGGCAGAATGTGCGAACTCATCACCAGCAAAGATGGCATCGTCAGATCCGTAATTGTGCAGACAGAGACAGGAAGATTGAAGCGACCAGTGCAGAAGATTTGTATTATACCCGTAGAGATCGAAAAATTGCATGAATAGATTCAAGTGAATAAGATACGGCTATGTTGAGCCCAATTGAATATATATATTAAAAAATTGTTAATTTTTGCTGGCACTGTATTGAACGCGCTAAACACATTCAAGTCAATTGTCTTATTCCTTTGTATTAGTAAAGTTATATATTTATTCTTGTCTTAATGTCATTGTATGCGAGTGCAACTTGGAGAAATAAGTTCACTCATTTTTACTTTGTTGAGTTAGTTGCCTCTTAACTCTCGTACCGTACAGGCCGGCCTCGGATAAAATATAATTGTTGTAAAGAAATTAATATTGTATAGTGAAACTGACAGTACAAAGAAACCATTATTAATAAAGATAATCAATAGTCGGGTTTTTTAACCACTTTTCCCGACTCTAAAGTGCCGTGTTTTATTTTTCCTATAATTTTACAGTCCGCTTTATACAGCCATTCATCCAGAATTGCGCCTTGTCACTAAAGATGATTTTTCGGACAGTTGGGGTTCTCTTCCAAACGTTTCGAAACCCAGTCAGCGAACAAACGGTGTTGTCTATGGTAATGAACTTTGAGCTCCTGGGTCAGTTGGATCTTGTACGGATGTAGGCCCAAGTCCCGACGCAAAATTCGCCAAGTTGGAGTCTGCGAAAGTCCGAGTTATTTTGCACGGCGTGGAATAGACTGCCTCCGGTTTTGCTGCACACTTTCACGGACCGCAGCGATGTTCTCGGCTGATCTTGCGTTCCTTGAACCTATGGGTGTTGGCTGATTGTTTACTGAACCGGTCGTCTCAAATTTGGCCACCAAACGTTGATGAGTCGACTGTGAAGGGCCACCACGTCCATCGTAAAATGGGCGCAATTCGCGCAGCGTTTGCGTTAACAAACACTCATTTTGATAACAGAGTTTTATCATTAGAACTTGCTGTTCAATCGTGTAACTTGCCATGATGATTAGCAACTGAATAATAAACAAAAGTTTTGACAGATGTCACCAAAACAAAATGGCCACCACGGGCGCTAAAATCTACCCGCGCCAATTGAAAATCGCTTTATAACCAAAAAGGAATAGCCCATCAAACAATTTTAAAAGATTAAATGCACAACAATCCAATATTTTAACGGTTATTTTCTTAGTCTTTCAAATGTACAGACTTATGTATGTATATATATTTCTTTGGAACCAATAGTTTTCAGCAAATGCATATTGAAATGAACCCAGTGAAGTTTCTAAACTAAAAATATGAATTTTCGGAAAGAAAATTTAGGCGAATTTCTTTAAATAATTCAATTTTGTTTTTGATAATTTTTGGTATGATTTACGACGAAACCTGTAAAAATGAATGGCGCTTGTTCGATCAGTAAGTACCTACTTTAATGATATGTATACGATTAGACGAAGATAAACGCCTAGCAATTTACTTAACCTTGCATCGTAAAAGCCCAAAATGGAATATTGTTATGTTGGGGTTTACCTTCATTGAAGCTTGTATAAATTCCTTGTTTTATTAGTCAATTTAAGGAGTAAGAAGCGCACTTATTTTTTTGTTTGTGTACACAGCACATATCACACGCCTATAACATAGCTCGATTTTATGTATGTATGTTACCCTGTCTTTTTTAACTCTTGTTTGTATTGTAATTATTTTATTTTCTTTATCTTTGTTGAATCATAAAAATGGTGTAACTATGTAATTGTCATTTCCTGGTCTGGAGAATTCCAACGTTCGTATCCATAAAAATATACACCTTGATTGGCTGTTAGCACACATCAATTTTATGTTCAGATATATTATTTTGTTGAGGAAGGTGATAAAACAAAAAAATTACTACAAATATTGAACATAATAAATCACTACCTTTGGACTCCTCAACCTCTCGACCTCGTCCTCAATCCTCACACTCTTATCAAAATGCAATTTCCAGACTACCAAATCAAATAGGTACCTATTTTTTATTTTTATTTTTTGTTTGTAAAAAAGGACCCTCCTCACATATAAAGCACGGTCCTTTTTCCCACATAACACACCTATAAACGTTCCTCATATGACTTTGGTATATTTTTGTACACCTTATGTATCCCCGATTCCTGTAGGAATGTGCTAACTTTTTGTCGTAAAAATGTCGGAAATGTTTTCATTTCCGAAACTTTATATGAGGTAATAAAATCGGGTGAGGGATCAATCTTCAATTATATACCCCACTTATCATCCCTTATTCAATACATCCCTCCTCATGCTCATCACAAAATCAAAATCACGTACCTTTCAATTTTTGGTTTCTTTTTTTTTTTTGACTACCTAAATTGGTTTATCCTGCCGCTCCTCCTCCCTCGAGAGTATATAATCATTTTAAACTTTTTGATAAGAAATAAAGTTCTATTTTATACAAATACAATTTATCATAGGACACAATCCGACACCTTCATCAGCATATTACCTAAACAATTAACTTAACAACTTATAAAACATAATGTAAATCTAGAACTCCCCAGATCCTGTCTTGGTCTTGGTCCTGAATCTTGATGGGGGGGGCTGTAATTCTGTTAATTCAGTGAAATGTTCGGTCAAAAAGTTTTAATGTCTGCCATAAATCAAAACCTCCGTTGCTAATGTGGCTTTGGCTTTAACTTTAGCTTAGGCTTTGGATTTGGACTTCCCTCTCTTGTATTTTTTTCGTACCGATGATGATGGTGGTGGACAAGGTAATTTTATCCTCGAAATAAAATAAAAGTCTTTTCATGTTTCTTCTTCTTACCTTCCTATCCCAGTTTCAGGATATACCCACACCCTCCACCAACTTTATGTGGATACCTATAGGGCTTGTGATTAGATTTATGCCTCCATATTAAGGTACCTAAGTCTATATAAATAGTCTGTGCTGGACACAGCTTGTTCTTAGGCTTATTTATGACACCAAAATAAATGATCAAAAAATTCATTCTTGCGGATTGCGCTGGCCGCAATCATAATACTCGTAAAAGAAAACGACATCACAACAACAAAATTTGAATTAATTTATTAATTTTTATTTACACTGCTGGTCAGTGTAAAGTTGTTGTATTTTATGGAGGTATGTAAATAAATGGCATTGACACGCACTACATCATAAAAAATAAAAACATTAGTGTGCGGTATAATGAAGCTCGGATGTACAGACTTTTGTTGGGTACTTAAAATAATTTAATTAGATAATTAATTTTATTTTCATTAAAATTCTTCCTTAATGTAAATTCATAAAAATGTGTTATTTGTGTGTGTCAAATAGTGCGGCTGGTGCCACCGATGCGATGTAAACCACTTTACGATACCACAATAAATATAAATATCTATAAATTTTACATATAGACAAATCATTAAAATTGCGGTTATGTTATTTGCTCTTGATGGTGACAGGACAGTGATGGTGATGGGTTATTTGAAAAGTGTAGGTTTATGTGACATAGGGATTTTATATGCTTTTGGGTGATTTTGTTGAATTGACCATATTATGTTATTTAATAAATGTTAAATAAATAAATGATACCACTTTAGTTGGTATAGGTAACTAATTGAAAACTTCATTACGTCAATTGGATAGAAAATATTGATTTGCATATAATTTTTCAAATATAGAGTAGAACACTGCTTTTGATAGATTGCTATTAAAAAAAATCAATAACAGCTAACATTATATTTGAATAACCAAAATTATTAAATTGATTGAAAATTAGGTACTGGTGGTTGATTATGTAAATTTCATTAAATGATTTTGATTATTTTTGAGAAATGACCTTTACATAGTGAACTTGTAATTCATGTTCAAATTATTTTTATGAATTCAAAAACGCAAATGACTGATTCCATGAAATAGTTGAGATAATAAGATTTATCTCTTCCAATTGAAATAATTCTATATTTGAATTTAATTTTATTTATTTGGCAGTGATTTTCATCAGCATCTGTTAATAAAAAAAGAGTTATTTTTAGCAGCATCAGAAGTTTCGATGTGCTGACATTTCTGTTCAATTAGTTTTGGCAATTCATAATGAATCGTTTAATGTAGAAATTTACATTGAAAAAGTGTTTGGTATTGCTTACACGTTGGCATCGAAGGAAGAAGCTGCAGTAACTCTGAATATCGGCCATAAGTGACAACTTTATTTCCAGAAGTGGTCCTGGTAATTGGCTCCCTCGTTTGTGTAACTTAACGACTCTGTCTTATGCTGACAAATCGACAACTCTGGAAGCATTAAAACTTAATACTCAAGACACCAATGTATCCATATGGCCCGATTAATAAAATGACTAATGATTATTATTATTGTATTGGCGTGCTTGCACCTGATATTTTGTTGCAATAAACAAACAGTCTTTTAAATAAATTGACATGTACATATATAATAAATTAAAGTTCCTTTTTTCAAGATATTGGAGGCATACAAACATTTTTTTTGTGCCGATTTTATGCTTTTAAATTGGTATCGCTGGCATTTGATACCTGTGAAACTCAACTGTCATTAGAAGATTCATTTTAGTAATTGAATCTTTGCTTTTGTCATGATGGACGGCTTTACAATCAAACACTTCGTAAACATATAAACTTAGATACCACAAAAGTGGGCATTCAAAAGTAGCTGCATTTGGCCAGATACGGGATGGTTATGGTGGTCAAAGCTATTTCTGCTACGAGTGCAAGTTTTGTTTATTGTTTTTCACACCTAATTGCAAGGCCCATACCTTATGTTCTCTGTTTAAGTTTTTAACTTCCCATTGCAAGTCCGTACGTTTGTACTTTCAAGATACCATTTTTTGTCGTCCGTCTTGCATATTTAAAAACATTTTTTGTCGTCCGTATCGCAAAAGATGCAGAAACGACTTTCCAAAAAAATTCCTCGATTGTGTTAGTAAGTAATTCATTTATTAACAGTTTTTAAAATATATACACAACTTAAATTTTTTCTCACATTGGTCAACTTTGTTTTAAATTTCAATTTTATTGCATGTTTGAACAACAACAACAATTTAAAGGTGCTACCACTCATTGTTTTGGCTGGAGATATAGCTATTTCGTGCTTTGCCACTTATGCACTCATCAGTCTCCTTTTTTTGTGGTGCTGAGCTTTAATCCAATTTTATTTGAAAAACTTTTTATGCACACCATAGGTTTCGAACCCACGCATATCAGATTTGCTCAGTCTTAGAAGTCGTGTGCACTTTTTTTTTTTTTTTTTTTTTTATAATTCATTTTTATTAATTCAATCTTAAATCTATCTTAAAGCTAGACAAAAATTCATAAAACTAGCCTAATTAACCATAACTTACAACTGCACTACGCACTCCACCACTTTAGACCACTGACGTCACAAGTCGAGATGTGATAATTGTTTATCAAATGCATTTGAAGCATCAACATTTTTATAAGCTCCTTTAAGTATGCTGTTTTGTTCCGCCTCCATTTTTCTCAATACCTTATTTCGATAGACTTACAATTCGTAGTACGTATCAAAGGGTGGCAGCCAAAACAATGAGTGGTAGCACCTTTAAGTTGTTGTTGTTGTTACATCAATGTGGTCCCCTTCAAAGTAGTCCCTCCCAGATATAATACACTTATGTCAGCATTTTTTCCAATCTTGGAAGGACTCTTGATATTCACTTTTTGATATGTCCTTGAGCTTTCTCAGCGATTTTGCCTTTATTTCTTCAATCGAGGAAAAACGCCGTCCTTTCATGGGTCTCTTCAACTTTGGAAACAGGAAAAAGTCACACGGAGCCATATCTGGTGAATATGGAGGTTGGGGCATGACTACGGTATTGTTTTTGGCCAAAAAATTACGAACAAGCAACGACGAGTGAGCAGGTGCGTTATCGTGGTGCTAAAGCCATGAACTGTTTTTCCATAAATCTGAGTGTTTTTTTCGGATTGCTTCACGCAAACGCCGCATAACTTCAAGGTAATACTCCTTATTAACCATACGACCTTGTGGTAAGAACTCTTGATGCACTATACCATTATAATCGAAGAAAACAGTAAGCAAAACCTTCACATTTGATCGAACTTGACGTGCTTTTTTCGTTCTTGACGTTAGATGCTTCCAGGTGGACGATAGTGCTTTGGTTTCGACATCATATCCGTACACCCATGTTTCATAACCAGTTATGACCCTTTCAACCAAACTTGGATCGTCCTTGACGTCATTTAACAGCTCTTGAGCGATGTTCATGCGATTGTTTTTTTGGTCAAAATTCAGCAGTTTCAGCAAAAATCGCCGAGCTCATAAAAACACGTCGAACCTTAGCAACTACCACAGACAAAGTAAACAGTGAATATAGCTGAAAATTGCATCATACTTTAGGGGCATGTATACCAACACAATACAAAAATAATTTTGACCTTCGGACTCTCCAGACCCGCGGAATTTAAAAATTCCGGGTACTTTTTGAACACAACTCGTATTCTCTCATAATCAGTTTTCTATATCTGCAAATTTCTATCAGATAGTTAACAAGATTTGTCCAATCTGGTCCATTCAATATTAGAATTGTGTATTGTAGAGTGAGAGAGAATTTTTTAAAATATGGGAATCTCTTGTATTTGAAAATTGGACATACGCTTATAAAATAGAAGCAGTCTTCTTTGGGTTTATGTATTATTGCAGAGTGTACAGAACTGGTTGAAACTCCCATTGTATGGTCTACCGTTGAGGCATAACACTTCGCATCTAGCTTTGAAAATTAAAGAAATATCTTCGTAGCTTAAAGATGCATTGAAATAGTTATTGTTACTCAGATTAAATTGTAACTGGCTATATAATATTCGACTTTCTGATTCAATAGCTGTTTTTATAAATTGATTCCGAACCGAGTCTTCATTAAGCTTGATAATTTTATGCATTTGTTTCTTAACATCAAGAATGTTACTTGTATCAATTTGCATATCTTCACCAAAATGAAGTGGCAATTCGTTGACATTTGTCATACCACCAATCTTTGTTACTTATTTCGTAAAGCAGCATCATTTTGCTCAGTCGCTAGTCAGGAAAACCTAAGACTTTAATAATATAATCCGCTTGTAGTTTCAAAGTGCTAGTAAATAACTTTGGTAAGCCAGTTTCTAAGTAGATCGCATAATTCGGCATGTTGATTTTTTTTGTTGAAACTCCTCTGAAATTTCTCAATTTCTTCATACTCTTCCATTGCCCAAACTTGAGCTGCATAACTTAAAGTGGACTTCACAACTGAATTAAAAATTTGGTATTTGGTAGACAAATATACAAGATTGTTCGAGAAAATCTTTCTCCGTGTTAAGTTTATTAGACTTTGTGATGATTTGGCTTTAATGTCAAGGTGCTTACTAAAATTCAGTCGTGGGTTGAGGTTCACTTCCAAACTTCTTCCGTTGTACTTCCAATTACTTCCAGCTTCAATCTGATTGGATCGCGAAAAGATCATTATTTTTGATTTATCAGTATTGATTTCTCGGGTAGCACCCGTGGCATGATGGTTAGTGCGTTGGACTGTCATGCGAGAGGTCTTGGGTTCGATCCCTGCCTGTGCCACCTAAAGTTTTTTTTCACGGGTACTGCCTCTTGCGAGGAATTGACAAATTCTCCAAGAGTTATTCTTGTCATGAAAAAGGGGATCGGGTCAAAATTCTGGCTTCAAAATTCTGCTTTTCAGAATTCTGCTTTTTTAACGAAAATTCTGCTTTTCAAAATTCTGCTTTTTTTTTTGTCTGGTTTACAAAATTCTGCTTTTCAAAATTCTGCTTTTTAAAATTCTGGAAATTTATATTAAAAAAAATTCTGCTAATTCTGCTTTTTTTTTAATAGTATATTTATTAACGGAAAAGTCAATTTAACGTGGTTTTTGTTTCAATTTTAACAAAAAAAAAAATCAAAATTTCGTCTTTTAATACTTGTTTTTCAGTAGCACGTGGTTCATGGTTATGTTGACCAGTTTGCCTTACAATAACATGTACATCACAATTTAATCCTTTGCATTTATCTTTAATTCTATTTGAGCATGCCCAATTATAGTTTTTACATTTATTTAACTTTTCAAAATAAAACATACATACTATATCCATCTATGCACAGCTTTTCTTTTCCTTTATTAGATTTAACAAGTGAAACGTTCATTTTTGCTTTTTAATAAGAATAACACACTATCACGAAGGGATAAGAAAAGACACTACCCATTGTCTAAGACCCTGACTAAGTTAAGAGAGCAAAAATTAATTGCGTCTAAACATCTCGCTTATGCAAGCGAGAGGATAATTTTACAAAATTCTGGAAATAATAAAAATAAGGTTTGGAAAATGTTAAAAAGCGCGCGCTTTTTAACATTTTCCAAACCTTATTTTATTATTTCCAGAATTTTGTAAAACAGCATTTTGAAAAACAGAATTTTGAAAAGCAGAATTTTGAAAAACAGAATTCTGAAAAGCAGAATTTTGAAAGCAGAATTTTGAAAAGCAGAATTTTGAAAGCAGAATTTTGACAACAGAATTTTGACCCCGGCAGAATTTTGACCCCAACCCATGAAAAAGTTCTTTCTCAAATTAGCCGTTCGGATTCGGCATATAAATTGTAGGTCCCCTCCATCCCTGCAATTTCTCGCGCACAGGAATGGTTGATAGTTGTAAGTCACTAGGCCCTAGTTCTCAACGGACAATTGCGCTACCTAGTTTATTAACTTCCCATAGGAAGTTATTGTAATGGGTCCGATTTGACAAATTGAAAATGTTGACATTTCTCGACGTTTCAAGGTCCCTAGAGTCGAAATAAAAGATTTTAAGAGAGATGTCTGTGCGTGCGTGTGTACGTACGTTCGTACGTCCGTACGTCCGTACGTCTGTACGTTCGCGACGTTTTTTTCGTCGTCCATAGCTCAAGAACCAGAAGAGATATCGACTTCAAATAAATTTTGTTATACAGATAATAAGGCAGAAAGATGCAGAAAGGGCTCTCAAGAAAATTGCGTGGGTGGTTTTTTTACTATAGCACTTTAAAAAAAAGGTGAAAATTTTTGTTAAACCTAAATATATCATGAACCAATGACGATAGAGACTTGAATTAAATTTTATATTATATATTGTAAAGTAATACAAAACAAGTATATTTTTGGAAAAAAATCCAATTAACGGTTTTTTTTATAAATCAAAAAAACTGAAAAAAAAAAAAATTTGTCACCTCAAAAATTTTACGACCAAAATATGATTTCATCTCCAAAACAATTTTTTGCAATGAAGAATAATGTTTTTGACATCTGATAAAATTTTGAGAAAAATCTAATTGACAGTTTTTTTTTATAAAAAATAAAAACCTAAAAAAAACATTACTCAAAGTTGGGAAAAATTGAATTTCGACTCAAATATCTTTTCAAAAACTTGAGACTAAGGCTTAAAACTTATTTTATCTTATAAGAAATATTGTTTTCAACATTTAATAAAATTTTGAAAAAAATCTTATTGACAGTTTTTTTTACAAAAAATAAAAACCTACAAAAAAATTTATAAAAGGTGGTAAAAATTGATTTTCGACTCAAATATCTTTTCAAAAATTTGAGATAATGGCTTCTAACTCATTTTAACTTATAAGAAATATTGTTTTCAACATTAGGAAAAACTTTGAGAAAAACCAAATTGATAGTTTTTTTACAAAAAATAAAAACCTAAAAAAACAATACTAAAACTTGGTAAAAATTTACTTTAGATTCAAATAGTTTTTCAAAAATTACAAATATTGGCTTCAAACTTATCTAATTTCACAGAAAATATTGTTTTTAATATTCAGTAATTTTTTTTTAAAAATCCAACAGTCCATTTTTTTATAAAAAAATAAAATCTACAAAAAATAGTACGCAAAAATTTATTTATATAGACAAACTTTTAAGCAAGGCAAATCTACAGATGGGATGGGAAGTTATCAGTGTGGGTCGCATCCCAGCCTCTTTTTTATTTATAGTATTGATTTCTAATCCCCATTTATCGCAGTATGCAGACAGTCTGTTTATCACCAATTGAAGATTTTCTTTCGATTTCGATAGTATGACCATGTCGTCAGCATAAAGTAAAACATTTATCCGGATTCCGGCCATTCTAATTCCTCCTGGTAAGTGGTTAACTATGTCATTAACGAATAGTGAAAATAAAAGTGCACTAAGCGGACATCCTTGTTTGACACCAGAATCAGTACTAAACCATTCAGAATAATACGCTCCATCCCAGACGTTATCTTCTGTGTTTGCATACATATTCTGGATGACATGTAAAAATCTGGTCGGAACACCCATCTGCGAAAGTTTGTATATTAAAACATTGCGATTTACCAAATCAAACGCTACTTTGAAGTATTTGTATTGTATTGTATAGTCTTTATTCAATTATTAAGAAAAAATTTACAATAATTACTTATATAGCTAGTAATAATAATAACAAAATTAAATAAATAAGTGACATTTTTTGTTTTGAAAAAAAAAAAAACAGAGTTAAATGTCACATCAAAGAAAATTAAAAACTTCAGTGAAAAACAAAAATTAAGTATTAAGTGGGCGAACTTTTATATTTTTAATGACTTAAACTCTAATATTCTTATATAGGTAGATATATGTATATGTTTATTTTTTGTACTTCAAAGAAAATTCAAAAAAAAAAAAGTCGACAAACATCAAGTAAACCTTTTTATTTCTTGCCTCAAATGCTTTGACTATCGATGACAGAGTAAAGGTTTTTCCTAAATCCAGCCTGAAAGTCTGATAATATCTTTTTCTCTTCAACCCACTTTTCCAAACGGTCGACAAGAACTCCGCAAAATACCTTAGCTATGATATTCATTAAAGATAAACCGCTGTAGTTTGAGACGTCATTTAAGGAACCTTTTTTATGTATTGGAAAGATAACCGATTTTTTTTACGAGGAGGGAACTTCCGCTTTTGTAAGAATTTTGTTAAAAAGTACAACATTGAGATGAATTCTTAAAAAATTCGTACGATACACCATCTTCACCTGGTGCTTTATTATTTTTAGCTTTTCGTAAAACTTCTTCTATCTCAAACAATGATATCTCGGTGTTTAATATATCATCGGTGATGAGAGGTTCAGCATAAGTAAAGACTAAGTTAGAGTTTGTTTAAAGAAGGTTCGAGAAATGGGAGGAAAGATCAGCGGCAGATACACCTGTGCCAATTATATGTTGAGTACCATTAATATTCCTTGCAAGTTTCGATTGTGTATCTTGCCACTGAGAAATATCAAATAAAATGCAAAAAGAGGCTGGGATGCGACCCACACTGATAACTTCCCATCCCGTCTGTCGATTTGTTTTGGTTAAAAATTTGTCTACATGTATCAATTTTTACCCAATTTTCGTACTATTTTTTGTAGATTTTATTTTTTTTATGAAAAAACGGACTGTTGGATTTTTATAAAAAAATTACTGAATATCAAAAACAATATTTTCTGTGAAATAAAATAATATTGAAGCCAATATTTGTAATTTTTGAAAAGCTATTCGAGTCAAAAGTAAATTTTGACCAAGTTTTAGTATTTTTTTTTTTTAGGTTAAAAAAAAAAAAAAAAAAAACACTCAACATCGGCCCTTATAATTTAATTTCTTAAATTAAAATGCTTATTTAAATATAGTGTTTCTTTTAAACCCATTCTTATTAAAGTTATACTCCAAGCAAGACAATATTACAGTTCAACAAATAGTAGTTGGCTTAAGATTTAATGTCTACTATGATTAAATTTTAATATGAACTTATTACAATGACTTTCATTTTCATAATTATGTATTAAATATTTAAACGAGACAAAATTGTCTGTAAATTTAATAATTCTCATATTATTAATCAATACAAAATGAATGCATTTAGCAATTAAATTTTTCATTTATCACACAGGATTGAATAATATTTTATTAATTAAGATTTAAACTTCAGTAAATCGTTTAAATTCATCTTAAATTTGACACTTTTAACCAAGTAAAAAATTGCTCATAACTTTTCTGAGAAATTTAAACTGTTCAGTGGAATGTGTTAATGCATACAAATTAATATATGTGCCCACTGAACAAGAAATTGCGCAATTTCGTAACATTAAATTAAAATTTTACCAAAGGATTCACCCTGCGCCAGACAAGTGAAGACATTTTCTGTATGGTTTTCATTGAGCTTTTTGGGTTTTGGATATCTTCCAACTTACTTCATATCATTAAATGGTTCTTAGTTAAATTTTATTTTAAAGCTTGATTGATATTAATTTTTCTAATGAATTATTAAATAAATAAAAACATCCATATTATTAAATTAAGCTAAAGTTATTCCTTAAAAAAAAAACCCTTTTTCAAATTAAGGATGTAAATTAACTTTATCTTTTTCGTCTATCTAAAAATTTTGAAATATAAATCTCAAGTTTTTCGTTTCGAAGTAGATTCATTCAATTATACTCGATTTGATATGAATTATTCTTCCCTAAGGAAACTCATCGAGTTCATTATTTTTTGTTTTAAATTAGGTTCATATACTTTGCTTTCCTCCATAAGGCTATAGCTATATAAATCGTATCTAGATCATAGAGCTCATCGTCGTCTATCGTTCTTATAGTATATTCATTGGTTTTAATGCAATTTCAACGAAAGTCGTCGTTCTAATTGATAAATTGAGTTTTAATAATATGAGTATATCAGCAGGCGAGATGAGATGTGATGAGAGAAAACTTTTTCTCTCAAACTTTTTCCGGAAAACTTTCAACTTTATATTTTTCATCTTATAGATAGAGCGTTATGCTGTAGATATACTTTTGTATCTATATACATGATATATTATAATACCTACAGCTATGGTATAGAAAAACAGATATGTATCTGATGGGTGTTATTTTTGTACTTGTTTTAATTCCATTGTCAATAAGAGAACCTTCTTAGTTTTTCGTCTTTTCAATTGCATTTTCAGAAAACTGGGAAGTGCATGTCTTTTCTTCTTTGAATTGAGAACGAGAAAGTTATCCCTGCGAAGGAACAAAGAAGAAATTTGTTTTTCATTTTGATATGATTTGTTTACATTGAAAGTAAGAAGTTTGTATTGTTAAGAGAGAAATAAGAAAACTTTAACCAAAAAATTACTTAATCTTTCTTCGTATTGCATTTAAAAAAGGCTTAACAATAACGGAGAAAAATGCTGCTGAAGCTCGAAGGGTGTTGACAAAAGTTCGTCACTTCACGTCGATCTTTTGGAATAAGGTTTTTCACTAACAATATTATACGTACTTTTCACAAGGACTTTTGTAAGTTTTAAGTTCTTTAAATTTCAGTTAACACAAGTACTCAAGGTGGTCGATCACCATCAGCAACGTTCGTAGCGTCTTCCTTGATTGGGACCTTGAATTACATGATAATGATGGGGATTTTTTTTTTTTTAAATTCAACTTCAACGATGATAATTTTTATTATTTTTATTACATCTTTATTTATAATAAAGAAATGAGCTCAAATCCCTTGAGCTAATAATGATGAAGAATATTTTTATCTTAGTTAGCAGAACTGTAATATTAAGAGCTCCGAAATTGATTGTTCATAAGCCACTCCTTCCTGAACATATCACTATTTATTGAGATTTAGGGGCTGGCGGTATGACTTGACCTTACTTATGTAAAATAAGGCTAACCCAACTGTTACGTTGATAATTTTTAATAGAATTGGAAGATATTGATTTGGAATATGTTTGTTCACAATTGTCCATAGAAATCTTGTGATTTAATACCAAATTAATTTTCTTTTTGCGTAGTTATGCCAATGCTACACAGTAATTTCGAAATCGCTGATGACAATAGCCTCAGCTTTCCGCATTCTTGAAACTTGCAACGAGGAAACTGATCAGATCACCTCTTATGTAATGATCACATTCTTAATTGCTAAAAATGTTTTTACCCCTTTCTGATATGTCTGATGTAATCTACAAAACCTTCAAGAACATGGAAACTAGCATAATTGGATAGAATCTCTTTGACAGAATCCGAAAAAAAAATTGTTTCTCAAATGTTAGGTGATATAACTGCAACCGAAAAATTTGTATCGCTCCAAAAATTCCGTCGCAATCTTCAATCTTTGGCTGTTGTACTGATAAAACCCATCAAACAATTAAGCCGTAATAGTTGTCTCTTCCAGGAGTACCAACCAGTTTAGCTTTAAGCTCAATTTCGGAAGTACTATCTTGTAAAGAGATTCTTTTTTTTACTGCACATCAATAATGTGAAATGCTTTACCCAACTTTGTTTTTCTCTGCAATTTTGAAATTCAAAACTTTAAGACTAATGTGAACCAGTATCTAGTCTTAAAAACTTCCTTATTTTCCTAACAGCACATTGATTTATGGGTTATTGGAATGATTGGTCCATACTTATTTAAAAACGATGCCAGTCAGAAAGTGATAGTTAATAGTGACTGCTAGAGAGCCATGATTACTGATGTTTCGTTCATGAAATTCAACAACCATAATTTGTAGGAGATGTGGTTTCAACAAGAAAGCGACACAACATGTTACACAGTTCGTGCCACAATTGATTTATTAAAAGAAATGTTTAGTAACTGCATAATTTAAGGTTACGAACCCAGTGAATTGGTGATTTACCGCTTGCTTACTTACTTACTAAAGGTGGTGCTACAGTCCTGAACTAGGGTCTCATCCAACAAACTTGTACTTGCGAATGTCGTTTCACCTGCTCATAAAACTTTGGAACTTCATTTCATCTTCTCTTTTTTGCCTTCTGAGAAGTCGGTGTTCCTCTCTCCTCTCGTCCTTCTATGCAGTGCCACTTTGCGTGCTGTTTGTTTATTTGCATTTGCCTGCCGACATTCCTCATCAAACCAGGGGTTTCGTGTTGGTGGCTGCTCGTCAAAGGTGGCTTCCCTGATTGCATCTTGGCAAGGTTGCCACTTGTTCTCGATATATTGTATTGGCGGCAGGGAACTTCGAAAGAGGTTTCTTTTGACCCTGTCGGAGAATGATTTGGTAATCTCTTGCTTTTATAGCCGTTCGACGTTGTATCTTATTTTCCCAGCATCTCTCTGTTTTGCCTTGAGCCTAGGAACCCGAAGTGCTACCTTGGCTACAACGAAGAAGTGTTCCTAGTCGATGTTAGCTATTCGGAAAGTTAGAAAAGAAGCGTGTTAGATTGATCTGGAGAACTCCATGTTCTTTTGTGGATGTTGAGGATGTGCAAAACGAGTACTGGCTAACATAACGTTTCGCCCCGCCGCAAAATCTATGAGCCTGAATCCGTTGTCGGAAGTGTTGTCGTGCAGGCTGTTTTTCCCGATTATTCCACCAAAGTTGTATTCCCTTCCTAGCTTGGCATTAAAATCGCTCAGGACGATTTTAATAACGTAGGACACTGCTCATATGTTTTGTCTAAGATCTCGAAGAACATATCTTTGGTGTTGTCAACATTCTCTTCTGTGGGGCGAGTGCGCTACGCTGCGCATTTTAGGCCGAATTTAGCTTTGATGAGAGGTCATGGGGTGTTCATTGATGCAGCTATAGCTCAAGACTTGTTCCCTAAGTTTGGCTACAATGACAAAGCCGCATCCAAATAAGCTCTGTTGGTTTTCTCAACCTCTTTTTGCCCGGCCCATCCCATCGTATTTTCTGGATGGGGGTCGGTGATGTCTGATTTATCTAGGGCCTCCGCTTATTCTTCGGCTGCACGTGGTTTTTAAGGGACCTAATATTCCACGTGCATATCCGAAGTTCGTTGTCCTTAATTCGTTTGGGTAGGTTGTCAACAGAAAATCTGTCCGTGTCCGAGGCTTGTTGGTGCTTCTCAACTGGGTTTTTTCTAACATATTCAAGAAGTCACCCTGACACACAACCTTCAGCTTGAAGGACCAGGTCCTTGATATTATTCCAATGGCAAGAGCCGGCGTGAACTGCGCTCCGAAAATGTTGAAGTAGCCCTGTTAGGGATTCACTAAAAAATTGAACCTAATCGGAACTCTAGACACCACCGTTGATTCCATCTTGAGAATTCCTGTGCTGCCGTCTGGATGAAAGGAGAGTTGCCTTAGTGGAAACACAAATGCCCCTCCTCTTTCATTTGCTACTCCCAACAAATTTCCTCTGGGGTTGGAACGAAATTTCCAGTTGAGTTACTATGGACCCGATGTTTACCGCGGGGAGGTGAGAGTAGGAGTTAATAGAAAGATTTGTGGGCGGTTGTGTCCTCTTAAATGCACATGTCTAAAATGTCTGTGACTTAACTTTGCTTGACTTTTAACTCTCAGGATATGTTAAGTCTTCACTGAAAAGTCCGATAAGATTAACACAAACGCTAGAAAAAGTAATCAAAAATTAAACCTCCAGACTAGACTACCTCCGAGCCAGCTGTGACTGTCATATGGCAAATATATTTTAGAGCCAGAAGATTATCTTTTAATTAGGGTAAATTTAATGTTGATTTCATCTTTGTTTTATACCATTTCGAACTTTAAACCTCTAAAAAACACTCTTTATGTTAATTAATATCGATCAATATTATTGAGATGAGTCCTTATTTGCCATTTTCTAAACATGACATTGTTCTTTGTTGATTTTAAAGAAAGCACTTAAGTTTTTATTTAAATACATATGTTTATAGATTGCTTCTTCTTAAATACTCCACAAGTTCTAATATATGTATTTTGCAACTGTACAGAAATACAGTTTTATTTCAAACCCATATCAAACTGTATTTTATCTTGCTCAATTGTCCTTGAAATGGATAGGTCCAATAAAAAAACCATGAAGGAAAACCTTCTGCTTTCATACAAATGTCCAACAAATTTACCACACCAGACTTCATTTAAAAGCTACTGGTATGTTAGTTATGGGCCAAAATGCTGTCATGGAATAAAAAAACTTTTTCAGGTTAAACCTTAAGGGATGTAAATAAATAAAAATATCTGTCCATTTTATTCATGTTCACAAGAAAAAAGTAAACAGAAAATGGCTCATCCAAAATTCATTTATTTGTACTACAAAGAACATTTTAAGATTCTTGATGGCATATTAATAGTGCTTAAGGATATACTATATAAAATATATACATATGTATACAAAATATCATAGAATCAAATTAAATTGACAATTGATTTTAACTTCAAAAAAAGAATAATAATAACAACAAAAATAATATCTGAAGGACAAAACGAATGAATTTATGGCATAAATAAAAAATATGTATGTATGTGTAAGTCTCTAAAAAGTCTGAAAGCTATCCAAATACTATTACGAGATGACAAAGCCTCAAAGAGATATTAAGGACTTATCATATTTTAAACTTTTCTTTCTTCTTTTTCGTATTTAAAATGAAAAAGAAAAAACCCGAATGATACTTACAGCAATACGAAAAATTCAACAATCGAACCAAGAAATAATGATTTTGTATTTTTTGAGAATTGCGAGAGAAGAAAGAAAATAAAAGTCCTTGAAGAATTTAAATCAAAGTAAAACACACACCAAACGAGAAATAAAAATAACCACCATCAGCCTCAGCTTCAGCCTCACTCAATTCAAGTTAAAGGGATTAAGTTCTTAAGTACAGTAAGTATTTCCTCAAGAGTACTTTTGTTTATTTTGAATGTCTCTGTTTTTATTTTTCCTTCGTTTGAAGTAAACAAGGAAGTGTACAGGAGATTTTGATTTAATGTAAACAATCATTAGAACAAAATCTTTGCAAATACTTTTTTGCATTTTGCTTGTGTACTTTTATTGTATTTATATTTATTTTTTAGAAGGAGGTAAAAACAAAGATTTTTGTGTAAAAAAAAAACAAAAATTAGATATTTTTTTTCAATTTTTGTACAGTTTTGAAGAGTCATGCCAATTTACATTAATTTCTTCTGAAGTTTAGTTGAAAGCAAGTTAGAGATTTTACAACAAGAAACTACATATATTAGAAGTCCTTAGCAATGTGAAGTCAATTAAAAATTATTTATCTGTGTAATGTTAACTCATAAATGATTGAAATATATTAAGGGTCCTAAAATTCAGCCTTGTGGAACCCCTGTTCCTGTTTAAATACGGGATGTGATATTTCAATTATCCAATTAGACGACTTGGATCCTTCCCCAAACTTAAATTGGAAAATTCTGAAGCACTATTTATTGACAGAAAATATCAAGTCGTAAAATTAAATACAAGGTCTTTCTTTAAGTGCTTTCTACTTTTAAATTTAAATAGAAGAGTGCGTAGGCGATATCATATGTGATAAATGTTTTATTCAATTGAAATGCCTACAACTAATTACAATTACAATTATTAGGTAACTTTCGGTTCCAAGCTGCAATCAGCAGCACTGTCAGAAAAACATCTCACTCAGATCTCTGTGTATCCATTGTGTTCCACAGAATATGCTCAAGAGTTTGGAAGATGAACGGTAAAGAGAAGGTATGTGTTAATTTCTGAACCCATCCTGGTGTTAAAAGAACTTCAGGATTTCCTTCAGTGATAAAGTCCAGATTTTTTAATAAGTGTTGTTTAAGGGATTGGTGGTACCCGTGGCATGATGGTTAGTGCTTTGGACTGTCATGCGAGAAGTCTTGGGTTCGATCCCTGCCTGTGCCATCTAAAGTTTTTTCACGGGTACTGCCTCTTGCGAGGAATTGACAAATTCTCCAAGAGTAATTCTTGTCATGAAAAGTGCTTTCTCGTATTCAGCATATAAACTGTAGGTCCCCTCCATCCCTGCAATTACTCGCACACAGGAATGTTTGAGAGTTGTAAGTCACTAGGCCGTAGTTCTCTACGGACTGTACCTAATTTTTGTTTTTATTGTTTAAGGGATTGTATGAGTAATTGGAAAGGATCGTTCTTTTTTTCTTATTATTTTCAAACTCTCTGCCTTAATAAGTCAAGCTGATATCCATTTTGTTCGTATATGTAACGGTACCTATTAAGTTGGGACCTCATAGAATAATAAGCAATAGGGAAAATTAAAGTCTGTTGTTCCAGTGGTTTAGAAATAAATACAACGCAACGGTTTCGTTCTGATGAAGTTGTGCGCAATTTTTGACAAATTGTTCTGCTCCTTCATTTAAGTCAATATGTAATAGGACAACATTCAAATATCCGCCCACAACTTTGGGTAACGCGCATTGATAAGCTTAAAAATAGCATTCCTCTTTCAATTGAATAAGACTAAATTTAAGCAAAAGTGGTGTGTAGCTTATTTCCATAGACCCGTATTTCCGAAAACTCCACAAGAAAAAGTCTAACTCGGATTTCACATCATTTCTAAGTGAGATGACCTGACCTTACCATATCTCCACTTTAGAAGAATAATATACAGCGCCCGGCGTGAGCTGTGTGGAACATTATTTATCGTTTCGTTCCGTGTGAATTTGGCAGTCCTTGAATTAGAATTCCGTTAACGGAAATGATCTAGCCAAAGTTATTTTTATTGAAATATGGACTGATAACTCTGCTAGTCTGCTAGAAAATCTACATGATACCTTTTTGGAAGGTATCGAATAGAGTTGGAAAGACGAAAGACTTAACTAAAAGCTAAAACTCATGATTTGACTTCGATTTTTAACATAAGAGCTAAAAGTCATTTTTATGACTTTGACTTAAAGTTAGTTTAATTTTATTGATTCAAAGTCAACTTGACTACAGTCTCTTTGACTCTATAAAGTCTTAAAAGTCAATTAAAAATAAATTGAAATTTTGAAAGTTATGAATGCAGTCTTTTGAATTTTTAAAGTCAGTAAATTATTTGAAAGTAGTCTTTTGACTTAAATCAATAACTTTGACGTCAAAAATTTGATGCTGGTGAACATAATATAAATATGTGTATTTTGTAGACAAAATTATTATTTGAAAAGCTCAAATCTAATACATATTACCATTTGACATTTGGTAACTTAATTTATGTAGGAATTTGAAATAATGAAAAAATCAGTCTTATCAGTTTTGACTTTCAAAATTGAGTTGCATTTAAAATACTGCAGTCAAATTGACTTTGAATCAATTGAATTAAAAAAAATTACATCAATTCAAAGTCATGAAAATGACTTTCAACTTTTTTGCAAAAAGTCAAAGTTATTTTGTCAAAAGACTTAAAGAAAAGAATCTGGGATGCGACCCACACTGACAATATCCCACCCCATCTGTCTCACTTTTAACTTTTAACAAAATATTTATAGCAATACTAGCAAACCCGGCGAACTCCGTTTCGCCACCAGAACGTTTTTTGTAACCTTTCGTTTGGGGATTAAAAGATGAAGATAAATTATTTTTTTTGTTTTATATTTGAAAAGGAAAAATTTTATTTCATTTCAAAACAGTAATGAATTAATTTCGATTACAAAAATGAAGTGTAATTTAGTTGAACTTCTCTAAGTAAAAAATTAAAGTGAATCCAAAGTAAATACTGAATCGAAGCGTTATACTTGTCCGCAAATTGAAGTGCTCTTTGGTAAACCACATTTTTTGGTTTTTGGTCTGACGTTAACACAAGCAAAGCGTGAACACGCAACGTATAGCTGCCAATGTGAAAAACAATGATTTTCTAAACTTATCCCGCAAACACTAAGCGATTGGCCTTGCAACTTGTTAATATTGTCATTGCGAACGCAAGGCGAACCGGAAATTGAAATCGTTTGAAGTCAAACGGAAGATCAGTCGGAATCATTGGTATTCAAGAGTACATACATACATTTTCACCTGCGTACTTTCCGTTAATAATGGTTGCCTCAATCAAATTCGGCATAAGTCTTTTCACCGCAAGTCGAGTACCGTTGCAAAGTCACAGTGGATTCAAAATTCGCAATATCATAATAACTGAACCAACTTTGAGTTGCAAGTTATGTGGTGGAAATCCTGGTAACTCCAGAGAGTTCAAAAACTCCGTTGGATAATTTACTACATCATAGGGATTTGTTATGGAATCAACGGATTTGTATGTCACCAAATCGCCAGCGATTTTTGATTGAATGGTGAAATTCAGTGCGTGTACATCATTATTCTTTGCGGCTAGAATTGCTCGTTGTCTTAACCAAGCATAATTCTCATAATTCTCTCTAATGTTTGGGAAAGCATTTTCAATAAGAGCTAATTGAGAGTCTACAAATAGGCAAAAGTCGTTGGTAAGAGTAATTAATACAACATTATCATCAAGTCGCCAAAGATGTTGTTACTTCGTCGAAGATCCTTCAGTTTGAAGTTAAATGCTTCAAGTGCTAACGCCACATCTTGATCGAATAGTGGCCAAAATCAATGAACTGACAAATGTTTTCCCTGTTCCTCCAGGTGCGTCCAGGAAGAATAGACCACCAGTATTATTGTACACCGCTTGCATTAATGTTTCGTATACTTGTTTTTGCTGTTCTGTTCATTCAGCAACGGCACATTATTTCGAACGGATTCCTGAAATGTATCAACATTGTATTGCAGCTCTGAATTTAATTCTTGGTTAAATGCATCGTGCATCGATCGATTTGGCGCAATCATTCTTACTTCAATCAGTAGCTTGTTTGCAATAGTCAAGCATTGATCCTCAATCAGAATCATTCCTTCATTGTAGATTTCATACGTTATTTGAAGTCGATATCTATGACGTTTCTAGAGATATGGTTGACTAAAACAGGTTCCCAAAAGTAAGCTTTGGTTACGAATATAGGGCCCTTGAAACGTCAAAAAATGTAATCTACTATAAACCTCAAGGAGCCCGAGACCTTTCCAACGAATGCAAAACCGTGGAAATCGGTTCGTGCGTTCTGGAGTTATAGCGTCAGGAAGGAAAACCCGACTTATTTTTATATAGTAGATTTTGTGTGAGATCAATAATTTAAAAACAATATCTTTCTTTGTTCTCCTAAAACTTGAGTTGAAAACCATTTTGTACCAAATTGTATGTTGAATTTTTCTAAAAAATAAACTTAAAATTACCACAATATTTTGCATATGATGAATAAGTTTGTATTTCAAAAACTTTTTTTGTTAACGAGATTTTTAGTCGAAAATCAATTCTTACCAATTTAAGTAGCATTTCCGTCAATTCGATCTTTCCCAAAATGTTATTTAATGCTATTAAATATGTTTTGCATACGATGAAATTTTAAAATTTGAAGCCGATATCTTTAATTTTTGAAAAGTTATTTGAGTCGAAAATCAGTTTTTACTAATTTTTAGTATTTTGTTTGTTGTTGGTTTTTAGTTTTTGTAAAAAACTGTCAGTTAGATTTTTCTCAAAAACGTTATTCTTCGCTGCATAAAATTATTTTGGAGTTGCAGTCATTTTTTGTTCGTAAAATATTGGAGGTGACGATTATTTTTTTCAGTTTTTAACTTCCCATAGGAAGTTGTTGTACTACATAAGTCCGATTTGTCGAATTGAACATTTTGACATTTCTCGACGTTTCAAGGTCCCTAGAGTCGAAATAAAAAGTTTTTATAGAGAGATCTAATTCCAATTAACGTTTTTTTTTTATAAATAAAAAAAAGGGGAAACAAAATTTTGTCATCTCGCAAATTTTACGATCAACAAACGATTTTATTTCCAAAACAATTTTGTGCAACAAAGAATAACGTTTTTAGCATCTGGTAAGATTTTGAGAAAAGTCGAATTGACAGTTTTCTTATAAAAAATAAAAACCTAAAAAAAAAAACATTACTCAAAGTTGGTACTCAAAGTTGTTTTTCGACTCAAATATCTTTTTACAACTTTGAGATTAAAGCTTCCAACTTATGTTTTCTTATGAGAATTATTGAAAATTTGAGAATAATCAAATTGACACTTTTTTTAACAAAAAATAAAAACCTAAAAAAAAGGAATAAAAGTTCGTAAAAAGTGACTTTTGCCTTAAATATCTTTTCAGAAATTAAAAACATTCGCTTTAAACTTATTTATCTCACAGAAAATATTATTTTTGACATTAAGTACATTTTTTTATAAAAAACCAACAATCAGTTTTTTCATAAAAACTTAAAATCTACAAAAAATAGTACGCAAAATTGATAAAAATTGATGTTCGGTTCTCAATATCTCGCGAATAATAAACGATATTGACTTCAAATTAATTTCATTCATCCAATTTCTATTTGTTTATACATATGTAACATATCAGAAAAAAGAGGCTGGGATGCGACCCACACTGATAACTTCCCATCCCGTCTCTCAATTTGTCTTGCTTAAAAGTTTGTAGGTTTTCGTGTTGGGTTAAAAAAGTTGTCAGTTGAATTATTCTTAAAGATTTTAAAATTACCAACAATATTTTTCATATAAAGAAACAGTTTAATTTGAAAATCTAGTTTTATTAAATAGATTTTTAGTCGAAAACAAATTTTAACCAATTAAATTAGCATTTCTCAAATTTTTACAAATTGGATGAATGAAATTAATTTGAGAGATATCAAGAACCGAACATCAATTTTTATCAAATTTTTGTAGATTTAAAAAAAACTACTGAATATCGAAAACAATATTTACTGTTAAATAAAAAGAGTTTAAAGACAATATTTTTAATTTTTGAAAAGCCATTTGAGTCGTAACTAAATTTTTACCAAGTTTTAGTATTGTTTTTTTGTTAGGTTTTTATTTTTTGTAAAAAAACGGTCAATTGAATTTTTCTCAAAATTTTACTGAATGTTGACAACAATATTTTTTAAAAGATAAAAGTAGTTTAAAGCCAATATCTCAAAGTTTTGAAAAGATATTGGAGTCGAAAATCAATTTTTATTAACTTTTATTAATTTTTTTGTTTAGGTTTTTATTTTTTGTAAAAAAAACTGTCAATTCGATTTTTCTCAAAATTTTACTAAATGTTAAAAACGTTATTTTTCTTTGCACAAAATTGTTTTGGTGATAAAATCATTTTGTATTCGTAAAATTTTCGAGGTGACAAATTTTTTTTTCAGTTTTTTTGATTTATAAAATACCCGTTAATTGGATTTTTTTTCAAAAAATATACTTGTTTGGTATCACGTTACAATATATTATATAAAATTTAATTCAAGTGTCTAGCGTTTTTGGTTCGGAAGATATTTAGGGTTAACCAAAATGTTCACCTTTTTTTAAACTGCTATGGTAAAAAAACCACTAACGCAATTTTCTTCAGAGCCATTTCTGCATCTTTCTGCCTTGTTATCTCTATAACAAAATTTATTTGAAGTCGATATATCTACTCGTTCTTGAGCTATGGACGACGAAAAAAACGTCGCGAACGTACGGACGTACGAACGTACGTACACACGCACGCACAGACATCTTTCTAAAAATCTTTTATTTCGACTCTAGGGACCTTGAAACGTCGAGAAATGTCAAAATTTTCAATTTGACAAATCGGACCCATTACAATAACTTCCTATGGGAAGTTAATAAACACTTTTAAGAAATGCTGCTAAAATTGGTAAAAATTGGCTTTCGACTAAGAATCTCGTTTATAAAAATAGATTTTGAAATCAAACTATTTCATTATGTGCAAAATATTGTTGGTTATTCTTAAATTTTTAAGAATAATTCAACTGAAAACTTTTTTGACAAAACACGAAAACCAACAAACCTTTTAAGCAAGACAAATCGACAGACGGGATGGAAAGTTATCAGTGTGGGTCGCATCCCAGCCTCTTTTTTTGATTTATAAAAACATCGTTAGGTATGATATCTCGTCACATTTTATAATATAAAATTTAATTCATTATTTTATTTTATTGATTTAAAAGATATTTTGGGTTAACCATAATTTTCACTTTTTTTAAATTGCTATAGTAAGAAAACCACCCACTCAATTTTTTTTGAGAGTCCTTTCTGCATCTTTCTTTTCAGTATAACAAAAATCTTTGAGTGTGATATCTCTGCTGGTTCTTGAGATATTTACTACGAAAAAAGCTTCCCAAACGTATGAATACACGCACACACAGACATCTCTTTAAAAATCTTTTATTTAGATTTTAGGGACCTTGAGACATCGAGAAATATCAAAATTACCAATTCGACAAATCGAACCGATTACAATAACTTCGTATTGGAAGTTAAAAAGTAAAGGTCATGACTTAACTGCAGTTCCTAAAAGATTTTAGTTATTACAACTTTGATATTTCTTTGCGGGTCTGATGTGGATTTATGGGTTCATACCCAATTTTAAATTTGTGTATGTTGACGTATTTACTCATACAAAAATGAGTCTCATCGCTGAAGATAATTTTTCGATTATGGTCAGTTTCTGGCTGGTCCAGAGCCCATAAAGAAATTCAATTCTCAACAAACCTGTTCACTCAAATTTTCTAAAAAATACGTTTCAACTTTAAATAACTGTATGACAAATTTGGCTATTGGTTCTCATGAGTATTCAGGCATTTTCATTAGCTTTCAAGAATTTTTGACAGTGGATTTCTGGTAAAAATTCAACATCTATCCATACCACGCGAAATAAGCCAATTTTTCTAAGATTTCTAAGAACTTTGGATAAGCTACTCAGGGTTAACTGCTGTGTCGAATTCCAATCATAATAGACTTTCTGGTTAAATTTTACCTATTCTTTCCGTACTAATTGTTATTTTCTGTTATTTTGTAGAATTTATTTCTAATTTAATTTTTGAGGTTTTGAAATATTTGTAATTAAAATAAGCAAAAGACGACCTTTCACAGTACAAACTTAGAATTTTAAAGTCCTTAGAGGTATCAATGGTTCAATACAACAACAAAACAAATTGACTGTTTTCAAGATCTAATTTAACAAAACTGAACTGTCATCACTTTGAATGTAATTAAATAAAACCAACAACCATTTTCTTTTTGGCTAAACAACTTCAAAAAATAACTTTTTCACCAAAACAAAATTCACTCAAAGGTAATTTAAAACCACAAAGGATGATGGTTAAAATATATTCAATAAAGAAATTCTTTGACTTGTTCCATTACAATAGAAATAAATGGAAATGGAAAGTTCAGAACACTCAACTCAAAAAATTCTCCAAAACTTATTCAATGAAGTTCTTAAAACTTATTTAAAAGAACGAGTACTTCGACTTACCTATATCAATAGTTATTCCCTGCTGAATTTTGAACTTAAAATATTTTCCTCTTATAGATTATAAATATTTTACTTTATACCGAAAAACTTCATTAAAAGTTTTCCCTCTTTTTCTCCTTTCCATCATAAGTCTAAGAGTCAGAACCTGTGATGCATAAATTATGATAACCTAACTTAGTACAACAACAAAACAAAAATCACCTTCATTGAACCATCTCATTTTAGTTCATTTACTTCAACTTTCCAACAAATCGAAAACTTTCACTATCAAAGGACTTCAAAAATATCGATGTTAGAATAAATTTCAATATTTACCTTTCTTTCATATTGAAAATATTTTATTTTATTTGAGTCTATGTATAAATGGATTTCAATTATCCTTTTTTTATTTATTTTTTATTCTTAACATGAATTAAAGAAAAAGGCAACAACAAAAAAAAAACATAATTCAAAATTTAATGGCATTTATTTCTTTTCATTCATACAATTCAATTTTATCACGTGTCCCTCCCTCGCACAAATTCTCATAAATCCACATAAATCTGTGAGCCCGGCTGTTGGCAGACAATTCAAATAAATCACATTTTTCAAAATCAATTTCTTATTTCTTTAAAACGGGGAAAAAAAGTAATACACCGAACACCTCTTCCGACACCCCGCAGTGACGAAGTGACGACGACGAGGACGTTGTTGAATGTCGCATTCAAAACATTTCTTTTTTCGTCCTTGTGTAATATCTGACAATCATAATCGCGTCTGCAATATCACCCACCATATTTCCCAAACTTCCTTTTTTAAAGTCGATATAGAAAAAGAACCGTCGGAATAAAAAAATTATATCCTACCTTTTATCCCAACAACCAGGACGAGGACGAGGACGAGCGACGCATGGTACGGGCAGGGCGGGTTTGGGTGCCGAACCTAACTACGGTACAAAACATTGCCTCTCGCAAATTGTTTACTTGCTAAAAGTTAAATTGCTTCCGAAGTGAAGTATGAATTTTGTTCATTTCTTTCTTTTTTATTTTTGTATAAAAATTTCACAAAACCGACAACAATAAAATAATAATAAGAAAAAATAAATAAATAATGGAATAAAAAATTCAAAGTTAACTTTAATAAAATTTGCTTATGGAATTATTTGTGTCGGCCTAAGCGTTATAATGTGACAGTGGCTGCCATTTTTTGCCACCCCATGATTTACCACGAGCGTGACACCAAAAATCTGTGGTTAGCTGTATTTTATTTTTATGTTGTTATGATGTGGGTTATTATAGGTAGGGGATAAGCGGCGGTTTAAGGGATTATAAAATATGTTTACCTAATTTTAGTTTTCAAAATTAAGAAATGAGACTGAGAATCGGGACATGTACATTTGAAATATGGTTTTTGCAATGGTTTAATATGTGAATTATTTCAAATGATAAGGACGAATATAAACTTTAGAAGTGATGTATAGGTCAATACATTCGAAAAAATAGTTACACAATAATTTATTATATAAATTACGTGTTACGATGTTTGTTCGCGAAGGACTCCTAAACTACTTAACCGATTTTAATCAAATTTGTACACACCGTGTGCAGTTTGATCCAACTTGAAACATAGGATAGCTTACACCTCAATATAAAGGGTGTCCCAAAATTAACGCAAGATTTGAATTTGCCGCCATTTGTGCAGTGAAGTGTTGGCAATCCTGAAAAAAAGCAATTTGACAGCTAACAGTATAGGGTTATTAAAAATGGAGCGTTACACGAGACCATGCACAGAGAAGAGAGTTCGTTGAATGGATTATTGAACATCAACAAATGGACCCTGATTTTTCGAGCAAAATCATCCTAAGCGATGAAGCACATTTTCATCTTGATGGCTTTGTCAATCGCCAAAATTGCCGCATTTGGGGTTCGGAGAACCCACATGTGATTATCGAAAAACAAATGCATCCACAACGCGTGACTGTATGGTGTGGATTTTGGGCTGGAGGCATAATTGGGCCATATTTTTTTGAAAATGATGCTAGTCAAGCAGTGACTGTTACTGGTGCTCGATATCGTGACATGATTACACAGTTCTTTCTGCCAAAATTGGATGATATTGATGTGTTCAATATGTGGTTTCAACAAGACGGTGCCACATGTCATACAGCCCGTGAAACAATTCAATTACTGCATGAGACATTTCCAGGTCGTGTACTCTCTCGTTTCGGTGATCAAAATTGGCCTCCTAGATCGTGTGATTTAACACCATTAGACTTCTTTTTATGGGGTTATTTGAAATCACAAGTCTATGTCAACAAGCCCACAACCACCCGTGCATTAAAGGAGGAGATTCAACGCTGCATCAACGAAATTCAGCCACATTTATGCAGAATGGTCATGGAAAATTTCAAGAAAAGAGTGCGCATGTGCATGCAAAGCCGTGGAGGCCATTTGTCCGATGTGTTATTCCATACATAACCCTATCCTATGTACTTTACGAGTCAATAAAAATATAACTATCAAAAGACTAAAAACGGCGTTTTCTATTTAATTCAAATCTTGCGTTAATTTTGGGACACCCTTTATGATCGAAATATTATTTTATTGCAAAATATTTGTCTACTATTTGACATAATGTCGATGTCATCTGCATATCCAAGATATTGTGTGGATTTTTGAAAAAGATGGTGCCACTTGTATTGGCGTTGGTGTTGCGCACCACTCTTATAAGAACAATATTGAAGCAGCTACATGACAGCGCATTGCCTTGTCGAAGTACTCTGGTGGTTTCGAAGGTTTCGGTCGAGTCTCTTCCAATTTTGAGGCAGCAACGAGCAGATTCCAGCGTCATCCTGATAAGTCGTATCAGTTTGGTAGGGATACCAAAACTCAACATGGCACGGTACAGTTCGTTCCTGTCTACACTGTCATAAGCTGCTTTAAAATCGATGAAAAGATGGTATGTTTCGATGTTATGTTCTTGGGTCTTTTCCAGGATTTGGCGTAGAGTGAAAATTTGGTCGATGGTAGATTTTGCAGGCTTGAAGCCACACTGGTAAGGACCAATTAGTTCGTCAGTAAATGGCTTCAGGCGTTCACATAATATGCTGGACAAGATCTTGTATGCGATGTTTAAAAGGCTAATGCTTCTGTAGTTGCCGCAGAGAAGGCGGTCACATTTTGTTAATGGATCAGGCAGATGGTGCTTAAGTTCCACTCGTCGGGCATGCTTTCTTCCGACCAAATTTTAGTAACTAGCTGGTGCATGCTCCTTACCAGATCTGCTCCAGCGTACTTAAAAAGCTCCGCCTGCAGACCGTCATCACCGGCCGCTTTGTTCGACTTCAGCCTGGTGATGGCTAGTTTGATCTCACTCTGGTCGGGTGGGTGGAACTGTAGATCGTCAACCAAATGGATTTGACGTGGCTGCTCGCTAGCGGAATCGTGGACTTAATCACCATTAAGCAGCTGGTTGAAATTTAATGATCTCTCCAGATTTTTAGCATTGAATGCGTCTCGACTACGGTATTCCCCTCCTTATCTTTGTAGGCTCCAGGGCGGGTGAATCCCATTGTTTTCTTTTTGACTCTTCTATAAAAGCTCCGCACCTATTTCCTGTTAAAACATCCCTGGATCTCCTCGACTTCACGCTGCTTATGGGTTTTTTTCTTTCTTCTGAGCAAGCGGTTCTCATCCCTTCTCTTGTCGACGTAGAGCTATCGGGAAGATCGTGTCCTCCTTTGCTGCCACAATCTGTATGCCACCGTTTTGGCTTTGTTTGCCTGAGCACATTCGGAGTCAAACTAGGGGTTCCTTGGTGGTGGCTGTGAGAAACCTAGCACCCCTTCTGCAGCATTCCTGATGAATTGTTTTCAAAGCTGCCAGTGGGTCTAGGTTGTAGGGTTTCTCGCAAAGCTCTAGGAATACTCGGTCGGCAAAGCCATTAATGGTATCCTCCTGCTGCAGTCTTGCAACGTTGAATCTTCTCCTCGAGGTTATTGTTCGCCTAAGAGCTTCCATGGATATTCGTACATGGATTTTAGCACCAACTAGGTAGTGGTCGGAATCTATGTTGGCTTATCTGTACGTACGAACGCCAAGTATGCTATAGGAGTGTCTTCCGTCAATAGCAACATGATCGATTTGGTTGCATGTTCGATCATTAGGGGGACTGCCAAGTACCTTTGTGGATATCTGGGCGAGGGAATCTGGTGCTTCTCAACACCATGTTTTTTTCCGGCTGGGAAGTCGATAAGCCTGAGTCCGTTTCCAGATGTGATGTCGTGTAGGCTATGTCTTCCGATTGACCTACCAAAGATGCCTTCTTTACCAATTTTGGCGTTAAAATCTCCCAGGAGAATTTTACCGTCGTTTTTGGGATATTTCTCATATGTTTTGGCGAGGAGCTCGTAGATTGTCATCCTTCCCTTCCGTCGGCGCATGCGAGCAGATAAGGCTCAGGTGGTGGAATTTGGCCTTAATGCGGATTGTCGTCACTTTTTCGCTTACTTCCCGAAACCTTAAAACGCTTTGCCTTAGTTTCCCTCTGACAGCAAAACCACATCCAAATAAGCGCTTCCTTCCATCGAGTAGACACTTCCCATATAGTAGAAATCACAGCCTTCAATCTTCCTACTGCTGGCCAATTTCCAATTACCTTCCTGAGAAGGTAACTCAGGTGACACAGCTCTGGATCCGATGGATAAAACGTTCGTCATCAGTTCACCTTAAGGCTATCCAGCGGCCACCACTAGGAGGTGACGATACGATTTTGCACCACCATTGTGCAAGAGATTATTGAGTTTAAACTTAGGCTCAAAAACACTATTTTTGCTTCTTTTTTAACATTTTTAAAGAGGTATATTTTAAAAACCTGTTGTGATAGAAAAATTAAAAGGTGAGATTCGAATTAAGGACATCTTAATCCTTTAAAAAAATATTGTTTTGTTTGTGAAACAGAAAAAAAAGCGTAATTTTGTCGACCAGTGAAATGATTTCTTTAAATTGACGTGAAATTTACTTTATTTAAAAGATAATCTTCTGGCATTATAATTAAAATATAACTTCTGGCCAGCAGTGATTTTTGCTAGTATGTAGTCTAATCTTTTGTGGCCGCAAATCGGCAATGACGCTGCGTATGTTGTCCTCCAAGTATTCTTTCCTTTCGGGGTTATTTGCGTAGAATATTGACTCCACATAACTCGACATACGCGACACGTTTAATCACACGACCTTGGAGGCCGATTCACTGTTCCGTAACGTGAAACTATGTGTCACGAGCTTTGTGATGTGTTCTGCCGCCTCCTCCGTTTTGTTGAAACGACAGCTTCTGCACATCTCGGTTGTTCAGCAAATCAGTATAATCATAGCTCTATAACTCTATTTATATTAAGGTGTTAGGTTATGGACTGACTCAGTCTTAACATGTACATTTTTAAATTTGCAAACCTTAAAAGTAATTAATTAAATACATTTAACTTTTAACCAATTTTGGAGACATCCGAAGGTTGTTTCTAAAAGCTCTAACAACATAAATGTTTCATTTTTAAATGAGACTAAGCATTAAAATTAAGAAAAATTTGATTACGAAGTAAAGAGTTTTAGAACATACAATTCATCATTAGTCACCTTTTTACATTTGACAAAAAAAACTATGCTATTACTTAAAATGGAACCGTACAGGCTGAAATTATTAAAATTCACTACAAAAATGGTCACAAAAAGTCGCAGTTCGCAAAACTAAAACGCTTTTAGGTAGTCTTCTTGGCCAGCAAAACCGGTGAAAAAATTTCAGCTTTTAATGTGAAGAATCAAAATTGTTTAAGTGCTTCGCAGAAAATATTCGTGAAGTGTTAACGGAAATCCATGTTTGACGATTATTCGTCCATCTTTGGAATAAGACATTTCACAAACAAAATTATCCTTTTGTTTTGCATAATGGCTTAGGGTTTTAGGGTTTTAGGGCTTTAAGTTCAGTTAACGTAAGAACTCAAGCCGGTCAATCAACAATAACGTCGTCGTATCCTTGTTGATCAAATTCTTGAAATGCATCAAAATAATCCGAACTATTCTCGAACAAATATTTTCTTCAAAAATATGTTTGGTATGGTTTTGTAGTCCTTATATATTTTATATTGCAATTTTTTAAAAAATGTTGACCCATTTTCGAGATATCGAATTCTGAAAAAAAAATAAGAAGAAGAATAGAATAGAAATGACTTTATTTATATTCAAAATTCAGTTATACCATAAATAATTACAAGTCTTTTAAGACCTAGTTTTAAAACCGTCGGTCAGATTAACAGAATATGAATTCTGATAGCGAAAACAAACAAAACAATAAAGATAAAAAGTGAGATTAAATGTGTTAATAAAATTAAATTACTGGAAATTACTTTTAAACAAGTTTATATAAAACAAGTTTTTTTAAAATTTAAATGAAAAGATACAGCAAAAAGTAAAGAAAAAGAACAAACAAATTTAAATGCACTGGAGAAATTAGAAGCTCTCTGTAAGGATTCTTTTTCTGTAAGCCATTGCGCATCGGAGGAATTTGTAAAGACTTTCCCAGCCTTTTGCTCCGTTAAGGGTTTATATTACATCTTCAGCTTCAAATTGGTTCTTCCCAAAAATGTATCGACGAATTTCTTGGATAATTGGACAAAATCCTAAGAAGTGTCCGATATTCTCTCTCTCATGGGTGTTGCAGAGTTGGCACTCGATAGGCAGGTCTGGTCTGTGAGGTATGTAGTTCAGAGAAAGTATCTCACCTCTGGCTCGTAGAATTGAAGAAATCATATCCGTTGAGTTCTTGTCGTTGAAGTAGTTTGATTCTCCAAGATTAAACTCCAACTTACTATAGAAGTCTCTATACTGGGATGCTTTGGCCTGGTTGATGAAATTTTGCCGATATTTCTCATCCAATTTCGCAACAAGGGAGTAAAGACTTCCTTTAAAACCCGTTATATTATCCAAATCAAATTCGATCGATTCACCCGTCAAATTTGCAAGATCGATCCAAGTTTGTACAAAATTAAGCCGATTTATGATGATAAATTTCAATACTCTATGACCAGCCTTGATGAATCCAATCGGAGTATTTTGACAACGTAAGCGAAATGAATCTTGAGCGTGTCGATGAACAACGCTGGCAAACCTGTTTCGATATGAAGCAAATAATTAGGCGTTGTTGATGGGAGAGCAAAGACTCGCTTCAAAGAGAAACGTAATAATTTTTCCACATCCTCATATTCTTTGTAGCCCCACACTTGCGAGGAGTAAAGCAAAATAGATTTTGCCACAGTTTGAAACAGTTTATATTTTGCTGAGTGGTGGATGGATTTACTTGCAATGCAGTTTTTCCAGGAAACGCAGAGGGCAGCCTTCGCCTCTTGAAGTTTTAACTTGATATGTTTTTTCATACAAAGGTTACTTGTTATGGTCACACCGAGGTATTTAACTTCCTTAACAACTTGAACTTCCTGATCCTGGTACTTTTATTTTTCATAACTAGCGTACCTCCCGTGTCCTTTTCTGAAGATCATTATGTTAGATTTGCTAAGGTTGACTGATAAATTCCATGTATCGCAGTATTTTCCAAGTTTGACTATCATTTCTTGGAGTTGGTCTGGGGATTCCGATAAAAGTACGATATCATCAGCATACAATAAGCCCGAAACATTTTCTCCCGCAAAGTTCACCCCTCCTCCCGTGTGCTCCACTAAATCCTCAATAAATAGAGTGAATAATAGAGTACTCCACGCACATCCTTGTTTTAGGCCCATTATAGAACTGAAATCTTCGGAAAGGCATTCTCCATCCCAAACGGCTATTGAATCTTTAGCATAAAGAGCTCTTAAAATACTGATAATTTTGGAAGATATGCCGATATTCAAAAGTTTAAGAAGAAGTGCCTCTCGATCAATGCTGTCAAATGCTGCCTTAAAATCTATAAAAAAGGCATATAGTTTTTGTCCACGATTTAAGTACACATTTGCAATATTAAGTAGCAGAAACCCCTGACCAGTAGTTGAATATCCAGAGCGAAATCCTGCTTGCAGCTCACTGCGCTTGGAGTTCACGTTCACCCACGAAGTAAGTCTACTGAATATCATACTCGCAAATATCTTCATAGATGCGTTTAAAAACGATATCCCTCGATAATTCTCTGGAACAGATGCATCTCCTTTTTTAAATAATGGAAAAATCACCGAAGACAGAAAACTAGGAGGAATGACTCCAAACTTTAGGATTTCATTATAACAGCAAGTTGGGCTATGAAATCGCTGGAAGCATACTTGAAAAATTCAACTGGAATTCGGTCTGTTCCAGCTGCCTTGTGTAGTTTCGCTCTGTCTATCGCTGCAATCAATTCCTCTTCCGAAAAGGTTGAATCTAGAAAATTATCTTTGATATATGGCGCAGCATAGTGGAACTTTGAGGCCTTGCATACCGTATTGAGCAACGAAGCAAAATGATTCTTTAAATCAGACGCCTTAAGACCGCACCCTATAGAAAGCTTAGCCCTGCTTACTAATTTCATTCCTTTCCAAAATTCAGCAGACGATCTTGCCATTGTATTCAATTTTGAATAAGTATTTGTTTAAAAATCAAAAAACAAAAAAACAATAGCATTTTTAATTATAAAATATCACTAAGACAGTGTAAAAGAACTCTTACTGAAATTATTGAAATCAATAAATTAGTTCTTGAGAACACTAAAAAAAACCGTTTCCAAAGCAATACAACAATATATTTTTGAATTGAAAGGAGGCAAGTTAAAAAGAAAATATTTAGGGAATTTACCATTATGTTTTTGAGAAAATTTGAATTTTCGATTTTGACCAAAAAAAGAAGGAAACAAAATGCCAAATGCGAATCTGCTTTAAACCTTTTCTTCCAAGTTTGAACTCAATAAGTTTAAGTTGTAAGGGCTAGGACAAAAAGACAGACAGTCGGACGGAATCGGGGGACCTTTTTTTCGACTTCTTCGTTAAAGTAAAAATGGGATATATAATAAAGTTGGATAAAGCATTCCACATTCTTGTTGTGCGACTGTACTTCCAAAATCAGTCGTGAAATAAAACCATTTTCCATGCATGCTTCCCCTGCTATTCCCTGCTTTCCATACCGTAGGATTTGGGAGGGATTCGAAGTTGGTGGATATAAAGTTTCTTCTGCGTTAAAATTTATTTTTCGAACTCCAAACAATTAGGTTTGATGATGTTCATTTTATAGACTACATTTTGAGTATGTACAAAATATTTGAAAAGTAAGTTGTTTGCATATTCAATTTATTGTTGCACCCTAAATTTGTTTAACTACATATGAAATTATGAAAAATTATCATTTTTCTATTCCTTTTGATTTAATTCATTTATTTTTATTTGTTGCTAATAAGTTTAGAACAAATATCATGCAAAATAGTAATTGCTGGTCAATTTTCCGCATGAAAATTAAATTTTATTTCTTCTTTTTTTTCTAATATTTAGTTCTAAACTCCGAACTGTTGATTTATTTTGCCTTCATATATCCCTGTCAAATTTTCCAACGAAAGTGTAAAATCTCAATAACGGACAAAAATGTGTTCCAAATTTTTAACTTGTTTAAATTATTATAAACCAACTGTTTCAAAATTGTTTAGTCTTTCATAAATTTATATTTTTTCATATGTGAAATAATTGCTGGTCAATTTTTCACAAGCACCGAAAAATTAATTAAGTTGCTTTATTTTACATGAAATATTTACGAGTAGAAGTTCTTACAGAATTTACTACTTGTCATAGATTTGAATTTTCTTAAAATATTTTCAAAGTTCACCAAGGACATTCACTTTTCAAAAACAAAACAAAAATATTTACTCCCTCTATGCCCTTATCGGCTAACGTATATGTAAATGACGTTACCCGAGATGAGAATTATTTTCCACACACAGGTCACAAACTTTATAAAGTGAAGGTATACTTTTATTTCATTTTTAATGAAGGCCTGTGAAGTTAATTTAAATTCAAACTTTTTCTTGCACAGTTGAATTTAATTTGAAAATAAAAAAAAGAAAAACTCTTCACTTAACGAAATAATTATTATTTTTGTTTTGCCTGATGTTGTTTTGTGGGTTTTTTAATTGGATTATAATTTTGCATTCATTTTTGTATCAAAATATAAAAACAAAATATTACGGAAGAGGACGTGCGTTGGCCGATCGTCGGTGTCGGTCGTTGGTGGGTGTAGAAACGTGGGTATTCAAATGATTAATTGAAATATTTCAAAAGTTTGTCGTGAAATTATGATGGTTTTTGAATAAATTTTCAAGTTAAGTTGTTTTCGTTTTAAAAACAAATTATGTAGGTACTTTAATCGAAAAAGTAGAACTTTTTTATTTTAAGGAATGTTGTTATAGACTGTCCGAAAATTATATACTTCAAGATTTGAAAATTGTCACTGTTGGAAAAAAAGAGTTGGGAACTCTCAAAAAACAACTTAACAGCTGATTTAAGTCGTAATTTTTGTGTTTTTCCATTGTGTTTTTTGTTAGAAAATCTTCTTCGAATAAGAAAACGTAGTTCAAAATGTTTTTCAAACACAAATAAACTATTCAAATTTCTATATCTATCATAATTTCATAGAAGAAAAAAAACGTATTGTTATAACTTAATCTCATTTGCGTTTGTCTAAAGGGTTATCAAAATTCCAAAATCCTCTAAAAGAATTTCTCAAAAACCATCATCATCATCATCTAGGGTCGAGAATGAAAAGATCCTTCAATTAAATAATTTCTTTTGATTAACACCCCATTGTATTATACTTTAGCTTAATCCTTTAATTGAATTAGTTTCAACAATCAAACCAGTCAAAACAAAATCCCCAACCTAAAAATGTTCTTTCGCACCCAAGCAACATATTTGTTCTCATTAGAAATGTCTTGTCTTTTATAAATTGCTTTGAAAATATGTTGTATGTTTCTTTTTAATTTAATTATGTTTCGTTACCCACCCGTATACCATAACAAAGTGTTTTCTTGTGATCTATTAACCCAGTTAGCCTCAAAATTCTTTAATATCCTTGGCTAAATGATTTCACCTTCTCTCCCGCCTTAACCCTTTTAATACCTTTATACCATCCCCCAGAAGAAAAAAAAAATGAAGACAAAAAAGGCCTTTTCCGAACGATGGAGTTTCGAAGTAATTAACGTCTTACATCTTTAATGGCCCACAAATCTGTGTGTGTACGGCATTGCTGAAATTTTTCGACGCTGAGATTTATGGATTTTCTGTTCTTTTTTTTCGTTTTTGTTGTGCCTCCTTCCCGACGGGAATATCCTTGTGTCATCAGCAAAAAAAAAAAAAGAAGACTGCGGGCTGGTTCCGCAGCTGAACACAATTATGAAATTCAAACGGAGAAACGGAAGGAAATGCCTTACAAAGTATACGGTATTTCCGCTGGTCGGAAAATACACCGTCCTTTTTAAGGTAAATATTTTATACTATATAACACAAAACTAATGTTCACTTTATTGTACCACCTAACCTAACCAACCTAAACCTAAATCTGACTGCAAAGAAGGAGTGGCAGGCGATGCCAAACGAAAGGACTACGACATACAATATACATCCTCCCCGACTGCAAGGCGGGTCACTACTACAGTATGGGATTGGGTAATTTGAAATATTTTTTGTAAGCTTATATTTTGAAAATGAGTTAAGGAAGGAATAGAAGGGAGGTTATGGAAGGACTTGATACAGTCAAGAGTTAGTTACTACGACACACAGTTAAAGGAAGAGATTTTTTTTTTAATTTGATAGAATTTTATTAGTTCTTTTTTCTTTTTTGGAAAACGTTTTTAGGCCAAGCATAGTAAGAATGTGGTGCTTTATCGAATTAAGAGAGTGATTAGAATGAATCGTTTTGAGCACATGCTATTTAAGTGAAAACAGGCAATACATTCCGGAAATAGTGCTGATTTATGCGATTTGACTGTTTTAGGAAACGGAAAAATAACGACAAATTTGCTATTAATTCACTATTTTTCATAATTCTAGTACTGCATATTTTCTGTCGTTCTGGAATTTTATGGATTTCAGGTTAGAGATTCAAAACATTTTATGGGGTCTTTTTAAAATTTTGAGCTCGAGTTTTAATCAAACGGATGAAATTACAAGGGCAGATAAGTGCGGCGATCCCTTCTCTCGGTCTGTCTTTGCCCCTAAAGCCTTAACAATTGGGTCAATTAAGTTCAAACTTAGAAATAAAGGTTTTAAGCTAATTCGGGTTAGGGTTTTAAATTTTGTTTTTAAGACCAAAAATAAAAATTTGTTTGGTCAAAAACAGAAAATTCAAATTGTATCTTTAATGGCTCTATAGATTGACTCTTGTTCTTCTTTCAATATTAGAAATATATTTTTACATTGCTCCAGAAGTGTAGCATTATTTTGATTTTAAATTTTCTTAGAAACTACTGAACCAATGTATGTCGTTGATATTAGTACTCCCCCATATTGTGTGGTGAGCGTTAACATCGCTCCCAATAATTAGGCGGATCCTTTGCCCTTCCGCTTCAGCGACGATTCTTTTAAAGGTTTTTCCAGGGAGAGGGCCAAGGTGGTCATGGCCAATATACGCCGACACTAGCCAGAAACTTCCTTTGGTTTTTTTTTTTTTTTTTTTTTTTTATATTATACGCGCACTCAAGGGGATATGAATACCCTTATGATGATTGAACACAGTGCGAGCAATTAGGAAGGGAGGATAGGATTAGAAAGGAGATACCGATGCACATTGGTTTTGAATGTCTGCACATTGTAATGAGTGGGAAACATTGAGTCTGGTAAAGCATTCCACATTCGTGTAGTGCGACTAAAGAAAGAATCTCTGTACTTTACAGTACGTCCGAAATTGGGCTCAAGGGTAAACTGATGAGCATTCCTAGAAGAACGGGTATTACGGTTGAATTGTTTGAGGGGAGGAATGCAACTGGCTATTTCATTAGAGCATTGTTTATGAAAGTAGCGATAAAATAATGACAGGCATGAAACCTTACGACGGTGTTCGAGAGATACAAAAGTTTCAGTTAGACAACGGTCACCTATCATTTTTAGAGCTCTCTTTTGAATTCTGTCTAGGAGACTCAAGTAGGTTATAGGAGCACCTGCCCAGATATGGGAATTGTACTCGAGTTTCGGACGAATAAAGGCTTTATAGATTATAGCCAGATCTGAAGGGGTAAAATATTTCTTGCATCTTCGGAGAAAACCTAAACACTTTGCAGCATTTTTGGCGATGTCAAATATGTGATCACTCCACAACAAGTGGTTTGTAATGCACATACCTAGGACTGAAAGCTGTTCAGTCTCCTCGATGCAAGTACCACTCATGGATAGTGGCATTGGGGTTGTTTCCAGCCTAGCTACGGTGGTATCTTTGTCACTGAAATATGATGGAGTAAAAATACATACGTTTAACTAGTATGCAAGATCTAGGTTCACCTTTATCTGTCCCACACAGTGTGTCCTAAGTCCTCGAACAACGGATCCCACAATCCATGGCTCTTGGATCAGGACAATGTCTTCCTCGTTACTTGCCAGACGGAGAAGAAGTGAGGCCGAGGCCTTTATGGAGTGTTGGAGATTAATCTCTACTAACTGCAGCATTTTTTCTACAATAAGGCAGATCAACCTCCACCACGGTTTTGTTCTGATACTCTGAGTCTGAGGATGAACCCACGAGTTCGTCCTCTCTCAGAAGAATCATATTTAAGTCGTCCTCAGTCTCCATTAAGGATGGAATGGTTTCGACTTTTTAAGAGGATAGAGTCGTGATTGTAGAGGGCATGGGTGTATCGTCACCCTCTGGTAAGAGAGAAGACGATGTCCCAGGCCCACCAACCACGAGTTCACCTTCGGTTGTTGTTGGAGGCCCGCTATCCGCGATAGCCTCATCTTTTTTGTATGTTCGAATTTTGATGGATTCGAAACCATGATTTAAGGAGCCATTGGTCAGAGCTAGAGGAGCAAAGGATTCTTTATTCAGTACAACAATGGCACTCCTATAAAGACCCTTCACTTCCTATAGCTTGGCAATCTTCCAGTTATGCGTCGGCAGGGATGGATTACAAACCTTGATCTTTTCGAGAATGTCCTCGATACCAGGAGGTTCAATTGGAATCCAAATGCGGGCTCTAGGTCTGCTAGGAATGTCTTCCTTAGTGACAACCTCGAGCTTCACCTAACCGGTTGACAGCAAGCTTTTAAAAGTCACAAGACCTCTGATCGCCATGACCCTGATACCAACCCCCATCGCTAAAAAAGCCATCTGAGAGCTAAACCTTGACCAGCTGCCAACGATCAGCCGATATTGTGCCATCATCATCGCTCCTGTCAATGACCGCAACCATGACTTTGCCCTTCGCGACGTCACTGAAACTGGCTTGTTTCCTGATGGGATTAAGGGGAGTGCTGGTGTTATGCACACGAGGCCATTTTGGTGTTAAGAGACCTTTCGCGTTTAGACGTGGAGTCTTTACTGGTCCTTGTTGCAGCAAGAACACTGTTTGCACATTCAACGCGAGCGGTCTGCTGCGGTGTCCTTTCAGCCTCCAATGATTCATCAGAGGCCTTTAGGATTCTCGCAGCTTGCCGCCTGTGTTTGTATAGGCTTTTCGAGAGTTTCCCCTTTCCATTTCTGGATGTACTGTCAGTAGTGGTGGTAGGGCAATACTTCACAACCCTGCCACTACTGGAATTAGGTATCGCTACATTCCTACTCTCGTTGCTGCCAACAGAAGAGGGGGGTCCATGGATTGCCCTTACTCCCTTCTCTGTGTTGGCAGCCCGCAGCAGGAGATACGGCAACAGGCTTTGACGCCAAACTGCCGCCCGGTCTTGAAGATATACCGGTCTCATAATTTTTTTCTTTTTTGTTCTTCATATTTTTGGTTCCACGAGTTGCGAAGAAAGAGAGGCCCATCTGTACAGAGATTCGCATATACAGATAAGCCAAGTTAATCCGGAGGTCGCCAGCTATCCGGATACCCCGTTAGAGACTGACCTATTTTTGAATTGGGCCCCCAACCATGCTGATCATCGGCACGGGTCGTTTAACACCTTAGATCCAGCCCAATGAAGATAAGAGGTAGTTGGAAAGGAAGAGATAGGGTGAGGAGTCAGTTGATGTTAAGAACATCATTCTGATACATAAGTAAGGAAATGATTAGGATCGGTAAACAGCAAATGAGCTAGGTTACCTAGGTGGGAAAGAGCACCGGAGATATTAGCGCTGTCTAGCTTTTTAGCCATTACAACGTGGGAGGTGGGATGGGAGTTGTTAACATAAGCGTTGGCTTGTATGCCTTATTTATGTGGGAGGGGTGATGATTTCGGAAAGGTAGAGGGATAAGAACGTCCTTTAGTTTCAGGACTCATCTGGAGAAAATTCTCTAAAATCATTGACCTTACTCAGCTTCTACAACTCGACAAGTTCGACGTTCAAAGTAGAAGATAGAAAGCAGGAATAGGTCCACTTGTGATCTCACGGTTCATCTCACCGAACAGTGGAGCAAATCTTTACATCGTTTTGGAGAAAGTGATATTATTGCACTTGATATTTCAAAAGCATTTGATAGTGTTTGGCATCAGGCTCTTGCCATTATCCATGGACGGCACTTGCATTGGAGAGACTGAACATCTTGATATTTTTGCTATGTGCATCACCACCACCTTTTGTGGAACGATCACATACGCCATTTCTCAAAAAATGCCGCAAGATGTTTGGGTTTTCTAAGCTTGAGTATAACTCCCATCTCTGGGCTGGTGCTCCTGCAACTTACTTAAGCCTCTTGGACATTATTGTTATTTTTAAGGAATATTACATTTCTTTACAAAATTTGACATCTCAAAATTTTTTCAAAGTTTGTTAGAGAATTTCAAAAGTAAAACGTTTATTTATATGCACTTAACAACTGCATACCAAAAATATTAAAACATAAATCAAACATTTAATTTTTAACGATTTAAATTTTGTGAAATTAAATTTAATTTAAATTTTTGAAGATATTTTAAAATAAAATAAGTATTTTGCCATTATATTTCTTAACAGACCTTTTGGATACAGGAGTATGAAAAGTTTTGATGGTGGTTTTGACAGTTGATGATGTCAAATTTTGTTTTAACTTCTATTCAGTAATGTTTGGTAATTCATCAAAAATCCTTTAATGCCAGAATAATTTCTTCCAAATTGCAAACAAGTATTTAAAACAAAAATTATATTGTCCAAGTTATAATCAGCATTACATCCAATAAAATTGACGGTTTGTGGTGGTTTTCACGATTCCGGCTTCATAGGTCCTTAATTCTTTTGAAAATGAGGAAGAAGCTGCAGTTACGGTGAATGGTGAGGTCTATCGAGCCATGCTAACTGATTTTTTTTCCAAAAATTTATCAACTAAACATCGAAAACATTTTGTTGTAATAAGACCAAGGAACTTATCGTGCAACGTGATTAACCATAAATTTTTTTAAAATCACTTGGTATAAACGTTATTTCTAGAAATGGATCTGTTATCTGGGTTCCTTGGCCGTGAGACTTTATGTCTCTCTATTTTTATTAACTTGTATGAGGCTGAGTAAGGCCATTTTTATGGTAGCAAACCAGCATTTCTTGAAGCTTGTGTTCCACACATCCAGATGTATTGGAAAAAGTAGCGACAAATTGGATTAATCAATTGGGCTATAAATGTAACTCGTATAGTCACTGTGGACTTTCATATTTAAAAAATAAATGCTATGAAACGATCTGCCAGATTATAATAGTTAAAAACTAATAACAAACATTTTTTAGTGTTGTATTACTCTTTAGGGTTCTCAAGCTCTTACAAACACATTATACAATACATACATATTCAGATTGATACAAAATTCAATTTTTGTCCCTATTTTTGTTGTCAAATAAATCCAATATTTTAATCCTTTACATCCTAAAGCAAAAAAAAAAAAAAGAATTCCAAAAGCCTGGTACCAACTATATTTATGTTTTTCTATTTGCAGAATATTGTCTGTATCGATAAAACCCTTTAAACAAGGTTGGGTTTATATTTAGGTTATTATTTTTTTTCATGACATGAACAATTATTATTATTATTAGTCATAGCCTGTTGCTAATCGGATAGATGGCTGGATGGTTATAAGTTTACTGAAATTGAGGAGACAAAACAAAAAAAAATAAACTACTGAATTATTTATACATTTGTACATAAAAGAATAGTTAATTTTAGGGTTTCTTTGATATGCCACAGGGTTTCTATCATCTGAATATATTCTGTTTCATTATGCAACGCTGTTTCCTGAGGAAGTGATAGAATTTATTTTGTATGTTTTTTATGTGACTTAATTTGGATTTTAATCTTGAAGTTGTTAAAATGGTTTCTTAAATTCCTATAGTTGCATTTCCATTTTAATTAAATCAAAGAACAACTTATAATGAAACTCAGTATTTGTATTTGTAATGTGTGCATATTAAGCTTTGCAGCCTTAGGCAAGGTGTTTGCACAAAATGGGCATGTTTCCGGTAGATGTAAATTTTACTTCAAAGAGTTGACTTTAAAGTAGATGGTTTTTTTTATTTCACTATTGTTTTGAAAATATTTTAAAATGTATTTATAATCCAATAAAGTATTAAAAAGGAAAACTGAAAAATGCAATGTTCTAATATATCATGTCTTTTGTTTCTGATGGGATGAATATTTGTGTGGACTTTTTGATCAATTCAGAAAAATGCATAAAATATTTATTTGAATCGATAGTACGCCTCAAATAGTCCACCCGTTTAGTCCAATTTTGGCATACTCTTTCCAACATTTCGGCCGGTATCGCACGAATAAATGCTTTAATATTGTCTTCCAATGCGTCAATTGAAGCGGGCTTGTCTGTATAGACAGTAGCTTTAACATAGCCCCACAAAAAATTGTCTAAAGGAGTTAAATCGCACGATCTAGGCAGCCAATTGACCGGTCCCGAACGTGAAATAAAATGTTTACCAAACTTGCCTCTCAATAAGTCCATTGTTGCGCGTTCTGTGTGGCATGTGGCTCCATCTTGTTGAAACCACATGTCATGCTTCATGCAAGTCAAGTTCTTGCATTTTGGGCAAAAAAAAAGTTGGATATCATCTCACGGTAGCGCTAACCATTCACAGTTACGTTATAGGCTCGTTTCACACTACACGGTTCACATTTTGCTAGAAGCCGTGACCGTATAATATGAAAATGTATTTGCTCTTCTTCGCGCAATTTTAACTTTTTATTGAAGTACCACATATCTGTTAGCTGTAAAGATGCTTGTAGATAAAACTAAATAAATAAATAAATTTGTTTATTTTTGATTACAATTCTGTGAGTAGATTATAATAAAAAAAAACATAGAAATTTTTGTGTTTAATTTGTCAGAAACATATAATTTGAAAACCTAAAAACAATTGCCTTCATCCTTGTTCTTCTTTCAGTGTGTGCTGGTATTAGTCCTGTCCATTTATTTTAGTTTTATGGAAAAGAATGAAATTTTCCTCAACAAAACATTCTGAAAAACATCTATTTCCAAAACCTGTGTTTGAAAGTGTAGTCATGTTCTTGTCAGTTCCATATAAAATGTCTATCATCAAAACAAATAAAACCTTAGTTGAATAGTTAGTACATTATTCAAAATTGATTTTAAAACAAAAGCGAAAGATACTTTTGTTCAAATTCCAAGTAAATATTCAAACAGTAATATTTCCAGAATTTTGTATACCTACTAAATTATCAATGATCTGACACGTTGTCGATAATTTAGAATTTAGAATTTGAAATTTTCAATTTCAAAATGATAACCAGAATAGGCTTCCTTTGTTTTCATGAAAAAAAAAAAATGTTCCATCTTCATCCACAACCAATCCTTCAAAACTATAAATAAAATGAAAACATCCTTCTATGTGTTAAGTAGATAATTCAAGGAACTGACTTTTATGATTACCATTAAATTTCTATTTACAAGCTAATAAGTACATCTTCTAACATCCATAAAAATAAAAACCTATCATTTATCATTATTTATTGCCATTTTTAATTTATTTACAAATTCATTGATATAAAAGGATCCAAAATAAATATCAAAAAAAACAGAGAACATTAATTTCAATCCAAGTTTCTTAGACTTATTATTCTTTCCAAAAAGAAGACAAAATGTGGGTAACATTAACCTTAAAAAATATACTTACAAAATTTCCCATAAATCTGTCTCAAGTATCTTTTTATTTAAAGAAATGGTGTGAAACTCAATTAAATTTACGGCATTTTAAAAATATACACACACAAATTACAATCTCTGTTGCACAAAAATAAACTCAATTTAAAATATAATATAGAATGAACATATCGATGCAACAAATTTCACACATAATAAATATTTTCCTATCACAACAATCAAAATATTAATTTTTCTTTTTTTTAAACTCCAAATACCGTTATAAAAATTATATGTATTTAATATACATACATATTTGACAGAATTGCATTTTTGACTAATCCAACTGTAGATAGCCAAATTAGGTAAAAGTTATAGACGTAAGGCACCTGACCTAAAGGTACCATCTATTGTATATAATTATATTTTTAATTAAATTATTTATTTAAGTTTTAAATTAAAAAAAAAAATAAAAGTAAAAAAATGCAATTTCTAAAGAATGTAAATATTAAAGATTAAACACAAAATTGCTTTTAGACATTACATACCAAAGAAAATCATTGAGGTACCTTTACCTAAACTCCTTTATCATCTTTCCTAGGAATTTTCCATTCTTCATTTCAAAACATATCTTCTCTCAAATCAAAAATGAATATTGTAAAATACATATTTTCTGAAAGAAAACATTTTATTTCTTATTTATGTGCTTTATTCACAAATCTATATTGAAACCATGTACCTACCTTTAAAAAATATAAAAATATGAAAATGTGAAAATAAAATAATAAAATTAAATTAAATACAAAACAAGAATTAGCAAAGTATCAAAATAAATTGGAAAAAGAAAACAAAAGATTTGAAAAAAAAAAAAATAATAAAACTATGAATAAAAATTGGCATTTAAGTGTAAAATTAAATAAAACAAAAAAAAAGTATATATCGTTATTTAATTGTACCTATCACTAGAATAAGATAAAAATAAAAAAATAATGTTCTATGAGCAATAAGTATTAAATAGGAAATTATTTATTTATAAATTATTATACTTTGTTATGTTATTATGTTGTTATTAGTTCATTAAAAGAAAACAAACAAAAACAATTCTGAATTGTTAATTATTAATTATTTTAAATAAATAAATCTTATAATCCTTCCAAATAATTTTTAATTAAATTATTATACTTTTGTATACATTACACATGATGAAATTCAATACCTTTTAAAACAATCAATCATTAAAAATTGTAATATTTTTCAAACTTTAAGTGAAAAACATTTCAAAAACAATCATTGTACAGTTTTATATTTTAGAGAAAAATAAAACAAATACTATAAAATTGTTAACTATTATTATTATTATTGCATGGCAATTTCTTTTTTTTAGAGAATTAGTTTTTAACTACTGTTTTCCAAAAATTTATTTAAATCCTTTTCTTAATAAGAAAACAAAAAACAGAAAGCGTATTTAATAAAAAAAAATAATAATATGAAAAATGGTTTATTGTTTTTATTTAAATTTAATTTATTAGTAACCCTAGCAGAAGATGAAGAGGAATGAAAACGTGTGAGTATAAAAATATACGAGATGGGATTGTCACCAAGGCTTAAGAAAGTGTAACGAAAAACATTAATTTGAACTATTTAAGATTAATGTTTATATTTGAATATTTAGTGAAATCAAATCAAATCAAATATAGGAATATGGTTCGAAGTGTTTTACAAAAAAAAATTAATTAAACAACAAAATATATTCAAGAACTTTAAACAAAAACATAAAAGTTATTTAAAAATCCTTCAGTAATTCAAACAATTCCCAAAGTTATGACCTCTATTTCATTTTTAGGAAAAATGGGGAAAATTCGTTTAAAGGCTTTTAGTTGAGAAAAGGCATGTTTTCTTTTAAGAATACATATCTTCAATAGTATTTGATTGATAAAATTCTAGGACTTAACCAGATTTTTTTCAAATGAATTACTTAAAAGCTAATATTAATCGAAACTGCAATGTTTTAGACTTGATGTTGCACATACATTTTTTGAAGTCAATTTCCCTAACAGTACTAGTAGACATGAATAGTTGAAAGTTTTAATATTTCTTCAGACCCTCGATATTATATTTAATTAATTTTCAAATTATATTCGGCTTAAGTTTTTACATTTTTGATAAGTTCAAAATTATTGAAATGGTAACATCTACTATTTATTATTAATTGATCGTAAATTCAATATTATTTGTTTAAAGAGAGAGAAGTGATGTTCACCATACCAATTTTAAATTAAAGTTAACATTTTGAAGGACGATTAAAACCGCTTTTAAGTGTCTGTTTAATCCTATTTCTTTAGTATGTTCTTACTATCACATAGAAGACACTTTCTTTATTTCATACTAGCGGCCCGTCCCGGCTTCGAATGGGTAGACATAAATAGGTACAGATATTTAAGTTATAGGCATGCTAATTAAAACGACCATGAATCACTACATTAGAAAACATTTTTTTGTCCAATAATTAATACTCTTCGCAGTGTATGCGATGAAAAACATTTTATGGCAAATTTTTTTACACCTTCGGTTAGTTTTAATAGGAATTTATAAAGATTTCTATAGTAATCTAGTACTAAATATAGCCTCAGTGATAATGTAGCTTTCTAATGAAAAAAAAATTATTAAAATCGGTCCAGTACGTTTATTCGTTACATACAAAAATACAAATCTTTCCTCTTTATAATATTAGTGTAGATTAAAAGAAATGTGTGTTTTAATTTTTTAGATATTTGACAATGCGTTTAAGAATTGAATTACTTTATTTTAAGAATACGTTTTCCAAAAAAAATTATTGATATTTTATCGATTTATAAAACCAATCATATTTTTTTAAACGTACTTTTAGCTTTTATTTAATAACAGCTTTCACAATTAATAAAATTAATAAGTTGGTGTAACAGTCCGTAGGGCTAGTGACCTAAAACTCTCAACCATTCCTTTGTGCGAGTCATGTTAGGAATGTAGGGGACTTTTAATTTTAAAGCCGAACCTGAAATCTTGGAGGATTTTTTGATTCCTCCAAAGAGGCAGTATCCGAAAAAAAAATGAGGCCAAGGGTACCACTGGTTTATCCATTTTGCGGTTTCAAAAGTAAACGTAAATAAATCATGTATAAAATATTTGTTAACATCATATTTCTTTTTCATTATAAAGTTTGAACGTTGACATTATGTGTGAAATACTACATAATTTAAATGACCACCACGCGAACTGTGGCAAGCATCGATTCTTTTGAGGTAATTTTCGACCATTTTTTGACACATATTGGGTGATACCTCAGCCATAACTTGACGAATGTTAGTTTTTAATTGCTCAAGAGTTAAAGATCTATCTGCATAAACACAGTCTGACGCGTAGCCTCACAAAAAAAATTCCAGCGGTGTCAAATCGCACGATCAGTTGATATCGCCACGACGAAAAATTACGTGGCCAGGAAATTTCTCTTGCAATGAAGCCATTTTCGCTAGAGTTGTGTTGCATATGGCATCGTATTGTGAAAAGAACATATTCTTACTTAATACGAAAATTTTGTTTATTAACATAAAATTTTGTTCCAAAAACCGCCGCCCACCGCCTGTTGTTCAAGCACCCTTTCGACGATTCTACGACGTTGTAAATTGTCAGCTGGCTTTAGTTGTTGTGTGAGCTGAACTTAATATAGATGTAGGAGTAGAACCAAATGCAAAATACGCCATAATGTACCGTAAGACTGTTCTTATTAGTGAGAACGACGTGGAATCCACACATATGGGTCTTCGAAACGAAACGATGATGCACAGAGCTTACAATATCTGTAACCTATCCAGTGTCTTCAAATTTTTTCATAACATTGCCAAAGCCAATTGCTTGCGTAGTTGGACGATTATGTAAACCATGCATTATTACAGAACATCAAAAAAAATAAAATAAAGACGTTTACGATAGTGGAACACTGGTTCTCAACAATGGTTTTAATCCCACCTTATTTAAATTTAAATCAATCGATGAACAGTTTAAGTTATATAAAATGCTCATTCGGCTTAAAGCTTCATTCCTTCCATAGTTAGTTCTATGGAAGTCAATATGTATAAAGTCAAAAGTACGCAAGTGATGAGTTCCGCCTCGGTAATTTAAATGTATACAAGATAGCAAATAAGGTGCATCAATTTCACCGTTAATGAGTTGATGAAAAAATACTAAGTCATTATTAACACGCCTTTGATGGAGAGATTGCATTTGAAGAAGCAGAATACGTTGTTATTGAATTGATTCAATACGTTTTCTATGAATTTCGTTATAGGGAGTCCATACCTGCGAAGCATATTCAAGATGAGGACAAACATGGCAATTATACAGAGAAAGAGTAACATAGGGATCATTGAACTACTTTGCCTAGCGTTTTATAAAACCAAGCATAGAACTTGCTTTATTAACAATCAAACTAATGTGATGTGTAAATTCTAAGTTGGAACAGAAATGAACACCTAAATCTTTAAAAGTGAAGCCGCTAGAGAGTTTTTGCTGTGATATACAATAATCAAATACACTACCGATTCGTTTTTACTTGCGACATATAGGAACTATATGGCAAGTTTTGCATTCGTGCAAAATTTCGAACTCGAGATTTTAATCAAACATGATATTACGATGGTAGAGAAGTCGAAAAAAGTGGGTTCCGCGATTCCGTCCGGTCAATTTTGTCTGTCTGTCCACGCTCCTACAGCCTAAACCATTGGGTCGATTGAGTTCAAACTTGGAAGTTAAGGTTTTGAGCAGATTTGCGTTAGGCGTTTTTTTCATTCTTTTTTTAAGATCAAAACTAACAGTGGCCCCCATACAATTTTTTTGGTCAAAAAATGATAATTCGAATTTTCTCAAAAACAAACCGATAGATTTTTTTTAAATTTACTCTAAAATTTTATTTTTTAACTTGGTTTCTTTTAATAAGAAAAACATATTTTTGTATTGCTCAGGAAAGGTACCGCTCATAGAACCGTTTTTTTGTTTTTTAATTTTCTCAGCAACTTTTGAACCGATTTCAATAATTTTTTTTCTGAACGAGCTCTTATATTGCCTTAACAATATTTGATTATCAAAAGTGCAATTTTTTATTGTTTGGATTTTTAAAAAAATATTGAAATTTTTTTTTTCAAAATTCTATATGTTAAAAACGGGTGAACATTTTTTTACGAAATTGAAATATAGAGCGTATATTTACAATCACTAAACAACTGCATACCAAAAATATTTTTAGAACAAAATTGAAAAACTTTATATATAAAAAATTAATTTAAAAAAAAACCGCTCTAACGATTTTCAAAAAAGAAATTTGAAAAATCAAGGGTTTTTTGATTTATAAAATGGCATTTAAATTTTTGAAGACAAACTTATTTTTCAGGTAAAATTTTGAATCTTAAATTAGTTTTTTTTAATTATTTTAACTGTATTAAATGTAACCCCCTCCCAAAAAATTGAAAAATGGAGGTTTTTTCGACAAATCAAATGGCATATACATATATCTTTGAAGACAAACTTATTTTACTGGTATATTTTTAAATATTATATAGATACTTTTTTAAACAGACTCTTTGCATACAGGAGCAAGTTCGTGCGACCCAGTCGTGCACTTTATTTAGTAAAAGTTATCGTCTAGCATTTTAAAGGGTTGAGGTTAAGGCTATTTTTGCCACACCAAAATGTGAAACTATCATTGTCGGCTTGTAAAAGGATGCGATCTTGGGTGGACTTTATTATCTTAAAAATTTTCATGTCATCAGCAAAAATGAGAACTTCACTTGAGCGTAGACATGACGATACGTCGTTAATAGGCAGGATGAACAGAAAAGGGCCAAGATGGCTTCTCTGGGGAACACCAGATTGAGCAACAAAAGGTTCAGAAAGACAATTTCTAAATTTTACCTCATAGGATCTGTTTTCAAGGCATGATTTGATCCAAGCTAAGAAAAATGGTGGAAAACCAAGACCTTTGAGTTTAAATAAAATAATTCCGTGGCTTGGTTGGTCAAAAGCTTTAGAAAAGTCAGTGTATACACACTACACAGTCAACTTTATAACCTTGTTCTAAAGCGTTTAAACATATTTTTGAGAATGTGAGGAGATTTGTAACGGTTGATCTTTTTTTCACAAAACCATGTTGCTGTTCGCAAATGAGATTTTTACTAAAAAATGCTACACTTTCACAAACAACTTGTTCAAACAATTTAGGTATGCAAGAAAGCTTTGCAATGGGCCTGTAGTTTGTTATATCCGCCTTGTTACCTTTCTTGAAAATTGGTGTTAGAAATTACTTCTTCCATATACTTGGAAATTTGCCTGTTTTTAGAGAAAGTTTAAATAAGAACGTAAGGGGTTCAACTAAGGCATTACTATACTTTTTTAATACTATCGGGGGAATACCATCGGCACCGGCTGAGCAGTCATCATTCAACACGGATTAGAGATCAAGGACCGTACTCTGTAGCACAGGTATGTGACTACAGTTAGTTTGCGAAAAGGAGTGAAGTTTATGAAAATATACTTCATCAACTTCTTGAGGGCTATTAACAAATGACTCACGGAAATTTGTTGCGAACGCGTTACAGATATCAAAAGTTTTATTTAAAGAAAGATTCTTGCAAGTGAAGTTAACTGGAAAGCCATCTGATTTTTTCTTTAAGTTTACAAGTTTCCAAAATTTTTTAGGAATCTCTTTCAAAGAGGTGCCCATATCAGTAACATAAATAGCATATAAAAAATTTGAAAGAGACTTAAATTCGTTAAAAAGTTCAACATAAAAAAAAAAATGATTGGAGACAGAGTTTTGAGATAAGTTTTCCATGCCTTATTTCTTTTGTTACGCAGTAAACGCAATTATTTCGTGTACCAAAGGTGGCTAAAGTTTGTATTTCTTGATTTCTTTAAAGGTACATTTTTTTCTAAACAATTATTAAAGATCTTATAGAAATTTGAAACTGCTTCGTCAATATTAGAAAATGATAAAGTATCAGCAATTCCAGAAATGGTTAAATCTTCAGACAACAACTGGAAATTAGCTTTTCTGAAGTCAAAATTATATAAGCAATCAAAGTAATTACTGTGTTCAGTAAGGTGATTACTTAAGTCAAGAAAAATGTCCAATTATCAATATTAGTAATTCCTGATCTAGATTCTAGAACAAGAGTACTAATAGCGTCAGAAGAAAAGACTAAATCGAGAATTCGTTTTTAATACAGCTTGTTTGCTGTAAGTCAGTAAAAAGGATTTTATCGAGAAAAGATAGTTCCGATTGTGAAGAAGAGAGAGAGGCTTCAAGGCAATATTCGTCTTCCGATGGAATCAAATCAATGCGTGGTCAGATTTTAGCCCTATATTTTTGAAACCGCGAAATGGACAGCCCCTTATAAAAATAGATGACCTTGGATTGTGTCCGAGGCTAAACAAAATGTAATGAACACATACATTCGGACGATTTAAGACAAATGTTTAAATTTCAGTATTTACTTAAAATCAAGTATAATAATTCTGTAAATGTGGATCAAAGTGTTTTATAAAAAAATCACTTTAAACAAAATATTTTCAAGATTTTAAAACGAAAACTTAAAAAGAAGTAACAAATCTTTAAATAATTCAAAAATGTTAGAAAAATGAACTCTTTTTCATTTTTATTCAATTTAAGGAAAAATCGTTTAAGGGCCTTTCAGTTAAGATAATGCTTATTTCCAATATTAAAAAATCTGTTTATTTGACTAAAATATATACATATGTACATATTTTCTTAAAAAATTCTGAACTGATGACCGACTTTCATTTAGAGTGTTTGTGCACTTTTATGGACTTTTAACCCAATAAAGTGCGCCAAAAGGCGCACTTTCGGGACTTTCGAACTTACGCCGATACTTTAGTTTTCGCTAATCCCTTAAAAATTCTGAATGCGAAGCCCAATGAACTTAGAACTTTTGAATATGTCTTGCAGGTGAACTATTTCTAAAACAAAAACTAATTTTTGTTGAAAAAAATTCTTCAATGACGGGTGACTTTTGGACCACAAACAACAAAAATATTTCATTACTTTAGGTCACTTGTCTTATATATTTTCATATATAAACAATATTAATTGATAGATGATTTCGTTTCTTAAAACAGTTTTATAAAAGCAACAAATTTTACATTTTTTTACACTCTTAAATGTCTTACTAATGGACATCAACGCTCCAGCCCGGAAGGTCTTCGAATCCAATCCCGAAGGACGGCGCAGTAGAGGAAGACCGCGACTCAGGTGGCGCACTCAGGTGGGTGAGGACCTCAACCAACTTGGCGTGCGAAACTGGAGACAGCTAGCTAGGGACCGAGCTGGCTAGAGACACATGTTGGTTGAGGCCCAGGTCTGCCCCGGACTGTAGCGCCACCTTTAGTAAGTAAGTAAGTAAGTAAATACTCTCAAATATTTTTTGTAGGAAGAAACACTCATATTTATGCCTAAGCCTCATATATCTCCTTAAGGTACCATTTTCAATTTTGTCATAAAAAAGCTTTTTTCATCTACCATTTTACTTAAACTCTTATACCTTTTTTAGTTACCACATTTTTTGCAGAAACCACAAAAATAACTTTTTATTGTAATGGCCAATAATTTTTTTTTGTACAAACAAAAACTTCAGCTATTTTTATACAAGCCCTTAATATAAATTGGTTTTATTAATTCATAACCCAAATCATATGCAAAATCAACTAAAAAAAAGGACTTACAATTTCGGGTCATCATACAAAATAAACATCTTCCTTTTGTAGGATATAATCTTCAAAGCATTCTTTTTCTTCTTTAAAATTTGTATCTGCCTTTTTAAATAGCTTGAAAGCCACTCTTAGAAAATAAGTGATGACTTTGCTTTTAGGAGAAACAAACAAACAAAAAGTTTGCTCAAATTTCACAAAACATGCCTACTCCGAAATGCCTTAAATAATACATACATATGTATGTATGTACTGTATGCACAATGTTTATACGACAATATAACTTTTACAAAAATTTCTGAGTTCCAGAAAAACTCTGTAGTACTTATCACAAAAATAAATCATTTCAAAAAGCAGAGGTTAAGACAATTTTAAGAATTCAAAAGTTAGCACATAACTCAATTGTCGAATTACATAGATCTGTTTTTCGTCTTTCCTAGGAAGTTCACTAGGGCGTATGTGTAACCTTTTTTCTTCTTTACTTCTTGTTTTGGATTTAAAAAAATAAATTAAAATAAAAACAACATAACAGAATGCTTAAAATTGTCTTTTATAAATCTAGTTGCAAAGGGTACAGCTTAAATGGCTTTGACGAGTGGAAAACCCTTGTCAAGAAAAGTTTGTTTTTTTCTGTTGTTGTTTTTATTTTGCAACTTTCAACTTGATGTGAAATCTTAAAAGACCAAACAAACACCAGATGTTTATGTATTCTATAATGCCATTTAACTTAAAAACTGAAAACAGCAACAAACATAAGGGGCAGGAGAAGAACAACAAACATGAGGCTTTTGACAAAACTTAAGCCGACTGAGAATGTGAATCCTTTTTAATGTACGTATACGTCTCATCGTCGTCGTCGTTGTAGTCATCGTCATCATTCGTCGTCCTTGTAAAGGAGATTGAAAAAGGAACACAAACGTTGTCACTTGGCATGGAACTCGACAAACAAGATTTTCACTCAGAAATGTGTGTAATTTATTCGCATACGCTTTGAATTTCATGTAAGGATTACACCAAATATACTTTCAATCACAAGTGAAATTTCATGTCAAAGAAGTTCTACCACTGCCATTGCCACTGCCACCTTACTAAGTTTATATATGTAAGTAGGAACATATCTATGTATGCCATCAAATGGTTCTGCATTTGATTACATATTATTATTTTGATTATTTGGAAAGCAAAACCAAAAGTTCGTTCATATTTTATGGTCTTGTTGTAGGGACAATTATTAAACTTTCAAGAATTTGACCTTTTTTGTTTGTTTTTTGAAAACTGCATGAGAAAATTTATGATTTTATACTCATTCTCTCTAGAAACAATAATATTCCAACAAAATATTGAAGGAGCTTGCATATTTTTAGTTGTGAGTTTGCAGAATCAACTTTGAACACAAATTCATATTTGTTTTTAAAATAATGAATGAAATTCTTGTTCTGCAATGGTAATACAAATATTTTGAATCGTTCTCAGGATAAAATACAAATATTTTTTCAACTGAAGTTATGGGCAATTTGAATAGAAAATATTCATACGTGCAATATGTTTATTTTAATTTTATTAGTTATTCTCATGTAATTCAAACTTAATTACAAAAACACAAAATTACCAAAAAATAATGTTTGGTTATAATATTTGTAATTTCCAAATAGTTTAATTGAGACATTTTGAAAATAAGGCTTTAACTTCCGATGCAACTTTGTGCTTTTCCAAGCTCTGAAGTCTGAGAGCGCGCGATCAAGGAGATAAAAATTTGGGTAATTTTACCAAAAGCCTGTAAAGAAGATAAGGGAAACATCGTAGTAGAATCGCAGTCTCTGCTGAGAATACGGAAAACCCTCTTCTCCAAATTCTATAAAGACGATGACGAATCGAATTCCGCTGTAAGGGAGATAGCACCATTCAACCTAGGCGACGCAGAACAACAATTTCACCTAGCTGACCTCGACAAAGTGAAGATAGGTATATTGAAACCAAAGTCCAACAAAGCCATTCGTCAACAACATGATAGGTCCTTATCACTGTGGCCATTGACCAAATACTCACTTCACCATGGACAGCTCTAAATTTGAGGTAATTAAGAACTTTGTCTACCTAAGCAACACGCTATAGATTTGGACAACGACACCAGCGCTGAAATCAAACGAAGAATAACTCTTGCAAATTGCTGCTTCCTTGCACTTAGAAGACGATTGAGTAGTAACGTCCTCTACCGAGCATTTAAAGTCACCGTCTATAAGATGCTCATCATCCCGGTTCTCATTTAGGGTGCTGAGGCCTAAATTCTGTCAAAGAAAGATGAGAGGCAATGGCCTAGTCACTGATAAAGCTTCGGTTCCCATCGATCACTGATATCAAGCATCAGTGAGCGCGGTTAGTAGACAGGTGGTGGACCGTCTCGAAACCTATCGCGTGCTGTTGTCATATGTTCTTTCTGTCTGTTGTTCTTTTCGCTGTCCTTCTGTCTTGTATTAATGTCTTGTTTTGTTATCACCTTATATAGTCTTAGTCACTCAAATACTCAAGGTGCTATGTCTCTACTATGTACATTTATGTGCTGAGTAGTATGTAATGTAATTTAATGTAATGTAAAAAGATGAGAGCGTCTTAGGATGCTTCGAGAGAAAAATTCTTCTTGTGATTTTTGGTGCCGTTTGCATAGAGTGGGTGAGAAAATATAACGACGAACTTTACGGGTTGGACAGCAACATTGACCTGGTTAAAATATTTAAAGTCCAACGACTTAGATAGCTGGGCCATGTAGAGGAAATCGACATCAACGCTCCATCCCGGGAGGTCTTCGAATCCAATCCCGAAGGACGGCGTAGTAGAAAAAGACCACGACCCAGGTGGCGTACGCAGGTGGGAGAGCTATTTTTTTAACTGTCATTCCTCCCTCGTCCATTCCAATCATTCACACATACATACAACTCAACCAATCGTTTTCGAGATCGTCGGTCACGGGATTACGGCTTTCTGGAAGCTTGATACTAACCGAGAAAGCAACCTCTGTAGATTCTCTACGAAATTTTACTCTCACACACACAAGCACGTTTTTGGCAAGTTGTTGGACATGTTTCCAAAACTTGCCAAAACGTAATAGAGAGTTTAGACCCCCCTCCCAACTAAATTTCTTTCGAGAAAAATTGAAAAAGGAGAAAAAAATCGGGAAGAAGCCTTAATTAGGCTTTTTCTTACTATTCTACTAAAATATGTTCGGTTATGTAGAAAGGAGTGTTACTACATCAACTACCATTTTTTCTAAATGTCAAAACTTAATCTTAATTTTATTGCTTTTGCAAAATATTGGCTAAGTACACCAGTGGCTGATGGAACCATGGTTGCCCTCAACCTCACCAATAAAAGAAAGTGGAATAGAGAAGTCAAGGAATCGAAAGCTAGTCATTGTTGCGGTAAATTTTTCCGTAACAGGTTAAATTTTTGTAAGTCTACATATATCAATTTTTTGGAACACTCATATAAATAGAATACAATTTAACTGAAGTCCATTCTTCTGCTGGTTCTTCAGATATGGCCTTCGACGTATACGTAAATAACACGGACATCTTTATGCATGAGAAAAATACACATTTTTAAGCCGTTCAATACAAGATATATCGAACCCATAATATAAATGGTAGTGTGCCACAGGGCTATGTACTCCGTGAACTCCTATCTGTAACTTTTAATTACGTAAATTAATTAAATTATGATAAAATAAGTTTGATTCCAAATATTTTTTTGTCGAAAACCAATGTTTACCAATTTTAAGTAAAGTGTTTTGAAGGTTTTTATTTCTTATACAAAAAATGTTGATTGATTATTAAAAAAAAAAAAATTATGTTATGCACAAATGTTGAAGTCAATGCCTCCATTTATTTTGTAGAGATTCAAGTCAAAAGTTAGTTTCACCAAGTTTTTAAGTACCTACAGGTTTTAAAAATTAGTTTAAAGCCAATATCATATATTGTTACCAAGACTTGTAAGTCGTTAATGAATGTTAAATGTTAACTTTTAGTAGTTTTATTTTTGATTTTTCTGTAAAAAGCTGTCACTTCGATTTTCTAAAAATTTTACCAGTTGTCAAAAACGTGTATGCGTACAAAAAATGAATAAAATTATGTTGAATGTAATATCGAAAAAATGTAATTGAAGTCCCCAATTTGTAATTTTGTGGTTTGACCCGTTTTTCCCATTATTTATAAAAATTTTTTAATTATAATTCTCAACTTGCCACGAAATATTTCCAATGATACGGGGATGGCATCGAAATGTCACTTTTTATTTTCAATATTTTATTGAAATTTTGAAATAAATTTTCTGTATATCTGTGCTTAAAAGGTAAAACATCTTATGTCGATTTTGTACACTTTGTAGTAGAGCAATTTCAAATTTTAAATTGTGCTCTGAAATAAATTAGGTGTTGGAAACAGAAGTTTTTTTTCGGCAAAATAAGGAAATATTATTTTAAATTCTATAAAGACCAATCTTGTTTAATAGATTGAAGTCGTTTTACCAAATCAAATATGAATACATTTTTAATCTTAAGTCACATAAGATATTTTTCCAAATCAACAATTAATTGTTTTGAAAACTTAAGTCGACTCAAGTTTTTTTTGCCAAACGTGGTAGAAGGAATTTGTGAATATTCGCTACATTTTTATAAACTTTAACTTCTCGTTTAAAATCGAAAACACACAAAAAGGGCCATTAGTCAAGGTGAATAATTTATTAAGACAAACAAAATAAATAAAATACTTTCAAAGCAAAGTTTGTATTGTTGTTAATACAATAAAGGTTATTATTAAATGAATACAAACTTATTCAAAGTAACTTAAGAGAAAAGTTTAACATACAAATTAGGCATACCTAACCTAGTGCCTTTACAAAAAAATATGAAGGAGATATTAATTTTATAGGTAGCTTATGACGTTTCATTATCGTTTTCCTCAGTTAGATCAGGATGATAATTTGGTATGTTGTCAGTAGGGAAATTTTTATAAAAACTGTGAAAAGTGGTATCGATTAGTGGCAGTAGATCAATCAGATCTTTTTTCTTTTCCTTGATGATAGGCAAAGGTTGTAAGTAGCACAATGGCACATCAGACACTCTCACGCTTGAAACACCATGACGCTTCAAACTGTATACCTCAAATGGGTCTTCTTCAGAGAGTGAAGTTTTGTACAAAGAACTCCGAACTTCTTTTCATATCTGACCCATTTGATCTCTTGCCATAAGAACTTATTTCCATTTTCATCAACTTTTTGCCAGAGAAATTTTTCTTTCAAAGTTCTGGAAAAGTCTAGGAATTTGTTTCTAGTCATTTCATTTACTATGAAAGGCTTTTTGGTGCGAACGAATTGGTATCAGTCACGCAGATGGTGTATATTAACGGATGTTAGTTTCTTCTTCCTTTCCATCGCCGCATGGTCGGTATCACATTTCATATGAGTGTGACCTGGTATCAAAAACTTATGATCAATAATTTGAATGCTTGATTCTGTTTGCATAAACACTAGGAACATCATCGTTGAAACAAAAGATTTCTTGTTCTGACCTCCGCAACAATCACTATAAAAGATTACCTCATTACAGGTTTCGGGTAAACTCTTAAGGTACTCAAACATAAAAGAAGCAATTTCGTTGCCATCACCCTCATGCCACATAAAACAGAAAGGCTGATTCGTTGCGCCATCGTGAACCGTTAAATGTCAAATGTAGAATGAAAAATGTGTCCTCAGGAGGGAAGTGGGAAGGCACTGTTGGATGTCAAAAGTAAAAATTTTTTTACTTATGTCATTTTGACAACGAATTTTGTCCTGTTTTTCAATTTCGTATGCTAGATCAGCATGTTCTTGGTGCACTTTCAATTCGTTTTCGAATTGTTCTTTTTCATTTCCGCTGCTGATTTTTAATTTCATAGGCAGGATTTCACACTTATTGCAAGTATCGAGCTGTGTTTTTTTAAATTTAAAAAAATTAGAGTAAGGGATACCGTCGTGCCATATTTGTCAGTAAATAACCGATACATTTGAGAAAGACTTAAATCGGCATGAAAGTACTTTTGGGCTGATTTCTTTCTAGTGTAGTGTGACTCGTATGCTAGAAAACTTTGGATATGGCTGCGTATTTCCATTTCTGTAGCATCATTAAGCTTATTTGGAGGAGTTTTTCGAACTCGTTTGTCTTGGAAAATGGTTGTACCTGGAGACTCTTGTTTTATCTTTACCACTGTTTGGATAAACTGTTTTGTTTCACATAACGTGAAACGGAAATATTTTCTTTGCACTTCATGCGAAAATTCTCCAATTTCTTAACTTCCTTCTTTAAATTTACCTGAATTATTGAAGTATCCTTGTCCAGTATTTTTTAGTTTCACTAATCAATTTTTCAACTATAATGATCACTTCTTCACTTTATAATTATTATTAACTTTTAGCTTTTTAGAATCTTTCACTTTAAAATTTTTTTTAAGAACCAAACTTTGCAATTTATTATAAGTATTTTAGCACTTACGTTCCAATATGAACTTCACTTGCACACGGTAAAACACTTTATGTCTTCCTAAGGCCGTTACTTTGGGCAACTACGATGCGGTAAAATCTTTAAGTTACATAAGTTGTTTATGATTTTGCAAAATTATTTCGCTATTTGAATACAAAATTTGGTAAAGCAACTTAAGTCGACCTAAGAACTACAAAATCGTCACTTTTATGGAGGTAAAGAATCATAGGTGCACGTAGGATTTTTTTCTCTAACGTCCATCAGGGAATTAATGCTGACATAAGATGTTTTACCGTAATATTTTCTACAAGATTTTCAAAAAGAAAAAAAATGAAAGAACTTAAGTCCCAATAATTTGGCATAAAGTTCTTTTACCTTTTGAAGTAATAAACATAAGCTGTTTTACCTTGTGCATGCATTACAGTTGATGATATAAGCTATTTTACAATCAGTTATAACTTCCTCATTTTTGAAATTATTTACACCTCTATTTGCTTAAAAAAAAGAGTAAGAAGCATAAATTTAAAATAACATTGAATAGCTAAAACAACTTAAGTCGACTTAAGATGTTTTGCCTTTTAGGCACAGATATTTGTATATACCTAATTTTTTTTTACATTTTTTTTACCGACTTAAATACGTAGGCAACATGTTTTTTTTGTTCTACACAAATTTTGAACTCGTGTTCAGCAACGTGTAACGTTAAATATTTGTTGATTGGTAATATTTGTGGTTATCCTACAAATTATTACTCATCTCAGTAATTATTACGCTGACGCTGAAAAAACACAAGTTACAGTCCATTCATTCCACATTATTTTCATTAATTTTCTCTATTGAACATATTTCATTAATTTCCTTCTTCCTTTTTTTCCAGTTGATCAAAGAATAATTAATTAAATTGGCATTTATTCTTCTGTTCGACAGTCGTGCTTATATACCAAGAACTAATTTCAAGATCCGTCTTATATTTGTTTATATTTTTCTCGCACTCCGAAATAAATCTAATATAAGTATTACATCCCACACCACATCATGTTTCCTTTGAAAAGTCGTACCCTAAAAAGCACATTCTAAAGGAATTACATATTTATAGTTACATAAATTCAAACATCCAGCTGTTGGAGATATCGCATTATCCGGGGTTTGGGTGTTGTAAACACGTCCCAACTTTTATTAATTACTCCTCAACAAGCTGGACTCTCTCACACTTCGTTTACATGATGTATAAGTTTGTTTTTTTCCTTATAATACATATTTAGTTATAGAAAAACCCTGCACAATAAATGAATAGTATTATTTAATTATTTTTATTTGTGAAGAAACCATAAGGAAATAAAATTATAAGCACGCATTCATGTCTTAAATTATTATTATTCATCCTCGTTTACCTACAATACAGTACACAGGATGACCCAGAAAACGTGACTAGTTAACTTAATGCCTTCCGGCTTCCACATCCCAAATTTTATTAATATGGTTTTCCTCTCTTCATATAGAAATCATGTGTTTAGTTATGTGCTAAAAAAGCCGCTGTAAGAACGTTTGAATTCATATTCAGTCGAAGTATGGAGAGGAACTCCTTTCATAGTTCACTAAAATGTAGTTTTACTTCGTTTCCAACACCGAAACCTAGACATTACACTTTACCAACTAACTATAATCTGAATCTGAATGCTTCAGACATCACAACAATAGAACACACCCTTACGACATATGACATACCAAAAATAAAGAAGGTTAAGAACTTTCGTAATCATAATCAAAAACTAAAGCTAATACCCACAATACACATGTTTACGTGACAAAACTGCCCAAGGACTTCTTAGGATTTAAAATCTTTGCTTTAAAGAGGTGGTTTTCCTCTGGAATTTACACAAGATTACTTGAACATCTGACTCCTGCTTCTCAGAAAGGATCAAATTTGCAAGGCAAACAATAATTTCCATCAATCTTTTCTTAACTCGACAATAAATGAAATCCCACATGACCAAAGTTGGTATAATAATTACTCTTAGTCAATTGATATCCTTTTATTGTTCCCACGTTGGGCGCCATCATACCTGTAAACAAAATCCTTATGACTCTATTTTTAAGCACGGTACCTGGTAGAAATATGAATATTACAACGAGATAATACCCCAGTATCACATTTCCCTATTTGTATACACAACACGACCGATATGTAAGCATATTGTGGATCTGATGGTCATTCAGTACACACACCCATAATATACTGTACACTTGTTTGTGTACATTTATACAAACAGCATGAATTCGCCGGAAAGAGGACAACATTGGTCATAGAATTTATTTATGCACAAAGAAAATGCGCCTCGATGAGAAGGGACAAAAAGTACAAACTAGAAAGGACTCATATGCATCTATGTACAACACATACACGTATAACTCGAGGACACAACATGCATTCGCATTGATAAACTTTTCGACGATGGATAAAGTTTGTGCTCTCAAACTAAAACGACGACGACAAAACGCGCCCTGGCTGATGTAGAACTTTCCTATTGCAAAAGAGGAGTACGCAATGTTTTTTGAATTCGTTTAGTGGAATAGTATACATCAGGATAAGGATTGTGACCCTCAAACTCTTATTCCGGTTGATGCAACTGAAAGTACATATAGGTACACAACTTATGTACATATTTAGTATTGTATAAACTTTGTATGTTTAACATTTCAACTTATTAATGAGCTTTTAAATAAAAGAAATATTAGTTCGTCAGTGATAGGTTTGGTTTTCCATTATAGATGTTGATTTATGGTATTTGAACTTGATGTACTATTTTTAGTATACATGGAATAAGGTGCAGATGTTTTGAAGGACGAAATACAGGTGGACAATATTCACCTACTAAAATTGACTTAATTCAGGTTAAAAGGATCAGGAAACAAGGATTTTCTGTATTTTAAATTAAATATTTCTTTTTATGTTTTTCCCATTTGTAGTTTCTGTTGCTTAAATGCGTTCAGAAAAATATTAGGTCAAATGTTTTGAGGTAATGTTAATAGAAGAGTGTGGATTTGCTTTAATGCCAAGTCTCAAGTCATTTTTTACTTGCGACGTATAGGAAAAATATGGCAAGTTTTGCATTCATAAAAAATCTCGAACTCAAGATTTTAATCAAACATGATATTACGATGGTAGAGAAGTCGAAAAAAGTGGGTCCCACGATTTCCTGTCTGTCTGTCTATGCTCCTACAGCCTAAACCATTGAGTCGATTGAGTTCAAACTTGGAAGTTAAGGTTTTGAGCAGATTCGCGTTAGGCGTTTTTTCATTTTTTTTAAGATCAAAACTAACAATGGCCCCCATACAATTTTTTGGACAAAAAACGAAAATTCAAATTTTCTCAAAAAACAACCGATAGGTTTTTTTTTTAATTTTCTTTAAAATTTAATTTTTTAACTTGGCTTCTTTAAGTAAGAAAAACATATTTTTGTATTGCTCCGTAAGTAAAGGTACCGCTCATAGAACTGATATTTTGTTTTTTAATTTTATCGGCAAATTATTAACAGATTTCAGTACTTTTATTTTTTGAACGAGCTCTTCTATTGACCAATGTTTGGTTATCAAAAGTGAAATTTTTTTTTTGTTTGAATTTTTAAAAAAATATAAATTTGTACCAAGTTTTAGTATTGTTTTTTTTTTTAGGTTTTTATTTTTTGTAAAAAAAACTGTCAATTCGATTTTTCTCAAAATTTTATCGAATGTTGAAAACAATATTTCTTATAAGTAAAAATTAGTTAGAAGCCATTATCTCAAATTTTCGAAAAGATATTTTAGTCAAAAATCACTTTTTACCAACTTTTGTTAAATTTTTTAGGTTTTTAATTTTTTGTACAAAAACTGTCAATTGGATTTTTTTCAAAATTTTACTGAATGTTGACAACAATATTTTTTGAAAGATTAAAGTAGTTTAAAGCCAATATCTCAAAGTTTTGAAAAGATATTTGAGTCGAAAATCAATTTTTTACCACCTTTTATAAATTTTTTTTTTAGGTTTTTATTTTTTGTAAAAAAAACTGTCAATTTGATTTTTCTCAAAGTTTGTCCTAATATTGAAAACAATATTTCTTATAAGTTAAAATTAGTAAGAAGCCATTATCTTAAATTTTTGAAAAGATATTTGTGTCGAAAATCAATTTTTACAAACATTTGTTAATTTTTTTTTTGGTTTTTAGTTTTTTGTAAAAAAAATGTCAATTCGATTTTTTTCAAAAATTTACTAAAGCAATATTTCTTATAAGATAAAATTAGTTACAAGCCAATATCTCAAATTTTTGGAAAGATATTTGAGTAAAAAATCAATTTTTACCAACTTTTGTTAAATTCTTTTTAGGTTTTTAATATTTACCAACTTTGAGTAATGTTTTTTTAGGTTTTTATTTTTTGTAAAAAAAATTATCAATTTGATTTTTCTCAAATTTTTTCCTAATGTTGAAAACAATATTTCTAACAAGTTTCAATTAGTTAGAAACCATTATCTCAAAGTTTTAAAAAGATATTTGAGTCGAAAATCAATTTATACCAACTTTGAGTAATGTTTTGTTTTGGTTTTTATTTTTTACTAGCGGCTCGTCGTCCCGGCTTCGCACGGGTAGACATAAATAGGTACAGTTATTTAAGTTATAGGCATGCTAATTAAAACGACCATGAATCACTAAATTAGAAAACATTTTTTGTCCTATCATTTATACTCTTCGCAGCGTATGCGATGAAAGACATTTTATGGTTAATTTTTTTACACCTTCGGTTGGTTTTAATAGGAATTTCTAAAGATTTCTAAAGTAATCTAGTACTAAATATAGCCTATGCTACTCAGTGATAATGTAGCTTCCTAATGAAAAAAGAATTATTAAAATCGGTATAGTACTTTTTGAGTTTATTCATTACATACAAAAATACAAATCTTTCCTCTTTATAATATTAGTGTAGATAAAAAAAAAGTGTCAATTAGATTTTTCTCAAAACTTTATCAGATGTCAAAAACATTATTCTCCGTTGCACAAAATTGTTTGGAGATGAAATCATATTTTAGTCATAAAATTTTCGAGGTGACAAATTTTTTTTTCAGTTTTTTTGATTTATAAAAAAAACCGTTAATTGGATTTTTTTCCAAAAATATACTTGTTTTGTATCACGTCACAATATATAATATAAAATTTAATTCAAGTCTCTAGCGTCATTGGTTCATGAGATATTTAGGGTTAACCAAAATGTTCACCTTTTTTTTAAACTGCTATGGTAAAAAAACCATTCACGCAATTTTCTTGAGAGCTCTTTCTGCATCTTTCTGCCTTATTATCTGTATAACAAAATTTATTTGAAGTCGATATCTCTTCTGGTTCTTGAGCTATGGAAGACGAAAAAAACGTCGCGAACGTACGGACGTACGGACGTTCGAACGTACGTACACACGCACGCACAGACATCTTTCTAAAAATCTTTTATTTCGACTCTAGGAACCTTGAAACGTCGAGATATGTTAAAATTTTCAATTTGACAAATCGGACCCATTACAATAACTTCCTGTTTGAAGTTAAAGAATTAAATAAAATTTTAAAAGCTTTTATATAAGAACCCATACAAATTTATTTTATTTTTTTAAGTAGGTAAGATGAAAAGTATTTTTCTCTAAATTAATTAATTTGACAAATTAATACGTCACCCATCTGATTTCTTCTAAGCAACCTATAGATTTTCTCTTCGCAATACTAAAACTTAAATTGACAATAATTAAAAATTCTAATTAAGAAATTTTTTTAATTTTCATAATAATTCTTCTTAAAAATACGAACTTAGCAACTAAAAACCTAATAAAGATTCAAATTTAGCTAAGGATGTATCAAATAAACTTGAAACCTTTTATGATATGAATATTTTCATTACGAAAATATGAAAAATATAAATGGAATTGGATAGAATTATAATTCGTCTATTAAGATGCACAGCTTGTTACCATCACAACTAGCTTCTACTATCTGCTATTTTATGGTAAATCCCTTGAAGGTTCAAATTAAACGTAGCTAAATTTAGTGTTGTAAGGACAACCGCTGGTATGCCACACCGCGTCCCACTACGTTGATGTCCATCTAAGCTTTATTTTTAACATTTAAACAAACATCTCACCACAGGACATCGTGAAACCAAAAGATAAATATTTATCAAGTAAATTACATTTTTTTGTATATTTTTGTTTTCAAGTCAGTTCTTTGGCTTTATATTGCGAAATCACAAAGTGAAATGAGTTATTTTGAGATTGTGTAGATATGTAAGTGCGAGGATTTAAGACCAGGGAAGTTATAAAGGAAAAAATGGAAGAAGGATCCTTGGCTGATTTTATTTGTGGCCTTCTAAAAACCGACAGCGAAGCAGTCAGGTAATTTGAGAAAGTAACAAAAATAAAACAACAAACAAAACGTTATAAATAAAGGTATCCATTGCAAACGTATATAAATCGAGTATAAAAGCAATCATTTGTTTTATCTCCAAAAGCCAAATTCAGGACAGCCCTCGTTTGTATAGAAACAAGTAGTCCTTTATATTGAAACCACATAAGTATACTTAGTTCTGTGTTGGGTATATATATACGTATATACTTGTCAAAGTCTGATGAAGCTAAAACACGGCTGGATTGTTCCCTGTTAAAGACAGAATGTCGTAAGGTAATTTACATTCGCGTAGTACGGCTAATAAACTAATCTTTTAACTTTATAATACGACCGAAGTTAAGCTCGAGAGTAATTCTAATGAGCATTCCTTTCGAACTCTTAGCTCTTCTCTAGAAACGATTAAAGTAACGACCACTTAGTCCAAAAATATTAATGTTTCGCAGCTCCCACACACTTCAAACAGAATAATACAGCCCTGTGCTGACATCTAGTGTTGCTCGATGTTGAAGTAAACTTTCTGTGCAAGTTAAAAGACAGATAAATTTCTTCTTATACAAAGTTTGTTTTGTTTTTGTTTTTTCTTTTTCTTTTTCTTTATTTTTCTCTTTCATTTTTTGTTTCTTAACAATAAAAGAAAAAGAGTAGAAAACACAATGTTGTTTTGAGAAATGAAAATATGTGTGTGGATAGTTTGACGTTTAAACATGCTCCTTGACTTTTCAATGCTCCCAAAAATGCCTTTGAGGTTGAAATAGCATTAAATAGTTTTCATACTTTTATATTTTTCTTCTGGAATTTTTCTTGTTTTCTTTTTCTGTTTTTTTTTTTAAGATGAAAATGTAGGGAGCTTAAATTGATTTTTCTTGCTGCTGAATATCCTTACATCTTCGTGTTAAGAGTGCAGCTGAAAGTTAGTGCGAATAAAGGTATAAATATGACTTTAACTAAAAATTTACATGGATCAAGAGTGTGTGCATCAGTGAAAAATAAGTAAAGAACAAAAATTTATTATTCTGAGAAAGTTACACATGCTTCAAAATTTCGTTGGTTATATAAAAATATTTTTTTCTTGAAAAGATTATGATGGCGGCATTAATATTGATAAAACAAAAATTGATAAATGCTGAAGGTATTCAATAAAATTCGTTTATCCTCAATAGAATATTCAAAAAGGTTCGACGAAATCCCTAATTGGTTTTTTCATAGAAAATTTTATCAAAGAAGTATATAATATTATAAGATAAATCCCCTTCTGAAATATTCTTTGTTAGGAACAAGGAATTTTTGTTTATTTTTAACAAATCCACTTGCTGACCCGATTAAATTATGAACAAAAATATGGTTTTAAAGCTTAATAAAACCCAAATTTTCTGAATTCCTTAGTTAAGCCTACAGTGCATGTTCAATTTTCAAAGTGTTCTAATAGGTAAATTAAGTATGTAATTTTGTCACTTGTTGTTGTGTTGTTGCTTATTCTCAATAATTTATAACATTTTTCTTTAAATTGGCAAACTTTAATTTTTCTTGTTTTATTTTTATCATGTAGACAATAGTAGAATAAAGCTACTATCTAAACGGGTTTTGAAAAAGCGTTAAAAAAATGAAGATAAGTCAGAATAGATTTTTTTGTTATTTTTGAGAAGATTTTTATTTTAAATGAAGTGATCCTGAAGTAGTAACCGTCTCATGATGGTTAGTGCGTTGGACTATCATGCCAGAGGTCGTGGGTTCGATCCCTGCCTATGCCATCTAAAGTTTTTTCACGGGTACTGCCTCTTGCGAGGAATTGACAAATTCTCCAAGAGTAATTCTTGTCATGAAAAGTGCTTTCTCAAATTAGCCGTTCGGATTCGGCATAAAACTGTAGGTCCCCTCCATCTCTGACAACAGTACTCGCACACAGGAATGGTTGAGAGTTGTAAGTCACTAGGCCCTAGTTCTCAACGGACTGTTGCGACACCCAATTTATTTATTTTTTAAGTGATCCTGATATACCTCCTTCTTTAAAGATTTTGAAAGAGGCGGTATGGGACAGCATATTATTGACAAGTTTGTAAAGGACTGAGCATTAAAAAAAATTAAAACGAATTAAAAAAATAAATCATGATTAAACGCTAAAATGTACTTTTGTATAAGTCTTTTGATTGAATAGATGTTCTATTACTTCAGAAAATTAAACTCATTCATTTGGCATTCCACCTAAGATGAATCATTTTAGAGTTTATAAATGTATACGAGTATTATATTCAATATAAATTAATACCTTAGAAATTAAATGTAAGGAGAGAAAAAGAGATCCGATATCACTCAAATGGATTTATTGCACAAATTATTCCTAAAAATGTGTTTCAGATTGAAAAACAAAATGCTCTTAACCTAACTTAAAAACATACGTACATATTTGAATCTTCTATTTAAAGTATTGAACATTTTTTTTACGACTGTGTGGATTTTTTTCCATTATGGTAACACCATTGAATGAGAATCAACGAGAACGAAGTTTTCTTCTAATTACTTGAGTAAGAAAACCGATTTGAATAGGTATTTTAATTTTTAACGAACTCTGATCGGCGGCGTAGGAAAAATCGCATTTCAAATATATTTAAAAAAAAATGTGTGTTTCGAAAATTGAGTTCCAATTCAGAAGTTTCTGGCATCATCCACTCATGGAAACTCCAAAAAGTCAGCAGGAAACTACAAGATTTCCTACTGCATTAAAAGTTACCAAATTTTGTTGTTTTTCTGCTGACAATAATATTCAACAGTTGTGTGAACAACAGTTATTTCCTGGTCGACTGGAAAACGACAAAGGTTGTATCCGCACCAAAGAAGACCAACCGATCAAACGTGGAGGGTTTCACAAAGTTAAAAGTTACCAAATTTTGTTGTTTTTCTGCTGACAATAATATTCAACAGTTGTGTGAACAACAGTTATTTCCTGGTCGACTGGAAAACGACAAAGGTTGTATCCGCACCAAAGAAGACCAACCGATCAAACGTGGAGGGTTTCACAACTATCCTGTGTGAGCAAAGAACAAGATTCACTCATTTTTAAAAAAACTCATAGTTTTCGGAATTCCAGTATGGCTTTCAAAATAAACTCTCCACTATACTCATTGACATTACTCGAGGATTTAACATAAAGGAAACGACCAAAGTGTGCTTGATAGACATTAAAAAAGCTTTAGGCAGTGTTTGGATAAAAGGACTTCTATTCAAAGTGTCGGAGCTAGGACTATCGAATTATTTACTATAAAACATACAAAATTTTCTTCTTAATTGATTTTTTATTTACAGGTTCAGAAAGAAGAATCATCCACCATAAGGATACGAGCTGGAGTAACAAAAGGATCTAAGCTAAGATCAACATTTATACCACGGGAATACTTCTTTTAATGGGGACTGAAAATCAACAGTAGCAAGACAGAACTCATATACTTCCGGACACCAGTTACAGTCGTAAGAAGAAGCCACTCCTTTGCAGAACGCTTTGATGCAATAAATATGAAGTTTTCAGACAACACCAAATCAAGAACTAAATACTTAGGGATCAACTTACTAACAAAATAAAGTTCAAGAAGCATGGTGACCTAATGTTGAAAAAGCGAACTTTTATCTGCATTTGGTCCATCCACTACTTAAGAGGCGTTCTCTACTAAATAAAAAACGAAGCTGCTTGTATGCAAAGAGCTGATATGAATTCCCCTTTTGGTTAACGATTGCTTGCTGCACAGGAATATTCTGAAACGGATTGACAAGCAAATTAGTATCATCAAAAAAGCTTTATGAAGAGGCTTGACTGATGCCATTAGACCAATTCTTGTTCAAGCTTTAAGGAAACATCATCAGGAATCTTGAAATCCAAACGCAGAAGTTCAAGAGCACCTAGAACAACAAATAGAACATAGTGACAGGTACCTATAGTCACGAGCCATCATAAACGAACTATTTGACAAACACAAAAGTCACAAGATGTACGTCGAGCCCCTATTTTTGAGCCTGAACATGATTAAATTTTGTTTTAATCTTAATCACTTAATCTAAAAACAATAAACTGCACGACTGGGTCGCACGAACTTGCTCCTGCATGCAAAGAGTCTGTTTAAAAAAGTACCTATATAAGATTTAAAAATATACCTGTAAAATAAGTTTGTCTTCAAAGACATAAATGCCATTTGATTTGTCAAAAAAACCTCCATTATTCAATTTTTTTTGTTTGAAAATCGTTAGACCGATTTTATTTAAATTAATTTTTTCATATATACAAATTTTCCATTTTTTCTTAAAAATATTTTTGTTATGCAGTTGTATAGTGATTGTAAATATACCTTTTGTATTTGAATTTCGTAAAAAAATGTGGAATCTTTTTCGAGATATCGGATTTTGAAAACAAAAATTCAATATTTTTTCAAAAATCCAAAAAATATTTATACACTTTTGGTCATCAAATATTGAAATTGGTTCATTAGTTCCTGAGAATTATAAAAACAAAATTACGGTTCTATGAGTGGTACCCTTCCGGAGCAATACAAAAATACATTTTTTAAATAAAAGAAGCCAAGTTAAGAAAAAAATTTGAGAAAATTTAATACTAATCAAATAAAGTGCACGACTGGGTCGCACGAACTTGCTCCTGTATGCAAAGAGTCTGTTTTAAAAAGTACCTATATAAGATTTAAAAATATACCTGTAAAATAAGTTTGTCTTCAAAGATATAAATGCCATTTGATTTGTCCAAAAAAAAGCGCGATCTTTGTATGTATATAAAAACCATAGTACTCTCATGAGCAGAAACTTTTAGGGCGACCAGATGCCGAACCGTTGGCGTTAGTATCGAAAGTGGATAAATTCAGCGGGAGCGAGAGAAAAATATTATTTCCATTCCCATAAGCAGCCAGCAGAATAAGGGAGATAATAATTTTCCACCCAAAAAGTCAACACAATTTTCTTCATTCTATTTAAGTCTATCCTTGTATAGTATATGTTTTCACATAAAGAGCTTCCATATGAAGGTTGATGAATTTGTTTTTGTTTTTTTATATCAATGCACTTTATATAAAAAACGGTATAGTAAAACAAAATGGCTTAATATTGTATCTAATAAGGGGATGAAAGACACTTTTGCATGCTTACGTCAGCTGTTTAGGATCATTTACCGATATTTATTTTTTATAAACATTTATAAGTCTGCTTTTACTTGTGTACGATCTTTGTATATGAAAGCTACGATGCGATTCATATACAAAGATTCAACTTGTTCCTTCAAAGCTTTTTTCCTTTGGATAGCTTTATTTTAATTTCATATTAGAAGAACCAGGATGGAAAATAAATTATCTGAAGATAAGAAAGAGGCAGACCATGAATATTTAAATTGTAAAGCGATCGCGAATTGGTTGTTTAGTAAGTAGGTGTCTAAAACGAATAAAGAATAGTTCATTGGTGTGATCAGTTTTATGCAGATAGATAGATAAGGTAAGGACATGTTTATGATGATAATGAAGGAATCTTATTGGTGGTAGAAGGTCCTTACTACAAACCAATCACATTCTTCTTTCCTACAAGTTTTCAGTGCAAACATGGAGTTATTACGTTTAGTTTTTTTTTTCGTTAAAGTTAAAAAAAAAACAAGCATACGAACAGGTACAAGAAATTGCTATTCATGTGTTCTTTACAGTCAGGCTCTTGTGAGTTTTGGGTCTTAGTTATGAAGTGACACGTAAGCAGTAGTTTTAGAGGTTGTACGTAATACAATATATAGGTGAACGTTGAAAAAGTGATTCTAATAGATAATACATACCCAAGCAACAATTTGTAACCTCAGTAGCAAAATTACCGCGGTTATTAATTTTACCTGGAATAACCTTGGTTTTAAAATGGTTTGAAATAGGTTATCTTTTAACTGAGGGAAATATTCGGTGAAAACAAACCCTGAAATAAACCCAAAGTAAGTTTCAGGTAATTTTGCATCCTTTTTTTTAGGTATTTTAATAACCCAGGTTTAGAATCAGCTTTAAAAAATCCTATTTGAAACCTGGGTCATAAGTCAAGTTTATATTTACCAATTATTTACTTTTTTCAATTTTCTGGTTAGTTTATTACCAGTTCAAGCTATCAAGTTCAAAACCAGCTTTAAAATAACTGATTTTTCAGGTTAAAAAAAACCACTTTTGAATTTGATAATTATTTTATTGGCTAGAATCTTACCAGTTTTACTAAAAATGTAAAACTGGTTATAAAAAAACTTATTTTATTGGTAGTTATGTAACCGATTTAATTTTGGAAGTCAAATTGGTTTTTAAATAATTTGTTTTATTGGTTCCTATTTTACTAAGTTTATTTGGATTGTAAGTTTGGTTTTAAAAAAGCTTAATTTTAAGTTGAAACATAATCTCTTTGTAGTAAAAGTTTAAAAATTACTATTTTGTACTCCATATTATCCATATTTAGTCTAAATATTACCTATCTAGAGCCTCAGTAATAGTCTAACTCATTTGTATTCTCTCCATAACCAAACTCACTCAACCACACAAACTATTTTCCAATCAGTATAAGACTATGTTTTCGTCAGTTGGTTTTTGTTGTGCGTAGCGTTAAGTCGGAAAATGTGCTAAGTGCTAATAAGTAAGTGAGTTGTGAATACAATAAAAAGTAATTTATAGAAAAAAAGGATTGTTTATCAAAGGAGTTGGAGTCAACAGGACTATTGTGTCAAAAAAGATATTTGGTAAGTCATTTTGGAATATATTAATTTTAACTATTTTTATTGGATGAAACGTTTTTTTGGGTAGTTTTTTTCCTATTTTACCTTTTCTCAAAAAAAATAGGTAAACAAATCTCTTCTTTTTAACTCTCTAGTAAAAAATAAGTAAACAAATTACATCTTTTTTACTTCCTCATAAAAAACAAGTACAAATATTACTAGCATTTTCCCTGGACGCAAACAATGACTCGAACTATCGGACGACTGGCAGAAAATAGCGTGCAAAATCACTTTTGATAATATCGGTAAGAACTTTCAATTTATTAATTTAATTTAAATGTTCCAAAACCTAAAAAGCTTAAATATTTGTCGTCTCAATTCGAAACAATGCAGTTTCCAGAAGTACCTACTAAGCAGCAGATATCATAAACCAAAAGTATATAACTCTTATCACTCGATACAAAATGTTATTGTTTTTGTTTAATGTTTCAATTTAATAATAAGTTGTAAAATATATCTTATTGAACATTTTTCAGATTTCAACACTTCTGAACAGCAAATTGCCTTACAAACAATTGAAAATGTGCAGGCTGACCAAAGGGCAAGTCTACAGTCCATCAAAATGGGGCTGGGGGCATTAAAAGTGGATTCCATCGAAAATAAGCAACTCCTCGAAAAGTTCATGGCTAAGACGGAGGTTAGCTTGAACCTTATTATCGAGGAACTTTGCCTTGGAGTTGAGCGGACGGATACAGCTGAAATTCCGGACAGCTTGTTGCCCATCAAAGATCACGAACAGATGGATGAGCTGGAAGAAAAAATTGGGGCTGATCCGGTTTTTAAGCGAGCCTTGGTATGTGTAAATTCTTTTGTATTTTTACTAATGTATTTTTCTAATATTTGTTAATAATGTATTTTTACTAATGTATTCTTACTAATCTATTTTTACTAATATTATTTTGCTCTATGTGTTAAATTATAACTAAAATATTCGTTTCGTTCTGTTTTTCCTTAAGTAGATTCGGAAACTCAGCACATTTGGAGGAGTAAGCGCGAAAAAAACTGTTTGCACAATGTTCAGGTGCATGTTTGAAGACACTTTACTCCTTGAATACTCGTGGTTCGGGACGGCCACCAAAAAACGGTTCGATATATTTAAGCAAGTTTGTGGGGTGATGGTGGAGGCGATCAAGAAGATGTTCTTTAGAGGTAACTTTAGCGATGCGGAGAGATCCGCATACATAAAAACGTACTTGAAACAGCCCGTTTCAGGCTATAGGAAAAATGTAAGTTAATTTAACCTACATTCCTCTTTATATACATAGTTATATTTATACATTTATTTAGCTAACATAAACTAAAAAAAATGTATTTAGCATATTTCTTTTATTTTTTATTTTTTGTTTTTTAATAAATTTGTGTATATATTTTCAGCGACGAGGCAGCAACCGATTAAATTTGTTTGTATTAATCTTAAGTTATATAAATATATTTGTTTTTAAGTATGCATTAGTTTTAAGTTCCTAAAGTAGATAAATGTTTAGTTTAAACATTAATAAAAAATATTTAAAAAGCAATTTTTTAACCTCTTTTTATTTAAAAGGAATTTTATTTTCAGGAAAGTTATAAATAGTTATAAAATAACTGATTTCGGAATTATACTGGGTTTTTTGGTAACCTAGTTCTAACCGACGAAAAATAATGGTTTTTAAGTAACCTAATTACAACGTTGAAAAGAGGTATTAAAAAAAAACGATTTGTAGGTTTTCTTACTACCTGTAATATCTGGTAAATAAAATACGTCACCATAACGCTTCAAAATAACGTTAACGGAACGTAAGATATTAACCGCTTCTTATCGGTTACATTTAATCTCCAATAATCAGTTATTATTTTACCGTTAAAAGCTGGTTTTTTGTTACCACACAAAAACCCAGGTTTAGAAGAAGTTATTATTTAACTCTTTAAAATTGGTTTTTTGTTACCAAGAAAAAACCCAGGTTCAAAAGTTACTGACCATTTTGGGTAATGGTAATGGTTCTGGAACGTCTCCCAGCCGTGATTTTTAACGATTTCATTACTTTTCGGTAAATAACCTCGGGTTATAAATCGGTTTGTAAGCCGATTTTTTACCAAAAATTGTTGCTTGGGTATACTCCTTCTGGCCCGTTTCTTTAACTTGTACTAAGTTTTTATTCTTTTATTTAGGCGAAGGCAAGTAAAAGAATAATATTTTAAAATTATATATACAAAGGTACCAAGACATTACTTCTTGATATACAGTTTAAAATAGATTGTTGATTAAATACCTATATCATATCGTTAATCCTATGCAGTGGTGCTACACGGCCATCTTTGGTATTTACAATAGTTATGGTTATAAAAATACATAAATATGTACAAATGCATTAATTTCGATAAAAGATAGGAATGTCATTAAAATGTTGTCAAAATAATGCGCTCTTTAAGGCTCATGCATAGGATTTGATCTTGTGAGATGGGAGCGGGTTACATTTAATACATTTAAAATAATTAAAAAAAAAATATTTTAAGATTCAAAATTGTACCTGAAAACTAAGTTTGTCTTCAAAAATTTAAATGCCATTTTATAAATCAAAAAACCCTTGGTTTTTCAAATTTTTTTTTTGAAAATCGTTAGAGCGGTTTTTTTTTTAAATTAATTTTTTATATATAAAATTTTTCAGTTTTGTTCTAAAAATATTTTTGGTATGCAGTTGTTTAGTGATTGTAAATATACGCTCTATATTTCAATTTCGTAAAAAAATGTTCACCCGTTTTTGAGATATATAATTTTGAAAAAAAAAAATTCAATATTTTTTTAAAAATCCAAACAATAAAAAATTGCACTTTTGATAATCAAATATTGTTAAGGCAATATAAGAGCTCGTTCAGAAAAAAAAATTATTGAAATCGGTTCAAAAGTTGCTGAGAAAATTAAAAAACAAAAAAACGGTTCTATGAGCGGTACCTTTCCTGAGCAATACAAAAATATGTTTTTCTTATTAAAAGAAGCCAAGTTAAAAAATAAAATTTTAGAGAAAATTTAAAAAGAATCTATCGGTTTATTTTTGAGAAAATTCGAATTTTCGTTTTTTGACCAAAAAAATTGTATGGGGGCCACTGTTAGTTTTGATCTTAAAAAAAAAATGAAAAAAACGCCTAACGCAAATCTGCTCAAAACCTTAACTTCCAAGTTTGAACTCAATCGACCCAATGGTTTAGGCTGTAGGAGCGTGGACAGACAGACAAAATTGACCGGACGGAATCGCGGGACCCACTTTTTTCGACTTCTCTACCATCGTAATATCATGTTTGATTAAAATCTCGAGTTCGAAATTTTGCACGAATGCAAAACTTGCCATATAGTTCCTATATGTCGCAAGTAAAAATTAAGACAGTATTGATATGGGGTAAATTTTTTTCGAGTGCAAAAAGCAAATAGTGCGCTTATGGCGGAGGGACATTTTTTTGTCGAGAATAGAAATTTAGTCTGGACGAATCATCATTATATGTGTTATTTCGTTAGCATGTCTCGCTTTTTCGGCTCTCATATTGAACTAATATTAACAAATAAGGTGTCAAAACAAAGAGAATTTTCCGTAGACTATGCGAATTGTATTTTAAACTTCCCATAGGAAGTTATTGTAATGGGTCCGATTTGTCAAATTGAAAATTTTGACATTTCTCGATGTTTCAAGGTCCCTAGAGTCGAAATAAAAGATTTTTAGAAAGATGTCTGTGCGTGCGAGTGTACGTACGTTCGTACGTCCGTACGTCTGTACGTTCGCGACGTTTTTTTCGTCTTCCATAGCTCCAGAACCAGAAGAGATATCGACTTCAAATAAATTTTGTTATACAGATAATAAGGCAGAAAGATGCAGAAAGGGCTCTCAAGAAAATTGCGTGAATGGTTTTTTTACCATAGCAGTTTAAAAAAAGGTGAACATTTTGGTTAACCCTATATCTCATGAACCAATGACGCTAGAGACTTGAATTAAATTGTATATTATATATTGTGACGTGATACAAAATAAGTATATTTTTGGAAAAAAATACAATTAACGGTTTTTTTTATAAATCAAAAAAACTGAACAAAAAATTTGTCACCTCGAAAATTTTACGACTAAAATATGATTTCATCTCCAAACAATTTTGTGCAACGAAGAATAATGTTTTTGACATCTGATAAAGTTTTGAGAAAAATCTAATTGACAGTTTTTTTTTATCTACACTAATATTATAAAGAGGAAAGATTTGTATTTTTGTATGTGACGAATAAACTCAAAAAGTACTGGACCGATTTTAATAATTCTTTTTTCATTAGGAAGCTACATTATCACTGAGTAGCATAGGCTATATTTAGTACTAGATTACTTTAGAAATCTTTAGAAATTCCTATTAAAACCAACCGAAGGTGTAAAAAAATTAACCATAAAATGTCTTTCATCGCATACGCTGCGAAGAGTATAAATGATAGGACAAAAAATGTTTTCTAATTTAGTGATTCATGGTCGTTTTAATTAGCATGCCTATAACTTAAATAACTGTACCTATTTATGTCTACCCGTGCGAAGCCGGGACGACGAGCCGCTAGTAAAAAATAAAAACCTAAACAAAACATTACTCAAAGTTGGTAAAAATTGAATTTCGACTCAAATATCTTTTCAAAAACTTGAGACTAAGGCTTCAAACTTATTTTATCTTATGAGAAATATTGTTTCCAGCATTCAGCAAAATTTTGAAAAAAATCGAATGGACAGTTTTTTTACAAAAAATTAAATACCGAAAAAAAAATTAACAAAAGTTGGTAAAAATTGATTTTCGACTCAAATATCTTTTCAAAACTTTGAGATAATGGTTTCTAACATTAGGAAAAAATTTGAGAAAAATCAATTTGACAATTTTTTTTACAAAAAATAAAAACCTAAAAAACATTACTCAAAGTTGGTAAAAATTAAAAACCTAAAAAGAATTTAACAAAAGTTAGTAAAAATTGATTTTCTACTCAAATATCTTTCCAAAAATTTGAGATAATGGCTTGTAACTAATTTTAACTTATAAGAAATATTGTTTCCAACATTCCATAAAATTTTGAGAAAAATCGAATTTACAGTTTTTTTTACAAAAAATAAAAACCAAAAAGAAACAATACTAAAACTTGGTAAAAATTTACTTTCGACTCAAATAGGTATTCAAAAATTACATGTTTTGGATTCAAACTTATTTTATTTCACAGAAAATATTGTTTTCGTTTTTCAGTAATTTTTTTTATAAAAATCCAACAGTCCGTTTTTTTTTATAAAAAAATAAAATCTACAAAAAATAGTACGCAAATTTGGGAAAAATTGATACATATTGACAAACTTTTAAGCAAGACAAATCGACAGACGGGGACAAGCAAATATTACAAATAAGAGCTTGTTTTGGTTACTGAGAAAAAAGAGGCTTGGATACGACCCACACTGATTACTTCCCATCCCGTCTGTCGATTTTTTCTGACTTAAAAGGTTTGTAGGTTTTCGTGTTTTGTTAAAAAAGTTATCAGTTAAATTATTCCAAAAAATTTAAAAATTACCAACAATATTTTGCATTTGATTGATTTCAAAATCAATTTTTTGTAAATGAGATTTTTAGTCGAAAACCAATTTTTACCAATTTTATGTAGTAGAATTTCTTAAAAGTTTTAATTTCTAATGTAAACAAATGCAAATTGGATGAATGAAATTAATTTGAAGCCAATGTTTTCTATTATTCACGAGATATTGAGAACCGAACAGCAATTTTTACCAATTTTGAGTGATATTTTTGGTAGATTTTAATTTTGTATGCAAAAACTGACTGTAAGATTTATAAAATGAGATTAATTTTAAAACTATACCTTAAATTTTTTTTAAATATGTGTGAGTAGAAAATCAATTTTTATGAACTTTTATTAATTTTTTTTTAGGTTTTTATTTTTTATAAAAAAAAACTGTCAATTCGATTTTTCTCAAAATTTTATCTGATTCCAAAAACAATATTTTTCGTTGCACAAAATTGTTTTAGAGATACAATCATTTTTTATTCGTAAAATTTTCGAGTTGACACATTTTTGTCAGTATTTTTTATTTATAAAAAAACCGTTATTTGGAATTTTTTCCAAAAATATTTTTGGCTGGTATCACATTACAATATATAATATACAATTTAATTCAAGTCTCTAGCATAATTGGTTCTTGAGATATTTAGGGTTAACCAAAATGTTCATTTTTTGAGAGTCCTTACTGCATCTTTCTGCATTATTATCTGTATAACAAAATTTATTTGAAGTCAACATCTCTTCTGGTTCTTGAGCTATGGGTGACGAAAAAAACGTCGTGAACGTTAGGACACGCACGCACAGACATCTCTCTAAAAATCTTGTATTTCGACTTTAGGGACCTTGAAACGTCGAGAATTGTCAAAATTTTCAATTCGACAAATCGGTCCCACTACATTAACTTCCTATGGGAAGTTAATAAAATATATTGGATGAAGTAGCAACAGATAAAAGATAGTATGTGTCTATAGACATAGTATTTGACTCAAAACAGAGCACTTCAAATTAAGTTGAGTTTCTAAACTCACTTGTCCAGTGTGTTCATACATAAGTTCCACTTCAAATTAGGAGTCCCTGTATTGCTTTTCCAGACTTTTCATCAGGGGGGGGGTCACACACTTAGATGAGTTTTACTCACCGCTTAAAAATGTTCTTTAATGTTTTGTAAAGGAGGCTAACAAAATTTAAATAACATAATGTGTACGAGTATACTAACCTAACCTTTACACATTTCAATTGCTAAAATGACAACTTTAGTTATAAAATGATTTTAGAACACTGTTGTCCAGCAAGGTATGGTCTAACTATTTAATTTGGATGACTCCCTACATATGAAAGCATTCCTAGGTTCCAAAAGTTTTCTTTCTTTTCTTCGAATTAATTTAAATTTCAATCAAAACCCTTTTTTAAAAAAAAAATGATTATTGTCATTAGTAAGGTAGTTTATAACCATATCTATGTAAATTGTGCAATTCTGCCATATTTAATAAAGTATTTACATTTTGCTACAGTAAAAATGAAAAAAAAAAAAGTTTTCTAAATATGCCATATTTAAGAGCTAAAACACAATAGTTTAGAGGGTTTTTGCTGCATTTCATGCAGAAATGCAAGAAATTGTTTTGAAACGTAGCTTTTTTTTCCAAAAATAAAATATACTTTTCTTGTATCCATTTCTATGTATGCTAAGAACGCTAAAAAAAAATCAAAAATCCAGAAAATGAGAGAGGATCTAATATGAAGAAATGTCTGGTTTTTTTTGACGAAGTTTTTTCGAACTCAACTTTTGTTGGTCTATTATTAGTATCGCTTTCAGTCTGCTTACTCGTATTTTGATCTTAAAGGAGTCAACAAAACTTAAAAAATTTAGAGAGAAAAATGTTTGGTTCTTGAATTTTAGGAAATAGGTGAATCTCAAGAGATTCAAAGCTTGTATATCAATAAATATGACCCGTTTATTATGTTTTTCAATTAGCCATTAGTTTAACAAAAGTGTCACTTTTGCTGTTTTTGGGACATTTATATTATTGAAATTCGTGTTTAAACATTAGTTCTAGAGCATCCAAAGCAAATTCACTTCAAAAGTAGATTCATTTAATTTTGTAAGATCTTTTGTATTCAACAGAAATCGGTCCATTGGTTCTTGAGAAAACTTAAAAACAAAATAAAGGTTTTTGAAGGGTACCATTCTGGAGCAATACGAAAATATGTTTTTCTTGTAGAAAGAAGCCAAATTAAGAACTCAAAATTTAGAGAAAGTTTTAGAAAAATCACATGTTTGAACCAAAAAATTTGTATGGGGACTGCTGTTATTTTTCGTATTAATAAAATCAAAAAAACGCCTTACGCTAATCGGCTGAAAACCTTAATTTCAATCAACACAATTGTTTGGACTGTAGGAGCCAGGAAAGACAGACAGACGGACGGAATAAGGGTGTGTCAAACAAATTTAATAATAAAATTGAAGGCTAGTTTAAGGTTTTCTTTTTCTTAGAAACAATTTTTATGAAAATAATAATTAAAAGCATTACTAAAGTTTTTTCAAATTCTAAATTGAGTGAAAACAAAAATTTTAGTTGTTTTTCACAGCAAACCACTTTTTGGTGAATGTCGTTAAATTACTAATAAATCTATAGATGAAATCTTTACTTATACAACTTAACTGTATAAGCTTTATGGCTCATATGACCCCCCCCTGGATCGTCAGTTGGTCAAAAGTTGTTGAATTTGTGCTGCGTTTTTGAAATAGGCTGAATTTCCGATTCATATTATGTTCTTGGTCCAGTCCTCAGTTAAAAGTAGTACTTAGAGTAAGGAAGTAAAATTTAAATTTTGTTTTCATATACAAAAAATAAATAATTCAAAATATAATGGGGGGGTCATATCCATTAACGCAATACGATTAGTTTTGAATTGAAGGGAATTCCTACGAAAAAGCAAACAAATTTTCTCCCAGGGGGGGGTCATGACCCCTAGGACCTCCCCCCCCCCCGGATCCGCCATTGGTTACATTACTTGGACGAAACATTATCACTGCTAATATTTGGAGAGGGTGAAAATGTAATTATTCCTCCAATCCTAATAATAAATAATATTCAAATGTTAATGGTTTCAATTATTATTTATCATTACGTTATTAATTAAACATCTTTCCTTATTTTGCCTTAATGTATAACAAACGAATCCCATTATTTCAGTTTTGACAATAGCTACAAAGTTAAAGTGCACTAGCTAAACTTATTACATCCACAAATATTGTTTCTTAATTCCTCTTCCAGTTTAGTCTAGTTTTAGTTAATTAATAAATGGAAAACACTAAATACTGGCCAAAAAAGTTAACGACTCAAACATTTCATTTGCATTAAAAGTTAAATGCAATTTTAAAGTCGCTCTCATAAATTACAAACAAAAAGGAACAAACAAAATCTCTATGTTGGCGTCCACAGGCCCGAGGGTTTAATTTAATAAGAATTTAATAAATTACACCAAAATTAAACTCTGAGCCAAGCAATTAATTTTGACTGGCGGGCGAGCGGTTTTGTTGTTATATTCTCACACTTTAATCACGACAAAAACTACTTAGCATAAATGTTGCCAAATATATTTATTACTCCAGCACAGCCTCGCGACCGCGCACCGCAGTCGACACATCAACATGAGACAAATTATTTTCTTTTATTTTTTGTTAAAAATCATGTAACAATAGAATGAACAACAAAAGACTTTCAGTAAAAAAAAAATAATTAAATACAAAACCTCATGATAGTAGTAAGTCTTGTGTTCTTCTTCTTACACTCCTCAATTCTGGCGCAAGCAGACAAGTCCTAGCAACCCTAAGATTTTTATTAGATTTCAAGTTAAGTTTAGGTGCGGGAGACGGGAGTTTTATTTTGTTTCTTTTATTAAAAATTTGAAAAACACAGAAATTCATATCCCAGCCACGAAAAAACATGAGTTTTAAAATTTCATACAAAAGAAAATTGCCTTAAGGATGAAAATAATAAAAAAAAATAGGAAATTAAGAAACACGCATTCCTATTTGAGTTGTTCGTCAGCAACGCAACAATTATGTGTGATCTGAACAATAAACATATTATTATAATAATTATTGTGGCATCATTATAATAATTCCAATTTATAATTTCGGGAAGATTTGTTCTCTGGATGATATTACGGGGAAAAAAGTCCATTACAAAAGAAGGTTTATTTTTAATATTTAAATTATATTTTATATACAGGGTGCACCATCCGGATGTTTTAACATCGAATAACTCCGCTATTTTTCAGTAATATATCTTAAATGAAAAATATTTGATTTTTAATAATGTTTTTCAAATATTGTAAGGGTTTTTCAATTAGGACTTGTAGATGTTGAAATGGAATAAAACAAGCTGTGTGTGAGGTATTAACAACATTATTTTTTTATTTGAAAGGCGCATGTTTGCCATTAAATTTACGCCTCGGCTTCTTACGGTGGCACGGATCCGAGTGGACCAATTTTCAATGACTCTTCCGCAATGAATAATAAACAAAATATTTGACAGATATCACCTAAATAAAATGGCCGCCAGGGGGCACCAAAATGTACCCACGTGTGTAATATTAAAATCCATTCAAAATATCCAAAGATATCTTCGACTATCGTTATTCGTGAGCCTTCCTCGTAATACAATCAAATGACAATTAAATTCCTTTGGATATTTGCGATATTAATAACATCCGATGGGACCTTTTTTTATTTGCAACAGCCGAATCAAATTATTCAAATCATTAAAATAGACATTGTAATACCCGTGGCGTGATGGTTAGTGTGCAGGGCTGTCATGCCAGACGTCTCAGGTAGGTACTGCATCTTGCAAAGAATTGACAAATTCTCCAAGAGTAATTCTTGTTATGAAAAGTCCTTTCTCAAATTTGACGTTCGGATTCGGCTTAAAAACTGAAGGTCCCCTCCATCCCTGATAACAGTACTCGAACACAGGAATGGTTGAGAGTTGTAAGTCACAAGGCTATAATTTATTTTTAAAAAGAGGCTGGGATGCGACCCACACTGATAACTTCCCATCCCGTGTCTGTCTATTTGTCTTGCTTAAAAGTTTATAGGTTTTCGTGTTGGGTTAAAAAAGTTGTGAGTTGAATTATTCTTACAAATTTTAAAATTATAAAGAAATAGTTTAGTTTGAAAATCTAGTTTTGTTTAATAGATTTTTAGTCGAAAACAAAGTTTTACCAATGTAAGTAGCATTTTTTAAATTTTTACAAATTGGATGAATGAATTTAATTTGAGAGATATCAAGAACCGAACACCAATTTTTACCAAATTTGCATACTATTTTTTTCATGAAAAAAACGGACTGTTGGATTTGTAAAAAAAAAACTATTTAATATCAAAACCAACATTTTCTGTGGCACAAAAAGAGTTTGAAGACAATATTTTTAATTTTTAAAAGCTTTTTGAGTCGTAAGTAAATTTTTAACAAGTTTTAGTATATTGTTTTTTTGTTAGATTTTTATTTTTTGTAAAAAAATAGAATTTCCTCAAAATTTAACTGAGTGTTGACAACAATATTTTTTAAAAGATAAAAGTAGTTTAAAGCCAATATCTAAAAGTTTTGAAAAGATATTTGAGTCGAAAATCAATTTTTAAAAACTTTTATAAATTTTTTTGGTTTTTATTTTTTGTAAAAAAAAAACTGTCTACTAGATTTTTCTCAAAATTGACCTAATGTTGAAACAATATTTCTTATAAGTTAAAATTAGTTTGAAGCCTTAATTTCAAGTTTTTGAAAAGATATTTGAGTCGAAATTCAATTTTTACCAACTTTGTGTAATGTTTTTTTTAGGTTTTTTTTTATAAAAAAAACTTTCAATTAGATTTTTCTCAAAATTTTATCAAATGACAAAAACATTATTCTTCGAATTTCTCATATTTTAGTCGTAAAATTTTAGAGGTGACAAATTTTTTTTCAGTTTTTTGTTGATTTTTGTTTTTTTTTGACGTACGGACGTACGAACGTACGTACACAAGCAACGCACGCACAGACATCTTTCTAAAAATCTTTTATTTTGACTCTAGGGACCTTGAAATGTCGAGAAATGTCAAAATTTTCAATTTGACAAATCGAACCCATTACAATAACTTCCTATGGGAAGTTAAAAATTTAACAAAAGTTGGTAAAATTGATTTTCGACTCAAGTATCTTTTCAAGACTTTAAGATATTGGCTTTAAACAATTTTTTTAATATAAGCAATATTGTTTTCAATATTCGGTAAAATTTTGAGAAAAATCGAATCGACAGATTTTTTACAAAAAATAAAAACCGAAAAAAAAACAATACTAAAACTTAGTAAAAATTTACTTTTGACTCAAATATCTTTTAAAACATTAAAAATATTGGCTTCAAATTTATTTTATCTCACAGAAAATATTTTTTTCGACGTTCAGTAGATTTTTTATAAAAATCCAACAGTCAGTTTTTTCATAAAAAATTAAAATCTACAAAAAATAGTACGCAAAATTGGTAAAAATTGATGTTCGGTTTTCGATATCTCATGAACAATAGAAGATATTGACTTCAAATTATTTTTTTTAAGAAATCTCGTAAACAAAAAAAATAATTTCGAAATCAAACTATTTCATTATATGCAAAATATTATCGGTAGTCTTTAAATTTTTAGGAATAGTTCAACTGAGAACTTTTTTAAGAAATAACGAAAACCCACAAACTTGTAAGCAAGACAAATCGACAGACGGGATGGGAAGTTATCAGTGTGGGTCGCATCCCAGCCTCTTTTTAAATCTTATATAGGTGCTTTAAACAGACTCTTTGCATACATGAGCAAGTTCGTGCGACCCAGTCGTGCATTTTATTTAAATGTCTATAGAACCAAAGCTGATTTCTCTGCATCATATGACGTTTTTACCTTTCTCTAAGAGATAAATTATTTGAAGTTAAAACCCCTGTGGGTATTCTTGAAGGGTTAAAAAAGGACCTGTCCAGAAAATTTTCCAACTGAAATGTTATATTGAAGTTTAAAGATAATAAGTTACAACATTTTACAAACATTTTTGTCATTCCGCCTTCATTTAATAAAACAACCCAACAGGCTCCTTTAATAATAATTTACCAAAGCAATTTAAATCATGTTAAGAATCACTTATGTGGCATATGGTTAATTTATATCAACCACAAATTTCTGATCCTTAAACGAAATACATTTTATATTATTTAGTTATTTTCTCATCTTATTGTCTAGACGTCATTAATTAAATCAATATTGCTATCAATTTTCGTTCCACGCACATAATGTTTCATAAGATTTGTATATTGTTCTGTGTTCAACCAAGTTTCAAAAGCTTATTTAACTCAATATTATAAAGGTGAAAAGTTGTTTTCTTTATTTTGGCTTGAACTTTAAAAAGAAATTTATTTTAATAATATTCTCTAATGTATACAAAGTGCCATCATTTTATCATATCGACGACGTAAAACACACATTTATTTTTCTCCTTATCAATCGATATTTTTTAATATTATATTATGTGTACCTAACCATAAATTGCATTAATCAGAATGTCCTTCGAAAGGAAAATCCATCAATCTATTTTGTGGTTGTTGATGGTACATGTCATCGGTCGATTTAAGATGGATGTAAGATGTGGACATACAAATTTTAGGTAACCGGATTGTTTGAAAATTTATTGATGGGTATTGGGTAAGAAAAAACAAAAACATAAAAGGTGTATCATAACTTTTCCAGCTGTGACCGTAAAACGTTTATAAAAGGAATTTTTAAAACTTAAGCACAGTGCCAGTGGAAGTGTTATAAAAATATGGAATGATTTAAGAATTCACATCTGTTTGAATGTTTTAAATATCAAAATCAAAGTCTAAAAGGGAGTTATGTGAAGAATTCTACATTCTTGATGTGCGGTTAGAAAAAAAAACATATTAACTTGGAAATGCGTTTTAAATTGAGCTTAAGTGTAAACTATTGGGTACTTCTAGCAGTGTGAGTATTTACGCTGATTTTTTTGAATTTTTGAGGTGTAAATACAACTAGCTTATTCGACAGGACATAGTTTTAATAAAAATATAGCTAAAACAACGAAATATTTCTGTTACTGTTCTTTAAAATAAAATAAATTGGGTGGCGCAACAGTCCGTTGAGAACTAGGGCCTAGTGGCTTACAACTCTCAACCATTTCTGTGAGCGAGTACTGTTGTCAGGAATGGAGGGGACCGAATCCGAACGGCAAATTTGAGAAAGCACTTTTCATGACAAGAATTACTCTTGGAGAATTTGTCAATTCCTCGCAAGAGGCAGTACCCGTGAAAAAAAGTTTAGATGGCATAGGCAGGGATCGAACCTAAGATCTCTGGCATGACAGCCCAGCGCACTTTTTTTTTTTTTTTTTTTAAATTCATTTTTATTAATTCACTCTTAGATCTATCTTAAAGCTAGACAAAAATTCATAAAACTAGCCTAATTAACCATAACTTACAACTAACTTACTGGTCCCATACGGACACTCTAAGTTAAACAATAATACTTAATGCTAATGCCTTTCGGCCCTAAGATCTATTTAACTTCAATTCATTTTATTTATTTTTGTATTCATTAGAAAATTTAGAAAAAACTAATGTCAATATCCTTTTTTATTTTTACTTAAAAACTACTTAAAATAAGGTCCTTAATATAAAACTTAAAGCTAACTAAAACTACCTATTCTACCTATAAACTACTTAAAACTAGAACAACCACAGCAGCAAATCTAACTATCTAACGTTTGTTGTTTTCCATATTTCGTTGTCTTTTTTTTTTTTTTTTTTTATTCCATGTTTTTTTTTTTTTTTTTTTTTTTTTTTTGTGCCACCATGCCTATTCTACTTAAAACTAAACCCAAAACTATAACCACTATCAAGTGCCGATTGAAGCCACCAAAACTGGTTCTCCTGCTTCACCCTATCAGTTCAGCCCAGCGCACTAACCATCATGCCACGGGCATACACGGTTACTGTTCTACCGCATTTTATTATAGAAGTTTTTTTTTTTTATTCTCATCAAAAGACTTAAACTTGTTATTGTTACAGAAGGGGTGAATAATATCTTACTCCATGTGAGAAGTTCTAAGCACCTACAACTATCGAATAAGTGATCAATTCATTTGAGCTAATCTTTACAGAAAGTGAATTAGTTTCCCCATGGTTAATGATTATTAATTACCCAGTAGAATTTATTGAACTTATCATACGCTGCCGTTGGTACTCTACATCAGAAGATCAAGGATTAGAATTCAAGAACAAATATGAAAAACCGAGGATACTGTCATGAGTGAAACAATTTTGTGGCTTACAAGCTTCAGACAAAGACTCATTAAAAAAAATAAGCAAGAGTGTAGTAGACAAAACGGAGCCCTGGGGTACACCAGCGATTATTTTGTGAATACCAGATTTGAATCCATCCATTACTATTTGAATCGAACAGTCCGGAAGGAAATTTCTAACCAAGCAAAGAAGACATTCATCAATACTAAAAGCACGGATTTTCGATAAGAGAGCTTGATGCCAAACTCTTTCAAATGCCTTTGAAATATCAAGTGCAATAATCTGACTTTCTCTAAAACGATCTAAAGATTTGTTTTACTGTTTGCTAAGATAAACTATAAGATCACCATTGAAAATATTGCTACTAAAGCCATAGTCAGTCATTTAGAAGCTTTCGTTCGTTAAGATGTTTCTTAAGATGAAAATTGATCACCGTTTCAATGACCATGGTTAGAAGAGACGTACGTAATAGAACGATAGTCAGAGAATAAGAAGAATTCAAGTTTTTATGGAGAGGCTGGAAAAAGTATGTTTTCTAGAATAGGACAGATTGAAAAGCTTACGCAGTAGTTTTAAGAGCGTTGAAAAACACCTTTTCAAGTATACTCTCTATATTTATAATGTCCCATTTTTGTTGATTCTTATTTGCCAGCTGTTAAATTATTAGTTTTCTAGGGTTGCTAACAGGGTTTCAACACCTCAAAATCCAAAAAGGAACTTAGAGTTCCCCAGATCAATCTACCGTCAACCAGATTGACCCTATTGCGATTGACGCTAGACACTCTACCAGCATCATTGATGCCCGAACATTCCCAGGAACTCCCATTGACTCTTCAAGATAGCCAAGATAGCACTTCGGGTTTCCAGACCCAAGGCAAAACAGGGAGATGCTGGGAGAAGATATAACGTCGAACGGCTACAATCGCAAGAGATCTCCAAATCCTTCTCCGACCGAGTTACAAGTAACCTCTTTCGAAGTTCTCTGCAGCCAACACAATGTATCGAGAACCAGTGGCAACAATGCCAAGATGCAATCAGAGAAGCCGCCTCTGACGTGCTGGGTTTCAAGCAGCCACCAACAAGTAACCCCTGGTTTGATGAGGAATGTCGACAGGCAAATACAGCCAAACAACAGGCATTCAAAGCGGCGGCTTGGCGATGCATAGAAGAACGAGAGCTGCTCCTGAGCTCTATGAGCAGAAGAGGCGTGAGGAACACCGACTTCTCAGAAGGAAAAACAGAGAGCATGAGAAGCGTGCGGTCGAAAATGTTGAGAGGTTTAAAAGCAGGAATGAAGCTCGAAAGTTTTATGAGCAGGTGAAACGAAATTCACAAGTAAATAAATCTCGAACCGAAGGCAAAGACGAAAGTGAAAACATCATAGTGGAATTGCAGTCAATGCTGAGGATATGGAAGGACCATTTCTGCAGACTGTTTAACGGCGACGACGAACCGAACTTTGCTGTCAGGCAGGGTCATCCATTCAACATAGACTACGAAAGCCAACAATCCCGTCTTCCCAACTTAGACGAAGTAAAGATTGCCATATCCAAGTTGAAGTCTAATGAAGCCGCAGGAGCAGATGGCTTGAATGCCGAGCTCTTTAAAGCAGCTGGAGATAATTTGTTTAGAAGCATGCACCAACTTATCTGTAAGTCATGGTCGGAAGAAAACATGCCCGATGAATCGAACCTCATTATTGTATGCCCGATTCTGAAAAAAGGAGACCCTCTAAACTGCACCAACTACAGAGGAATCCGTCTACTTAACATCGCTTACAAAATCTTCTCTGTCGTAATATGTGAACGTTTAAAGCCCATCGTCAACAACCTGATAGGTCCTTATCAGTGTGGTTTTAGACCAGAAAAGTCCACAGTCGATCAAATATTCACATTACTGCAGATGCTGGAAAAAACTCAAGAACACCAAATCGACACCCACCATCTTTTCATCGATTTCAAGGCCGCATACGACAGCATAGTAGTACCCGTGGCATGATGGTTAGTGCGTTGGACTGTCATGCGAGAGGTCTTGGGTTCGATCCCTGCCTGTGCCACCTTAATTTAAAAAAAAAAAAAAAACGGGTACTGCCTCTTGCGAGGAATTGACAAATTCTCCAAGAGTAATACTTGTCATGAAAAAGTGCTTTCTCAAATTAGCCGTTCGGATTCGGCATTAAACTGTAGGTCCCCTCCATCCCTGACAACAGTACTCGCACACAGGAATGGTTGAGAGTTGTAAGTCACTAGGCCCTGGTTCTCTACGGACTGTTGCGCCACCTAATTTATACGACAGCATCTACAGGTACGAGCTGTATAGAGCCATGTCTAGTTTTGGCATCCCTGCCAACCTCGTCCGTTTGTGCAGGATGACCAATGACCATGGAGAATTCACGCTGCTTCATAAAGGTTGAAAACAACTTAACATAACCTTTCGATGTCAAAAAGGTTTTAGACAAGGTGATGCGTGATAGCATATGCTAATGACATTGACATAATCGGAAGAACTCAGTGTGATGTCAATGGGGCTTTTGGGAGTATTGAGGCAGAGGCGGCAAAAATGGGTTTAACGGTTAATGAAAGCAAAACAAAGTACATGCTGTCGTCAAGAAAGAACTTCCAACACCGACGTCTCGGTCAAAAAGTCACCATCGACAGAAGTAACTTTGAGGTAGTTAAGGACTTCGTCTTCTTATTCTTCGCTATGAACGCAGAAAACAACACCATCGCTGAGATCAAACGAAGAATAACTCTTGCTAACCGCTGTTTCTTTGTGCTAAGAAAGAAATTGAGTAGCAAAAGCTTCCGAGGGACCAAAATGTCGCTATATAAGACCCCCATAATCCCCGTCCTGCTATACGGTGCAGAAGCATGGACTATGACAAAAGCGGATGAAAGTACCTTGGGTCGTTTCGGGAGAAAAATTCTTCGTGTGATCTACGGTCCCGTATGCATCGAAGGGGAGTGGAGGAGAATATGGAACGACGAGCTGTACGGGTTGTACAGCGACGTAGACTTAGCTAGAAGGGTAAAAGTCCAACGACTAAGACGGCTGGATAACGTGGAGCGCATGGAAACCAATGCTCCGGCCCGGAAAGTCTTCGAATCCACACCCACATGACAGGGCAGTAGAGAAAGACCGCGGATCAGGTGGGGCGCACAAGTGGAAAGTGACTTCAGCGCGAAACTGGAGACATCTAGCTAGGGAGCTAGACGGAGAAGTTTGTTGGGTGAGGCCCTTGTTCACACAGGACTGTATGTAAGTAAATAAGTAACACGTTACGGGACATACATATGTTGTGCTGCTATTTGTTGGTAAGATTTGACATCTTGTCTCAAACCAAAATTTTTTCTGAGATATCGAAAAATCTTAAACTTTAAATTAATCTATATGCTTAAAACTTTTTATAAATAAAATAAATAAATTAGGTGGCGCAACAGTCCATGAAGAACCAGGGCCTAGTGACTTACAACTCTCAACCATTCCTGTGTGCGAGTAATGTTGTCAGAGATGGAAGGGACAGTTTATATGCCGAATCAGAACGGCTAATTTGAGAAAGCACTTTTCATGACAATAATTACTCTTGGAGGATTTGTCAATTCCTCGCAAGAGGTAGTACCCGTGAAAAAAATTAGGTGGCACAGGCAGGGATTGAACCCAGGACCCCTTGCATGACAGTTCAACGCACTAACCATCAAGCTTCGGGTACAACACAAAACTTTTTACGTAACTTAATTTTTCATTTTCGTGATTTCTACTTTCTTCCTTTTGACCACTTTCTACAAAAATTCGATTTGTACCTCAATTTTAAGCCTAACTCACTCATTTTTCCTTTTATACCCACCTTTTGCGATGAGGACAACAATTAGAAAGATAATTCAAAAACCGTTTTCCACTTGAGAAATAATTCGAAAGCTTTATATCATTTTGCCAGTTCTTTGGTAGAATTTAATTCAATCAATTAGTTGCCACCCTCTCGCTGGATGATATTGAACATTTATTCGACCTAGCTTTCTGTTCACAGGACAGCGCTAGCGTCCTTGTCATCAAGTCGTGTCGATGTCGGTCGGCTTGTTGGTGACGAACGTACACAAACAAAAATACACTTCGATAAAAAAGTTTAAATACAGAATAAAACTTTATTTTTCCTCCTATACTCGTGTACCTACCCACTTTCGTTTAATTTGCGATTATTCAATTTCAATATTGAAACTTGCTTGAAAATCAAATCAAATTAGATGCACTCGAACAGTGCTTTAGCGCAAACTAACTTTGTCAGCAACCGAACAAAGTTCAGGTACCATTGTCGGTGACCGCATTGATTCACTTTCTGAATCTGGAATTCAATTGTACCCCCATCCACACTGATGATGCTTTCAGTTTAGTCCTAATAAAGTGAGAGCCAAACGCCAAAGCCGAAGCAGCCGAGGACGAAGTAGAGTTAGTCTTGATACATTCATCAGGACCACAGTCATCGTCGTCGTTGGCATTCTCGTCACTAAGGATATTACCTTGCAACTCTTATACAGTCAGAGAGGAACTCGGTCTAAACAAAAACTACGCGACTAAACTTTTAATTTTTTTTCCTGCTAAGTTTGTTGTTGCACTTTGAGGGTGGGAAGGGATTTCTGCCCCCGTATAAAGTCGTAGGTTCATATAACCCAACCAGGAAGAGGATATAAAGTGAATCTCTGACTTGAGAGCGAGAGAGAACTAAAATAAGTTACTACTACCTATTATGCAAAATACCATCAGGAAGGACGACTTAATGAAGAAGTTGGAAGCAAACTATTCAGATGAGTTCAAGGACAGAGTACAGAGATGTGAAAAGTAGGTACGTCAATGGGTCTCTGATGTGATGGTCGAATGATTTGGTAAGTGGGTTAAGGGATGGTTTTAGCTTGATATTTCTATAAATCTATTCTACGAGTATCTATAACCAAGGGATGGACCATGGACCATGGAGAAACAAAATGTCAATGCAAAGTTTCTTCTTTTGTTTTATGTGTGGTCTGGACATGGCTCTGGAATGTTGCAATATTATTTATTTATATGAGATAAAATGATAAAACAGTCATTTGGCCCGAGGGATTTTCGAATTAATTTAGTTTCTCTCGAAATGGACTGAAGATGGCTTCTGAAATTGACATATTATTTACACTGATGACATATTCAAAAGAAGAATTTGCATTGTTATAAAGCTGGAAGATGAGAGGGAACGAGTTGAATATGGCACCCTTTTGTTTAAATTAAAATATTGAAACTTTTGACATGCTTGTGTGTAATTCTATATAAGATATAAAACAAAGGAATTGATATACATAGAAGGCAGTCCTAAGGCCCCTAAGGGTAAAACTTTTGCATTAATACCTCCAGAAATAGGAATTGAACTTTTCAATCAATCCTTTCTTATAGAAACTTTTTGTCACCTCACTCTTTTTTGATACCCTAGGGTGTATATTTATTGTGTGATGTGCTTGTGCATAATTCTTGAATGTAATTGAATTTGGAATTTTTTGGGTTTTATGAGAGTCAATAAATTCTTTTGACATTTTTGTTTGGGAAATCGATTGAAGTAACGAGAAAGGATATCCTAATTTTTCAAAAATAGAATACTTTTTCTTACAATATTTCCATTTTTGCTATTTTTGGTTTCACCAAAATATATAAGGGATATAACTTTCAATCTGAAGATAATAACATATACAAGATGTCCCGCATTTACCGCCGCAGTAGAAAACTATGGTTTTCTGAGTAAATTTGATTTCTAAAAGCTTATTAACCCTCCTTTACGTCATGGGGTCAAAATGTACTCCAGAGTATAGGTATTTGAACAATAACAACTGTTTTGTTTTTAATTTTATTTCTACGAAATTCAATTTTCTATTAATTTTGTTTGTTTTTTTGGTAAATTCACAAACGTCAAATTTGTTGGTAGTGATTAGGCATCACTGCTTTTTTGCGATTCTGATTGTGGCTCAGCTGATTACGATGCGATGCTGATTGACCAATACTTTGTACGTTTAAAAACAACTTTTTCTTTATGATGGATGTGATACTAATAAAAACTCTCATTGTAATTAAAATCTAGAGCCACACATTTTATCTCCTCTAGAACTTTTGACCACAATACTGACTTTGATTTTCTGGTGGCAATAAATTCACCTTCATATTTTAATCTGGTTTCTATTAATAGTTTAATTTGTGCGCTAGTAAAATATTCCCCGAAATTCATCAAATTAATTAATTTATAAACAATTTAGAATTTGATTAAATACTTTTCATTGTATTTTTCCGCCATTTTTGCTCCAAATCGCGTCGGCATCGACAACTTATCAAGAAAATTCTTGTTAACTTCCAATAGGAAGTTATTGTAATGGGTCCGAATTGTTAAATTGAAAATTTTGACATTTCTCGACGCACGTTTCAAGGTCCCTAGAGTCGAAATAAAAGATTTTTAGTGAGATGTCTGTGCGTGCGTGGGTAGTACGTTCGTACGTTCGCGACGTTTTTTTCGTCGTCCATAGCTCAAGAACCAGTAGAGATATCGACTTCAAATAAATTTTGTTATACAGGATAATAGGGCAGAAAGATGCAAAAAGGGCTCTCAAGAAAATTGCGTGGGTGGTTTTTTTTACCATAGCAGTTTACAAAAAAGGTGAAAATTTTGGTGAACCATAAATATCTTATGAACCAATGACGCTAGAGACTTGAATTAAATTTTATATTATACATTGTAACGTGATATAAAACAATTATATTTTTATAAAACAATCCAATCAACGGTTTTTTTATAAATAAAAAAAAAAATGTATCACCTCGAAAATTTCACAACTTAAATATGATTTCATCTCCAAAACAATTTTGTGCAACGAAGAATAATGTTTTTGACACCTGAATTGATACAATTTTGAGAAAAATATAATTGACAGTTGTTTGTATAAAAAATAAAAACCTAAAAAATCATTACTCAAAGTTGGTAAAAATTGAATTTCGACTCAAATATCTTTTCAAAAACTTGAGATTATTGCTTTAAACTTATTTTATCTTATGAGAAATATTGTTTTCAATATTCTGAAAAATGTTGAGCGAAATCGAATTGACAGTTTTTTTACAAAAAATAAAAACCTTAAACAAAATTAATATAATTTGGTAAAAATTGATTTTCGACTCAAATATCTTTTCAAAAATTTGAGATAATGGCTTCTTACTAATTGTAACTTATAAGAAATATTGTTTTCAACATTCGATAAAATTTTGAAAAAAAATCGAATTGACATTTTTTTTTACAAAAAACAAAAACCTAAAAAAAAACAATACTTAAAATTTGTTATAAATTTACTTTCGACTTAAATATCTTTTCAAAAATTACAAATATTGGCTTCAAATTTACTTTATTTCACAGAAAATATTGTTTTCGATATTCAATAATTTTTTTATAAAAATCCAACAGTCCGTTTTTTCATTAAAAAATAAAAATAAATTGTATTGAAACTTCAACTTTACTTATCTGGTAAATGTCTGAAAATCATTAATTAATAACTTAGAAAAATTAAAACTGAATAATATAGCATAGATATAATAAAAATGAATCGAAAACATTTTGTGGTACAAATGGACCCCATGACATGATAGTACCGATTTTTGCAGTGATGTAAAAGAGGGTTAAGTAGTTCGAATTATATTTAGGAATTGGTCCTCTTAATTTGATAAACTCGTTAGAGTCTTTGTGATTTTTTTTATAAAATTTACGTTTTAAAAAACTTATCTGTTTAAAATAAAATCAAAATCATTTAATATATTTAGGTTTGAAAAATTTTTAATTTCCTTTATGTGTTTTGAAAGTTGAACTGGAGAAAACATATTCATCAATACATTTTTGATAAAAAGTTTATTTAAGTTTAGACTTTGCCATTGAATGTTGAAATTAATATCAATTATATTGGCCACTTTCACAAACAATAAATATATAATTAGACTAGGGCTTTCAGGATCTTTAATTGGCAGCCAAACAAAATTGTTAAACAGTACTTGAGACACTAAACATGTAACTTAATAAATGTTTCTTCTTCAAGACTAACGTCGAAGTCTTTGTTTAAAGAAAATCGTGGATGCAAGCAACCCTGATAACTATCCTTCCAGTCCGTCGATTTTTCTGGCTTAAAACTTTAAGAAAAAGAGGCTGGGATGCAACCCACACTGATAACTTCCCATTACTTCTGTCGATTTGTCTTGCTTAAAAGTTTGTAGATTTTCATGTTTTGTTATAAATGATGCCAGTTGAATTATTCTTAAAAATTTAAAGATTACCAACAATATTTTGCATATAATGGAATTGTTTGATCTCAAAACCTATTTTTGTCAACAAGATTTTAAAAACAATATTTTCTGTGCGATAAAATTAGTTTAAATCCAATATTTTAAGTTTTTGAAAAGATATTTGAGTCGAAATTCAATTTTTACCAAATTTGAGTAATGTTTTTTTTAGGTTTTTATTTTTTATAAAAATACTGTCAATTAGATTTTTCTCAAAATTTTATTAAAAAATGGTTGCCTGTAAAGTCGGTTTTACGGGCGAAGATTTTACGTGACAACGTCTTTTTCTCGGTAGAATATTTATTGATATGAATATAATTAAATTGCACAATAGGAACAAGGAATTGAATGAAAATAAGAATTGCACAAATTTTAACTATAGAAATATATTTTGTTTACTAAAATTAATTTTAAACTAATAATTTACTTAACACAATCAACATTTATCAATAGTATGACATAACCTATAAACTCAGTTTCTCAACTTTTGTGTCAATCTAACAATTAATCAATCAATCATAGTTTACGATAATGAAATATCAGTGTACAATTATTTACCTTTATTGTTGTAGTTGTTGTAAATGACGAATCTAAGCACTCCACATTTTCACTACAGACACAGCTGACGATACTTTAACCACACGTGTGAACTTGTATTATGACGCTTTCTTGTTTTTCCAACGCCAAGAACGTTCGAGAAAGACAAAGACAGAGACACAAGCATGCGCCGATTCAATGCGCCTAATTCTCTAGTGCTGCGCGCGCGGCAGACCGATCATAGTTGAGTGGGAGAGAGACGCAAGGCATTCGGCGGGCCTCTCTCTCGTTCGGTGACTCATCGTAACGTTACCGGGCGTTACACTTTTTCATAAGTGACTCCCAGCCCAACCTAATTTAAGACGTTGTCACGTCAAAAACCGTTAATTTGATTTTTTTCCAAAAATATAATTGTTTTGTATCACGTTACAATATATAATATAAAATTTAATTCAAGTCTCTAGCGTCATTGGTTCATGAGATATTTAGGGATAACCAAAATTTTCACCTTTTTTTTAAACTGCCATGGTAAAAAAACCCACGCAATTTTCTTGAGAGCCCTTTTTGCATATTTCTGTCTTATTATCTGTATATCAAAATTTATTTGAAGTCGATATCTTTTCTGGTTCTTGAGCTATGGACGACGAAAAAAACGTCGCGAACGTACGAACTAACGTACACACGCACGCACAGACATCTTTCTAAAAATCTTTTATTTTGACTCTAGGGACCTTGAAACGTCGAGAAATGTCAAAATTTTAAATTTAACAAATCAAACCCATTACAATAACTTCCTATGGGAAGTTAAAAATTTAACAAAAGTTGGTAAAAATTTATTTTCGACTCGAAATATCTTTTCAAAACTTTGAGATATTGGCCTTTAACTAATTTTATATCTATAAAAAATATTGTTGTCAACATTCAGTTAAATTTTGAGAAAATCGAATTGACAGTTTTTTTTACAAAAAAAATAAAAACTAAACAAAAATTAATAAAAGTTGGTAAAAATGGATTTCGACTCAAATATCTTTTCAAACATTAAAAATATTGGCTTCAAACTTATTTTATCTCACAGAAAATATTTTTTTCGACGTTCAGTAGATTTTTTATAAAAATCCAACAGTCAGTTTTTTCATAAAAAATTAAAATCTACAAAAAATAGTATGCAAAACTGGTAAAAATTGATGTTCGGTTTTCGATATCTCGTGAACAATAGAAGATATTGACTTCAAATTAATTTCATTAATCCAATTTGTATTTGTTTATATAAGAAATAAGAAACTTTTAAGAAATGCTACTAAAATTGGTAAAAATTGGTTTTCGACTAAAAATCTCGTTAACAAAAGAATAATTTCGAAATCAAACTATTTCATTATATGCAAAATATTATTGGTAGTTTTCAAATTTTTAAGAATAATTCAACTGAGAACTTTTTTAACAAAACACGAAAATCTACAAACTTTTAAGCAAGACAAATCGAAAGACGGGATGGGAAGTTATCAGTATGTGGGTCGCATCCCTGCCTCTTTTTTAAAATTTATTTGAGAGTAAAGCCATTCGATTTTTTTTTTTTAACTTTTTGGGCTTTGTGCCCAATTTTAGATTTGGGCATTTTGGTTTTGGGCGAAAATATCTAACGCTGCATTTCCTTTCTAGATTTTCCAAAAAACCTATTAATAACTTGAAATTATTGTCATTTGTGTATAAGGGTGTTTATAACAAGAAACAAAACAACAATTTAAAAGTTGCGTTAATCTTGGGATGTTTTTTCAAATTATTTTATGAGTAACATCAAAATTGTGTATTTTTTTTTTTTGGGAGAAATATATTTACGAAAAATCAAAAACCAATCTTTCCAAGAACAAATACTTTCTTATCTTTTATTTCATCTTGGGCTATTTGGTTTTGTATGTAAATTTTGTTTTTATTTATTCTTAATACGCCACTTGGTCTCGTCTTTTTTCGTTGAGTGAATTGTCCAAATACGTTGAATATTCACGTAGAGGAACATGCATACTTTATAAACATTTTTACTGAACTAAAAACCATAAAAATAAACATATGTACTACTTCTTGGCATTCTCTCCATCAGTATAAATCACTTTGTCATTTTTAAGGAATATGCAAAAATAAAAAATGTGGCAAATATGCCCCCAATAAAAATATAAGAACAACAAAATATTTTTACTTTTGATGCTAGAAGGCATAACATTGTTCATTTTTTTAACGGCTGAGACACACTCGGATTCGAGTCGGTACTAAAGGACATCAGCACCAGTAGACTTTTATTTGTGATTTTTGTTTTCATTTTGCTGTCGTGCTTAATAAATTCTACACATAAAATCCTTACACCATTTAGAGTGTAGCTATTTGTCAGGAATGTCAGTTAAAAATAAATTTTAAATTGTTGAAAAAGAAGGAAATATATTTTACAGCGTTAATTTTATACGATTCTTTAATGTCCTTTAAAATGCCATTGTTAGTGTCTTTTTAGTGTCAACAAAATATTAGGAGAAATTAAGTGTGTAAAATGTCAATTCATTTAAAAATTAATTTAATTTGATATACGAGTGCAATAATAAATACGAGTATGTAGCTTTAGTATTAAAGTAAGGCATTTGTATACACAAAAGGACTAAGATCGTAAAATATATCCTGCCGTATATAAAGCATCATCATCCAGATCCAGTTACACTCATCTTTTATTGCTTTCTTTATTATCCTTTTGGGTTTTTGCCAATGACAAGACAAGTTGTCTTCTCTGTTGATTTCTAATGTGACAAATGCATACTTTATACGCTTTTTGCTAAATTTTGTTGTTTTGTTTTTATTTTGATATAAAATATATATTTAATTTTTCTTTTTGTTGCTGTCTGAAATGACAACTTTTACGTTTTTATGGTCCCACAGCATAGGAATCTTTTATTTTCGTTGCTTTCTCGAAGCGTATTTTGTGACTTTTTAAGATAAATTTTGTTTGAATTATATTTTTATATATTTGGATGCTTTATGCAGAAATCAAGAATTTTGTTTAATTTACTTTGTTTGATGGAAGGAGATTTCCTTGAATTGTTATATCCCGCCTACATTCGTCTCATTATTAATATCTGTATACATTCTAGACTTAATAACAATAATTGTGCTTTATCTTGTAATTAAGACTTGAAATTTAAATTGTGTTTTACCTTCTGCTTTGTTTCAAAAGAATTTTAATGGTTACATTGTTTTTTGTCTGGCTTATATTATTACACATTTTTCAGAATGAAAGTCGTCTACCTTAAGGAGAGTATCCTTATAATTACTTGGATGATTGTCACAAAAAAACTGTCACTTTAATGTTTCCCTTGGGTGTTTTCAGTTAAACATTTATGTATACTTAATATGTTTCTTCAGATATAACAACTGTGTGAACTGTGATTATTATTATACTTTGTACGTGGGATTGTAATGCTATTAACCCCGGGATTTTTCATAATGATTTGCTTGGAATTTTAAATGTTGATATTGCTTCTTCATGAAGTAACCTTTTTTAACAAAATTCACATCTATAGCTAGGTTCTAATAATCGACAGAAATCTAATCTGATAGAAATTTTATGTCAGTTTTCACATTTCGATTGGTCTTAAAGAACTTCTTAAAACATTCAAGTCAAATTGGTAAAAAACTTTCTTTCTTAGCATGATAAATGTATTCTTTCATCCCGAGTTTAGTTCTTTACTTTATTTTGGACTTAAAATTTTTAAAAATAAAATGGGATGGAAAAACAGAGTTCGGTAAAGCGTCCCACATTCTAGATGTGCGGTTAAAAAAAGAATCTCTATAATTGACATATCGTCCTACATTGAGCTTAAGGCTAAACTGATAAGCATTCCTGGAAGTGCGAGTATTACATCTGAATTGTTTAAAAGGGAGATCCAAGTGGCTAATTCGACAGAACATTGTGTGTAAAAATATCTGTAAAACAACGAATGGTATGAAACATTGCGCCGCCGGTGTTCAAGTGATGTAAATGTTTCGGTTATAGTTATCGCCTACCATTTCAAAAGATCTTTTTTGGTTCTTATCCAAAAGACTGCAACTTGTTTTAGCCGTACTGCCCAAATATGTGAGTTGTATTCAAAAATTGTAAATTTGTAAATTATAGCTAGATCAGCGGGGTTGAAAAATTTCTTGCACTGTCAAACAAATTATAATCCCATAGAATATTTGGCAATATTGAATATGTAATCTTTCGAAAAAAGGGTGAACTGTGGTATACATACCAAATACTGAAAGTTTATTAGTTTCCTGGATGCAAGTGCCACTCATGGATAGCAGCATCGGAGGTGGGTTACGCTTTATCGAAGTGCCAAATCCGAATTACAGGAGTATGAATCGAAAAACGAATATAAAAAGCTGAGCGTACTGTCGTCAGCGAAACAGTTTTGTCTTGTGGGAGACAAGAGATCGTTTTTAAATATAAGGCGTCACCAGCATGTATTTTATGAGTTTCAGACTTGAAACCACCCAATACAATTTGTATTGAACACTTAGAAAAGTGTTTTAAACTTAATATCGGAAGTTATTGTAATCGGTCCGATTTGTCGAGTTGAAAATTTTGACATTTCTCGACGTTTCAAGGTCCCTAGAGTCGAAATAAAAGATTTTTAGCAAGATGTCTGTGAATGCGTACGTTCGCGACGTTTTTTTCATCGTCCATAGCTCAAGGACCAAAAGAGATATCGACTTCAAATAAATTTTGTTATACAGATAATAAGGCAGAAAGATGCAGAAAGGGCTCTCGAGAAAATTGCGTGGGTGGTTAAAAAAGTGAAAATTTTGGTTAACCCCAAATATCTCACGACCCAATAACCCCAAAAACTGAAAAAAAATATTGTCACCTCGAAAATTTTACGAATTTTATCTCCAAAACAATTTTGTGCAACGAAAAATAACGTTTTTAACATCTGGTAAAGTTTTGAGAAAAATCGAACTAGCAGTTTTTTTTATAAAAAAGAAAAACCTAAAAAAACATTACTCAAAGTTGGTGAAGTTTGAATTTCGACTCAAATATCTTGTCCAAAATTTGATGTATTGGCTTCAAACTAAATATTGTTTTTGATATTCAGTACATTTTTGTATAAAAACCCAACAGTCAATTTTTTTATAAAATATTAAAATCTACTAAAAAATAGTACGTAAATGCTACTTCAATTGGTAAAAATTGGTTTTCGACTAAGAATCTTGTTAACAAAAATAAATTTTGAAATCAAACTATTTCATCATATGCAAAATATTGTTGGTAATTTTTAAATTATTTAGAATAATTCAACTGACAACTTTACTAACACAACACGAAAACTTACAAACCTTATAAGCAAGACAAATCGGCAGACGGGATGGGAAGTTATCAGTGTGGGTAGCATCACAACCTCTTTTTCTATAATGATATCAGATATACTCGTATGTATGTAGATCTCCGATAGTATTAAGATCTCAGACTGGTCGCGATGGTCCAAAACTTTCCCATTTACAAACCCTTTTAAATTATACCACACTTAGGCCTATTGGACCAAAAATTTTGTTTGAATAACATATTGTTTATACATATAAATAAATAAATAAATTAGGTGGCGCAACAGTCCATGAAGAACCAGGGCCTAGTGACTTACAACTCTCAACCATTCCTGTGTGCGAGTAATGTTTTCAGAGATGAAAGGGACCTACAGTTTATATGCCGAGTCCGAACGGCTAATTTGAGAAAGCACTTTTCATGACAAGAATTACTCTTAGAGGATTTGTCAATTCCTCGCAAGAGGCAGTACCCTTGAAAAAAGTTAGGTGGCACAGGCAGGGATTGAACCCAAGACCCCTTGCATGACAGTCCAACGCACTAACCATCACGCTTCGGGTACTACATATTATTTTACATATATTCAAAGAAAACAATCAATTCAATTTTGTTATTAATCTTGAAAACACTTTTTTTGATGTTTTTATATGAACACGGACATTGCTACCATCTTTTTATTGAATCCAGACTTTTTTTTATGAAAATTATAGTTTTTATATTTTTTCCCCACTGAAAACGTGACTGCGGATATAAAATTATTCAGACGATTACTTATGAAATTCCATATCATGCCATGTCTACAAATTTAATTGAAATCGGTTAATAGATTCAGGATCTATTGAATTACATATTTTCTATCTTCTACATAAAGGCCGCCGCTGCTGATCTAAAACCCAAACAAATATTTATGTTTTGAGGATGCATTAGCATTCCTTCGTAAGCCATTCTTCCAAAAACGTATCTAACGTTCAAATCCATAGTGGGATAGAAGAGAAAATCAATAAAGTTTTTCTTTAATTAAAATGTTCTTAATTACCGTATATTGTTTTCCTATTTACCTGACTTATAACGGTTACTTTTTTGGCTATCTTTTCAAACTTTGCACAAATAATGTTACTTTAAAGAAATAACTGACATTAATAATTTAATATACACGTGGAGCAGATTTGAATTGAATACGAGTAAAATATACACACTAATTAAACTGACTTTTATAGGATGGCATTTTAAATTATTAGAAATATGTATATCCGATGCTATAGGACCCAAGCATCCAGGAACCTCATAGAACAATCCAATCTTTGGCTACTTGTATCTTAGTGCTCACAAGCCATTATTGTCTCTGTATACATATATGTAAAAGGGTTTCCCAAAATGTTAGTGGATTACCAATTTACTTAAGTGCACTAAGTCCCACATCCTAAATGAACTTTGGGACTTTATTTTCCAACACCATTATTTAAATTTCAAGTAACTTTTATTTTTAATCACTCTTCCCTTTAGTTTTGGGTCACACCAACTTTAACTTACAGAAATATACTATATTTCCAAGCATCAGGGCAGGAACAATGGACATCAAGAATAATTAAATTTTCAAGCAATAGGTATAACATCCCTTAGATAGACGACTATGTTTAGGTAGGGTAGGTACAATGTACATTGTCCATTCTAAAATCGAAAACCTAATGTGCAACACATATACGAATAGGAACCCCTAAAACAAAAACAAGATGCTCAGCTTATCTCTGGGATAGTATAGCTTATGTATGCCATGCCATGCCATGCCAAACAAGACAGGACTACGAGTATAAAATGTCATCCAACCCCAAAACAAAAGTTGTATGCCCTGAGTAACGAGTAAAATAAAGGATCAACAATAAATATGACCAAGGTGAGTGCATTATTCTTTCGAAAACAATAGACTTTAAGGTTCTTCATAATTCAAAAGCATGTCTCTTATAAAAATGTCATTTAGAAATTCACACCATTTGTCACTTTTCTGTTGCACGTTTTTGTATACTCATATTTTCTTTTTCATCCTGCTTCTGCTCGTATCTCTGGTTGTTTTTTGTTTTGCAGTTTTGCACTTCACATCCTTCAATGTTGCAAGGATGAAAGCTTTCGTGTTTAGAGTAACGAAGTAAAATAATAATAATATAATGGCGCAGAGATAGCAGCTGGAGAGCATATTGCATCGCATCGGAGGCTGCTCCTGCTGGATCCTGGTTGAAGAGAATGAATGTTGTAACTATAGTACCTGCCTTATACCTGTGGTGAAAGCTAAGTTGGTAGCCCATAGAAATATAACGGTAGTGTGGTTATTTTTCTTTTCAGGAGAGGCAAATAAAGAAAATTCCAGAAAGCCATCTAATATACTATAAACCTACTGTGTGAAAGAGTTTGCAATTTATGCAAAATGAGAACATTCCCGATCTGTTTTTACCTGACAAAAATTAAGTATTCCTTTGGCGCGGCGGCGGCGTTGGAAGGCGTGGGGCGGACAGGCACCTTCCTCAGTGAAGCCAGAGAAGCGCAGCGTGGCAATTAAAAGAAGCAAAGCTATTGGGTTTGGTACAATCTTTGTGCAAAACACAATTTAAAATGTATGTTATTTTTTCTAACTTCAAAAAATAATAAAAATTTGTGTTTTAAATATTAGATGGGGCGTTGTCGTTTATGCACAAATATAAAGGTACCAAACTTCAATGAGGGTAAATAGCAAATAGACTTCTAAGCTTTAATGCTACATGTGAAGGCCCGGTTTCGCAATACAAGCCTTTGTTCTAGTCTTTTGTTTGCTTCTTGATTTTTTGGAGAAGATTTTTAGCTAAGTTAAAGCGAATTTCCTTTCATGACATTAATGGAATGCTTTTTTGAATATAAAATATAATATATAACAAATATAAAATAGCAAAATAATGTTCAGGACACAACACCTCACCTACGGAACCAAAACTTATGAGGTCAAGGGGTGTTATGAAAGGATAATTGTAGTGACCAATTTAATATTGAAAAGGAACAGCTATAACAAAAAGTAAGTTTTCATGACAAGAAATGCTTTTGAAAAACTTCAATACTCTGGACTTATGTTGCTTGATTTGAAGACCTCTTGACATCACTTCGATGACAAAGTGGGAACTCGTCAAGTTATCCCCCGTAAAATATAGGTTCATTCTTAAATTTTTTCTGATGAATTATATTTCCATAAACGTTTGGTATAAAAAGCAAACATTAACACCCGACAAAAATTATCTTTCCCATTTTATTTTTGATTTAGTATGCCATTTAAGATTATTTCGGTGGTTAGCGAGACCACCCTATTTTATTTTTACTTAATTTAAGGCACAAGAAAACCTAATCTTATTTTAGAACTTAAGTAACTTGAGATAAGGTCACTTAAGAGGATAATAATTTTTTGGAGTTTTAGACAGCTTAGTGCTAACATTGGAAGTTGAAAAATTTTACGTTCGAATAAACACTTAAAAAAAAAAAAAAGAAATAGGGTTTCATTTTGTAGTCGTAAAAGACACAGACAGTGGGTGGCCCCCCCAGCAGATAATATAGGGAAAGAGGATTTCTCAAACTCTTTGAGTTACTGAGGGTTGAAATATATGTAAAGTAAAGATTTGGGTAGTTAACAGGAAATGAAAGGAGACAATTGAGTTGTAGCGGAAATATCGTTCAATGGTGTGTTTTGATTACAGGACAGTGTTCGTTCGTATACCTTCTTTTTAAGAAGTGTGTTCTGGTTCTGTTTAAGAAGGAGTCAAATTAGGATAATGTATAGTTACCGGGGCACATACAGATTAGAAATTCTGTTCAACTTTATCTAACAAAATCAAAACCAAGTCCTAGCGCTATAAAATCTACACATACATACAAAACATACGGATCGGTAACTTAGCCGTTTAAAAAAAAAAACAGATTTTAATCGGAAAGTGCAAAAATTAGAATTTTTAACTTCCCATAGGAAGTTATTGTAATGGGTCCAATTTGTCAAATTGAAAATTTTGACATTTCTCGAAATTTCTCGACATTTCAAGGCCCCTAAAGTCGAAATAAAATATTTTTAGAAAGATGTCTGTGCGTGCGTGTGTACGTACGTTCGTACGTTCGCGACGTTTTTTTCGTCGTCCATAGCTCAAGAACCAGTAGAGATATCGACTTCAAATAAATTTTGTTATACAGATAATAATGCAAAAAGACTTAGAAAGGGCTTTCAAGAAAATTGCGTGGGTGGTTTTTTTTACCATAGCAGTTTAAAAAAAAAAGTGACAATTTTGGTTAACCCCAAATATCTTACGAACCAATAACGCTAGAGACTTGAATTAAATTTTTAATTATGATAACTTCGATTTTTCTACGGATCACTCGGCCGTTATCTTTACAATAAACAGTAACGTAATCGAAAAAGAAAAGCCCCTAATCTTAACAATTAATAACACAAATTGGGATAAATTCAAAGAAGATTGCGAAAATAGAATTATACTGAACGTCTCTTTGCAAACTCCGTTTGAGTTAGAAGATCAAACAGAAAAATTTATAAATATTGTTCAAGAAGCAGCTTGGAATAATACTCCGATCTGTAGTAAAAAGTCAAGCCAATACGAAGAAAAAATTCCAGAAGATATAAAAGAATTGATACGCGAAAAACGAAAAGCTCGAAAAGTATGGCAGCAATCACGTGCTCCTCAGCATAAAAGTGTCGTCAACTTTTTATCAAACAAGATTAAAAATTTGTTACGAGATTTTAAAAACAGCGAGAATTCTGCCTATCTTGAAAGCCTAACAGCAGACAAAAAAACGAATTATTCTCTTTGGAAGACGATAAAAGGTATTAAAAAGCCTCAAATAATGTCGGCACCTATTCGAAAAAATAATTCTGAATGGGCAAAAACTGATAAGGAAAAGGCGGATTTATTTGCTAAGCACCTTGAGGAAACGTTCAAACCTTTCGATGGTCAAGAGTTACTGACTAATGACGGAGAGCTCCAACCAGCACCGGAAAATTTTTCTATCAGGAATATTACTTTGACTGAACTTGTCCAGGAAATAAAACGGCAGAAAAATAATAAAGCTCCTGGCTACGACCTGATTAACGGTCGTGTCCTCAAAAAGTTGCCTAAAAAAGCAATGGTTAAGCTCTTACAGCTCACTAACGCTGCTTTAAGACTTGCTTACGTACCCACGCAATGGAAAGTCGCCGAAGTAATAATGATCCCCAAACCGGGTAAGCCACCGAATGAGAAAAAATCGTATAGACCAATTTCTCTCTTACCAATTATATCTAAAATATTTGAAAAATTGCTTCTTAAACGAATGCTACCAATTATTGAAGAAAAACGTTTAATTCCCGACCACCAATTCGGTTTCCGGAATAATCACTCGACAATTGATCAGGTTTACCGAATAACTAACGAAATTGAAAAAGCATTTGAAGAAAAAAAGATTTGCTCAACTGCATTTCTTGACGTTTCTCAAGCTTTTGACAAAGTTTGGCATGACGGGCTAAAATATAAATTAAAAGTCTTTCCAGAGCAAATATATAACATTCTTGAATCGTACCTAGAAAATAGATTCTTTCGAGTTAAGCAAGGAACGGAGTATTCGGAGTTTAAAGAAATAAACGCTGGGGTTCCCCAGGGTAGCGTCCTTGGACCGATTTTGTTTGTTCTTTATACCCGAGATATACCCCAAACAGAAGGCACAACTTTAGGCACTTTTGCCGATGATACAGCTGTACTCGCAATATCGGATTCAATAAAAACCGCAACCTCTAAGCTTAAAAAGGAATTAAATAGCATTTCAGATTGGACAAAGAAATGGCGAATTGCTCTTAATGAAACGAAATCGACGCACACAAATTTTACGTATAAAAAAGTATATAACTTACCTATTTATATAAATTCTGTGCAAATTCCATACGCTAATGAAGCGAAGTATCTAGGCATGACTCTAGACGCGAAACTTAAATGGAAAGTTCATGTAAAAAAGAAACGCGATGAACTCGAAAATAAGCTCCGCGAATTGACATGGCTTATTGGAAGATATTCCAATCTAAACGTTTATAACAAGCTTCTTATTTATAAGCAAGTACTGAAACCAGTTTGGACGTACGGTATACAACTTTGGGGTTGTACCAAGGAAAGAAATATACAAATTTTGCAAACATACCAAAACAAAGTACTTAAAATAATAGTAAATGCTCCATGGTATGTAAGAAATAGCGACTTACATAGAGATTTAAATATAAAATATGTAGAAGACGAAATTAAAAAATTTGCTACAGAGCTAAGATCACGACTTAGAACTCATAGTAATAACTAAATCCAACAATCTGTTAGCGAGGCGTTCGTTTTTCGGCGTCTGCACCGAACAAGACCTTCTGATCTAGCGCAAACAAATTAATCTCTCCACTCGAATTTTGTGGAATCTTCAGGTCCTCTCGTTGGGGAGCTTCCTGACAAAACGCGAACAAAATGACGCTAAAACTACTTGTTAAGCTGGACTTAGTTGTAGTAATAATATAGAAGATAAGGGAGGTGAGTTTTAGTCAGTAAAAATCTGACACTACTATAAGCATCGGGCTTATAGTGTCTCTGAAGATTTCTCACCTTCCTGCGAAAAAAAAAAAAAAAAAAAAAAAATTATACCTATATTTTAACGTGATACTAAACAAGTTTATTTTTGGAAAAAAATCCAATTTACGGTTTTTTTATAAATAAAAACAAACTGAAAAAAAATATTTGTCAAAAATTTTACGAACAAAACATGCTTTTATCTTCAAAACAGTTTCGTGCAACGAAGAATAACGTTTTCAACATCGACAGTTTTTTTGTAAAAAAATAAAAACAATACTCAAAGTTGGTAAAAATTGAATTTCGACTTAAATATCTTTTCGAAAATTTGAGATTATGGCTTTCGACTTATATTATCTTATAAGAAATATTGTTTTGAACATTCGGTAAAATTTTGAGAAAAATCGAATTGACAGTTTTTTTTTTACAAAAAATTAAACTCTAAACAAAAAATTAATAAAAGTTATTAAAAATTGATTTCCGACTAAAATAACTTTTCAAAAATTTGAGACATTGGCCTTAAACTAATTTTATTTAAAAAAAAAATTTTTGTTTTTAACATTCAGTAACATTTTGAGAAAAATCGAATTGACAGTTTTACTTAAAAAAAATTAAAAACCTAAAAAAAAAATAATAAAAGTTGGTAAAAATTGATTTTCGACTCAAATATCTTTTCAAAAACTTGAGATATTAGCTTCAAACTACTTTAATCTTTTAGAAAATATTATTGTCAACGTTCAATAAAATTTAGCAAAAAATCGAATTTACACTTTCTTTTACAAAAAATTAAAAACCTAAACCTTAACCAAAAAATTTAAGAAAAGTTGGTAAACATTGATTTTTGACTCAAGTATCTTTTCAAAAATTTGAGATAATGGCTTTTAACTAATTCTAACTTATAAGAAATATTGTTTTCAACATTAGGAAAAATTTTGAGAAAAATCGAATAGACAGTTTTTTTTACAAAAAATAAAAACCCAAAAAAAATTATAAAAGTTGGTAAAAATTGATTTTTGACTCAAATCTCTTTTCAAAACTTTGAGATATTCGCTTTAACCTACTTTTATCTTTCAAAAAATATGGTTGTCAACATTCAGTAATATTTTGAAAAAAATCGAATTGACAGTTTTTGTACCAAAAAGTAAAAACCTAAAAAAAATTTAACAGAAGTTGGTAAAAATTGTTTTTCGAAGTAATTATCTTTTCAAAAATTTGAGATAATGGCTTCTAACTAATTTTAACTTATAAAAAATATTGTTTTCAACATTCAATAAAATTTTGAGATAAATCGAATTGACAGTTTTTTTTACAAAAAATAAAAACCTAAAAAAAAAACAATACTAAAACTTGGTAAAAATTTACTTTCGACTCAAATAGCTTTTCAAAAATTACAAATATTGGCTTCAAACTTATTTTATTTCACAGAAAATATTGTTTTCAATATTCAGTAATTTTTTTATAAAAATCCAACAGTCCGTTTTTTCATAAAAAAGTAAAATCTACAAAAAATAGTACGCAAATTTGGTAAAAATTGATACATATAGACAAACTTTTAAGCAAGACAAATCGACAGACGGGATGGGAAGTTATCAGTGTGGGTCGCATCGCAGCCTCTTTGTTTCAAACACTTTGGACTTGAATTAGCTACATTACAAAAAGTCGCAAACTATCAGGCTACGCGACATTAAATGGTTGTCCTGGTTTGGAAGGTAGGTATGACACTTTGCAAAAAAGGACCAATAACGCCACTACTGCCATCCAAACGGCAACCACAACTCACAAGAAACAATGATTTTGTTTATGTATGTACATACATATGTACTTTTGTTACGAACCACATTAAATGGTACACGAAACCCTCGAATCCTTTCCATTTCTCTGATGTAACCTGTATCTTTTAAGTCGTTTTTCAAAGAATACATTAAGAAATTTGAAAAAGTTTAAATAATTAAAACTTAAAAATAGTACATTACCAAAAGTCCATATTTAAAACGTTTGTTTTTTGAAAGCTTCTTCTCTTATATTTTTTCCAGAAAAAAGTAAAAACCATCTAAGGATGATTTGATTTTTCAGTCAATATCTGATCATTATTATTTCAAACAACAAGTAGGTATCTAGATTTAACTACATGTGCAATGTGCATGTATATCTACGACTTCGTAAAGTAACTTAAAATATGCATATAAAGAAGCATAAGCCAAAACAAGATTGAATTTGAAAAAAATAAAGTAATAAAGAATTCAATTCGAAACTTTAACAATAAAATCGTTTTTTCCTTTTTTAAGGCATTCATATCCTTTGGAATAAACTTTCGAAGAATCCTGTACTCGTTGCACTTAAAGTCGTCTCCGTTTGGCAAACCAATTTATGTGTAGTTGTTTCTCTTTAAACAACTTTAGTCTTCCTTCCGTTTAGTTTTACTTTTTTAAGTTCCATCAAGAGGTGTTGACTAACACTTTACAAACTTTAACTATACAAAAATCCTTTAAAAAAATGTGTGATTAAACAATAAACTGCTTCAAATCAACACAATTCTGTTTACTTCTTCTCTTTTTTTTCCAAAAGAATCGATTTTACCAGTTTATCGGCGTCGTCGTCGTTGTTGGTCGTCGTCAGTTTACCACTGCCTTCCTTTTTATTGCAATTTCTATGACAATACAACAACAAAAAAATCTTTTTCATTTATTTTAAAATGAAATGAAGAAGTCAAACAAATTCAATATAAAATCGAATGCAATTAACTCAGGTGCTTCGCTATACGAGATTCAACAATGCGCATGAAGAACAAATAAACTGAGATTGAACATTGAATTGGATACATAGAAGAAGATTTTTCTTCTTCTTCAAAGAAAAACAAAATAAGAAAATCAAAAAAGTTAAAGATATCGACTGATGATGAATTTTAAGATACAATAATGAATTGAAGAATTTGTACATTTTCAATTTAAAAGTGTAAATACATTCTTGGTAATGGAAATTTTAGTTGACAATGAAAAAGGAAACCAATGGATAAACAACTTTTTAAAAGGAAAAATTTAAATCTACGGATTTCGATTGCATGGTGCATTCAAATCGAAGTTCTATAGAACCAAAAATTGAGATGAGTAAACTATGGGCGCAAACGGTGCATTTTAAATAAGAAGCTTTAAAACTTATTTAATTCATAGCTTTAACGAAACTTAAAGTTTTAAAGTTTTTTGGTATATTAAGGAGCTTAGAAAAGATCAAAACGAATTCATTGCTAAATAAAATAAATCATAAAGGAATGATAGTCAATAGCTAAATTAAGAAAGAACATCTCTTTCTTTTATTCATGAATTTTCACTTGCAAAGTTTTTCGGACGCTATAAAATATGGAAGAAAACTTTCCAACGATAATTTAATCACTTAATAGGAAATATGTAATAAATCGATATTCAAGCTTTGTAAATTCAGAACTTGGCATATTCTTAGATTTCACCATTGAATAATTACAAATAATTATTCAATGATTTCACTATACTTTTCACCCAAGGCTTATCAATCAGGTTTTCTTTATAGAACCAAGTTTGATTGCTCTTTTAAAGAAAACCAAGCTTCTTGAATTTCAAATATTAAGTTTTCGATGTTTTTCTTTGTATGACAAAAAAAATGAGAAACTGAGAGTGAAGGTGCTATCTCGTTAGCAAATAATATAAAGTGGATTAGAAGAAGAATGTAGCAGACATGATACACCAGCCTTTATGTTGTGTGTGGCAGAATAAGATAGTAGTAATAAAATCAAGATTCAAGTTCATTTTGTAAGGCCCAATTATTACCAATTTTAGTAGCATTTCGTAAAAAAAAATATTTCTTATATCGGGTGATTTTTTAAGAGCTTGAGAACTTTTAAAAAAAAAAAAACGCATAAAATTTGCAAAATCTCATCGATTCTTTATTTGAAACGTTAGATTGGTCTATGATATTTACTTTTTGAAGATAATTTCATTTAAATGTTGACCGCGGCTGCGTCTTAGGTGGTCCATTCGGAAAGTCCAATTTTGGGTAACTTTTTCGAGCATTTCGGCCGGAATAGCCCGAATTTCTTCGGAAATGTTGTCTTCCAAAGCTGGAATAGTTGCTGGCTTATTTGTGTAGACTTTAAATTTGACGTAGCCCCACAAAAAATAGTCTAAAGGCGTCAAATCGCATGATCTTGGTGGCCAACTTACCGGTCCATTCCTTGAGATGAATTGTTCTCCGAAGTTTTCCCTCAAAATGGCCATAGAATCGCGAGCTGTGTGGCATGTAGCGCCATCTTGTTGAAATCACATGCCAACCAAGTTCAGTTCTTCCATTTTTGGCAACAAAAAGTTTGTTAGCATTGAACGATAGCGATCGCCATTCACCGTAACGTTGCGTCCAACAGCATCTTTGAAAAAATACGGTCCAATGATTCCACCAGCGTACAAACCACACCAAACAGTGCATTTTTCGGGATGCATGGGCAGTTCTTGAACGGCTTCTGGTTGCTCGTCACTCCAAATGCGGCAATTTTGCTTATTTACGTAGCCATTCAACCAGAAATGAGCCTCATCGCTGAACAAAATTTGTCGATAAACACATTTCGAACCGAACACTGATTTTGGTAATAAAATTCAATGATTTGCAAGCGTTGCTCGTTAGTAAGTCTATTCATGATGAAATGTCAAAGCATACTAAGCATCTTTCTCTTTGACACCATGTCTGAAATCCCGCGTGATCTGTCAAATACTAATGCATGAAAATCCTAACCTCAAAAAAATCACCCATTACAAACAAATACAAATTGGATAAACGAAAATAAGTTGAAGTCAATGTCTTCTCTTATTCACGAGATATCGAGAACCGAACATCAATTTTTACCAAATTTGCGTACTATTTTTTGTAGATTTTATTTTTTTTATGAAAAAAAGGACTGTTGGATTTTTATAAATAAATTTAACGAATGTCGAAAACAATATTTTCTGTGAGATAAAAATGTTTTGAAGCCAATATTTTTAAATTTTTAAAAGATATTTAAGTCGAAAGTAAATTTTTATTATATGTTGTAGTATTGTTTTTTTAGGTTTTTATTTTTTGTACAAAAAACTGTTAATTCAATTTTTCTCAAAATTTTACCGAGTATTTACAACAATATTTTCTAAAAGATAAAATTAGTTTCAAGCCATAATCACATTTTTGAAAAGATATTTGAGTCGAAAATCTATTTTTACCTACTTTCATTAATTTTTTTTAGGTTTTTATTTAAAAAAAAAAACTGTGAATTTGACTTTTCTCAAAATTTAACTGAATGTTAACAACAATATTTTTTAAAAGAAAAAACTAATTTGGAGCCAATATCTTAAATTCTTGAAAAGATATTTGAGTCGAAAATCAATTTCTACCAACTTTCATTGATTTTTTTTAGGTTTTTATTTTTTGTAAGAAAAACTGTCAATTCAATTTTTCTCAAAATGTTTTCGAATGTTGAAACGAATTTTTCTTATAAACTTAAATTAGTTGGAAGCCATAATCTCAAAGTTGTGAAAAGATATTCGAGTCCAAAAATCAATTTTTAATAACTTTGAGTAATGTTTTTTTTTTGTTTTTTATTTTTAATAAAAAAACACTCAATTCGATTTTTCTCAAAATTTCACCAGATGTTAAAAACATTATTCTTCGTTGTACAAAATTGTTTTAGAGATAAAATCATTTTTTGTTCGTAAATTTTTCGAGGTGACACATTTTTTTTTGTTTTTTTTTTTTAATTATAAAAAAACCGTTAATTGGATTTTTTTTCCAAAAATATATTTGTTTTGTATCACGATACCATTCATAATATAAAATTTTATTCAAGTCTCTAGCGTTATTGGTTCGTGAGATATTTAGGGTTAACCAAAATTTGCACTTTTTTTTTAAACTGCTATGGTAAAAAAACCACCCACTCAATTTTCTTGAGAGCTCTTTCTGCATCTTTCTGCCCTATTATCTGTATAACAAAATTTATTTGAAGTCGATATCTCTTCTGGTTCTTGAGCTATGGATGACGAAAAAAACGTCGCGAGCGTACTGTCGTACGGACGTACAGACGTACGGACGTACGGACGTACAGAATTAAAAATATGCAGCATTATGCCTTAACAGTATCATACAAAATTCTGAAAAACAGTGTTTTGATTCACTCAAATTATTTTCTGCTCTTCAAATGTATCTCAAAATTGTTCGCTTTTTGCTAATTATAAATAAACTTGGAATTGAAAATTACACAACTAATTCACGACTATCATAAGAAGTTTAAGATCGATCTACATTTTTGTATAAATGTTGGGTTACTTCTAAGGTGACGCAGTTTTTAAAATCCGAATCTTTGCCGGAAAAACCATAAAAACAGCGCTTTTTTTCCCATACAAATGTTTTCTAACTAAAAAGTAGTTCATATTAAATTACAAGCACTCACTGTTGTCTAAGCAATGTAGGTGTGTTCCTAACGTCAAAGATCATATCTATCAAAACAGTGTGCGTTGGAGCACAGAATACTTAAGGCCTGACTGCGCCCAATCGTCCAATGCATGATGTTTTTAACCAAGAGCTGCATCGAGAAAAACTGTTTGATCTTTGAACACTTTGAAAGAATTAATTCAAACAAATCTCCACTGTTGAATGAACAACAGAAGTACGCATGCAACAAATGATTAAACTGGAGGGATTTACTTCTTAGATCCACCTGACCTGGTGGTCGTCGGGAATCGCAGCAACTTTGCTTAAAGGTGGTCGAACAGCCCATTCAGCACTTAAATTGCCATTAAATATGCAATACAATGAAACTCCAACCTGCAACATTTCGAAAGACTCTGCAATGGCAAAGGTTTTGCAGCATTGTAAATTGATTTTTTGGGATAAATGTACGATGGCACATACAAAATCTTTGGAGGCTATAGACAGAACCATAAAAGATCTACGAAGCAATAATAACAGATTTGGCGGTGGATCAACGCCAACTGATGAAATCAATACATGTCTAAAGTCCTCCAATTTGTGGAAACATGTCAAAGTATTTCATTTAAGCAAGAATATGCGTGTCGAGTTGCAAAATGACCAATCTGGAAACATATTCTCTAAACAACTCATTGACATTGGTAATGGCAAATTTCCTATAGACATGTTGACTGGCAGCATTAACTTTCCTCAAAGTTTTTGTCAGTAAACGCAATCAAAAGACGAACTTATTCAGAAGGTGTTTCCAGATGTTTCTCAAAATTACAGAAACCATGATTAGTTGAGCTAACGAGCTATATTGGCTGCAAAAAACATAGATGTAAATGAATTAAATTTCAAAATTCAAGAACAAATTACAGGCGAATCGAGAATATACAAATCAGTTGATTCGGCTACTAACCAAGATGATGTAGTCAATTATAATAATTATCATTCACATGATTAACAACAAAGCGATTACTTACTTTTAAATCCTTATATAGGCATATCCACAGAATCTTTCATTTTCAACAATTCAAATTTTTAACTTCCGATTTGTCGAATTGAAAATTTTGACATTTCTCGACGTTTCAAGGTCCGTAGAGTCGAAATAAAAGATTTTTAGAAAGATGTCTGTGCGTGCGTGTGTACGTACGTTCGCGACGTTTTTTCGTTGTCCATAGCTCAAGAACCAAAAGAGATATCGACTTCAAATAAATGTTGTTATACAGGATAATAAGGCAGAAAGATGCAGAAAGGGCACTCAAGCAAATTGCGTGGGTGGTTTTTTTACCATAAAAGTTTGAAAAAAAAGGTGAACATTTTGGTTAACCCTAAATGCCTCATGAACCAATAATGCTAGCGACTTGAATTAAATTTTATATTATATATTGTAACGTGATACCAAACAAGTATATTTTTGGAAAGAAATCCAATTAACGGTTGAAAAAAAATATTTGTCAGCTCGAAAATTTTACGATTAAAAGATGATTTTATCTCTTAAACAATTATGTGCAACGCAAAATAAAGTTTTCAATATCTGGTAAAATTTTGAGAAAAATCGAATTGACAGTTTTTCTACAACAAATAAAAACCTAAAAAATATTTGTAAAAGTTGGTAAAAATTGATTTTCGACTCAAATATCTTTTCAAAACTTTAACATATTGGCTTTAAACTACTTTTATCCTTTAAGAAATATTGTTGTCAACATTCATAAAATTTTGAAAAAAATCGAATTGACAGTTTTCTTACAAAAAAAAAAAAATCTAAAAAAAAAATGTATAAAAGTTGGTAAAAATTGTTTTTCGACTTAAATGGTGAGAAGAAGAAGTGTTTTAAAGTCGTGCAGTTTTTTCTTGTGTTTTCCCCAATAACAAAGTTCCCAATCTCGATATACTTTTGACAATATTTTCATTAAGAGTCAATTTAATAAATACGAGTGAAAAAACACTAAAGTGACAATTATATATGCACAAATCTTGCATTTAAAATAAGTTCTTTTTATTTTTTTTTTTTTGATTTTTGATTGAATGAGTTGCAAATAAACAAAATTCCTTTGTTTCTCTTCAAACCTTTAAATAAAAACTTATTTTCTCAATTGTTGCATTTATGTCTGGACCTAACAGCAAACGAACCCGTCCATCAGACACCGCGAATAAACCAAAAAAAAAACATAAATAACTCACCTCGAACCTCGCCACAGCAAACTTCAAAAAGAATGGCTTATGATGACAGTGCCTTGTTGTCCAAATTGGATGAAAAACTCGAGAAGCAAAGTGAGTTAATAATATCCCTCTTAACAAAACAAATTAAAAATGACAACGAGGAACTTGCAAAAAAGATTCAAGTTCAATTTGACTTTGTAAACAAAAACATAAACGAAATTAATATGAAAGTTCAACAACTCGAGAGTGCAAACACTAACATTAATACCGAAATTGAATCACTTAAATCAGATGTAAACAAAATTAAATCTGAGCTCAATAACACCAAACAAGAACTAGAGCAAAATAGGAATAAGCTCTCATCAATTGAAACCGATCTCGCAGATGCATCAACAACAATAAACAATCTTGATAGCAAACTAGTAGCCAGTGATGCAGTGATATTCGGTGTCCCCCATACCCCCGATGAAAACTTAAGAACGCTCTTTAACCATCTCTGTCACACACTCGATATTAAACCACCGGTATTGATTGATTTGTTTCGCACTCGCCCGAAAGAAAAATCTGATACTAACACAGTCATAATTATTAAATTTAAATCACCATATGAAAAAAATTTCCTCCTCACTTCAATTGCTAAACACATTAAAAACAATAAAACGCAACTATGCCTCAATGATATTGGTCTTAAATCAACTGCCCAATTCTTTATACGCGAATCATTATCAAATAAAAACAACAATTTAATTCGGCACGCTATTCAACTAAAGAAAGTAAAAAAAATTGCTGCGGTGTTTACTATTCGCGGACGAGTATATGTCAAGCGGCTGCTGTCAGATGTCAAAGGAGTATGTGTCGATAACGTAGAAGACCTTGATGGAATTGCCAGTCTAACACTACATGAAAACTGATTTATATAATTATTTTATTTGTTATTATTATTATTATTTTTCTTTTTTCACTTCACTGCATACTATTACTAAATAATTTATAAAACTGATTTACATAAATTAAATTGTTTATGTTTTTTTTTTTCTTTATTTTTTTTTCTCAATTACTTTTTATTTTAAATCTTTTTTTTTTTTTCTTATTTCTTTCGCTTTTGATAATTTCATTCATACTTTTTTTCAAATTTATTTCTCTTTGAATATACAATAAATCCTGTGCTACATAACATCTCATCTTTAGTTTTGCATATTATTTAATAATTAGCTATTTCTTTATCCTTTGAAGGTGACTACGTTTTATCTTAAAACTTGTGGAACTACTTTGTGAAGAAAAAAAAAAAAAAAAAAAAACTATTCGAATTTTTAACTCCTGTTATATTATCTCGTTCAAAATGGAACAAGCTGATATTGGAGGAAGGTACGCAGGCAGTAGTAGTGACGGCATCTTACGGTCCATGATTAGAATCTTAAATAATAATCAAGTTGAAGGTCTTCGGGTGTGTCACTTCAACGCACAAAGCTTATTTTGTAAAATTGATGAATTTAGGGATGTGTTTGAAGGTTCTGATACCGATATCATCTGTGTTTCTGAAACTTGGTTTCTGGATTCAAATAGTGACGGAATGTATAGCCTGGGAAATTATAAGTTATATCGCGCCGATAGATGTGGGAGAAGAGGTGGGGGAGTGGCGGTGTATGTACGCAAAAATCTTGCCTGTAAATTTAACTGCAAGTCCGAAGAGGGATGTGTATTGGAATATATTTTCATAGATATTATAGCTGAAAATAGTTCTTTAACAATAGGCGTTGTGTATAGACCTCATAACGATGTTCCTTTAACCCCGTTGCTCACGCTTTTGGAAAATTTTTCTTTGCGCTCTTCTAAAGTGCTTGTTTGTGGTGACTTTAATAGCAACCTTCTAACAGAAAACCTTCTAGTTGATGAAATGAGGACATTTAATTTGTTTCCAGTTAACACGACCATTGCCACGCATTTTGTAGGTGGATCGGAAACACTCTTAGATGTTTTTTTTGTAAGTGATCTGTGTGATGTTTTACATTATGACCAGCTGTCTGCACCAGCTTTTTCAAAACACGATCTTATTTACTTAGCGTTTGATTTTGGGATAGATAGCCTCGACACCACATTTGAGTATCGAGATTTTAGCAGAGTAGATTATTCTCGCTTGGAACAACAGGTAAATTGTATTGAATGGGATAGAGTTTACTATTTCGCTTCCCCCAATGATCAAGTGGAATATCTGAATTCTAGCATTTTAAATCTGTTTAACAGCAACATTCCAATCAGAACTAGAACTTTAAATTGTGGACAGCGTCCCTGGTTTTCGAATGAAATTCGAAGGCTCTTATTTCAGCGGGATCAAGCATACAGAGTGTGGAAAAGATATAGATTAGATGTTCACCTTCAAAATTATCGTACTCTTCGTAACCAAGCCGTTAGTAAAATAAAATCAGCTAAAATTGAAATGTACAGTAGAAAGCTAGGAACAACATCAAATAAACGTCAACTATGGAAAAATCTAAAGGCAATTGGGATAGGGAAACAAAACATGGAATGTAAAGAGAATATCGATGTAGAGGTATTAAATCAAAACTTTGTTTCGCTTCCTTTTCCACATCTTTCTCGATATTCATCTGAACATCATGAACTTATTGCTTCCCACTCAGACTTAACATTTGAATTTATTGGCGTGGTTAGCACTGAAATTGTTGAAAGCCTACTTAGTATTAAATCGAACGCGGTTGGCTTTGATAGTATACACCCAGTTTTTGTTAAGGCTATTTTACCGTATATTCTGCCTTACCTAACGCATTTATTCAATACAATTATAATGACTGGTATTTTCCCAAATGTTTGGAAACAAGCGAAAATTTTGCCAATTCCAAAGGGTCGAAATACAAATGATTACAGACCAATTTCCATTCTTCCTTATTTGTCCAAAGTTTTTGAGAGAGTTCTCCAAAAACAACTCAATGCTTACTTAAGGGCGCAAAACCTCATGTCCCCTAAGCAGTTTGGTTTTCGTGAGCAGCATAGCTGCACGACAGCTATTATAAATGTAGTTGAAGATATTAGATCGGCATTAGACGATGACTTTGTAACATTTTTAGTACTGCTCGACTTCTCAAAAGCCTTCGACACGGTGGATCATCGTAATCTATGTTATAAACTCTCTCGCAAGTATGGTTTATCTCCATCTGCAGTTCGTTTAATAAAAACGTATTTGGAAGATAGAGTGCAAGCGGTCTCTGTAAATAATAAAATTTCAAGCTTTCTTCCCACATTTAGAGGAGTTCCGCAGGGTTCCATCTTGGGTCCCCTTCTATTTTCGTTGTACATAAACGAACTTCCAGAATTGATCTCGGGATGTTCAATTCAAATGTATGCGGATGACGTCCAGCTATTCAAAGCTGTCCCCTCGGACTTATTGAAGATGGTGCACGTACAATTAATAACGACCTTGCCAAAATTCTCAGTTGGTCACAGGATAATGGACTTTTCCTTAATCCACTTAAGTCCAAATGCATCGTTATTAGTAGGAAAGTGCTTAATTTAGATTATTTCCCAAACATAATTTTGATTGGTACACCAATCGCATATGCATCTAGTGCATATGCAAGCAAAACGAACTCTGCAAGAAACTTCCCCGGAACATTCTTCGAATAACAAGAGAGCCAGTGTCAAATTTTCCAATAAAATGGCAGTAGGAAATATGTCGATTGAGCAACTTAAGACTCTTTTAGATGAATGCCTGATCCCTAAATTCAAGGATGTTGCAACAAAGAAAGAAGTCTTAGCTGTCTCAAATGACATTCAGTTGTTAAGGTCACAAAACGTTTACCTGCTTAACCGTATACAGAACATGGAAAGCTACTGTCAAACGTTGGAGCGTCAACTTGAAATTCTGTCTCGGAAAGAAAATGAAAATTCTGTTGTTGTGCACTTCCCGGCAGAAGGGAAACCCAATAAAGTTGACTTTGCAAAACAAGCTTGTATTGGGCTTCTCCAGCTCCAAGGAAATGCTGAATTGCCAATTCAAACTACACAGGAATTCACAAATCGAATAACAAACAAGTCCACGGTTATTCTTAAATTTCAATCCAGTGACACTGTAAACAAAATAATCGAAGCTACACCACAACTAAAGAACTCTGGAATTGTTGTACATCGCGAACAGTCCATCATTACACGCCAAAAAAGAAATGCACTTTACCAAATTAAGACGAAATTACTGCAACTGGCACCCACTGAAAAGATCGTTATAAGAGGAGTTAAATTAAATATCAAAAACTTTTCGTTTTCTTATAATTTTTCACGAGGGTTGGTTGTAAACAATACTGATGAATTGACATTTATTAAAAACACTTTTGGAGAAGACGCATTGCAATTCTTTGACACAAACAACACCAATAGCTGTCAGAACTATGCGATGTCAGCGCCAGTTGTTCCTCAAGGAGATCGCGGTGGTCAGCAGAATCGACAGTCACATCAACATAAAAGTTAGGGTAGAGTTGCCGTCTGTCATTTAAATTTAAAAATTTTATGTTATAATGTGTCTGGTCTAAAAAATAAGCTTTTATCTCCAGATTTTTTCAAATTCATTTTAAACTTTGATATCATTATTCTAATTGAAACTTTCCTTGAAGAAGGTAAAGAATCCCTATTTTTTAAGTATTTTAAAGAATTTTCTGTCAAATTCATTCCAGCTACTAGAAGAAGTATTTTTGGTAGAGCGAGCGGTGGTTTTCTAATCGCAACTAAATGTAACTTAAACAATTTTGTAAAAATTATATCAATAGGTATGAAAACTGTTATAGAACTAAACCATAGGCATGAACCATATTACATTATTCCCACCTATCTTAATTGCAATAATTGGTTTAGTGAATTTACAGAATTACAGCTTTTTATTAATGACAACGAATTGCAAAATATTTTAATACTAGGAGATCTCAATGGAAGGATCGGAAATTTTCAGAACCCAGCTTCACTGGTACAAAATGTCTCTCATGTGTTCGAAGGTGTAAGAAAATCTATGGATGAAGTAATTAATAGATGCGGGAGGCAACTTCTAGAATTTATTGATGATTTTGGTTTCATGGTATTAAATGGAATAACTAAAGCAGACAAAAATGGCGAACTCACTTTCGTATCGGGTCAAGGTAGTTCAGTAATCGACTATTGTTTCGCGAGAGGAAACTGGATTAGTATTATCAGTGACTTCGAGGTTCAAACTGCGAATTACTCTGGTCATATGCCAACAGTAACTTCTCTTATTTTGTCAGGGGTGACGGTGGGGACAAATAACGCAATTAAGAGCATAAGGTGGGTTGAAAATCGCGCGGAAGTGTACAGACGAAGACTTGATGCTCAGTTAAACCACCTGCCTGAACAAGAAAATTTGAGTAGTGACCAGGCTAGTGAAAATATTGTAGATATTGTCCGGCAAGCATCTAATATAAAAAAAAAACCGCAAGGTGGTGGCATATTCGTGGCTGAATGGTTTGACTGGGAATGCATGAAACTTCGCAAAAAGTGTTTCGCTCTTCTTAACCTTTTTAGGAAGAACAATTCCGTGTTTTTCAAAACACTTTATTTAGAGGCGAACAAACAATACAAACAGCTTTTAGTTCAAAAACGGAAACTTTATTTCAATGGTGTAGCAGCCGGTCTTTCATCATGTAAGGACTCAAAAACATTTTGGTCAAAGGTGAGGTTGTTAGGTGGCTGTAAAAATGTTGCATCTTCGGTGTTGCCAGTTGAAAAACTTGCTGATCACTTCAAAGTTCTTCTGAATCCGTCATCGGTTCACCAAACGTTTGAATATGCTCTACCGTTAGTGAAAATCCCGGAACTTGATGGACCAATTTCAATGAAAGAATTGCAAGACACTTTGAAATCAATGAAAAATGATAAGTCTGCGGGAATTGACGGTATTCCCGTTGAATTTTACAAAAACTCGTCTGTAAATTTTTTGGTTCATATTAATTTATTCTTTAACAGGCTTCTCGAGGAAGAATCTATTCCGAAATCCTTTTTAAGAGCATGGATTTGCGCAATTTTTAAAAAAGGTGACCCACAGCGCCCAGACAACTACAGGGGCATATCGATTTTACCGTGCCTTCGGAAAATATTCACCCATCTTCTATACCATAGGTTGGCGAAATGGGTTGAAGAGAATCATCTTCTTAGTATTTTCCAAGCCGGTTTTCGATCGGGTTTATCAACAGTTGACCATATATTTGCACTCACTACTATAGTCAAAATGTTTTTAGAGAACAAAAAAAAACTTTACGTTTTTTTTGTCGATTTAAAAGCGGCCTTTGATACGGTTAACAGGAGTTCTTTAATTTATAAAATGTCTACCCTAGGCTTATCAACAAAATTTCTCAACTTATATAAGCTTCTTATAACCGATACATCTGCTGCTGTATGGAATGGAAGTAGAATGTCTAATTTCTTCAATACAAGTGCTGGTGTTCCACAAGGTTGTGGATTAAGTCCATTAATGTTTGCACTATATATTGATGACGTATCCAAAGATTTCCCCGGGGGTGTTAAGGTTGGTGAAACATTAATAAAAATGCTCCTATACGCGGATGACATTGTACTATTGGCTGATAATCCCATAGCTTTGCAGTTACAAATAAACAAGCTCAAGCGTTTTTGTGATTTATGGGATTTAAGTATAAATGTTGCAAAGTCGAAAATCATGGTTTTTGAAAATACTCATCGAAGAACAACTTCCCAAGAAAAATGGTTTTTGGAACGCGAACCAATAGAAATAGTAAATCAGTTCAAATACTTAGGTTTCTTGATAACTCGTAACCTTGATTTTCGCACACATGTAAAAGAAAAATGCACTGCAGCAAAAACAGCAATAAATCTTATGTGGAGTAATTTCTTCTGCAACAGGTATGTGGATGCAACTGCTAAATTTAGAGTGTTTGATGCAACTATTAAAACATGCCTGTGCTATGCAAATCAAGTGTTTGGCTATCAAAACTTAGAAGAGTTTGAAGTAATTCAACGCTTATTTTTCAAGCGCATCTTTAAACTGGATAATTCAACACCTACATATGCAATCCATACTGAATCCGGTATGCCACAAGTATTTTTAAAAAATCTTAAATCAAATGCTGATTATATAATAAAAGTTATGGAAAGGCCTGACTCAAATCTTCAAAAACAGATATTAAAATATGCTCTTAGACGTCAAATATCGCCTTTCAAAGAATGGAATGATCTAGCTTTTAAACACAGTGTAGACTTCGACCTCAATAATACAGCCCATACCAATTGGCAGGACTTATTCTACAGTTGTATAGCTAAAGTAGATGATTCCCTGTATTTGCAATGTCTGAATAGAGCGCAAACATCGACAACTAGGCTTATGTATAAAGAATTAAACCACACACTTTTTATTCGAAATTATTTTAACGAAAAACTCACTCTTAATCAAATGAGTGTTATCTTTAAAGCAAGGACTGAAATGCTTTGTTTAAATTATAGACCTCATAGAACTGACCTTCGCCCGATATGTAGTTTGTGCAACCGCAATGAATCCGAAAACGTGTATCATTTTATAGCTGTGTGCCCAATCTTACAAGAAATCCGCAGGCTTTACTTCTCAAAGAGTTTCCTTACACTTGAAGATACAAAGGATCTTTTAAATGGTTGCTCAGGTTGGAATATTCTTTGTCTCTATGTGAATCATGCCTTAGGTTACCGTAACAGTTTCATCGATTGAATTTTAAACTAATTTAAATGATGATTAAATAGAATGTTAATCTCTTTTTCTGTTAAAACATGTTCTTCATTTTTTTATTTATTTAAAATTTATTAAATCTGATATTATAATTTAATACCTATATATTTTCGTAAATGTTATATTATTTTTTATTTGTATTTATAACTTTAACCTTTTCTTTCTTTTTATTAAAAACTCGAAATAAGTCAATTAGGCAGACGGCAAAATTTTTGTCAAGCTTTACAATTCTTATATCAACAAAATGTAAAAAAATTATCGAGAAATAAAGAATGTATTAATAATAATAAATAATAATAGTGCAAGAAACCTCGGTATGTTGTTTAATAGGACGCTAACTTGGGACAGCCATATAAATGCAGCCGTGGGTAAGGCCTATGGAGTGCTTAGAATGTTATGGTCTTCGCAACATTACACGCCGCTCAATATTCGGATTATGCTAGCCAAAACTGTAGTTGTTCCTATTTTAACATACGGTTGTGAAGTCTTCTGCAACTGTGACGCTGGTAGCAGGAGAAAATTGAATGTCGCTTTCAATAATACAGCTCGTTACATATTTGGTCTACGTCGATATGATCGTATATCTGGATTTTCGCTTCAAATTTATAATATTTCCCTCGACCACCTTCTTCGGTACAGGACACTTCTCTTACTCTACAATATTATTCAAACACAACAACCTTGTAGTTTATTTAATAGGATACGGTTCAGCTCTTCCAGCAGATCCCTAATGCTTATACACCCTCGGTTTTCTTGTCGGACCTCAGAACAACAATTCTTCGTCAATGCTATTCGCCTGTGGAATCTCCTTCCAACTAGTTTAAAAAGAACAAATGCCGAAGCAAAGTTTCGCAGAGATCTTCGAAGTTATTTTCAAAGTGCATAGATTTCAAATCTGCCTTCCAATCATTACGCAACTGGGATTTCAATAAGTGAGATGTATGTAAAAATTAAATTTGATTCAAAATAATATGTAGTATTAAAATATAAACTCTTTCTATGTATGTAGCTTTTTCTCCATTTTTTTATATTGTATTTAATTAGCAGAACACTAATTTATAAGATTTATTTCTTACTGTGTATGCAATAAATGAATAAACTAAACTAAACTAAACTAAAAACTAAATATCTTTTCAAAAATTTGAGACATTGTCTTCAAACTAATTTTAACTTATAAGATATATTGTTTTCAAAATTCTATAAAATTTTGCGAAAAATCGTATCACCAGTTTTTTTTTACAAGAAATAAAAACCTAAAAAAAAAACAATACTAAAACTTTTTAAAAATTTACTTTCGACTCAAATAGGTTTTCAAAAATTAAAAATATTGGCTTCAAACTTATTTTATTTCACAGAAAATATTCATAATTTTTTTTATAAAAATCCAATAGTCCGTTTTTTCATGAAAATATAAAATCTACAAAAAATAGTACGCAAATTTGGTAAAAATTGATACATATAGACAAACTTCTAAGCAAGACAAATCAACGAACGGGATGGGAAGTTATCAGTGTGGGTCGCATTCCAACCTCTTTTTATTATTTCAAATGAAACAACAGGACTTAAATGCCATTAAAATTGCATGTTGCACTTTAATACTTAAAGCACTATCCTTATCCACTATGTTTCAAAAATTAATATCATTTAATATCATATCAAACTTTTTATTTTTTAAATGATTCTGTAATAATTGATTGTTTTATGAAAAATTATGAAAAATAAATCATAAAACAAATTTGTTTAGGTACATAAAATAAATATTTTTTTTTTTTAAATCGAACATTTTGTATTTGGAGTTCAACTGAACTTGTAATATCGCTTGAAATGTAAAATTCAATAAAACATTCAATATTCACGTTATGTATTGTTTATGAATTTGTGCGTTTGTAAATTATTTTCTATTAAAAAAAATTGCTTGTAATTTATCACAAAAAAAAAGAATGGAATTTTATTGCCACTCAAAGTAAACCACATATTTGTCGTTTTTGTGTTTACCCCCAAACGGAATAGGTATAATCCTTTTTTTCGGTTAAAAACATCCCCTTTTTTCTTAGATTCAAAATAAACTTTACCGGGAACTGAAAACACACAAATTCTATGGAAAAAAATACAAAAACTTTGTAAATAAAGGAAGGTTGTTTTATAGGTAGCTATTTGGGTTAAAATACAAAAATATTTAAACACCACTGACAATGAGTACCTTTTAAAAGAAAATTCCAAATGGGGGTATAACTATGTTATTCCTGTCTAAGGTTCGCAGAAAAATATAGGGAGGAGCATGTGGATAGAAACCTCTAACCCTTTTATATCCTTATTTGCCTAGATTCAAAATAAATATTAGTTGTTACTTGTAACAGTCTTGGTTTACTGAAATAGAAAAAATAGAAAAGAAAGTAGGAAAACTTTTGCAAATTACTGTTAAACATAATTTGTTTACACTTCTGTAACACCGGAAGTACCTATAAATATAACAAAAGAAAAATCACAAAAAGAGGTCATAATTACGAAAAAAGAAACGTGATGAAAGGAAGACAAACTAAAGAAAGAACAAAAAAAGTTTTATACTAACGACGCACTGGGACTATGGCTAGAAGGACTGGTACTTGGGACTGAGATCAGGAAAAAGAGAGTTAAAGTTGTATGAATGAGATTAAGGACTTAAGGGGATTATTATAGTTTTGGACTTACTTCAAAAAGGTCCATGGTCGACATACATACGTATTTCGTATATCCAGCTACAGTATTATTTATTTTTTTGTGTTTTCCAAATTTAAGGATTCTTTTCAAATTGAAGCTGTGTTTCGCAACTTATTATATTTACCTACTCATATATTTTTCTGGCTAGTTTCCTTTGGCCAAGAGAAAAATTTTGGACAAACGTTACTGATGATGGTTGGATGGTTTGTTGGAGCAGGGAAAGTAATTAAAACTTTCATACCATGAGATTAGGAAGATTATACAGTTTGTTGGATTTCCTTTCTGAGCGTTACTTTTTTTTAAAGCTTGCCTTTGGTTAAAGTTTCATAACTGAAAAAAATTAAATTAATACCTGGTACTCATATGGCTTGTGCGATTAAAAGTCTTTTTCCATCTGGTATGTTCTTTGGTTTCATTTGGGTTCACCTTTTGTGGGTGTTTCCTTTTTTCTGTGGAAGTGCGTATAAATTTAATGATCAAATTACTTTACGACAAAAAGGAATTCGTGTTTGAAGAAAGAGTTTTTCCATTACAGTACGAGTACTTTGTTTCTATAAATAATCCTATTAAGGAGACGGTTTTTAATTGCATTCCATTGACATTGTTTTTCTTTATTCTTTTGAGTCAAGTTTTCTAACCAAAGTAATATATAACTCCTTAATAGGAGTCTCATTTATTTTCTATTGTGTATAGATGGAAATATTATCCTGTTTGTGGTAATTTTCTTTTCATCCTTAAGCAATTATGGAGATTATCTTAAGAAGGTAAAACATCGTGTGTAGGTTTTTGAAAGAAAAATAAAAGATGTTTGTACTTTTGTAGGTGTATACAAATAAAGAGTTTGATAATTAATAAACGAAATGATTAATATTAAATGAAACAGTTATTAGGTAAAATATGCACGCATATATTAAAGGATTATTGAATTATGATAGAGAATAAAAATATGTACAAAAATACTCAATAAAGCCAATATGATTGCAGGACTTAAATAAAAGAACTTGATACATTATTTTGTTCACTTTTAAAAAAATTGATATTTTATTTTATATTCAATGTGCTAAAGCCAATAATTGCCGATCTGATTCTGATTCTTCATGTCTTTCTTATTCAAAGTCAACATTTTGTACCACATGTCCAAATTTTTTAACCAGGTCATTACAAATCAACTTTTCATACTTTTAAAATTTAATATTTAAACGTAGTACTATTGGACTTGTTTTAAGTCTAGGGCAAAGTATGACAGATTGCAGACCTACTTTTATAACTCTTTAAAAAAAAAATTAACAAAGTATTCATAACAATTTGTTCTCCAGTAGCTGATTGACCCATCATCTAAATTTTGAAGCACTTCCGACATCACAATATCGTTTATATGAACTACTTCTGATTATTGTAAAGGGTTTTTCAATTGGCGCAGGTAGATTTTGGCGCCCCGTGGGTGCCATTTTGTTTTAGTGACATCTGTCAAATCTTTTGTTAATTATTAAGTTGCTTATACCAAATCATCATGGCAAGTTACACGATTGAACAGCACGTTCAAATGATAAAACTTTATTATCAATATTTGCTTCATTAAAGCAAAGAATTTTTTTTGAGAAAAAAAAGTATAATTACGTATTTATTTTTCTCTAAAAATGTATTTTTCTATTTTCCGGACGGAAATTCTTTTATGTTCAAAATTAAAACTAATCGTTTCACTGATTTGTGTTCCAATTTCACACAATTCCAATGACAGATTTCTGTCAGTAAAAGTTTTTCGGTGGATTTCAATCAGGAATTCGTTTTCAATGACAAACATTTTTCATGATAGCTATAAACGACCTGTCAAAAAAATTCCAATGTTTGTTTTCAACTATGAAAACCAATGATAGCTTTAATAAGCCTAGCGCCTTAAATTGATATGAATATTTCAACTTTGAGAAAAAGTAAGTACTAAGGGGCCAGTTATAGCTATCATTGAAATCAATCCCGAAAAATTTTTAAATGGATATTTGACTGTGTTTCCCTTTGATTATAAATACAAATTATATACTGATCGATCGGAAATCACACAAAGATTTTTTTTTAGAAAAAAAAGTTGAATTGCACATTTATTTTTCGATACAATTGTAATTTTCTATTTTCCGTACGGAAAATCATTTTCCTGAACAGCTGATACTTTTATGTTCAAAAGTGAAACGAATCGTTCCACTGATTTGTGTTCCATTTTCACACAATTCCAATTCCGTATATGGGACGACACAAACATACGCAAGGTTCACCAGGTGATAATGCATCCTCAAAAAGTTACCGTTTTGTGAGGATTTTGGGCCGCGGCGGCGGCGTAATTGGTCCGCAATTTTTTGAAAACGACGTTAATGAGGCGGTCACAGTCAACAGCGAGCGCTACATAACGATTATAACTAGTTTCTTATGACCCAAATTGAACCATATGGACCTAGACGACCGACATGTGGTTTCAGCAGGATGGTGCTACGTGCCACACAGCAAACGCCAACATTGACATTTTGCATAAACGATTTGAGGATAAGGTTATCTCTCGCAGGGGTGATTTGAATTGGCCACCAAGTTCATGCGATTTGACCCCTCTAGACTTTTTGCTGTGTGGTTTCTTTAAGTCGCAGGTCTATGCAAATAAGCCACTATCGACCGATCAAATTCAGCCGGATCTATTAGGAAGAGTAATTGAAAATTGGACCACTCGGATTCGTACCACCGTAAGAAGCCGAGGCCGGCATTTGAATGAAGTCAAATTCCACACTTAATGGCATACATGTGCCTTTCAAACAAAAAAATAATTTTGTTAATATCTCACACACAGCTTGTTTTACTCCATTTCATTTTTTACCCGCCCTTATTGAAAAACCCTTTGTAATGATTTAATATAAAATAGTGGAGGTGATTGATGTACCAGGAGGTATAGTACCCGCCCACTTCTCTTGTGTGCGTTATCATTTATACAATTAACACTTCTGGTGATTTTATATTGATGAAATTCAACATAGCGAAAAAGTTAGTAAATGGCGGCCATTTTGTTTTGGTGACATCTTTCAAATCTATTGTTTATTATTCAGTTGTTTATGCCAATCATGGCATAAGGTAAATGATTGAACAGCACGTTCAAATGATAACATTTTCTATACATTCAGGGGCGTAGTATCCACCTACTTTCTTAAATTAGGTTTAAATACGAGGAAGATTCTTCTATGACGGAAGGAGAGATCAGTTGTTATTAAAATTGGTGTGACTGTTTTGCTACTCAGGAAGTCAGAAATATAGATTGTAGATGATAATAAAGAAGTAACTATAAATTCAGCTATGAAATTGTTTATGACTAAAGGTCATTCAGTTTCCTATCTGTCTGGCATATGCAATAACAAGACATTAAAGCTAAGGCCCTAGTCTTCAAAATGCAGTTATCGACATTGAGTAATCCTTATTTTGCTGTGGTCCAGCAAACCCATCTAATTTTAGCCAGTAATCATTCAAAAGCAATAATCTGACATTATCAAAAAGCTGCTTTAATATAACTTTTCGACAAATAAATTCATATAGAACCTAAGTAAATTAAGAACTTTTCGTATTTTTAGATGTCGTTACTTTTCGCATCAGACTCATTACTCAGGTTTTTTGCATACAGCAGGACTTGGTTTCTTTTTCAATGTTTATGTTTTTTTTGTGATAATCATCACTCCAAATACGACAGTTTTATTTATTGACGTATCCATTCAACCAGTGAGCTTTATCGCTAGATAAAAAGCTCGTTTGTGCTGAGGCTACTGCTTGGAAGCATTTGGTCCTTCGAGCCGGATTTAGTATCAAGGGGACAACAGTAGACCAAGGCTCGGTGGCGAGTGTGGCGAATGTAATCATTCAGATCAAGGTTCGGGTTGTAGAAAAACCCTGTGCATATTTTGATTGATTTTCAAACGTAATCTAAAAAATCATTTGAATTAATTTCCATAGGCACAGTCATTTTAACAAGTTGATATTTTCTTACCACAAACTGATTTAAAAAAAATCTATTCTATACTATTCTATACTTCTATACTTATACTTATATACTTATTACTTATAATATTATTACTTATATACTTATTACTTATTACTTATATTACTTATATTAGTTATATAATATATATATATATTATATATATATATATATATTTATATATTTATATATTATATATTATATATTATATATTATATATTATATATTATATATTATATATTATATATTATATATAATATTATAAATGGGAAAGTAACTCTGTCTGTCTGTCTGTTACTCAATCACGCCTAAACTACTGAACCAATTTGCATGAAATTTGGTATGGAGATATTTTGATACCCGAGAAAGGACATAGGCTACTTTTTACCCCGGGAAAATGACGCATTCCCATGGGAAAATTCAGGTGGGCCGATCACTTTTACGCCTACACTACTGAACAGATTTAAATGAAATTTGATAAGGAAATAGTTTGAGACTTAAGAAAGGACATGAGTTACTTTTGACCTCGGGAAAACAACGCATTCCTATGGGAAAAATAACTTTCCGGGGAATCTGATCGCTTTTACTCCTAAATTACGAACGATTTGAATAATATTTGGATAAAATTGGTATTACGGGAAAACAACGCATTCCCAACCCTTCTCATAAGTTGAGATTGAAGGTTGGTGTTCCAGTCCTGAATGAAAAATCTTGATGCATCAAAGTTATGTAATGGTACACGGCTACAGATTACTCACCTAGGACGAAATATTATAAAAGCTATAATCATGACTGGAATATCAAAAGGAAAAAATGTTTTAATTCCCCGAATTCCGATAAATCCAACCGAAATTAAAAACAAAAAAACATCGTATATAAAAATGTATTGCAGAAACCTATCTTCTTCTTAAAATGTATTAACCTAACCTATGACAATCACACTTAGTATGACCTCATCCCATCTCGGCACAATTCAAACATACATACAAAAAAGTACACCTCAGGTTTTTTCATACTACTATCCAAAAAAGCTATCTAATGCGGACGAAGTCGCGGGTTAAAGCTAGTACTTTATATTTTGTTATATGTATTCCAAATATAAAGTACTCATCAAGCTGTCAAACATTATTACTGTGTTATATATTTTGATATATACATAAATTCATTAAGCCAAACATATTTTTGAAATCGTTTAAAATCAGAGGAAAGACTTGAAAACATAATCCTAAAGAGCAATTAACATGCTGTTTAATATAATATTTTTTTGATGAATATTACTCCAAGCGTGAAGTAAAGAATGTTTAATGAAATTGCTTGAAATCCATTTTGGATAAGTTTATCCTCGGAACCGTTGTTCTTCAATCGAAGTGCAAAGCACTGAATTCTGTTTTGTATATTCTTAAATCAATTACGGTATTTAGTCAGCACATTAATCAAAACCACAAATTATGAAATAAAAATGACTTTAAAACCCAAGCATCTTCAATTTTGAATTTTTTAGTAAATGGCCGATACAGATTTAGGAAAGTGATTTAAAACAAGACTATTCCTACCTAATTTATTGCTCAGCCGAACAAGCTAGTTACCCATGTAACATCGAAATATCCCACACTCACGAAACAACGCTATAATCGTTAAACTAATTATAACTTTCATTTTCCATAACACAAGCCACAAAAACCGTGTCCCCAAGTCCCAAACATCGTTTTAGTGTTTTCCAAAAATGTATATAGCCCAAACCCAGATGTCTGGAATTCAATGATTGGGCGGTAGGGAGGTGCTGATGTGATGGCAGAAGCGATGAAGGTGGGTAATACACCCGATGCACAACATTTTGGCCAGAATTTATTCTTCGCGTTGAAATAACCGGAAACGAATTCACAATGATGTTGTTCTGGCATTCGGATTTAAATGTGCGGTTATTTTGGACCGCAAATTCATTCGAACAACACCGTACGTAAATGTTTCCGAATATACTCCTACACCAACGTGCGTTGCACCGTAGAACGTCATAGTGTCGTTTTGCTCTTTTACTGTTTTTGCGGGGTTTATTTCTTCCTCATTTTCATTCTCTGATGTGAATTTTTGAACTCAAAAATAAACATTTTCAACCATCAAGCGCATATATTTTCCTTATTCGTTTTTATTCTTGTTGTTTTCATCCTTGGTTGTCTTATGGAAAGGATTCTGATTTGTAACGAGACGAGCACTTTGGAATTTATATTTACTTTGATGCTCACCTGGAATTGTAAGTTCAGGTAAATGCAAGTGACAACATTTTATGTTGCATGTCGTGACAGTTAAATTGTGTTAACAGAACTAAACCTCTTCGGCCACAAAACCTTTAATGGGACTTCCAATCTTTCGGTCCGGATGACGTAAATTGTACATTGTAAACAAAACGAGCATTCCATACTCGGTCGCTTATTTGTAGCTATGGTTAGTTTAGGTTAGGTTTAGTTGTACGAGGACTCTTCACTTTCGTCCTTGTCGCCAACGCAACGGTTGTCAGAGTGGTCTTTTAGTACCGGGCTGTAGTGTTCCTCCTGTTCATTCAGTGTACCTATAGCGGATTGTTTTAGTGCATGCAGTAATATAATGCTCGGTGAATTCCGCAACAGCAATCAAATAACTTTGAATGAACATTGGAAGGGGCAGAGAAATGTGCTGATGGTTTTCGTGTGCAACTGCAACAATATTTCTGCAGTAACTGGGAGTTCTGGTGAGAAATCCTTGATGAAAACCAAGCTCTTTGTCAATGATATCTCGATTTATCGAAATGCAATTATGGATTGTTTATGTTATGCCGATATTATTCAGCTTTCAGCCCAAAGCGAAATTGGTTACTTGATTATTAGAGGTTTTTGATGGTTATTGATGTTTTACCTTCTTTCAAATATTTATGTTTGATTTTAGTACTTTAATGCAATACTCATCAAAGGCTCATTTTACGTAGTGACATCTTTTCAGCCTGTCTAAGTGTCTTAATTTGTAACAATAATTCTGGTATTACTAAACGTATTCTCATTGGAAGAATTTATATACCCACAAACTTAGGACAAAGGCTATCTGTTTAATGAGAAAAACTTAATGACATCATTAAGACTTTTGTTGCAACAACTATAGGTTATGACTTCCTGGGGAGACTCAGTTAGAAATTCGAATAATAACGTTGTATACAATTGGTATAATGATGGTCCATATATCCAGCTTATTTTATATCCCTTTTTAGCCCAATATTATATTACTTACTTACATCTAGTTCTTTTTTGCAAACCCCAAATATCATTAACAATAGACTTTGCAAAACATTTACCAAGTTTCAAAATCATTATGGTATAGAAATAAATCTGGTCGCTTCTGGTATTTATCCGACATTTTTACCATCCCAATGTTTTACCAGTTTTCAAAACACTGATTGGATTGGATTCAGAACATAACTCCACAATAGGCTTACAAGAGTGACCATTCCAATAGATATAAATATTACAAATTCTGAAATTGATACAATTTTAGACATTATAAACCAAAGTTAAAATTCAAAACACGTTAATACAAAAATATTTCATTTGAGTTTTCGAAATATTTGGTTAAAAAAACTCAAAAGTATATTTCATAGATTTTCAAATAGACGCAAGGCAGAGTATCAATAACTTTATTCGCAGACACAAAAAGTCAAGATCAAAAGTTCAAAACACGTCTCAACAAATAAAGACCTTCTCCGCACGCTTTAAAGAAGATTTATAAAATTACAGGAATAGAAAGAAAGTATTCGGAACAGATATTGACAAGGATGTTTTGAATATCGATCGACAGGAACTAGTCGATGTTGAGATTAAGCTCAGTGCATTGAGAAACATGGATGCTGATGTTTTAGCAGACCGAAGGGACGTCTTTAGACTTTTAGTGGCCTTGGGCCCAATAGGATTTGGGGGCCAAAAAAAGTAGGTATAATATATTTTTTTTTAATTCTTTAGTTTAAACAAATCATTTTAAAATGAATTTGCGGGTTTTTTTTTAAATATCTTTACTTTTTAAAAAGAACTAAAAAAAAAACTTAAAACAGATATTTTTATTATACTTCTATAATTTTTTTTTTAATTTACCTTCAATAGTTGAACATTTTTTGTCAGTTGCAAAATCATGAATTAAGTCATCAAATTCGTCATCATTTTCAATTGATAAAATTGACAAGCTGTTTAGTCTCCCGTGTAGCATTGTGCTTCGAAGTTCATTTTTTATCCGGTTCAATTTCGAAAATGAACGCTCTCCACTGCAGTTTGAAACCATCAAAGATAAAAAAAATTCTATAGGCAGTTTCTACATTTGGAAATGTGCTACCAACTTCATCCACTGTAATTGGACTGTACAATTTTGATATTGTAATAAGATCTTCATTTACATCTTTATTGAATTCTTTTAAATACTGTACGAGGTGCAGGCATTCTACCTCAAGTTCTTCTGCATTAACATCTCTATGGTATTTTTTTGAAAACTTTTCGCAAGAATTTTGCAACTTTTTTTAATTGCAAAGTAATAGTGTCAATAATAATTGGAAAAAAAATTGATATTTTAAACTTTTCTTTCCCAATTACTGGACGGATGGTGCAGGACCATCAAAATATGTGACACGCGAACTTCGTACCATTTTTCGTTGCATAAAGTCTTTATAAGTAGCATCCGGATTCTGAATTTTGGCACACGCTTTAAATTTATCAAAATTCTCCCTTAGATTAGATCATTTATGAAAGAACATAGTGAACAAAGCAAATTGGCAGCAACGTTATTCGTTATTGTTTCTTTTTGATGGCTCTTGCTGGTTTTATGAATTCTTTCTAATATTGTGCCCCAAATTTCTGTTAAAATGAGGAACTCCAGTTTTGACATTTTCCTAGACAGGCTTAGCGCTACGCTTTTTGTGTCTGGAGCTTGCTCTGGATCTCTAGAGATAGATGTCAAGGCTTCAGTAATTTGCTTATAACCATGATGGAACGTGTTAACTGCATCAGCTCTAGCAGACCATCTTGTTTCAGAAAGTCTTTTAAGAACTCTATGTGAACCTAAACATTCATTCAATTTATTCCAGCCATGATGGTTAGAAGCAGAAAAAAAGTTGTATGTTTTTTGAACCACTTGAAAGAAACTTGTTGCATCCTGCACACAACCGGCTTAACTACTAAGTTAAGAGAATGTGCTGCATAAGGTACAAGCTTTGTCCTCTACAATCCTCTATTGAAATATCATGATTTTCCAGAAATGTCAAGATTGTGTCAGCCAAATATTCAAAATTGTTCAAATCATGGTACAACTCATCATTTCGCAACTCATCATGGGACAACTTTGTGTTTGTTTATGGAGTGAGTTGAAATTCAACCCAACATGTGTGCAGAACTGTAGAGTAGAACGAAAGCAGAGTTGTTAAAATAATGTTGACAGCGTGTGCAGGTGTATGATTAAAGATTCATGTTGCCAGAAGTTTAAGATGTTGAGGAGGAGAATTTCAACGGAACGGAGAGTAAAATGAAACTTGTTTTTCTGTTACTGTCTACTAACCTTATTTCGTTTTCTATATAATTCTTGTATCGATTCATTTATTTTGAGTTGGTGGATTTGGGGGCCAAATAATTGCGGGGCCCTGGGCCCTGGCCCACCGGGCCCATGCCAAAAGACGCCACTGTTATAATTTACATTTAAATTATGAAGTATCTTCAAAAGTAGATAACTTTTTTAACACATGTTTAGATAACCCTTTAAAGATATTTACATCATCAAAGCCAGCATTAAATTGAGTTTTTTTACCGTTTACTACATACCAACAAGTTAATTTGTTTAGAATCTATTTGATTAACAAAAAGTCTTTGGGTCTTGACAAAATTTCAAGCTTTGTGTTAAGGCAATGGCCGAGTTCCCTTGATTTAACTCATAGTTGTATCTTTAATCAGTGCATAAACAACGGATATTTTCAACTATATGGAAACATTCCAAAATAATGCCTATAGGGGCATTTCACGTGAAGCGGACAGGGAAAAAAAAGTGACATCTTGGATTTCGCTCATATTTATTTTGCAGAAATAAAAATTAAAAAAAAAATGGTCGAAGTTACTAAAATTTTACTTTGAAAACTTTACTTCCGGTTTTGAGCAAGAAAAAAAAATTTTTTTTTTGCACCGACTTTATCACAAAAATAATACACATTTTTTCTTGTTAAAACATAACTACAATATATTTTTACTTTATATCTAATACCTACAGCACTGATTTAAAATAATGGCTTTTCATAGTGGGTCAATTTTTTGGTAGTCCGTAATTCCTAAACTAAGTGCCGTAGAATAAAAAAAATTAAATCACTTTTTTATATTCTCAAATACTGTAATTGACCTAAATATGAGCGAAATCCAAGATGTCACTTTTTTTTCCCTGTCCGCTTCACGTGAAATGCCCATATAACCAAAAAGAATAAGGCCAAGAATATAAAAGTTTTTCGAGCGATATCTCTTCTCTCAAACTTAGGAAAACTATTCTAAAGAGTTATTGCAGGAATCAGTGATTGTTAAAACAACATAAGTGACATTTTTTTGTTTTTACAGGAGGGACAAAAAACCTTACATATATTTTTGACAACGCGGCCGCATTGACAATTTTAACTTCAAAATCTGATTAGGGGCAGTTCTGCGAGTTGTAAACAGTTAAAAGTTTTAAAAAATCTTTTTAGCAAAGGAGATTTTAAAAAAACTAACTTTATTCTTTATGTTGTTTTAACACCAAACATTTTGTTGAGAGCCAAAACAACTCAAATAATTTAAGTTATGTTGTTTTAACACTCAATTTGCCACGTAAGTCATTTTAATAAAATAACACATTATTAAGAGTTCAGTATTTTATTAGAAAAAAAAACAAGTACAAAAAATAAACAAAACACAGCTTCGTCTATTCTTACTATAAAAAATCAAACTATATCAGTCAAAAGTAATAGTTTCATCATCACTTTCCATTCCAGTACATGTGGGCCAGTTTTTAATATCCTCATAAAACGTTTGGTTCTCTTCAGGCACATAAAAAAGTCTTAAGATATCAGCTATCTTTTTTTCGTTAATCGGTCTCTTGCTCTTGTAAGCTCTATCTGTTGGAAATTGTCACAGTTTTTTTAGGTAGACTTAAAAAAAAAACAGAACGTTGACAATCCATCAACGAATTCCTTGCATGTCACGTTTCCAGTATTATCACTTTTATGTATGAAATGGGTATACTTTGAAACCTGAAAAGATACCTTTTTGTCTTTAGGGACAGACCTTCCGTATGAGCAAGTTGATAAGCAGGTTCTTTTATGGAATTCATGCCACCAATTCTTGAATTGCAGTACATTATTTTGTTGACTGACAATATTATTATGAAAGAAACTTCAAAAAACAACCGTTAGCCTACTACATTTTTCCAGCGTTGGATGTAAAAAGAAATTAAATGCATGCACGAAATGTGTTTTAGCACTCATTTGTCAAAATGGCAGAACAGATATGTTGTTTTAACACTAAATGCGGATTTCGCGATCGAATTTTTGTGTGTTTCTGGTATCAATTTATGTTTTTTATGTTCTCAACCTAAAGCTCTACCTCTAAGGCCGCGGCCACGCAGTAAGCGGCCTTAGGGGTAGAGCGGAAAAAAAAATATAAAACATATGAAATCACATAGAAGCGGCCACGCAATGAGTGAGCGGCGAAACAAAATTCTGAGCGGCTAAGCGGCGCCGCTCAGCAACCGAACCTGTTTTAATTTTTAGTAATGTTCTGAGCAAGAAGAAAAAATGGCGAAAGTAAACATTGAGTTGTTAATTTCGTGTGTGCAATCTCTGCAAAAACTACTAATCGCTCAAAAGCAGTCGCTCAGTGCCTGGCCATACGTCGCTTAGAGTTGCCTCTCAGCCGCTTAGCCGCTCAGCCGCTTACTGCGTGGCCGAGGCCTTAGTCATGTATTACACGGCGCGTGAGTTTAACGCGCAACTCTTGGTTATTTTCTTTTGAACATTCATTCCGTGACGCGAGTGTTATTACACAAAGCCTTTTTCTCATTTCAGTACTGCGCGTTTATTTGACAGTTTTTTTCTTCGCCCATTGTTAGATTAACATAAAATTAATTTTAATAGCAAAAATGGAAGCCGAAGATCTAACAAATTTACTAGATGGCAAGGATTATAGAGAATGGGTGCATTTCGTAATTCAAAATGAGTTCGGACGTAAATTCCTTGTTCCGTGCGTGTTCAGATAGATTTATTTCTGTTTCATCTTTTCGTCTTTCTTTCTCTTTTGCACTTCATTCACGCAAGGCAATACCGGACCAGTGCAAAACCATAATAAAAGTGATTTCGAAAATTCTGTTACTTATGTTGTTTTAACAATCACCGATTCTTGATAGTTTTCTCGATTCTTCAAATGTTATACCAAACACACAATTTGGTTTTGAAAACAAAACTTTACGAAACATTGTCTTCTGGTGTTTAATGATAAAATAATTCACAACCTTAGACAAAAAAAGTGTACAGTTATCCTGGATATCGATTTAGAGGCATCATTCGACTCCATATGGCATAAGGGTATAATCTGCTGACACTCTTATAAGAATAATCATTAGCTAATTTGAAAAAACTACTTTCGTCAAAACATTCATTCCAAAATACACACATTCTTATATATACAACATTCTTATACGACCTATAATCTCGTATGGTTTTAGTATCTGGTTCACAATTTCCCCCTCGGCAGCAAAAGAATTAGAAAAGCTCAAAAGAACAATTTTAAAATATTGCATTGGAAAGTGTCGTAGACCCAATAGAAAATGGTTTCCCTACTATACATTGTATAACTTAACAAAGGTAAAACCTTTAATGATGTATATAACAACCCTAACCAAACCAAATTAAAATCTACTGCAAACCAACCAAATCCGCTAACTCCGACCCTGAGTATTTTCTTTACTTTAAAGGGTCTTACAGGTAAATTTAGACCTTTTACCCATTCATGAAAAAGAAAAAAACAGGTACTTTTTATGGCCTTCTTCAGAAAAACCGCTATAAACTCAAAAATAAATTTCCAATATAAAAAAGGTTGTCCCTATTCATGTGACGCGAAGTGTATATGCGCAAGAGCCTAATTAACCCACTCCAGTCTCTTGAAACAAACAATAACTGTAATATGCGATCTTTAAGGGACGATCATGATTTTACCTTTGAACCAATACTTTAGAGGAACTGTGAAATAGAGAGTTTCTTTTTCAAGTCGCACTACATGAATGTGAAATCCTTTACTCAATGTTTCTTACAACTTGCAATGTGCTGCGGTATCTTTATTTTAAACATATCTCTTTTTCTCCTTACAGCCCCTTAACAAAAGCGGTCCTTCCAGTCGTTGTTCAATAAACTTCTTAATCTGATAAGTTTTATATAAAAAAGAAAATCGCAAATTTCTCCAAGATGTTTGATATGCTGAAAAAATGCAAGTTTATTAATGTCACATTCCACTCCAGTAATTATATTAATTTAATTTACTTCATTGTTTAACTTTTTCTGAAAAAAAAAACATAAGAACTTTTGAGACCCTTTACCTCTCAATGTACACTACTTATAGCCACTTAAAATGTCCACTCAGCCAGTCACCAACATAATTTTCAAGGATACTAAATAAAAAGAAGTACATTTTTTCAACTTGAAAACAACTCTTAAACTTTTGTTGAAGAATAATGTCCTCGCCCTCTCTTTCTCTTAACTTGTTTTTCTTATTCAAGAATTTTTAAGGATAATAACCCAAAACCATATTAGCCTCAATTCATGTCAGACTACGATACTTCAATTGTTGTTGTGTTTTTCTGTTTTCTTTTTTTTTAACATTCTACATGCAAATCTAAAGTTTTTGGTCCTTTGTATAATTTTATCTGGAAGCTCGAGCTCTTAGAAAACTTTTTGTGGTTCCTTCAATTCTAATCTTATTTTGTTAAAAGCCTGAAGGGATACCATCATGTGGTTTTTGTTTGTATACATTATGTACGTTGTTTTGTATATAGTTCTTCATAATCTTAACCAATTTTACATTATCCTGAAGGTCCTTTGCTATAATATGTCTGAGAGATTTAAATTTTTGTTTGCTTTGTTGAATTAAAATTGTCGTGTGAATTAAAATTGTTTTAACATAGTTTTTTTAATTAAGCTAAGTATTTGAAAACTTGATATCAGTTCTTGATTTTTAATTAGAAATGTTTATGGGAGTTAAAAGAATATGTAAATACATAAATACTGTCAATAAAATAAAAACAAGGGTTTTTAAATTTGACATCCTTAAAAGCAAATATAACTCTTTGTTTAATTATATGATCCTAGACAGCTTGTGATGACATAATGCACTAAAAAAGGATTTTCATTAATAAAAGGGAATAATAATTTTTGAGCACACCAACTCCAAATATTCAAATCAATGTTGATGTTTGCTGACTTTTGTATAAAGTAACTTACAACTGACCTAACCACAAACCTCATTATAGATAAAGTTGTAGGTTGAATGTAACCCTATACTTTTTGGCATTGAATTTAAGTTTTATAGTTATTGAAAAAGTTTGTTTGAAACAAGAAAAAGGGATTTTTGCAAAAAAAAGGGTTATTTATCAATTTTAGGGAACTTAAAGAAAAACCTAAAAACCTAAAACAAATGTGTGGTTTGTTTTGACTGGAAATCAAATGGCACAAAATACTATGTATGACCCACTATAGTAAATAATGAGTAAAGACTCTTTTGTTAAACAACATTTATGAAGGTAAAGGTTATGTAGGACATCCTAGAGGAAAGCTATGCGATAAAAGAAAACTTTTGTTTAACTGTTATAGCTTCATGAAAGAATTCTTATAAACATATTATGAACTTATTTACCTAAAAGAAGGTAAGAGATTAGTAGAAACATATAACGATAGTTTATATGACTTTGTAAGTATTTTAAAAGGTTTTGTAAATTCGAAGTGACATAAATTAAATTACGGAGATGTACATATATATAGGGTGTCCCAAAATCAACGCAAGATTTGAATTAAATAGAAAACGCCGTTTTTAGTCTTTTGGTAGTTATATTTGTATTGACTCGTAAAGTACATAGGATAGGGTTATGTATGGAATAACACATCGGACAAATGGCCTCCACGGCTTTGCATGCACATGCGCACTCTTTTGTTGAAATTTTCCATGACCATTCTGCATAAATGTGGCTGAATTTCGTTGATGCAGCGTTGAATCTCCTCCTTTAATGCACGGGTGGTTGTGGGCTTGTTGACATAGACTTGTGATTTCAAATAACCCCATAAAAAGAAGTCTAATGGTGTTAAATCACACGATCTAGGAGGACAATTTTGATCACCGAAACGAGAGAGTACACGACCTGGAAATGTTTCATGCAGTAATTGAATTGTTTCACGGGCTGTATGACATGTGGCACCGTCTTGTTGAAACCACATATTGAACACATCAATATCATCCAATTTTGGCAGAAAGAACTGTGTAATCATGTCGCGATATCGAGCACCAGTAACAGTCACTGCTTGACCAGCATCATTTTCAAAAAAATATGGCCCAATTATGCCTTCAGCCCAAAATCCACACCATACAGTCACGCGTTGTGGATGCATTTGTTTTTCGACAATCACATGTGGGTTCTCCGAACCCCAAATGCGGCAATTTTGGCGATTGACAAAGCCATCAAGATGAAAATGTGCTTCATCGCTTAGGATGATTTTGCTCGAAAAATCAGGGTCTATTTTTGAAATATTCTTTAATAATGAAGACACGTTGTTCTATCGTGTAACGCTTCATTTTTAATAACCCTATACTGTTAGCTGTCAAATTGCTTTTTTTTCAGGGTTGCCAACACTTCACTGCACAAATGGCGGCAAATTCAAATCTTGCGTTAATTTTGGGACACCCTATAGAATTAGAAGAATGAGGGTAATACAATCAAAACAATACTTTTAAAAATTCGAATTCGTTCTTCCGATTATTTTGGATCTTTGCAAATTGTTTTTTTTGAGTTGAGAAATTTGGGGATTATTTCTTGGATAAAATAGGATCTATTATTCGTTCATCAGTTCGAATTGATTGTTCATTGGAAAATATCGGGAATTGCTTATAAGACCAAAAATTCTTTTGTATTCTTCTTAATTAATATCCAATCAATTTCCCAACTTTTTTGTCAGTTTCAGTGCATTCTGTACGACTTCAAATCCTTTTGCCTTCGGTTTATAACTCTTCTATCGATTCAAAACTGTGTCCAAACGGCATTTTCTTATATAAAGATAAATAAGCAGAAGTCCCATTTGGTGAAAAGATGGCGAAATTTATTGGGGCCCAAGCCCAATTTCAATGACCTTTCCTTTCAGTTATCCATAATAAGTTGACAATTATTACACCATTTCATGTTAATGGTCTTCCTGACTATGCCTTGTCAGCTTAATCGACCATTTTAAACAATTTATACCACTCATAAACTTTTATTAACTTCAAAGGAAGGTATTGTAATCGGCCCTATTTGTCCAATTTAAATTGACATTTCTCGACGTTTCAAGGTCCCTAGAGTCGAAAAGAAAGATTTTTAGAAAGATGTCTGTGCGTGCTTGTGTTCGTACGTTCGTACGTCCGTATGTTCGGGAAGCCTTTTCGTTGTCCATATCTCAAGAACCAGTAGAGATATCAACTTCAAATAAATTCTGTTGTAATAATGCAGAAAGATGCAGAAGGGACTCTCAAATGCAAAAAGATGCAGAAGGGACTCTCAAAAAAATTGAGTGGGTGTTTTTTTTTACCATAGCAATTTAAAAGAAAATTAAAATGTTGGTTAACCCTAAATATCCCACGAACCAATAACGCTTGAATTAATATAAATTTTATATATTATGACGTGATACCAAATCGATATTATTTTGAAAAAAAAAAGTCAATTAACGTTTTTTTTTTTAAATCAAAAAACTGAACAAAATGTATTGCCACTTCGAACATTTTACGAACAAAAAACGATTCTATCTCCAAATTAATTTTATGTAGCGAAGAATAGTGGTTTTGATAATTGGTTAAATTTTGAGAAAAATTGAATTGACAATATTTTTTTACAAAAAAAAAAGAGGCAGGGATGCGACCCACACTGATAACTTCCCATCCCGTCTGTCGATTTGTCTTGCTTAAAAGTTTTTAGGGTTCCGTGTTTTGTTTCCTAAATATTTTAAAATTACCAACAATATTTTGCATATAATGAAATAGTTTGATTTCAAAATCAGTTTTTGTAAACGAGATTTTTAGTCGAAACCAATTTTTACCAATTTTAGTAGAATTTCTTAAAAGTTTGTATTTCTTAAATAAACAAATAAAAATTGGACGAATGAAATAAATTTAAAGTCAATACTTTCTATTTTTCATGAGATATCGAGAACCGAACATTATTTTTACCAAATTTGCGTACTATATTTGTAGATTTAATTTTGTTTATGAAAAAAACTGACTGTTAGATTTTTATAAAAAATTTATTGAATGTCGAAAATTATGTTTTCTGTGAGTAAAATTAGTTTGAAGCCAATATCTTTAATTTTAAAAAAGATAATTGAGTCGAAAATCTATTTTTACCAACTTTTATTAATTTGTTTTTGTTTAGGTTTTTATTTTTTGTAAGAAAATTGTCAATTCGATTTTTGTAAAAATTTTATTGAATGTTGAACACAGTATTTCTCATAAGATAAAATTAGTTTAAAGCCAATATCTCAAAGTTTTGGAAAGATATTTAAGTAAAAAATCAATGTTTACAAATGTTTGTTAATTTTTTCTTAGGTTTTTAATTTTTTGTAAAAAAGACTGTCAATTCTATTTTTCTCAAAATGTTACTGAATGTTGAAAACAATATTTTTTTAAAAATTAAATTAGTTTAAGGCCATTGTCTTAAATTTTTGAAAAGTTATTTGAGTCGAAAATCAATTTTTAATAACTTTTATTCATTTTTTGTTTTTTGTAAGAAAACTATTAATTTGATTTTTTTCAAAATTTTACTGAATGTTGAAAACAATATTTCTTATAAGATTAAAAAAGTTGGAAGTCATAATCTCAAATTTTCGAAAAGATATTTAAGTCTAAACTCAATTTTTATAAACTTTGAGTAATGCTTTTTTTAGGTTTTTATTTTTTTATAAAAAAAACTGTCAATTAGATTTTTCTCAAAATTTTACCAGATGTCAAAAACATTATTCTTCGTTACACAAAATTGTTTTGGAGATAAAATCATTTTTGTTCATAAAATTTTCGAGGTGACAAATATTTTTTTTTCAGTTTTTTGATTTATAAAAAACCGTTAATTGGAATTTTTTGCAAAAATATACTTGTTTGGTACCACGTTACAATACACAATATAAAATTTAATTCAAGTCTCTAGCGTTATTGGTTTGTGAGTTATTTAGGGTTAACCAAAATTTGCACCTTTTGGTAAAAAAACCACAAACACAATTTTCTTGAGAGTCCTTTCTGCATCATTATCTGTTTAACAAAATTTATTTGAAGTCGATATCTCTTCTGGTTCTTGAGCTATGGACGACGAAAAAACGTCGTGAACGTACGGACGTACGAACGTACGTACACACGCACGGACAGACATCTTTCTAAAAATCTTTTATTTCGACTCTAGGGGCCTTGAAACGTCGAGAAATGTCAAAATTTTCAATTTGACAAATAGGACCCATTACAATAACTTCCTATGGGAAGTTAAAAAAACTTTAAAAAAAATAATACTAAAACTTGGTAAAAATTTATCTTCGTCTCAAATATTGTTTAAAAAAAATAACGTTATTGGCCTGAAACTAATATCATCTTATAGAAAGTATTAGTTTCGACATTTAATAAAATTTTTATAAAAATCTAACAGTCAGTTGGTAAAATCTGATAAAATGAAGCTATTGGCTTCAAAATGACTTCATTCCGCGCTAAATTTTATTAGAAAAATTGGTTTTCGACAAAAAATATCGTTATCAAAAATAGATTTTGAAATCAAGCTGTTTCATCATGTGCAAAATATTATTCGTAATTTTTAGTAATTTTTAAACAAAAATTCAACAGACGACTTTTTCAACAAAACACTTAAACCTACAAAAACAACAAAAGCTCATAAGAAATGGTTTTTGACTCAAGTTTTAGAAGAACAAAGAAAGATGATGACTTTAAATTATTTATCTCACACAAAATATTATTATATATATTTTTTTAGTTTAAAGAAGGACAAATCAACAGACAGGATGGGAAGTTATAAGTGTGGGTCACATCCCAGCCTTTTTTGCGATAGAGTTTGATCACCGTAGTCATTCGTGAAAACATTTTATTAAACAAAACGAAAAATTCACTTTTAGCTGTTTACAAATTTAAGAATATTTTTAATGAATCAAATACTTATGAATATTTTGACCGGCTATTTAATATGTGTAGGATTGGCATGCCAGAGTTTTTTCGTTCAAGCTTGCCTGAGCTTGTCAACTAAGTTTTTTTCACTGGTACTGCCTCTTGCGAAGAATTGACAAATCCTTCAAGAGTTATTCTTTTTCATTCTCCATCTACATTTTTAAACGATTTGCAAAGATCGTTTTGGTTCTTTATTCGGAACATAAAACTAAATGTTAAAATAAACTTAATTACAATTTAATTGGCAAATGGGAGCTGCAATTTCTCTTGATCATTTTTATAGTCACGGTAAATATTGGTTTTAGGTTCTTAAATAGTGTGACTTAACTTTTGGGATAATTTCCATGCTTCCCTCGCACATAAGGAAACCTCTTTAAGTAATATGTAGTTTGAAGTGCTTTTCGAACTGGTCTTTCGTTTATATCGAGTGTAGCTTTAGAAACATTTTAAAACATTTAGAAACCTTAATTCGTTTATTGTTTACCTCAATGCTGACTTCAAACTTCAATGACCACATTTTATGATTGAATGTCGGTATTTTAGTTTTATTTGATAAACATGTTTAAAAAACAGCCTTTCAAATAATTGTCTTAGCTTTATAGAATAATTTATATGAAATATCATTTAAACATGCCTTGAAGAAACTTTTGCCAAAAAACATTGACAATTCTAAGAGCCCTAGATACCATTAACTTAAGACAAAATGAAATGGTCAACTGGGTCCTACAAACTGGCTCATATATCATGTATGCAAAAAGTCTGTTTAGAAATTTTTGCTGTATTCAAAGATTTAAAAATGTACCTGCACAAAATAGTTTGTTTCAAAAAATTTAAACTCCATTTTATTTCTCATAAAAAACCTTGATTTTTCAAAATTTGAGTTTAAAAATATATTTGACTTGCAGTTATTTAGAGCTTATTAATATGACCAATATTTTTCTCATTAAAAATAAAAACAATGAAGTTTTTGATCACCAAATATTATTGAGACAGTACAAGGGTTTGTGCAGAAAAAAAATTATTGAAATCGCTTGATTAGTTCTTCAGAAAACTTAAAACCAAAATAACGGTTCCAAGGGTGGTACCCTTCGGCAACAATACAAAAACATTTTGTTTATATATTAAAAAAGAAAAAAAACTATTTGTTTGTTTTTGGGTAAAATCGAATTTTTAATTTTTGAGCAACAAATTTGTATGGAAATTTTACTGAATCGGCTTAAAACTATAATTTCCAAATTTGAAGTCGATCGGCCCAATGGTTTGGGCTGTAGGGGTGAGTACAGACAGACAGACGAGCTCAATTGGGGGACCCACTTTTTTCGACTTCTCTCTTCTTCTCTTTTCGTTATGTCATGTTTGATTAAAATCTCGAGTTCTAAAATTTTTACGAATGCAATACTTGCCATATGGAAATGGAATTGTTGGAAATTCCAATCTGTTTAAATTATAGAATTCATCATTTGTCTGACAAACTCTGAAGACGAGAATCATCAAGAGCGGATAGGGTATTTAATTAATCATGATTGATTTTCTCAACAATCATCGTAAATAACTCATTTCCTAAAATGTTGTGTCAAATAAGTTATGGTCAAATAAATACCAACAAAACAAAATTTGGTACCTTTTTTGCCCCGACATTATGTTATTTTAAAATAGCAAAAATATTAGGAACTAAAACTACACTGGTCTCTCCTGAATTGAAATATCACCATATAATACACATCTTTATTATGTCAAGTTTTTGAAAAACAAATATCCGAAATGCAAACAATTTATAATTCGCTGTTTTTAAGGCTTAGGGAAAAGGCAACGTAATTCTTAACAAAATGTTTAAAAACTTAATGTAATATCCTTAAGACCACAATTTCGTTATAAGAACGAAAATTTCATTTATACCGTTTGCGTATTTAACCGTTTAGGATCTTTTAAGCCTTATGTAATGTATAGGTAAGAATTACAGTAGTTTCTATATTTGTTTTCTTCTACTAGGAATTTCTGAATGCAACTTAATAACTTCTTACCATATTGTTTAAACAGTTTTTTTTTTTGATAAAAAAAGTAACCGAAAACCTTAAAAAATCATATTAAATAATAGATAATTTCGTCTCCATTTGAGCGTCTTTTTAGTTTTTTTTTTATTTACTTTAAAAGGAACTCGCGTTGGGCGCCAAATCATATTCTAGGTTTTCATGGAAAATCCCTTATCTACTGTTATTTAATAGCCTTATTGTTCGTACTCTCATCATATTCTTAAGCTTAAGTATATTTATGTGTGTTAACTTAAGGTACGGAAATATTATGCATGCCTGTATAGCTCGCTAGCAATCTTGTGCTTGTTATTGATTTTGTATTCTTCTCATAATGGAATCATTATATATATCATTTGACATTAACCAGCATAATGATTATCCTCACGAAAACAGAAGCAACATAATAAACTCAGTCCTTTAAGAGGGTGTTGTTTAAGGAAAATGTCTTCCTATATGTGCCTTATTCTTCCTTGCATAATCTTTAGGTATAGGTTTATATTAACGGATGCTATCCTATTACCAAAACAGCTTCGAAATTACTCCTGGCGTTCTTGTTCTTCTAAGTTGTAAGAGCAGTAGTGGATTGTGAATATATTTCACTCATCAGATTCTTTCATCCGGAATAATACCATATGAGGCACTCACAATATTTTCTTCATTTTCATGTACCATATAAGAAAGTGGCATATGAAGACGCTTTTTGGCGGCGGTCGGTGGTGGTGGAAAAGGGACAAAACAGAAATGCTAAATTGAACACAACCTAACCTAAACTCGTACCAATGCTTTTCAACCAAAATATATAAGACAAAAGGAGGATAAACGAAGCCCAAACCGGATGAGAGTTCCTTGGACCAAATCATCCGGATCTGCTGACACATGCATGGCAAAGTCTGACAAGACAACTTATCGAGAGAAGATGAAGCTGATAACATACAGAAGGATATTGTTTTTCGAATATATTCGTTTTCTTTTTGCTTTGTATTTTTGTCTTCGCTTTGTGAGTATGATATGGGATCCTTTTCGGAAGTGATCCGATGAAAGGACCCGCAAAAGACCGACAGAAACGTTTGTGTCAGAATAAAAGCATTATCCTTTGTATTTGTTAAATAGTGTTATTGAGACACAGAGATATTAAGTTATACCTAAAAGCTTCATATAAGATTCTATGTATAGAAAAACCAATAGACTTTACACCTTCAACAGGATAATAAGACCTATATAACCTTAAAATATGATGTTGTTGCTGATGATGATGGTTGTGTATAATTATAAGCTGTGGTCGTATAGAGATAGGATAAAAATATATCATAACCAGATTAGTTTTGTGAAATATTAATTATTGATTTTCTTTGAGGTTTTGATCCAATCCAATTCTTTGATAAATTCTTACAAAATTAAATTCTGAACCATGAAAAGCGTTAAAATTTAAAATAGCCAGAGCAGCTTATCAAATTGGTTTGAAGTTCAAACGATGGAAAGAATCAAGATATCTTGTTTATAAGCTTATTAAGAGCTATATTCTTTGAAAGGATTTATGTACATCAGCATTGTGTGAAAAAATTCTACTTTATATACCTAAGTCGCGGAAGTAGGATGCTTTTTAATAGAAGATAGTAGACACACATCTGGAGAGACTTAACTTAAAGAAGAAAATGTGGTGTTAAATTTAGAAATTCACTTATATATATACTTATATATATAACGACAGATAAATATAAGTTATTTAAAATATTTTGTCTTTAAAAATAAGGATATGGCAATTCTGTTGGTTGCCTGAACGACATTAGCGTTGAAGAATACAATCTGAAAAAGCGTTTGAAGAAATAGCCTTGCACGGCTTCAAACTCTCTCATGTAAATATCCAAAAATTTGCATACCGTAGCACATGCAACAGTTCGTTGAGCAAAACTTGGATTTGTATACCGGCAAAAAGTTTTCTTTTTCTTCATAAAGTTTGTTAAAATACGAGGTGTGTGCAAAAAGTACCCGGAATTTTTAAATTCCGCGGGTCTGGAGAGTCCGAAGGTCAAAATTATTTTTTATTGTGTTGGTATACATGCCCCTAAAGTATGATGCAATTTTCAGCTATATTCACTGTTTACTTTGTCTGTGGTAGTTGCTAAGGTTAGACGTGTTTTTATGAGCTCGGCGATTTTTGCTGAAACTGCTGAATTTTGACCAAAAAAACAATCGCATGAACATCGCTCAAGAGCTGTTAAATGACGTCAACAACGATCCAAGTTTGCTTGAAAGGGTCATAACTGGTTATGAAACATGGGTGTACGGTTTTGATGTCGAAACCAAAGCACTATCGTCCACCTGGAAGCATCTAACGTCAAGAACGAATAAAGCACGTCAAGTTCGATCAAATGTGAAGGTTTTGCTTACTGTTTTCTTCGATTATAATGGTATAGTGCATCAAGAGTTCTTACCACAAGGTCGTACGGTTAACAAGGACTATTACCTTGAAGTTATGCGACGTTTGCGTGAAGCAATCCGAAAAAAACACTCAGATTTATGGAAAAACAGTTCATGGCTTTTGCACCACGATAACGCACCTGCTCACTCGTCGTTGCTTGTTCGTAATTTTTTGGCCAAAAACAATACCGTAGTCATGCCCCAACCTCCATATTCACCAGATATGGCTCCGTGTGACTTTTTCCTGTTTTCAAAGTTGAAGAGACCCATGAAAGGACGGCGTTTTTCCTCGATTGAAGAAATAAAGGCAAAATCGCTGAGAAAGCTCAAGGACATATCAAAAAGTGAATATCAAGAGTCCTTCCAAGATTCGAAAAAATGCTGACATAAGTGTATTATATCTGGGAGGGACTACTTTGAAGGGGACCACATTGATGTAAACGAATAAATAAATATTTTTTTTTTAAAAACGAAAATTCCGGGTACTTTTTGAACACACCTCGTATGCCGGAAGATGATATTCAAACGGTTCTGTACTATTCTTGTGGAATTCAATTTACTATTTATCAGTTCATTTAGAGTAGTTTTAAGCTGAGGTACAGTAATTGGATTATCCAGTTCGCAGATATTGACATTGGGTTGTGAGTAATAGAAAGTCTGGTGGTTCTCATCAGACGACAAAAGAGTTTTTAAAATGAGATTCTGGTGTTTTAACTTCGAGCGTAGTAACCACGCTTCTACCAAGCCCGGGCATCTCGTGAACATTTCCCAGAAAGTCTTCGAGTTCTTACAATTTGCCAGTTATTTTGCAATATTATTGATTTTTTTTTTGGCACAAAGTCTTTTGAAATCCTTGTTAATATGAATGTAAATGTTTTTAAAAATTAAAACATTTGTAGATTTGAACAGCTTAAGATAAACAAATGGCAGTTTACGGAGTTTCACACAATCATTATCAAACCATTTGTTTCTTTGATGTCGAGCATTATATCGGCTGTTGTTATAATGGAAAAATGATGCTGAGGCCTTGATAACTCTTACAATATGTTCATCATAATTTTTAGGAATGTTAGAATGATACGAGGGTACGAGTGTAGCTGATGTTAAGGTTTAGTAATGATTTGTATTGAGCGGCACAATTCTCTTTCCACCTCAGTTCTAAAAAGTTAGTTGATTGTCTCCTCACAATTTCATGGGCGAACTGAACCTCTACCTCAATCGGAAAGTGCGATAAGAAAATCACCACGCCCGACTCCAAAATCTAACGATAGATTTACCCATTCATGAGATATAGTTGCAGTATCCCATTCACTTATATCACTCAAAAATGTGCTTCTACTTGAAAAAGGCTTAATTTGGAGACAGTTTAAACACCACCTCAACAAGCTCCAAAAATTAATTGCTAACAGTTTAACAAACTTGAGAGCACAGGGTGATCCCTGGTTATGAAAGCAGTTTGGAGTAATGGAAATTAAATGATAGAAAAGCAGTCCGATAGTAAAGTATCACTTCTCTAGAACTGTGAAACCGAATGTTCCAAAATATCACTCAGTTACATAAAATAGTGGAAGGACTCACTTCCAGAGCGAATATTACAATATTTTCGAGGATATAAATTCTACTGAACGCGGTCTTTATACTTTCTATTGCTTTGTAATTAATCATAATACTAAACGTGACATTGCAGTTTGACTTGCATTTCAGTTAAACCAAATTTACTTATCTTAAACGATATTTATCCTTGGGGAAGTCGAATGAAAAATATCTAAAAATTAACATCCCTTATTGATTTCAAGGCTGTTTGGCTGTGGCGTAACCGAAGTAGACGCAGCCATGAAAGAAGTCGGCATCCCGAATAGATTAATATGAACACGCAGGTTGATCAATTAGCTTGCTTTAATGTACTTCGACAAGAATTGTTCAGTGTATTTTCTTTTTTTAGACTCTCATGACAAGAGAAGAGCACCAATCGTCAGGTTTAGGTTCATCCAGATGCTAAGGTCATTGAAATCATTCATGAGAAAAAAGGAAGAATCTATACACGATCGATTCATGCAATTTGAATTGTTCGCTCGGCACAAAATTTAGAGCTGTTAATTAGTGGAGAAATATCAGAAACAATTGGTCAAAAAATTGGGATAACGGCGCATACATTCAAAATGGTGCAATCCTTAAACACTTTCGGTAGTAGTAGCCGCTGATATTAACATAGAAAAAGACCAGACACCTGAAAACAACTTCATAACTGATAACCGTTTGTCATAGATTTTTCCTGTATTAACTACATACAAAAATAGGACAATTTTCAGTTGTCAATTTGGGATCCGAAATTTGGTTACAACTTAGAAGTCAATATGACAACAAGAACTTTTCCTGAAAGAAATTGAAACTTCGGTAGTCAATACGACAGTCACTGCACTGAACCAAATTTGGTAGTGATATTGATGAAAAAGCAAGTAGATTTGAAGAAAGGGTGATCAATATACGGTCAACACCTCCTACCCGTCAATTTGACGAATATATTCTTAGATTCAAGAAGTTCCGTCATTTCGAAGAAATGACTAAAATTTTTCGTTACGCAGTAAAATCTACAAAATTTTGTCAAATTGACTAATATCCATCGTTGTTTCATGAAATTTAGTGAATAATAATTCTTCAATTTAACTAATAATTCTTCATTTTAACTTACCCATTTCTTTATAATAAAGAAACTTTCTTCCAATTGACGGGTCAAGCTTTTTAAGTTAATGAATATTTAGTCATTTGAACGGCTTTATTTCTTTAAATTGAAGAAAAGTTGTTATTTTAACCTCCTTGTTTCTTCAATATAAAGCATTATATTCTTCAAATTAATCTTTTTTTTTTTTAATTTTTTGAACAACAACAACATTTTGTTTTCATTTAACGCTAATTCGCTTGAAAGTAGAAAATATTTTTCTACTTTAAACAAATTTATTTCCTGAAAAATAATTTTACTGATTACTGTATTATTTATATAAATATTTAAAAAGTATCCTAAAAATGTAAGTTAGTAGCCATACAATCTAAATAAGTAAAACAGACAAACAAATAGTTTTTTTTTTCTTAAATACAAGAATATGTTTATATTTTATTCTCTTATGTATGTACTTACATATTATATATATATTAAATACTGAACTTAAGATTTATTTAACTTATTTATGAGTGAGTTTACTTTTGGATGGTGCTTATCATAACTAGTTTCAATTTTATAAAAAAAGTTTTGAATAAAGGCCCAAACCAAACCTGAACCAGTAGGGTATTCCAAATTAAATAAATTAAAAATTTTGAAACACAGATCGATTGCAAAAATAATTGAATTTTGTTTGAACTTTATACCATCGAAAAATACAACGATGTCCTTAGGATCCAAAATTGTTCCAGTAACAATGACCATTGGTTGATTTGTTTTTTTTCTTTTTGCCTCCGAAAATCTCTTTGTCGCATGCCGCTACAGTTGATCCAACTAAAAGAAAGCTAGCTTGGGAGTCCCGAATAGAAAAACTAGTAATGGCCTTCTGTGATCCACTGCCAGTGATCAGTTTAGCTGTTGGTATAAGAAGGCTGTGAATTAAATAAAAAATGCCGCAGACACGTCCAATGGACGTGCGTCGTCCATCTGAAAAAAAAATATAACTTTAAGGTGGGTCTAAAGAAATTCGAAAATTGGTTAATTTAATCTTTTATGTCAAACTACTCAATGATTAAAAGTAAACTTACTTTCGGGTAAAATTTTACCATTATTCATCATTTCGATTAAGGTCTGGCGACTAGTTGGATCCTTTATTTCGTCTTCAAAACTGGGTATAATTTTTAATGAAAAATCATCATATTTTAATAATAAACTCTCAGATTTAGGATATAGGTGTTTGAAATCCATATTGATCTGAAAGAAATTATATAAGTGCATTATTATCAGTCGTACTCATCAATGCATTTTAGTGACTTAAGGTTACAATGCCTCGAAACACGAAAATGTTTTTATATTGTTTCTCGTTTTAGCTCTTAAAAATACAATTAAAATAAACTTACCAATTTAAAGCCCATCGAGTTCTTATACTGCTTCCATTTGGCTAGGATATCCACTGTTGATTCGGCTTTTATGATCTCAACTAGTCTAAAGTTTTTTGAAGCATCCCAATGCCTTTCCATTTCCGCCCAAGTACAATTGTCCCTTATAATTTCTTTAATGTGCTCGGAAACATCGGATTCTGGTTCATCTAAATTGACCACATCACGAGGAAAAAATTCTGTTTTGAATATAATCTCTTACCAAGGTTAAAAACTCGTTTGTGCGGTGCTCCTGGAGACAAGGCTGAGTAAGTTCTTTTTTGTAAAATACCACTCTTCTTGAGAAGTCGTGTAGAATTATAATATTTATCATAGATCTTCCCCTGAGGCTTTTTACCGCTTTGTTTGGTATAATAATACCCCTAAAAATGTGGTAATATATATCTAAACATTTATAGCCAAGTGTGTTTTAAGGGTTTTCTTACCAAATACTCCGTCTTAAAAAGGTTCCCAATTTTGTCTGCTATTTGTTTAGCAATTCCAACCGTCATTCGTATTTCTTCTTGTAGCATGTAGGTACTTAATAATAAGGTCAATAATAATTGTTCCTGAACCTTCATTCAGGTTTTGACTGCTTTTATACAGCGCGATTGAACTTTTCGGCACAACTTCACTAACAAAAATAAAACTTATCACTTAATAAACAGTTAACGGGAAAATATTGGACAAACTTCTTCAAATTGAATAATTTCTTTAATCTGAAGAAAATATTTTCCTCTATTTGAAAAACTTTCTTCAATTTGAAGAAAATGGAACGAAAAATGCGAATAATTATGAAAATTCTTCGGTTTGAAGAAAATTTCATCAATTTGAATAAAACACATTCCGACATTTGAATAAATTTATTCAATTTGAAGAAAAATCTATGGAAAATCCGTTAGTTTGCAGTAATTATTTTGTTTGCAAAAGATTTCATATTTGTAGGCATATAAGTTATCGCTAACATATTGAGGAATATTCTTCAAGTTGATAAATTTTGTCAACATGAAGAAATCAGTTATTAGGTACCTATCGGAGATTTGAGTCAGTCAACGATTTCTGATTGTCAAAATGAAAAAAATTTGTTCGGTTGAATAAAATACTAAATCTATTAGCAGTTGAAGAAATTTTTGTGATTTGAATATTTAATATTCATTATCACGAAAATTTTCATGAAATATTGTGGATTTGAATAAATTATTCTTCAAAAGTTAACAAAATATTTCCGTCAATATGACCTACCTGATTTGGTTCAGTGTGTAGTCAATATGACAAATAAGTTAGTCAAAATGTAAATTTTTTCTGGAAACCGAAATCTGATTCGACTATAGAACAGTTAATATAACAATATTCTGTACGCAATTTTGGTAGTCAATGTGACAACTAAATTTGCAATCAAAAATTGATCTATTGTTTATCAGGCAGACATTTTTTTAAATAAATTTGTTATATTGACTGTTTTGGTTTCCAATACGATAATTTGGCCAATTTCGTGTTGTCTTTCGATGATTTTCAATAGGACAAGTTATTTTCTGTATATATATGGCATAACAGCGCCAGACCACAAAGTCGCATTCTAAGGAAAAGCATAAGGGAGTTTGTACATATGTAGTTGGCGAAAGACCAAAGAATTTATTTGGTCTTTGGAAGAATATCTCTAAGCAAAAATCTTTCGAATCGTATGAAATTGATACGAATTGTTACATATAAAAGTAGGGTTTTTCAATAAGGGCGGGTAGATTTTGTGTGTAGATGTCGTGGCGTTTGCTGTGTGGCACGTAGCGCTGTCCTGCTGGAACCACACGTCGTCGTCTAGGTCCATATGGTTCAATTTGGGCCATAAGAAATTAGTTATCATCGTTATGTAGAGCTCGCTGTTCACGGTGACCGCCTCACTAACGTCGTTTTCAAAAAAAGTACGGACCAATTACGCCACCACTCCCGTCCAAAATCCACACCAAACGGTAACTTTTTTCGAATCCCAGTCAGCGAACAAACGGCGTTGGCTATGGTCATGAACTTTGAGCTCCTGGGTCAGGTGGATCTTGCACGGGTGTAAGCCTAAGTCCCGATGCAAAATTCGCCAAGTTGAAGTCTGCGAAAGGCCGAGTTCTTGTGCACTGCAAGGAATAGATTGCCTCGAGTTCTGCTGTACACTTTCATGGACCGCGACGATGTTTTCTGCCGATCTTGCGTTCCTTGAACGTACGGATGTTGGCTGATTGTGTGCTGAAGCTTACTTACTTAAGGTGGCGCTACAGTCCGGGGCGGACCTGGGCCTCAACCAACATGCGTCTCCAGCCAGCTCGGTCCCTAGCTAGCTGTCTCCAGTTTCGCACGCCAAGTTGGTTGAGGTCCTCACCCACCTGAGTGCGCCACCTGAGTCGCGGTCTTCCTCTACTGCACCGTCCCTCGGGATTGGATTCGAAGACCTTCCGGGCTGGAGCGTTGATGTCCATTCGCTCTACATGACCCAGCCATCTAAGCCGTTGGACTTTTATTCTGCTAACTAGGTCAGTGTCGCTGTACAGCCCGTACAGTTCGTCGTTATATCTTCTCCTCCATTCTCCATCTATACGTACGGGACCAAAAATCACCCGAAGAATTTTTCTTTCGAAGCATCCTAAGACGTTCTCATCTTTCTTTGACAGGGTCCAGGCCTCAGCGCCATAAATGAGAACCGGGATGATGAGTGTCTTATAGATGGTGATTTCAGATGCTCGAGAGAGGACTTTACTTCTCAATTGCCTTCTAAGTCCAAAGAAGCAGCGATTTGCAAGAGTTATTCTTCGTTTGATTTCAGCGCTAGTGTCGTTGTCTGTGTTTATAGCGGTGCCTAGGTAGACAAAGTCCTTAACTACCTCGAAGTTATAGCTGTCCATGGTGACGTTTTGTCCAAGACTTCGTTGTTCAATGTCCTTTTTTGATGACAGCATATACTTGGTCTTGCCCTCATTGACCACTAAACCCATCTTCTTCGCTTCCGTCGCAATGCTCAAAAACGCTCCACTGACATCACGCTTTGATCTTCCAATTATGTCAATATCATCTGCGTATCCGAGTAATTGGATGGACCTTTGGAAGATTGTGCCTCTAGTGTTGACGGTTGAGTTTTGCACAATTCTTTCCAGAACGATGTTGAAGAAGTCGCATGACAGTGCATCGCCTTGTCTAAAACCTTTTTTGACATCAAAAGCATCGGTGAGATCTTTTCCGACCTTGATGGAGCAGCGTGCATTCTCCATCGTCATTCTGCACAAACGGATGAGTTTGACAGGGATGCCAAAACTAGACATTGCTCTGTAGAGCTCTTCCCTATAGATGCTGTCATACGCGGCTTTAAAATCGATAAAGAGATGGTGGGTATCGATTTGAAGTTCCTGGGTTTTTTCCAAGATCTGCCGTAGTGTGAATATTTGGTCGATAGTGGACTTTCCTGGTCTGAAGCCACACTGATAAGGACCTATCAGGTTGTTGACGAACGGCTTCAGACGTTCACATAATATGGCAGAAAGGATCTTATACGCAATGTTAAGGAGACTGATCCCTCTGTAGTTGGCGCAATTTAAAGGCTCTCCTTTTTTATGTATCGGGCAAACTATGCTGAGATTCCACTCATCGGGCATGCTTTCTTCCGACCATATTTTGCAGATGAGTTGGTGCATGCTCCCTACCAAGTCATCGCCTGCTGTTTTAAATAGTTCGGCAGCCATGCCGTCAGCTCCAGCAGCTTTGTGTGCTGAACCGGTCGTCGCAAATTTGGCCACCAAACGTTGAAGAGTCGACTGTGAAGGACAACCACGTCTACCGTAAAATTGGCGCAATTTGATAATATATTTTTATCATTTGAACTTGCTGTTCAATCGTGTAACTTGCCATGATGATTTGGCATAAACAATTGAATAATAAACAAAAGATTTGACAGGTGTCGCCAAAACAAAATGGCCTACACTGTTCGCCAAAATCTACCCGTGCCAATTTAAAAACCCTATATTTAAAATCGCTCAGTTGGAATAAATATATATAATTATATCAATGAAAAGTTGATAAATTTCCTACATTAATTTAATGTTTTTAACAACTGCCAGTTAATACATACATACCTGATACTCGAAATAGGGTTTACCTGATCAAATTATTGTACAATTGTTGAAAAATAAATCCAATCGAAATAGTGTGTTATTTTGTTTATTCTTCAAATTTACAAATCTATAGATGTAAACACTTGACATATGAATACTTTTCCCATTTGAAGTAGAAACTAACAAGTAACTATTCTAAGAAAATGATACTTATCCCGTAATTTACAAATTATTCTAACATTTATAGAAGACCCTACTCAAAGTAAGTTTTTATATAGTTTAAAAATGTCCACCTACATACATCTGGTTCACTTAACGAAACCTAATATTATCAAATCGTGCCGTTTTGGAATTGTTGCTGCCGAAAGAATATGTCCAAATCATGTTCTGACTTTTATTTCGTTAGTGTTGTATTTTGATTTATAGTAACGCATTTTTATACTTAATTCAATAAAACGTTATTTTATAGGCCTTATTCTATTTTCGGGCACTTTTAGCAATACATGATAAGAGACATATTGAAGTGTCCGTGATGCTGGAATTGTTGTTTTTGCAATGGAATATTGGTGTTCAATAGTCAAATCCAGGAGGTTGCTTTGTACCGAATTAAAATTCAGCAAATTAAGCATTCAGACCGAAAAAATCAAAAACCTCAGAACTCGCAATTACTTTTTCTTATAACACTATTGTATAATATTTCAACTTTAAAAATAAGTTCGTCGTAATGACTATTAACCCATAATTAAAGATAATTAAGGTGAAACTAAAGGTTTAATAGCACTGAGCTTGAGGGCACAACGCATAATTCAATGAAACTTTTTGTTCGTGCTTCACCTACGAAGAAGAAAGCTTCGAGATATTACTAAATCTTCTTCTTGTTTATTAAATGAGTATAGCTATTGTTATTGTTGAAGGCAGAAGACGAATTTGGAGTTCCCAGCACATTTAGTTTCTTTGTGAAGAAGAAAATAAAAAAAGCTGTCGCCCGAGCAGGGACTTGAACCCTGGACCGTTGGATTAAAAGTCCAACGCTCTACCAACTGAGCTACCCGGGCACTTACAAGTTGAGTTTCTTTTTCCTTTCCTAAATAACTATTGCTCCTATATTAATCGGGAAGAACTGGATGTGAATTGTATTGTAAATAAGTTCTAATTCTGGCTTATTGTTAGTCACACGACAGTTACAGTAAGCCAAGAAATGTGTAACTTCTTCACAGTGTTTAATTTAAAGTTTAAATCAAACGATTTTAACCATTTTCAAATAAGTTTTGAATACCAATTTTTGCCTAAATGTTCCTTTCCCATAAAATCGGTCATGAAGCCTCATTCGATACGAGAAAACAATTTACTCCCAGACTATTGGGGGCTTTAATGTCTCACTTTCACTATATTTTTCTTGTTTGGTTAATATTATAACTGTGAACGTTTGTTGTTTTAATGATCACATACTATACTTGTGCCATATGTGCGAAAGTACGTGCACTTAATTTTAGTTGTCGATTTCGTTAGGGGTTCGAGTTACTTCCGAGAAAATGGTTAGAGGAGTTTGATACTAGGATATAAAAATGATAGTTAACCTATTGCGTGTCTAAGTGGAATAATAACTTGAAAGATGAGTATTTGCGAAATCTGTTGTAGAGGTACCAAAACCTACCCAAGCGGGTAAATGGGTTTTAGGCATTTCTTTTAGGTATTTCTTTATATAGTGATGATGGGGTGGGAATGTAATATTATTATTGTTGTATCTACGTGATGCTAAACACTAAACTTTGATTGTTTTTTTTGTTGTTCTTCTTGAAGACACATTCTTCTTTTTATGAAGAAGAAGCAGAAGTTACCATTCCATCAGTGGTTTTTATTACTCCTTAAACTTAAATTCTTAAGGAAATAAACAAAATCTGTATTAACAGTTTACGTTTGCTTTAACTTTTTGAGTTAATAAATCTTAAAAGAACTCGTAAAATAAAAACACTATCATTAAGTGTTCTATGGACTATTTTACACTAGGTTTACGGTTGTTAGAGCACCTTAAGTGTTGACTTTGAAGAGAAGAGGATACAAATTTAAAAATTCCTAAGGATTCGTTGCAAGTTAAATGTGACATTCATAAAGACTTACATCAATGAATTTTAAACAGATGATTAGGAAGTTAGTAATTTGAATATTAATCAGGATACTGTTTAAATATATAAACTGTTTTTTTTTTCAAAATAAGTTTTTGAAAAAGGTCAAATCAACGGTTGAATTAATTAAAATACATAAACCTTAAACACATTTACCTTTTTCGAATATCATAATGTAGCTTAACTTTTGTAGTATAACACTTGTCTGCCAAATTAAGTTCTTTTTTTTTTAAACAAAACAACACATTAAAGTTCTTAGTAGTCCCGGAATGGAATCACGCTTTAAAGTCTTGCATCTTCAAAGTGTTTTAATAAAAATAAAAATGTATACAGGTAAGATCTTATTCCTTATTCCTTATAAAATCCTTTCTGACGTATTTATAAACATCTGAAGCCGTAAGTCAACAACCTGATAGGTCCTTATCAGTGTGGTTTCAGACCAGGAAAGTCCACCATTGACCAAATATTCACATTACGGCAGATCTTTGAAAAAACCCATGAACTTCAAATCGATACCCACCATCTCTTTTTCGATTTTAAAGCCTCGTATGACAAAATCTAGAGGGAAGTGCTTTACAGAGCATTGTCTAGTTTTGGCATCCTTGTCAAACTTATCAGTTTGTGCAGAATGATGATGGAGAATGCACGCTGCTCTATGAAGGACGGAAAAGATCTCACTGAAGCGTTTGATGCCAAAAAAGATTTTAGCCAAAGCGATTCACTGTCATACGACTTCTTAAGCATTGTTCTGGAAAGTATTGTGCAAAACTCAACCGTCAACACTAGAGGCACAATCTTCAAAAGCTCCATCCAATTCTTCGGATACGCCGATGATATTGGAATAATGGGAACATAAAAGCGTGATGTCAGTTGTGCGTTTTTGAGCATTGCGACGGAAGGGGTGAGGATGGGTTAAGTGGTCATGAGGGCAAGACTCAAAGGCAAGGGCAAGGGCTGTCATCAAAAAAGGACATTGAACCACGACGCGTCGTCTTTAACAAACCATCACCATGAACAGCTATAATTTTAAAGTAGTTAAGGACTTTGTGTACCTAGGCACCGCTATAAATTCAGACAACGACATCAGTGCTGCAATTTAAAGAAGATAACTCTTGCAAATCACTGCTTCCTTAGACTTAGAAGGCAATTGAATAGTAAATTCCTCTCTCGAGCATCTAAAGTCACCATCTGACTATAAGACGCTTAACGCCCCGGCTCTCATTTATAGTGCTGGGGCTTGGATTCTGTCAAAGAAAGATGACAGCGTCTTAGGATGCTTCCAGAGAAAATTTCTTCGGGCCGTCTGCATATAGATGAAGAGTGGAGTAGAAGACACAATGATGAACGGTAAGGGCTGCACAGCCCTGTTAAAAGAATAAAAGTCCAACGACTTAGATGACTGGGTAATGTAGAGCGAATGGGCATCAACGCTTCAGCCCGAATGGTCGTAGAATCAATCCCGAGGGACGGCACAATATAGGAAGACCTCGACTCACGTGGCCCACGTTGGTGGGATAGGGTATCATCCAACTTGGCGTGCAAAACTGCATACAGCTAGCTAGGGACTGAGCTGGACGTTTAGGCTTTGGAAGATATGCCCATAATAGTCTATTCAATTCCAATTTATAATGAATGGATGCTTTAAACTTAAATATGTACCACATTTTTGGAAAACTGCAAAAGTCATTGTTATATACCTAAATAACGAAAGCCACTAGCAGAAGTAACATCTTACATACCAATAACGCTTACACCAATCACGAAAAACTACTTCTGAGAAGGCTCAGCAAAATGGTAGAAGAAAGAAGACTAATTTTGAACCATCATCGGGAAACACAAGTATTCTCGGCTATGTTTTTAGATGTTGCTTTAGCCTTTTACAAAGTTTGGCACTTTTAAGTTTAGTAAAAAATGCGTTGCGACTTTCCCAGGCAGTTCTACAAAATACTGAAGTAAAGATAAGAACTGACTCTTTCGAGAAAACGGTACGACCAAACTAAAGAAAATATAATCCGGTATAACCACCTTTGCTGATTATACTGCAGTATTGGTACCAGATAGATCGGTTGTAGATACGGTCTTTCAAGTTAGAATTTGGACGCAAAAATGGCGTATCAAACTAAAGACATAAAACAAAGTCGAGACATATAAACTTTACATACAAAAACATAAATAATGTTAGAATTTCTATAAACATAACTTAATTTAATTTCTCCAATACTGCCAAAAACCGTGAAATACTTACACTTGCTGTATAAGAAAGAGCGATCCACATCAAGGCTTCCACGCTTTATAAAAATTCCGATATGGCAACCATCCTAAATGGGACAATATTTTAGTGTGGTACTACTACTACTCCTTAATAAGACTCTGCTGGGTACCAGGTCACAGCGATGTACCGGTGAACGAGTAAGCTGATTTGCTGGCGAAGATAAATACAGCACTGAACCAATCCCGTATAGACGCAATCATAGACATCCCCTCCTGTGAATGAAAATTCATCATTGGTAACAAAATTCTCCAAGAAACTAATAAAAAATGAAAAGTGGCTGGGATGCGACCTACACTGATAACTTCCCAACATGTCTGTCGATTTGTCTTGTTTTGTTTGAAGATTTTCGTGTTTTGTTAAAAAAGTTATCAGTTAATAAAAATTATTTTAAAAAATTTAAAAATAACAAACAATATTTTGGATATGATGAAATATGTAGTTTGATTTCAAAATATGTTTTTGTGAACGAGATTTTTGGTCGTTAACCGGTTTCTACCAATTTTAGTAGCATTTTTAAAATTTTGTATTTCTTATATAAACAAATACAAATCGGATGAATGAAATCAATTTGAAGTGAATGTTTTCTATTATTCACAAGATATCGAGAACCGAACATCAATTTTACCAATTTTGCGTAACATTTTTTGTAAATTTTAATTTTGTATAAAAAAACTAAATGTTAGATTTTTATACAAAAATAACTGAATGTTGAAAACAATATTTTTTATACAATAAAATTAATTTGAAGCCCATATCTTAAATTTTTGAAAAGATGTTTGAGTCGAAAATCAGTTTTTAACGAACTTTTATTAATTTTGTTTAGGTATTTCTTTTTTGTTTAAAAAACTGTCAATTCGATTTTTCTCAAAATTGTATATCTAATGTTAAAAACAATAGAACTTATCAGATAAAATTAGTTTGAAGCTAATATTTCAAATTTTTTAAAAGAGATTTAAGTCAAAAATCGATTTTTACCAACTTTTGCTATTTTTTTTTTAATTTTTATTTTTTGTAACAAAAGCTGTCGATTCGATTTTTCCTAAAATTTTACAAAAGGTTCACAACAATATTTCTTATAAGTTAAAATTAGTTGGAAGCTATAATCTCAAATTTGTGAAAAAATATTTGAGTCGAAAATCAATTTTTACCAACTTTTAGTAATTTTTTTTTTTAATTTTTTTTTTTGAAAAAAATTGTCAATTCGATTTTTCTTAAAATTCTTCCAAATGTTAAAAACAATATTTCTTATAAGTTAAAATTGTTTGGAAGCTATAATTTAAAATTTTTGAAAAGATATTTGAGTCGAAAATCAATTTTTACCAACTTTTAGTAATGTTCTTTTTAGGTTTTTATTCTTTTGTAAAAAAACTGTCAATTAAAATTTTACCAGATGTCAAAAACGTTGTTCTTTATTGCACAACATTATTTTGGAGATAAAATCATTTTTGTTCATAAAATATTCGAGGTGACAAATATTTTTTGTTCATTTTTTTTTTTTTGATTTATAAAAAAAAACTTTGATTAGATTTTTTCCAAAAATATATTTGTATGGTACCTATCACGTTATAATATAGAATATAAAATTTTATTCAAGTCACTAGCACTATTTGTTCGTGAGATATTTAGAGTTAACCAAAATGTTCACCTTTTTTAAATTGCTATGGTAATAAAACCACCCACTCAATTTTCTTGAGAGTCCTTTCTACGTGTTTCTGCATTATTATCTGTATATAAAAATTTATTTGAAGTCGATATCTCTACTAGGCGACGAAAAAACTTTCCGAACGTACGGACGTACGAACGTACGTACACACGCACGCACAGACATCTTTCTAAAAATCTTTTATTTCGATTCGAGGAACCTTGAAACGTCGAGAAATGTCAAAATTTTCAATTCGACAAATCGGACCCATTACAATAACTTCCTATGGGAAATTTAAATTACTTGCATTTTTTGTAGCAGTCTTTTATAATTTGTTCTGTTATTGATAAGCTCTTTTCCACAGCAAAATCGCGAAGTTTTCTGTAATAAAATTACTTATCTAACATAATCAAAAACATATTAAGGGTGGAAAATTAAGTTTTCCGTCGGCTATTTGGTCACTTTATTTTGGTAAAGAAAACAAATTCTTTAACTTGTCCCGACGTTTCGGCAAGGATTGTTGCCTTCTTCAGGGGAATTTCAAGTTTGAAGTTATGTCATTAAATCTAAATAGGATATAATTACAAAATAAAACAAAAGAAAACTTAATTTTCCACCCTTAATATAAAACTAAAATTGGTCAATACAACAAATCATAATCAAAAACATTCCAATCTGCCTATCCATTAAAAATGAACTGAAAATGAAAGTCAAAATATGAACACAAATAAGTTTTAGTTTAGCTCTAAAGCTCAATTCTTCTTAGTTTAAACGTTAAAACAATGACTGACATCCCTGAACGTCAACACATCACAAACTTCCCCAAAATCACTTTACGAGACTCCATCACTTTATTCAACTCCCTTAAAAGGAAATTAAACTCTATAATTTGCACAGACTTACATCCTAAAAAACCTACACTTCAGCCTCAACCTCAGCATACATACCTAGCCTATACACTCGTAGACGCCAAAATGAGGCACTAAGCTTTGATAAGCACTGACTTTTGTTAAGCAAAAGTGCGAGAGGAAAACACAAAACAAAAATAGCAATTTTAATGAAACTCAATTAAAAAATATTCTTTTCTCAGCCATTTTCATTAAAATCCCAACCTTTTAAAAAAAAAAATTAACCACCTCCGATAAATTAGTCTAAAATCTTGTTTGTTGTTTTACGTTTTTCCTGTTGTTGTTGTTGTTTTTTCTTCCTGTTCTTTGGTGAGCATTAACCTGCTTTAATTAGGTACTTAAGAGTAACAAGTTTTCTTTTTTCTTCTACCTACCAACCCAACGTGTAAAATCTCCTTAACACAAGTTAATTACAAAAAAAGTTCAAAACGAAAATGTTTAAACTTGTACGGCTTGAGTTCCATTGTGGCTGATATGGCAGAGGCAAAGCTATTGCAGCGTGTAAAGGTTTGAAGCAGAAAATCCTGGTCCCAGTGCTGCTTCTGGTGCTTGGCGTGTTCCATATCTCATTATTAGTCGACTAATATTCCAGCCACTTTCCTTGTTAATGGCATTTTCGCATTTTCCTCACCAAAAGCAACAACGAATGAAACCCTCGTCCTACTCGACCTAAGTGTCGATGCTGTGGTAGTCGCGGTGGGCGGCGGCGCCGGAGAAGCACTCGGCAGCGATGGGAGTTGTTGTAAAATAGATGAACCTCATTCTGGTGAACTGAATTAGCGCCATGTTGATAACGATGTCGATGTCGATGTCTCTGGTGTCCTCTTCCCAATGGCAATATCCTGAGTTGAGTGGAAAACTCGCTTGTAAAAACGAAAACACAAACGACAATGCTATGCTTCTGGAAAAATGACAACTGCTTTTCGTATACACTCCCTTTTGACTCTCATACTCACGGTACAGCGTACACGTACTTTCTGTCCTAGTTCCAGGAACAGAAACCAGAACTTTTCATCTGGGTGTCCTCTCGTCCTCTCAACTCAGTTTAGAAATTTTGTTCTCGTTTTCAATCAAAAAATAAAAATAAAAACAAAAAAATTGAATCCTTGTGTACATATCCTTGTTCGACAAAACTTCAACTCACTTTGTCGTATTTGTCCTTTGCGTTTTCGTTTGCATCAAAAAAACAACAACTACTAATAACTTGCCCATCATCCTCTACTGCTGTGGCAGATTGCTGAAAACCTCCTCCAGATCTACACCACAACTCAATGGGGGACTTGAAAATGTGGCACACGCAGAAGAGAATCCTTAAAAACTAAGCGTAGCGTAGGTAGGTTGGATTCTTTTTGTTCCTTAACAAAAATATGTTTTCGCTCAAGTTTCTAGCTGATGGAAGATGGTATCTAGGGAACATTTCTTTTTCCACCTGGATACCTGCCATAAGCGATTAAACACTACTGGCTATTGAATTTTATTGCGTATTGAGCTTATATCTGTTTCTCTTTACACGTTATAAGGATTGTTTTTATGTGAATCGGAATAAACAGCAAAAGGGGCTTATGATTGAATTGCTTTCTAATTTATTCAAGCAATCACAATCAAATAATTTTTGCGAAGAAAATGAGTGCTAAAGACTATTAGCTATTATAAGCAAAGCCTAAATATTGCCACGGGTATTTTTGATACTTAATCGGATGGACACAATTTTTAGCTTAGGCTCATTGGAAAGACTTAAGTATAATTAAGCTGGTCTCTAAGGAAACACTTGAAATCAAAATGTTAAAAGAAGCTTGTCCTTATGTTTAAAATAATTCTTTAAAAGCATCTCTGGACTTAAACTCTAAAGTTTATTTTTAAAATTCCTAAAGATAAAAAAGTTTATAAAATAATGTGAACCACAGATTTAAGACTTAGTATAAATAATTCTAACTTACTTAGTAGTTCCACACATGAATACACCAACATTATTCATCTGATTGCAATGGTTTGAAAAGATTTTTTGAAGACCTTAGTTTAATTTCGACTTGAAATCACTTGAGGTGTTTGAGAAATGTATAACCTTTTAAAATTGTAAATAAACACTCATATAAGGCTTTCTACACAGAAAAAAAAAAGTTGTCATATTAACAATCGTCGATAGTCAACTTGAAATTTGGCCAAATTGTCGAATTGACTACCAAAATAGTCAATATGACAACATTATTTAAAAAAATTGAATACTGGATAGTCAAAAGCAGAATTTTCGATTGTCAATTTTGGGTAGTCAATATAACAACAAAAGTAGTCCATAGAACAACTTCGGTAGTCAATTTATGACAATTTGTTTGTCATATTGACTACCCAAATTGACTATCGAGAATTGTTGTATTGACTACCTGATAGTCAAATTAGATCTTAGTTTTATAAAAAAATGTCGTATTGACTACCGTTTTTATACAGTTTTAATATTGACTACCGTAGTTGCCATATTGACTACCAAAATTGACTATCGAGAATTGTTATATTGACTATCTGGTAGTCAAATTAGATCACTGTTTTCAGAAAAAATTGTCATATTGACTGCCGCAATTCTCCTATTGACTACCGAAGTTGACATATTGACTACCAAATTGTAAAAAAAAACTTGGGATCTCAAAATTGACAACCGATAATTGTTCTCTTGACTATCGCGGTTATCGGCTGAAAATTGACTACCAAATAGTCAATTTAACTACCAAAATAGTCAATAGGATGACTTTTTTCGTTCTGTGTGAAGACATTTTTCAAAAAGTTGAATTCGTGATGATTTTCTAAATGCATTAACGATTCCTTCAATTATCAGTTTAAATATTTTTAGTATTTTGTTCCACATTCGAAAAATGCTAATTAGTTTCAAGTCTTCTAAACTCCTATATAAATGTACAACTTTATATGAACAAAGAAGGAAAAACGTTTTAAAGACATTTTATTTGCTTTAAAACATTAGAAAAAGAAAACATGTCTATAGAAAAGTTGACAGACAGACCCAAAAATTTTAAAGTAACGTTAATTAAACTCCAGGATCAAATTGACGATCTTGAAAACCAAATGAACCAAATGTAGAGAATTGAAGAATCTTTTAAGTGAACTGCATTTAAATGGACCCTCAGAACTTCTTATCAGCTCTACGAAACGCAAGCAACCCATTTTTAAGGAAATAACATCTTTTGCCGTATTTAAAATTCAATTCGAGATTGTCTCGAGTCTCAAAATAACTAGAATGAAAATACTAGAGCAGAAGCATTGATTGTGGGCCTTGTTAAGGGTGGTGCGTCTGATGTTCTAAGATGTGAAGTTAATAATCAGAAAGCAATTATGAACGTGCTTTATAGATATTGGAGTGACAACAAAAAACAAGTACACAGGATGGAATTGAAAAATCGATAACAGAAAGTGGGAGAAATCCTTCAAGAGTACGCATCAGATATCAAAATATTAGAATATTTGGCATATAATAATTTATCTTGTGAGTTCATTGAGCAGTGCAAGATAGACGCTTACAATGGTATTCGTGATTCAGATACCAAACATGCTACGACTACAATACCTATACCAACCTTTACGGAAACTTTATCAATAACGATGACTCAAGGAACTGCATCCAAGATGTTTGCACTTAATGAAAAGGTTTACAAACTGAATGTAATATTCGTGGGCTTATAGAACGAATTTTCTTTCGGTGTACTATCATACTGTTTTAAACAGGCCAGTTGTATTGGCACTAAGTGTGTCTTTTTTCAATTTTATGTGGTTTAAACTTTCCGTAAATAATCAAATCATTCACTATTGCTTTCGCCGCCAATTCAACGATCCGCTTGTCATCGAGCACGTTAGTGATTCTATGGGGCCAATCTTTTTTCGCTTTCGTACTATGGCGAGAGTCCTAAAAGACCTTAACACACATCAATCTGCTGGTCCGGATGGTATCCCCGCTATTGTTCTGAAGAGGTGTTCTTCAACGCTGGCAAAACCACTGCGTAAGCTTTTTCATCTGTCCTACATCTCAGGCCTCATGCCGAGCGGATGGAAAACCGCATTTGTCCAGCCTATCCCCAAGAACGTCAAATCTTCCTCACCCTTTAAATATCGACCGATTTCACTTATGTACGTCCCTTCTTTCCAAAACCAGGGAAATTCTGCTTAATTATCGGCTCAAGAAATATCTCGAAGATCGAAAGCTTCTCAATGACCGCAGAAATAAGTCCACTGGTGATCTCATGGTTCATCTCATCGTTTTCGAGAAAGTAAGATTATTGCATTTGATATTTCAAAATCATTTGATAGGGTTTGGCATCAGCCTCTCTTATCGAAAATGAGTGCTTTCGGTTTTCATGAATCCCTCCTTCATTGGGTTAGTAATTACCTTTCGAATCGTTCAATACAAGTAGTATTGGATGGGTTCAAGTCTAAAAACCACTAAATAAATGCTGGTGTTCCCCAGGGCTCTGTTCTATCTCCAACACTCTTTCTCATATTTATTAGTGATCTCCTGTCTGCAACTTCTAATCCAATACATTGTTTCGCTGACGATAATATTCTTAGCTTTTCATATTCTTCTTCGGATGTGGAACTGCAACGACAAAATATGATAAGCTCATTAAATTCCGACCTAAACGGCATTGTATCTAGAATGGAGAATAAGAAACCGCGTGGAATTTAATGCTTCGAAAACCCAATGCTGTCTTATATCGCTAAAAAAGAGATATACCCCCCTTGCCATTATCCATAGATGGCACTTGCATCGAGGAGACTGAACATCTCAATATTCTCGGTATGTGTAATGTGTATCACCAACCACCTTTTGTGGAACGATCACATACGCGATGTAGCCAAAAATTCCGCAAGGTGTTTGGGTTTCCTTAGGGGATGCAAGAAATATTTCACCCTTCTGATCTGGCTCTTATCTACAAAACTTAAATACGTAAAAAGCTTGAGTATAACTCCCATATCTGGGCTGGTGCTCCTACAACTTATTTAAGCCTCTTGGACAGTATTAAAAGTAGAGCATTTATGTTTATTGGTGATAATACCATCATTAGGATCATTTACGTCGCTCGAACATCGACGTAAAGTTTCTTGTCTCACCCTCTTTTACCGTTATTTTTACGGTTTAACTTGCTATGATGATTTGGCATAAACAAATGAATAATAAAAAAAAGATTTGACAGATGTCACCAAAACAAAATGGCAGCAACCTGGCGCCAAAATCTACCCTCGCCAATTGAAAAACCCTATATAGAAATTTGAAATGGTTAACTATTTTAACATAATTTTATTTAACAGGAAGTTTGTCATATGTAATGAAATCTTGTCTATATGATGAAATAAGTTCCTATATGCGGTTCCTCTAGGATCTGTACTAGAACCTAAACTTTTTAACGTTTATGTGCTTAAACTGGTCAATCAATTTTCCTCAAACGTATAATCCCCAACACAAACTGGGAAGTTAAAAAAGTTACTTATCGAACTGTTAACTGAATAAACAATTAAGGAAAATTAAATTAAATATTTTAACTTTGAAAATTAGGTTATCACAAATTACGTTATTGAATGTGTCAACAGGTTTCTGCATGAAATAGAATTTATTTACTATTGTCTACTAAATTAAAAAATTGAGATTTGTTCCCAAAACAATTTTCTGCATGTATAATATAGGTATTAATAATAGACCCGAGTTAAATAAGTTGAAAATTTTAGCGCAAGCATTTACTATTATTATAGCTCTATTAACTCAACTTGCCTTAAAACTTGTGCTAACTTTAATAAAATATAATAATTCACTGAGCTGAATAAAAACTCTGCGCAGATTCTGAAACCGTCTATAGATGTTATGTTTTAGCTTCTATAGAGCTTTAACCTGTTGTATTCAACGGCGTATATAAACAACAAATAATAAAAAGGAGCTTTCGGGAGCTAAACAATTTTATAGATACTTTTTTGGCACGAACACACGACGACAAAACAAAAAACATGATTGTGATTTGTGATCTCTAGATAGAAAAATACAAAAGGTTTTTCTCTTATCCCCATATTTTTCTTATTTTGTAGGTTAGGTATAAACCGAGGCAACTAGTGGTACTTGCTTGATAAAGAAGGACGAACATTTCTATGTAGTCTAGAAAAGTCCAATTCAAGAGCTTAATGCCATCTTAAAGGATGAGGTTAACACTTTAGTGTATCAAAAGTCGCGTAGGAGTACAAAAAAGAAGAAATATTTCTCGGAAATGAATGGCTTGGTTGTTGGCCCGTTTTGAACTTTTCCATAAATCTTTATGAGATGGTTGATTATGATTATTCTCAGGAACCGAATAAAATCGAATCGATTGGTAAAAAGGAAGTTTGGTAAACAATAAAATAATTGCCTGTGATTGACACATTTTTGAAAGGAAACAAACACAATATGTCAACATTAATTAATCCGACAGAAGGCCTTGTTTCAATATTTTGACAAGGGGCTAATTATTGTTCGGCTTCGCTTCGGCGATAAATTTTCAAACTTATTTTAATAAAATATATAAATGGTTCTTTGCAGTTCGTAATGAAAATTTTCACTCGATCTTTTTCCAGGAATGAATAAGTATGGAAAAAAAACCCTTAACCTCATCCCTTCGTAGTAAAATACCAAGAAAAATGATTAATCATTATATGGGGAGGGAGGTGTATCGTCTGTTCCATTCGGTATAGCCTATCCAGATAGGTGCCTAACCTAGTATATGGCTTGAGGTAGATAGAATCAAGTTCATTTGTGGTGGCTGGGTAAGTCGTGGGTGTGTAAAGATGATGATTTATTACAATGGGGTTAATACACAAAGCTGTTAAATGGGCAGTGTGTAGTGTAAGGTCTATGCAGAGGAATAAGAACAGGAAGACCCTTTTGGCGTGATGATCGATTGACTGTCATGAATTCTTAAGGATTACAGTTGTAAGAATGTGAATTGAACATGGATTTAGTTGGGTTTGAGATTCAAAACCAAAAAAGAAAAATTACACTGTATACGGTACCCGGATGAATATGTCAGAAGTTTAAAGATTGTAAAAGTATATAATTGACACTTTGACACATTTTGGGTTTTATTAAATAACTGTTTAAAAAAATGGTTATATCATAATCATTGGGGAAACATGGTACAATTTTATTTTGGTATAGCGTTGAACAGTTAAAATTTATTAGATATAATGTTTTTGTTTAAACTTTAGTAATATGGGGCGTGTATTTAATCTGATTAAATGAATATTATTTACATAAACTGTTTACTTGCTTTTTTAAGCGTTGCTTGTTAAGTGTTTTGTTGTTATCTAACCAAAAACATAAAGTGGTTTTAAAAAATACTTAATCAAGCATATAATAAGGTTAATCTTGTTCAAATAAAAACACGCTTGACACTAATATGTATATTTGAGTTGTTAATTGTTTACATAATATTGTTTTTAAAATTAAACTAAAGCTGTGTAAATAAATGTTTTTTCATTTGAATATAAACACCAGCCAGACGGTCGGTCGGTAGGTTAGTGTTAAGATATGAATCTGTTTTAGTTTCTAAGCCAATTTTAAAAATGGGACCATATTTATGTTATGATACAATTGATTCTAAAGATCATAAATGGTTATAGTCTCGAGACTTACGCGTGATTTTTTATTACTACCCTTCCAGATAGTTTAAATTGTCAATTAAGTGATACATTGCTATTTCTTTAGTATCCTAAAGGTGTTATACTATTATTATAAATTTACTTTTCTTTCAATACAAAAATATTACAATTTTTGTTAAGACTAAGGCAAAATGGGCTTAGCCTAAAGCTGAGTTGAAAAAATATAAGCTTTAGTTCTTATACTGTTATTAAAAATCTGGATATCTCCGTTTAAGATATTAATTGCTTCATCTTCTTCTAATTCATGTTTTCCAAACACTTTTTGTCGAAATTCTTCTAGAATTATATAAACGCCAAGAAAATGCAAAATATCTTTACTGTTTTTCATTTTGCACAAGTCACAAATTGTTATAAAATATGCTCGATGTGGTACAGTACTATTTAAAAGGACTAGTATACCACTCATTTTCATGATATTACTGAGTAACTGTTGAAGAAATATAATGTTTCTCTATTTAAAAAGTGTTTCTGAATATACTGCTGAAATATCTATTTCAAAACGATGTTCAAGCCACGTAAATGATCCTATGATGGTATTATCAACAATAAATTTGATTTGAATGCTCTATGTTTAATGCTGTCCAAGAGGCTTAAGTAAACTGCAGGAGCATCAGTCCACATATGAGAGTTATACTCAAGATTTGGCCGTACATAAGTTTTGTAGATAACAGCCAGATCAGAGGGGGAGAAAAACTTCTTGCATCGCCTTAGAAAATCCAAACATCGTGCGGCATTTTCGGCGACATCGCGTATGTGATCGTTCCACAAGAGGTGGTTTGTGATACACATACCGAGAATATCCAGATGTTCAGTCTCCTTGATGCAAGTGCCATCCATGGATAATGGAAAGGGGGGTTTAATGATACAAGACAGCATTGGGTTTTCGAAGCATTAAATTCCAAGCTGTTTTTTATTCCCCATTCTGAAAAGGAATATAAAAAGCTAAGAGTACTATCGTCAGCGAAACAATGTATTGGATTAGAAGTTGCAGACAGGAGGTCATTACTAAAAATGAGAAAGAGTGTTGGAGTTAGAACAGAGCCCTGGGGCACACCAGCATTTATTTTGTGGTTTCCAGTTCAGTACTACTTGTATTGAACGATCCAAAAGGTAATTAATAATCCAATTCGATAAGAGAGCCTGATGCCAAACCCTATCAAAGGCTTTTGAAATATCAAGTGCAAAAATCTGACTTTCTCCAAAGCGATGTAAAGATTTGCTCCACTGTTCGGTGAGATGAACCATGAGATAACCAGTGGACCTATTGCTGTGAAAGCAATGTTGATACTATATCAGCTCTTCCATGACCTTGAAAAGAAGGGACATAAGTGCAATCAGTTGGTTATAAGAGGTAAGGAAGATACGCCTTTTTTGAGGAGGGGTTGGAGAAATGCAGCTTTTCATCTGCTGGGAACAAGACCTGAAGAGTAGGACAGATGAAAAAGCTTACGGAGTAGTTTTGCCAGCGTTGAACAACACCTCTTCCGAACAATAGCGGGTTACCATCCGGACCAACGGATTTAGGTATGTTGACATCTTTTAGGACTCTCGCTCTCGGAGTGCGAACAAAGATTGGCCCCATAGAATCATTAACGCTCTTAAATTGCGACCTCCTGCACTTCTAAATATCATGACTTTTGATTTTTCAAGATTAACAGTGAGATTTCAAACTTTAAAATGTATACTTAATCGATTTTTCACAAACTGCATACCTTGGATAGTGTCAAAAATGAAAACTATAACATCCGCGTATATCAATGCCGGGATCGCAAAACATTATTCCACCTTTGAATTCATCTGTTAAACGCTTTCTAACGCCCATTGACGTTTGGGATTATTCTAAAATAAATTCTTCATTCCTTACATATGCAAAATTATTCTCATACAAAGGTCGCAGCATTTGAATGTTCTTGCTTGATACTGCGATTTTGGTAAGCTTGCAAAAGAGTACTTAACATGAAATTGTATCGAAGAATGCATACAACTTTTTTTAAGAATGTAATTTTTTTTAAAAAATTCGTAATAATCTTTTGTTAATCCAAGCAGCAAACAGTTTGCTTTAAAGTATTCAAAGAAGGTGATACCTCTGTAATTCTTCCTCAGTTGTAAAATCAAAGTTTCGTTCTTGCAATTTTTATAAAATTCAAAATGGATGCAATCAATAACTGGTGCTTTTTTTTGATTTTGAGATGTTTATAACTTCTTTGACTTATTCCAGAGTAAAGGCAGTGTCTATATTTTCATCAATGAAGTGATGAAAAACATTACCGTGTAATACTTTAAGCTGAAGATATCTGATTTACAAAGCAATAACACTGTTGGTTACAACCTCAGGCCTATTAAACTTAGCACACTATAATTGTTGAAGATCAGAACAAGAAAATTAAGAAACAATTGAAGTGTCGGTCTCATTTTACTTTCAACATTTATAGGCAAGTATCGCTTTCGTACAGAATTTCCTATATTTAACTAAAGATCCGGCGATTCTTCCGGACTTTTGATAGAATCGTAATTTTGTTTTAAAATTTTCTCTGAACACAATGAACCCATTTCAATAACAAGCTGTTGTATTATCTCAATAATATTGGATGATCGAAAATATCTAGGAGAAAATAAAAATGATTGTTTTTATTTAATTCAATTCCTCAAAAAAAGGGTCATATTTTTAATGAAATACAAAATAATTGAATGCAAGAAATGTTTCTAAAAATTAAAAAAAAAAAAACGATTTAACGATTTTCATTTTATTTAAAAAAAAAAAAACTACCAAAAACGGTGGTGAGAGACTTGCCTATTTAGATCATATTATAGTCTCGGTCCCGTCTTTTCTCGGTCTCCCAATACCGAGAAATTTCTTATTTCGTCTCATTTTTATTAAAGTATGATTAAATTTAAATTTTTGCATTTTATTTTTCACTTATAAATGAAGTTGATGCTGTCAACTTTTGAACCTTTGTCTCCCTGTAAAATATTACAGACGATGAAGGACATTCAAGAAATTAAACGCTCCAGATGCTCCTGCGTTTACCAGCCTGGTGGTAGCACAATCAAGTTGTTCTCGTATTAAAACCCTACTAAGGTTTTATACATGAACCCTGTTCATTTGCTTACATGTTAAATACAAGAATTTCCTTCAAAATTTGTCTATAGAGGTCACTCTTTGGATCATAACCTCTTTTCTTGTAAGTTGCAATGAAATATTGCCTTGGTCATTGAAAGGATAAAATACAAAAATAATCCGAAAACAACAAAGCAGGTGCAAACGTTTTTCAATTAATCTGACCGATCTTAAGACTAAGTGCCACAAATAAAGGGATCTGATTATTCCGTGAAACATATGTTATTCCAGTCTTGAAGTAGCACAATCGAGTTGTTGTAGTCTTCAAACCCTAATAATGTTGAAGACAAGAGTCCAGTCATTTGCTCACATGTTAAATTCACAAAATATTTGCATTTCACTTTCAAAAGTTTTTATGAAATGTACGAATATTTACATTTTTGAAATATTTCATCAGTCATATGCGGGTGATAGTCTAAAGTCAAATATTAACATGATATTTTTATAAAATCAATCAAAATCTCTTTAAATAGGGCGTATGTCATATCAATGAAAAAGAAAAGTAAAGTATTCATATCTATAGAGGAAAAACCTCGATTATCTTCATACTATTCGATTTTGTTTGAATTGTGCGTGAATTGTTCCTCTCTGCCAAATAGGGCAGCCTTTAAAAGGTTTTTTTTTTTTTTTTAATGCATATAAATACATTGTTTATTTCTGTATTTGTTAAAACAAACATTCCCATTAACTATGGAATATGTCACCCTAATTCTTCGAAACCTTGTTTTTTGGTTTTGAACTTTAGCACGGATTAATTCGATGATATTGGCCTTTAGTGCTTGAGTCGTTTTCGGATTTGCCATAAAATTGGCCTCTACTGTTCCACCAAAACAAATTAGAAATAGGTCAAGCCACAGGTCCAAGACGACCAATTGATATCTTCAAGTAGGCTGATAGCAAGATTTCGGAATTTAATGGGCAAACATTTTCGCCAATCTCAGTTAAAAAACAAGTCGTTGAAGTCTGTGGATGTGTTGATGCTTAAGAAGGTTTCAAAAACCCACATGAGGTAAATTTTGTTTATAATTGTAGCGTCCAAAATGAAAATGCATCTGTCAGCAAAAATATTTGTTCTCTTTGTAAAAAAGTTTTCAATATTTTCCAATATTTTTTTAAGGTAAAAAACGATTGATTTCTTTCCGCAGAAGAATGATAATGACTTTCATTATTTTTCAAGAAGGAAACAGTTGTCAGTGTCAAACTAACATACGTTTTAAAAAGCTATTACTAGATGGCTCTCCTTCATTATATCGAGTATCTAATCAATTAAAAAACTCATATTGAAGAAATTGCAGCAAGTTTAGACTTTAAAAGAAAATTAAATATTATAAAGACAATGTGATCAGAGAATTCAAAATGTTACTAAAATTTAAATTTGCTTACACAAAATCTTTTATCTATGCATGTCCTTTTCGCATAAGCAGAGGTCTTTAATAAACAAAATAAATCCAGTTTTCTATCATATCCTTTTTGTACTTTTGTCTTCGAAAAAAGTAAAACCTTTCCAATTTCAGCACTATTGCCTTTCAACAAGATAACTCATATACAAAAAGAAAAAAAAAACCTACAGATCCCGCATCCTTTTGTTACACGAACTTGTGTACCAAAGAACACTTTCATCCAACAAAAACTTATTATTTATGTTCAATTTAACACCACCCTGAATTGAATCTGAATCACACAAAAGCCTGAAAGGCAATACAACTCGAGTGCTTAGAGTAATTTTTCCAAACAACACAACAACAAAAAAAACCCATATTGTCAATAGATGGATTTCGAATTCAATAAAACGCTGGTCATTGAAAAACAAGACAAACAAAAATAGCCCATGATGACATTGAGTCTTTTCGATATTCGATTTGATATTTTAGTTGTAACGTTGTGTTCATGTCCAGAATTCAATACAAAAGCTAAACCATATTATTTTAGTGCTCAGACATATTATAGCCTTTAACTGGGAACAATGTAGTCATATTATTGTTACAAATTTCATTTTGGCAATTTGTGTCTAGCTTTTTGATGTGGTTTTGTAATATGAGTACGCACAAAAGTAAAAAAGGTTAAATGTTTTTGAAGTTTTGTTTGTAATTGGATATCTTTTTTCTTTTCTCTTTTCAATGACCCTGAATAGAATAATGAGAGATGAAATAAATGATATTGATAATTTTGAAATTATTTCTAGCCACAAAGGTATTTGATTTGCCAAATCGAAAGTAATTGGAATTTTATATGAGATAATTCCCATATTGATGATTTAGATGTGCATTGGGTAAGCATTATTTTTAAATAATTTTCTGAAGATAGAACGCGATACATAAACTAAATTTACGAGTATTGAGGGAAATTAGTTAAAAATTCAATAATCAGTAAACAAAAAAGTGCGTATATGCCTCGATGTACAACAGAAGAAAAAACTCCAAGAGTCCTGTATAAAAACTTTGCACCGATAATTTACCCCAATTAAGGATAAAAACTCCATAAGGTTTCTTGTATTAAGAAAAAATAACAAATATCTTCAAGATATTTACTCTGAGAGGTGTGAGAAGCTAATATTTCAGCTTTTTTTACCCACAAGGTTTATACCATAAGCATTTAAAATAAATCTTAAATTCAAATAAAATAAAATAAAATTTAATTGAAACAAACACATTTTAAGAACAAAAAATGTTAAGGTTTAAGCCTTGAAGATAAATTCCATTTAAAGTTCATAAATTATACACTCTCTTTTCTTGCTTGGTTAAAAATATAAATTAGAAAAACCAAATGCCTTGGAGTGGTTTATGTCTTATGGTAAAGGGTTTTTGTTTCCCTTCACGTGTTTATGTGGTGCAGCGCAAGTTAAGTTTTCTTTCATTTACCTATGCTTCGATGTAAGAAAAATCTTAATTATCACATTTCAAACTCTCAAGAATATACTAAAAAAAATATAGTAATTGCTTTAAGATAATTAATCTGCCATAATTTTTTTTTTTTTTTTCTTACTTTTTCTCCTTCGTTTTCAATTTCTTTAAATTTTCTTAAAACTTCACAACCAACCATTCACACAATTTTTCTATTTTTAAAATATACTTACAATTTAAAAGCGAAAAAATGAAATGTAAAAAAGCAAAATAAGAAACAAGAAGCAATTTTATTTAAAGCTTTTCTTCGTTCACCCATCATCCTTAAGCCCTAAAGCTGGGAAATCTTCTTAATTCAACGAACAACATCATGAAAACTTTTTAATGGATAATTAGTTTTTTTTTTCATTATTTATTTCACTTAATTTGGATGTAAAATATATAACGTAACGATTTAGTCGCATCAACTTGCTCTTTGAGTGTAAATTGAGGGAATGTATTTTTTTTAATTGAATTTTGTTTTTCTATACTGCTGAAGCTTATAATCTAACTTTGTAAGGATTCAAAAACATAAAAATTGTGTTATCTAGTATAAAAAACTTAAAATCTATCTTGGGTTAAGTCATAAGCATAAGTTTTAAGCCTTTAAGCCTTTAAGTTTTAATTACTTAAATAATTATATATTAGTGCATATAAAATTGGGTGCTTCTAAACGTCGTGCGTCGCGTCAGCTGCTATTTGTGACTCTGGTAACATTAAACTTTGACAGCTTTAATAAAGTGTTTCTGTACAGAATGGTGGTCAATTAAAATCTTGCCTAAAATGTTATTCTATTTTTTTAATTTTATTTTAATCATTTGGTTATAAAGTAAAATTAAATTTTTGACTTATTTTTCTATAAATCAAATACATGCCTCTATAAAAACTATGAAAACCTTGTTAAGTACATAATTAAGTTAGATAAGTAAATATTAAAAAAGTATTTATATTTACTATGTACATTAGAAGGCAACTACAACTTGTTATAACATCATATCGTATAGTTAGTTTGAACAATTTTTATTTTTTGTTATGTTATTGTAAAACAAATTCAAAAACGAACATCCTTCATAAGGATTTACATGATAATCTTAAATTCTGAAATGGCTAAGTACTTTAAACCGAAAACGATACAAATTTAAATTAAATATTAAAATGGAATAGGAATGCAAAGCTTAGAAGATAAATAGTTTGTAAAATGCGCATTAATGTACGTTTGACGTATAAGGTTTTTCAATAAGAGCGCGGGTAGATGTTGAAATGGAATTGAATGGCGTTTGCTGTGTGGCAAGTAGCGCCACTCGCCGTCCTGCTGGAACCACATGTCGTCTAAGTCCATATGGTTCAATTTGGGCCATACAAAATTAGTTATCATCACTATGTAGCGCTCGCAGTTGACGGTGACCGCCTCGCTTACGTGCGTCGTTTTCAAAAAATTACGGACCAATTACGCAGTCGGCCCAAAATCCACACCAAACGGTAACTTTTTGAGGATGCATTATCACCTGGTGAACCTCGAGTGGGTTAGTGTCGACTGTCGTCCCATATACGGCAACTTTGCTTGTTAACACAGCCATTCATCCAGAAATGTGCCTCTTCACTTAAGATGATTTTCGGCGAACAAACGGGGCTGTGTATGGTCATGAACTTTGAGCTCCTGTATCATTTGGATTCGCCAAGTTAAAGTTTGCAAAAGGCCAAGTTCTTGAGCATGGCAAGGAACAGACTGCCTTGGGCTCTGCTGTACACTTCCAGCGTTCGTGCAGCGTTCGCTATATTTTTGTAGAGCAGGGTCAACCAAGTTCACTAGCAAACCCCATTTTCACATAAAAAAATAACCTCGCACAATTTTCGGCTTTTAAAAACTAATATGGTATGAATAGTTGCCGTGTTCGACGAACATGTTCGGTTTGTCAATGTTGTTCTTTCTTCCATATTCCATACGAAGTATAAAGAGAGAAGACATCAAACTCCTGGTCGCTTGGTTATTGCTTTTTTCTGCGCTTATCCTTCTACGAGTATTTATGTTTACAGGCTTTTATTTGAATGTGTGTAGAATGTATGAAATTTGATAGCGTAAACTTTTGCGATGCCCAAAGCCCAATGTTTCAAGATATTAGATATTGTATGAGAGTTTTATTGCATGAAAGTCACTTTGATTGCAAGTTATGTAACTACAACCGAATCTTTTAACATAATGGTCGACTGTTGAGTTTTGGTTAGTAACTCAATTACTAAATAATATACATATTACAAAATTAGATTTATTCTAAAATTCTTGGTTAAGCGCCTCTAAACCAGCTAACTATGAGGAATCGCTCTGATTCCGGAGAAGCTACAATGATGACCTGTATGCAGTCTACCCTGAAGCTGATATTATGTAAGTGCGTTTTTTCGTATTCCATATATAGTACAATGAGAAATTGCCAAAAAACGATCCACAGTAGTCCGGTTTTTATATTTGAAAGTTGATACAACTGAATATTTGCCAGAATAATTTAATTTATATTAATAAAAATTCGAAAAAAAAATTGCGAAGTTCAGACCAGCAGGGGTGAAATCGTGTAAGCTGATTTTTGATAGTACACTATCAATATCAAGAAAATAGGTCTGTGTAATGTGATATTCGATTTCAACGTTTTAACCAAACAATTTGACATAAAATAAAAACTTTAAGAAGGGGGTCTGTTCGTAGACTACTACATTAACATGTATTTTGTATATACCTTAATCGAGATGAAATGAGCTTGGTTCGCCTCGATTCCGGTCGGGGATCGGAGTCGAGTCAAAATTTGTGAAGAAAAACCTGTGTGGAGAAGTTGGTTTTACAGATAATGCATTATGGTCAGTTTATTTGCATGTTTGTGTACAAAAAATATAGTTTTGTTTTAATCAAATAAAAAAAAATTGCACATGGAGTAGGTAGCTTATTCTTATATGGTGCTGAACTATTGTTTTTCATTGTTTAACATGAATAAAACTATCTCACTTGCACTTCATAAGAAACATCGAAACACCATTTGCATTTTAGAAAGTGCTGTCAAACTTTATCATTTTTAAATCTTCTTGTGCGGTGGAAACACCAAAAAGATTTATCTAATCTAAACTGAGATAAACCTTTGGTGGAAACATAGCAAAACTTAATTATCTTTTCTATTGTTTTCTCTTGCAAAATAAGCCCAGTTAGTCCATTTTCACTAACAAAAGTAAATAATATTAACAGTAATAGATTGATTTTTTCCCCAATGGAAAACACACCTGATACCAAATGAACTACTCAACGAACACAGCCATCGAGATACAAATGCAATATCAATCGTACCAACATTTGAGAACGAAATCACAAAGATCCATTCGAGACTCGTATAAATGTCAAAAACCCATCCATAGTAAGATTCTACTCTAACTTTTATCGGTAGAATTCATACTATGGATATTGTTTTCGTTATTCGTGTAAGATCCTACCATACTATGGATAGATTTTCCAACAAAACACGGGTATTGTGACAAAAATTAAGCTTAGTAGACTCCGGTGGGCTTGACACCTAGCTCGTATGAGCTCGGAAAATCTTTTGTAGTTAAAAAAGTTTCTTAAAAGTGATAGAAGGAGGCCTATAAGAAACAGGACCCCAACCCATATTCTTGTTGTTGTCGTAAAACATCCAAAGATAATCAATACTTTCTTTCACAGAACTCACAGGAACACATTTCTTTAAAAGTAATAGGCCATTGCTGTAATGATAAATTAAATAATTGATGAATTGGTTGATGCCTACTATAAAAAATTATAACTTATGCCCGGAACCAAATTGTTCATGACTATTTGAAAGTATACTTATAGCTAACGCAACTTTATTTGTAATCTTTTTTTTTCAAGTCACTGGTCTGTAAGTCATTTCTTTAGAAACGTTTCGCCAATAAGTCATTTCAAATTGAGAAAGTTAAACGATAGAAAAATGTCAATATCACTCATACAACTTTTTTGTATGAAAGGTCGGCTACAACCAATCTCAACTGAGAAAACCCTTTACATAAATATCGCCTCTATAAACTACGTCTTTATTCCACCCAAAATTAAAATTAACTAAGAACAAACTTCTTAATATTTGAGTCCGCTTCACCTCTTAAATCAACAACGGAAAGTCATAATTCATGGGTCCAGTTGCAATATGCGTTCGTTTCATGTTGCAATTACATCAAGACACCAAACTTCCTCCTGCAACAACTTCATTTATTTTTGGATCCTATATACATATGTTTATGTATGTACATAGGTACTCGTATTGTATAATCAAGCAGATTTTAGTAACTCGAAACTTATAAACGGCTAACAAGTTTGCGTGACAATTTTCTCGCGGACGTGTTTGCATTTCTTTTTTCCTTCGTATAGGTATTTTTTTGTTTATCTTCCAAGAGGACTCCCAAGTGCTTGGATTTACTAAAGTTTATCCCTTTACCCAAGGAACACAATATTCTATGTGCATACAATACACCATCGAGTAACAGGAAAGGGGAAAAGTGTGTAGTGCTGATGCAGCACCTGATGCAACAAACAAAACCAACAACAACAAATTAAATAAAATAACACAACACAATACTTATATCATAGTTAAGTTTTACACTGCAAGTCGATAGATTAGAGTCTCCCCTCTTCTTGTAAAATGAAAAGGAAACTGAAATAAGACTTCGTATTAGGGGTTAACGAGTTTTGATATTGAATAGTTTGCTATTTGGGTAGATGTATTTCAAAAGCATCGCAGTTTCACTTCGTTTGCTCTGACCGGCTTCTTTGAACAAGAAATCATTCTTGAATGTTGCATTGGTTGAAAAGGATTGGGTATATTCTCCTTCTAATGTTTCCATTGTGACATCGACCTGGTTTCCCTCATTTCCATCCCCACTCCCGAACGCTTTTGACATTTTATGAAGACTGAAACACACACTTTTTAATACGTTGCCACTCTGAATTTAAACTGCAGGAACGATAGAAATTTTTGTTTAAGCTGTTGTTAAAATATTGTTGTGTCATTAAAAACATAGGTATTTCAAAGCATTCGTCGCTAATGAACACAATTATTGAATTTTCAAGGAGACTCCGGTAAATATCGAAATTTTTAAAGATTCTTTAACCTAATGGTGCTAATGGTGGCTAATGGTGCGAAAGCGCAACGTCTCACGTTTGGTCTCCAGGGACTTAATTGATACTTTTTTTTATAGCGTTTTAAAACATATATTGGACGTTTATTGAATTATCTAATCGACCTGGTTTTGGATTTAAAAAAAAAATTATCTCTGGAGTTTTTAATATCTTCAAAATTTACAATTTTGAAAATTTTTAGGTAATATTTTCAAACTTAAAAAAAAAATGAAAAAAAAATTTCAAAAAAAAACTTTACAAACATATAAACAAAGATTGAAATTATAATCTAAAATAAAATTAAACCAATTTTTATGGGTAATTTGCCTCGCAGGTGAGATTAAACCTCTACGTTGCGTTTACGCAACATTAGCCAAATGCAGTAGCAAAAGCACAAAGAAATAATATTTTTCTTTTGTCCATTTTTGATATCATTAGATAACCAAAATGATTTTTTTATAATATTAAAAATTGGTGTGTGTGTAAAGCAATCACATACATGTTTGCGCCATACAAAAATTCATTCACCAAATAGGTAAAATCCTTTGGAAAAGCCGTTTAACCCATCCGCGCGAGATAATTCTAAGAAATGATTATACAGTAGTAAAAATTGATTCATTTTTTCAAGATATAGTGTGCATTTTTATCTAAAAAAAATCATTCAACAATTCGAGGTATATTTATTGGAAAACCCTTTTCCCATTTCCTTAGATTTAGCACACTTTTTGTATTTACATTATTACCAGGTATAAAAAACGGGCTGCATATTAAAAAATCCATAATGTTGAAAATAAATATTTCGGGTATATAAGTAGGTACGTGTAACTCGTTCTAAATTTCACTTATTACGTACAAATCGTCAGTTGTGCAAACAAGTGTTTTTATAAAAATATCTGTGTTTTAAAGTTTAAAAAAAACTATTATGTATCGCCAGAGGTTTTTGTCGGCTAAAGAACTAGAAGATTTGTTAATGAATCCTAGTTCAGACGAAGATGATGAATTGAACCAGAAAGTAGATAAAGCTATTGAAACAAACGTGATTATTTTGCCTCCTAAAAATGATGCTTTGAGTGACCATGAAGAAATTGATGATAACGTCCAATTATTGGAAGACGTGAACATATTGCCAAATGAACTAGCCGGTGAATTAGAGCTGGAATGCCTATTAGACGATCTACAATGTGAGCCAAATGATTCGGAAAATGTATCAACATCACAAAATATTGCATCAACTTCTAAAAAGGAATCGACGTCTTTTCAATATAAATTATCAAAGTGATCAAAGAGCCATCGAGTTGGCTTTTCAAATACTCCGAAAGACGTATCAAGTGAAAAGATTCAAGCGATCTATAAAAAAATAGGTAAGTTTAAAATAAAAATCACTCAGAACTTCCTAAGTTGAATCCAATCCTTTTTTCTTGTAGGCAGTTTCAATCCTCTTCAAATATTCTAATTATTTCTTGATAATGAGATTATCAATTTCATTGTTGAAAGCACCAATACGTATGCTAATGCGGATAGAAATAATTTAACATTCAAGACAAATTTCAATTAAATCCGTACATTTATTGGAATAATGTATTTTTCTGGATTGCATACAGTTCCACAGTTGGATTTATATTGGTCCAATCAACCACTCTTTCGCTGCAATATAATAAAAGAAGCCATTAGCCGAGACCGCTTCAAACTTATCAAATCGTTCTTACATGCCTGTGATAACAGTACAATTGATCCCAGCGACAAGTTTGCTAAAGTCTCCACTCTAAACAACATGTTCAATAAGAATTTTACGAGACTTCTTTCTAATATCGATGTTCCAGACCAACACACAGTTACTTTTGACAATTTTTTCACGTCGCACAAACTGATTTGTCGTCTCTCAGAATTGGGTTACTTCGCAACAGGTAATTTAAACTTACCATTTATTTATACTAAAAAAATAATTTCTTTTATACCAATCTACAGGCACTGTTCGTGAAAATAGAACTGGTAAAGGAAAGTTGACAGAACCCAAACAAATGAAGAAACAAAATAGAGGAAGTATGGATTTTGCATTCGACAAGGAAAATGAAATTGTCGCTGTTCGTTGGAACGATAACTCCATTGTAACAGTTCTTTCAAATTATTTGATGGACCAACCAATCACCCAAGCAAAACGGTTTGATCGAAAAAAAAAGGAAACACGTCAACATTCCCATGCCCAATGCAATCCATGAATATAATTCCACGATGGGAGGAGTGGACTTGTTTGATAATGCTATCAGCAATTACCGGATACAAATTCGAGGAAAGAAGTGGTACTGGCCACTTTTATCAAATGCATCGGATGCAGCATTGGTAAATGCATGGAAAATTCATGGCATTTCCAAAAAGTTTGCAAAGGAAAAACCAATGTCACAACTTGAATTTAGGACATATGTTGTAGACTCCTTACTGCGATCATCAAATATTCCGCCAACACATCAAAGGGAAGGAAATCCCAACGAAATGGTTCAATTTGATGATACAAAACATACAATAATAAAAATGGAAAAGCGTTTTCGATGTCGAAATTGTTCCAGTCAAACCATTATTTGTTACAAGAAGTGTAAGATCCCAATTCATCCAAAATGTTTTGATCCATACCACACAAGGACCCATTCTTCATAATAATATGTATCATCATGAAGTTTAAAGCACACAACCACTAATAATATTTTATACGTCTTCGCCTTTCCAAAAACAATATTCAAAATAAAGCTTATACCTAAATTTTACAACAAAAAAACTCAAAATTTTTTATTAATTCTGCTACCCCTTTCGGCTAATGTTGTGAAAACGCAACACGAATTTTCCGGAAAACTAGAAGGTTTTAAAATTTTTTTTTCAGATTTCACTAAGTTCAGATGTAAATAGACAGCATATGAAATTTCAAGCTTCTAGCTCACCTAGAACTAGTAGCCACCGGAAATGTGTTAATCATGTACCAATCGTGACCAAGAGATGTAAACTCTTGTAAACAATTCTGCCACATTTCATGTTACTTGAATAATTTTTTAATGATTCCTAAGCATTATTACAAATATTTGTAAAACTTTTCAAGGTTTGTCTTAGCATCTTTTCCACTTGCAAATTCTTCACTATGACGTTTAGCGAACATGAGTACAAACATGTATGTACTTTGTTAACCAAATTATTTTTCAACGTCTTTTTTCAGCGAAATTGTCGGCTTTGGCAGAAAACCTACATCGAAAACTCAAGTTTTCCCATAGACTATTCGTAAGCCATAAGTTTTCGTACCTCAGCAACAAGTTTAATATCAAACATGTCGAAAACTAGTAGTAATTCAAAAATGAATTAAACAAAAAAACCTTTCGAAGCATTCAGCGCTCAATTAAATGTAAGTAAAACAGCTGATGGCTGCTGTCAAAAGAAATATTTCACTTTAATATGTTGAAATTTTGTCCACAGCTCCAGAGGTTTAAATTTAAATAAACATTGATTTTGTTAAAGACTTAGGTATGTGTACCTGTTGATAGTTTTGGCAGAGCAATTTCTAGGTTTTAAGTTGAAGATTAAACAGTTTTTGAATAAAATTCTTTTGGAACATATCAATTTCTTCATTTTCATTACTCCCTTTTCAAACCTGAGAGCAATATCAAAGAGTTGATTTAACAACTGCTTTAAAAAATGTATACTTTAATTTCGGAGAATTGGCACATTTGGAAAATTACTGTTGAAAAGCCTATTTGATGTGGTTTTTAAAATGGCGATGTGTTCTGACCCTACTTATTCAAAGCTGAAGCTTGTGCAACTGTGGATATTCATGGATTTTGCTCCTGAGCTATAATAACTGATTTTTATGGCTGATATTGGAAGATATTGATTTGATGGAAAAAATAAAATTGAAAATTTCATGAACTTCTCATTCCTCGAAGAGTTTATTCCAATTTGTTTTGATATGGTGCTGCAACCGTACCCGTGGTTACTATTTGGCTGATATAGTTTTTGATTGTTAATATCTAAATAATAAATTATTTATATTTATCGTACAAATTTCTCATTTGTTGTAAGTATTCAAAAGCAACCTTTTATTGAAAAATCCTGAAGTTCGCTAGTTCTAGTCACTTCCTTATCTGTTATCCTAAGTGCTTCGTATCTCCAATTCTCATACTTAAAAAGGTTGTTGTTTTGATAACATAAGTAAATAAAATTTCAAAAATTCTCACATTGAGAACTTGAAGATGTATGAGGAAACACTTGACATACAATTTTAGAAAAAATTATAATTTCTTTTCAGGTAACTCTGAGTGTACATACACTTTAGTGCACATAAAGTAAGTTAATCGTGAAAAAAGGAGAACTACATTTAACAGTTTCTCTTAAGATTTTTGCTTTAAGAACAACCATCTTCTCCTGCATCTGAAGGATGAAGTTATCTATATATGTATATCCTGATGTATTTCAAAAATATCCACCAAAAGGGGTATAGTTAAGTGGGCGTCATTGCAAGGTGCTGCTGAATTAAATCGGAATCCTTTACTCATTTACAGAAAATTCTTCTAAGAATTTCAAAAACGTAGTTGATAGGTAGTTCGTTTGAATTTTGAGTGGAGCAATATTGAAAACACAAAACCCAACCCTTTTTATGTCATTGAAAGTCATTGTAAATAAATAAATAACGCAGGTCGTCATTTTCTTTGTCATTGTCTATGTCCTTATCTTAGTCCTTATTCGTCGTTGTTGTCGTTGCTCGTTGATATTTTTGTTTTGGAATTTGAAGAGAGTTGAATTTTCGTAGCATAATTATAGTTCAGTGATGAATTTCAAACGACTTCCTTTGTTTTCCAAAGACTTTAGATACTCGAGCACTATATTCCTTTACTTCATAAGAAGAACGATCTAAGACGATGAACTAAAACCATTGTTACTGTCATCCCGGATCACCATCATCATCCCTGAGCTGGCGCTGGCGATATCCGTGTTTTCTCTTCATTAAAATAATATTATTCTTGGACGTTAATGGATTTTGATTGGCTAATAATCGCACTATCGTGCTTTAACTTGAGAATTTTAGTCTTATTTGTCTACGGCAAAATAATAGTCGTCTTTTGTATAGTGAAAATAATTGAATTTAAATATAGCAATGGGTATACTCAGAAAGAAGAGGCTAAAGCTCTGCCAGTGACTTATGTATATGTCAAAAAGAAGGATAAAGGTTTTGACTTTTGATTATAATAATTATTTGTAAGGAGTTTGACATTTGGGTTTGTTTAATGTTTAAAAGCTCTTGTGACTTCGAATAATGGAGTTGGTTATTGTTTTTTTTTTATAATTTAACACTTAATAGAGTTAAAGGTTAAAGCACCAACATAAGATTCAGAAACAGATTATGCATGAAATGTGGCAGTAGTTATTAAATCTCTGAAAACAAAAATTGTCTTTGTATTACCAAAAAATAGAAACTGCTCTAAGGAAGAAAGGTTAGGTCAAAGTGGCTGCGGATACAGGCTCCACACACTTAGCCCAAAACAAAAGGCCCGTTGTGAAACCACATGAATCTAGAAAATTACTTCTTACTAGTCAAACCATTTTGAGCTTTTTATAAAGCGAAGAAGATATTTGATATCCTTATTAGCTAGTTCACTGGGGTTATCAAAATAGTAGTCTTCCAGATGAAGTTTGCATCTTAGTGAAAGAGCAGGGCAAGTGCAGAGAAGGTGAGAGATTGTTTCCTCTTCTTCCTCGTCCATACAGCTCCTGCAGAAGTCATTTGAGGCTACTCCAAGTCGTATTGCGTGTCTGCCTATAAGACAGTGTCCCGTAAGGACACCTATTAGGGAGCTAATATGAAGTCTGCTTTGAGATAGCAAGTCTTTAAAGCGCTTTAGGTCCAGTGAAGGCCATATGAGTTTTGTAACTGCGTACGTTGGTAAATTGTGCCACCTAGAGATTTTTATCGTAAGAGCTGTTTCGTTTAGCAGAAGTTTACATGTAGCTATCGGTATACCTATCTTCTCCCTTTCAGGTGAAATAAATATGAAGGTTCCATTTTTAGAGAGTTCATCGGCTCTACAATTTCCTGTGATGTCTCTGTGGCCCGGCACCCAACAGAGGTGAATGTTAAATTGCTGCGCCAGCGCCATCTCCATAAGAGACGATCGACAATCGAGGGCCGTTTGAGATTTGGTTGAGACACCGTAAAGAGATTTAATAGCAGCCTGACTGTCAGAGAAGATGGGGATATCAGAAGTTGATATCACGTTTTCTCTCAGCCAGGAGAGAACCTCTTTGATCGCTAAAATTTCCGCTTGGAAGACGCTACAATGATTAGTGAGGCGGAATGAGATGTTTAGATTAAGCTTTTCTGAGTACACCACCACTACCAACTCCCTCATTTGTCTTGGATCCATCTGTATAAAAATGAATGCTTTTGTCATCCAGGAGTTTTTTGTCTTCCCATTCATCTCTGGATGGAATGGATACCTGGAAGTTTTTTCCAAATTGGGGTTTTGAAATAGTGTAGTATATGGACTTTGGTATAGAACCAAAGCGGTTCAAAATGATGGAGTGCCCCACATTGTTGTTGGTCCATTGAGATGAGACGTTGAGTCTTACATAGCTGTACTCGCTGCCACTTGTTTGCTGAAGATGTCGAGGGGTGTCAGATGGAGGAGAGTGTCTAACGCTGCTGAGGGTGTGGTTCTCAATGCCCCGCTTATGCAGAGACATGCAGTGCGTTGGACTCTGCTGAGTAGTTGTAGTATGTGACTTTCTCCAGTGCAGTCCACCATACTGCGAGGACGAGGTCTGTTTTTTGAGGAATAATACTGATTAATACTAAGTCCGAGGTCTCTCAGTGTATTAGGGTGCTCTACTGTGACGGCAATAGCAACATCATCGGCATACGCAATCACTCTGTATAGCCTTCCCTCTCAAGGGATATTAGCAGTTCGTTAACCACTATGTTTCACAGGGGACAGAACACCACCTTGCAGAGTGCCTCTACTGACAAACCTTTTCGTACAAAAATCCCCCATCTTAGAGTTGATGATCCTGCTTTTTAGCATTAGATTAATCAACTCACAGAGTGAGTATTCGACGTTTAGGGTCGTCATAGCAGAAGTGATAGCGGATGTGTCGACGTTGTTGAAAGCGTCCTCAATATCCTCAATATATCAAGGAAGAAAGCACTTGATGCTGTTAATTTTAAAAATCATTTTTTAAATAATTTCTTTTAATTTTTAGAATTTTATTTTTAATTGGCTTCTTCCCGGAAAAAGCCTTTTCAATAGTTTAGTTTGATTTTGTTGGCTTTCAGAGTACAGTTGGGCTTATACTTACTTTTCTAAATCCTAATGATAATATTGTTTTGGACAGTATATAGACATAAATTTAGCATAAAAATATAATAAAAATCTTATATTTTTAACGCATTGTTAAGTTTATAAAATTAGAAGGTTTTATTAAGTGCACCCTGTATTATGTTTCGAATGTTTGCTTATGCATGTTCGACTTTATGTTTTTGTTTTGTTCTGGTCTTTGGCAAAATCCTTAACTTACATACGCAATACACGCGTGATTTATTTTTGCTTTCGTAATATTTCTTACTTTTTATTTCCACAGATGAAAGAATTTGTTTTTAATTAATGAGTAGTGCGTCGCCGTCGTCAACAAACATTCCTAGAAGTATCAGTTTCAATAAGCTTATAATTCTATACAGTTCAGTAAACTTATGATATTTTTAACATACAATGAAGCATGTTCAATGAAGAAATCAACAGCTGGAAAGTCTCGAAGACTTAGTCGTTAGTTACATAGGATTTTTAATACTTCCAATATATTCATAACTAAGATAATGTTTGTTTACATAGTTCATGTTGTACTTCAATTACTTTCATCTTTATATTGATTTGAAATATAATGAGTTACTTAAAGTCTATCAAATTCTTATTTGAGATCAAAGTATTTTAAATGCATTTTTGTTGAAAAAAATTGTTGAACAAAAATACAAAAACAAAAGTTTCAAACAAAATTTTACCCTACAAGTTCGTTTGTATGCAAAAGGGTTTGAAGTACTGTTTCCAAAATTCAGTATAGTACTCTTTGGTCAAACTGCTTAACAAAACGATTTTCCGTTTTTAGACTATTAACAGCATTTTAAAATACATTCGAATTTTGATCAACCAGATTTTTGAAGTTCAGAATTTTGTTCATAGAGAATTTTGACAGAGATAGTGTTGTAAATCAAGAACCATACTGTACTAACTTGGTTTAAATATTATATAAATTTGTATGTAAATATCAAATTGGTGTTTGGTTGTCTATGCTTCCTTATTTTAAGTATCAAACCAAATTATTGTCCTTTACTTCATCTTGAAAACCACCCTTCTCAATTTTTCTACTTTATTTTTATCATAACAGCTTCATCAAAAATTATTTTTAATGATTTACTATATGAGACCAGGAAGAGCAACCACACAGTTAAAAGAATTATTATAGGGTCCTTGTCTTCAAGTGTCAGGTACCCGTAGCGTGATGATCAGTGTCACCTAAAGTACTACCTTTTGCGCGAAGTTGACAAATATTCCAAGTAATTATTGTCATGAAAAGTGCTTTCTCAAATTAGCCGTTCGGATGCGCCTTAAAACTGTAAGTCCCTTCTATCCCTGACAACATGTTCGGTCCTCAATATCTCGTGAACTATAGAAGATATTGACTTCGAATAAGTTTCATCCCATTTTTAATTGTTCAATAATAATAATAATAAAAGCTTTTAAGAAATGGTATTAAAATTTTTAAACATTGGTTTTCGACTAAATGTCTTGTTAACAAAAATAGATTTTGAAATAAAACTATTTCATCAAATGCAAAATATTGTTCGTAATGTTTAAATTTTGTAGAATAATATAACTGATAACTTTTTTAACAGAACACGAAAACCTAAAAACCTTTTAAGTAAGACAAATGGACAAACGGGATGGGAAGTTATCAGTGTGGGTCGCATCCCAGCCCCTTTTTTTAATTGACGTTTTCATTTAACCAAAAATGAGCTTCATTACCAAAAAAAATTATAAAATTTACATTTGATGACACAATATTTAGCAAAACTCATTGTAGCATACCGATTGCCCGTGAAGTGCTGGTTAGTGCGTAGGACTGTCATGCTAGAGATTTTTGGGTTCAATCCCTGCTTGCGCAATCTAACGTCTTTTGTCATGGGTACTGCTTCTTGCGAGAAATTGACAAATCCTCCAAGAGTAATTCTTGTCATTTAAAATGCTTTCTCAAATTAGCCGTTCGGACTCGGCTTAAAACTGTAGGTCCCGTCCTTCCTGACAACATTACACAATGGTAGTGAGTTGTTAGTCACTAGTTCTCAAAGGACTGTTGCCACCTCATTCATTTATTTACGCCGATTACCCGTAAAGCACAGTAAAGATGTACTTACATTTTAATATTAAAAAACGGTTAAAACATTTTTAAATCTTTGTTCATTTAAGTAGTTTTATATCTGAGCGCAATTTCGCAAAATTCATTAAGTTTGACAACATCCATTTCATTCCGATAAAAAGACCTTTCTGAATATATTCCTTCTGATATCTCTGAGAATGGGGTATTTTCCAAAGAAACAGACAGTATCTTGTCCTTCTGGTAGGATGTACAGCACATATTAAACTTTTGCCGTAAATCAGCCCTGTGTGGAATGAAATTTATATCAAATAGTTTAATACGTAGTTAGACCAACATTAAAATTACATGGACATTATATCAATCATCGCGATGACTCTGTGGCTTCAATTTTGAAACTATACTGTCAGGTTATTAGTGACAGCTGACAAAATAGCTGATCTTAACTCAAAGTTTATACATTTTAAAATTTTTTAATTAATTTTGTATATGTACAAACAAATTTTCAATTTGAGTTTAAAAATGTTTTTAGTATGCAGTTATTTAGAGCATATTAATATATGTTACACATTTAATTTTCGATAGAATATTGACCCGTTTTTAAGATATCGAATTTTGAAAATAATTTTTTAAAAATCCAAAAACTAAAATTTGACATTACTATGAGATTATTAGCACTTGTGCAGAAATATTATTATTGAAATGGCTATTAGTTCTTAAGAAAACTTAAAAACAAAATAACGGTTCAATCGGCGGTACCCTTCTGGAGCAAAACAAACATTTTTTTTTTATAATGAAAGAAGCTAAATTAAGAAAAAAAATTAGTGAACATTTATTAAAAATCTATCGGTTCGTTTTTGAGAAAATTCGAATTTTCGGCCATCATAAGGTTCACATAGACATTATTGGGATCATCGCGTTGATCCTGTGGCTTCAATATTTTGACAGCTGAAACAAAAATAGTGTTGTCAAATAAAAGAATTTAAATGCCTCTTAAAAAACACAATTTATTATAAAAATAGATACATATAATTGCAAAGTTACAATATATACACAATCTCAAAAAAAAAATTTATTTTGATGTACCTATATGTATTTTTAATGCCATTCACATTTGCTATCAAAGTATCTCAAATCCTCTAGCCTCTTTTTAACCTTGAACTACAAGAGAGATATTTCTTTGTGTGGTTGGTCCACTCGTTCATTTTGTTTCAGTTTATAACAAGAAGAACAACTCCCATTGGAGTAAATTTAACCTATGTAATGTAATAAAGCTCCTTTTGAACCCTCATAACCTAATGAGAAAATATCCTTGTTGCTTTGATGTTTAAACTGCTTCTTTATTTTTGGTATATTCCTTTTTATTTATTTATTGATTTAGATTTTTCATAAATTGAAGTCCATAATGGAAAATTTATCGTTCGTCTTAGTTTTTTTTTTTTATATTTTTCAAACACTCCCCTATACCGACTTTCATTCATGTACATTTTAAAAAAGGACTCTCACACAGAGGGAGTCCAGGTGACTCCTTCGCCCTTCCAATAAACTCATCCACCCTTAAATATACATTGTGTCGATTAGCCTTGTATACATTTTTTATATTGAAAACTTTATCAATAATTCCTTCATTTTATTGGCATGAAGAAAATTGTTTTTAATCCTTTGCAAAAGTAAAAGTGAAAACAAAAACGTAAAACGTAAAACAAAACTCATCATCATCAAAGAACAAAATGAGAAATTCTCAAGACCTAATGCAGTGGAAATGTAAATAAACAAACAATTGCCCGGCCAAAAGAAGCTAAACTTTTATTTTACGATTTATTTTTCATCAGAAAAATGTGTCAAAGGAAAGAAAGTTATTTTGTTTAAATGTGCCAACGTCAATAAGGATGAGACATTACATTCGACGATGGGGACGGTAACGAAGACGGATTTTAATGATAAAAAGACAATACCCACCCAATCTCGTAGTATCAACGATATAGCAGACGGAAATAATCGTTTGCCAAAGATTGACGGCAAAAAGTAACTCTTGCCGTTCTTTGCCATAAACTAAACTTTGCCCCTTTAAACCTTTTTGTCATGGGCAGGTCCTGGTGGGTAATAGGAGACTATTTCTTAAACGATCTGTCTCATTGTCTGAGAACAAGAAGAAGACGACGACGACTACAACATCCGTTTAGCAGGAGCAGCAGGCAGGGCCAGGCCAGTTCGTGCTGGGCCGGGTAGCTTCGCTGGGTGCTATTGACATAAAAAGCAATCATTCTCAAATTGCTATTTTCCCAGGGAGGCCACCATTTTTAGGTGAGGAAAAAATAAGAAAGGGTAAAGGCAAACATTACTTTTTCTTTTTTGGAAACGGATTGGATTTTTATTCATTTTTGTTCCTTTGTTTGCTTGTTATTGGAAAGGGTAAAGAAGAGATAAACACAAATTCAAACCCTAGCTGAACCGCTGAACAACAACGGCTGAACTCTGTTGCTCTATTCCTGATGTTGCCCTGCCCGATGATAGTAACGGCCGGTCGGTCGGTTGGGGGTAGTTACAGTGATTTATTTATTGAATATCAGACAGAGCAAAGCTGATGGTTGTTGAAGGTACGAGTGTGAAGACCACTTCCATTATTCCGAATGAAAAAACAAAAGCGACCCAGTGCCATTAGGGTCGGCAAACCCTTATAAAGTGTGCAAGCAACCATTATGCTCGTAGCGTTAATCTGCCAACCTTTTATTTTCAACTTGAAAGTTGGTCAGTTTGACAATGGTATACAAGAAAAAAAAGGATAAGCTAGGTGAATATCATCTGACGAATAAAATGGTGTAAGGTACACAGTAATTTTTACCATAACATAAATTTGACCTTAAAAGAAGTATAGTGTATTTTTAAAAAACCATTAACTATGCATGGTTGCTTTTCAAGTTAAGCAGGACAAGTTTATGAATTTTAAAGTTCCAAAATGGAAAGCATAAAATGTTGTAACTTAAGATGACAAAAAAAGGTTTCTCTGAACTGACATAAGCAGACATTAGGCTTGACAGAGCCAAAAAAACTCGGTTAATGCTGAAAATTTGAAGCTGGAATGTGGCTCACAGTGATAAATTCCCTTTAGTGTCCTTTAAAATAATTTTATTTTTTAAATAAGCTATGTACAATGTCAATTAGGGTACATCGAAAAGTATGCAATCAATACTTTAAGTTCTTTCTGTCGAGATATTCGGAAAAGTAAACAAATTTAGTTTGGCATTTAGGGAAGGATTTAAATAATTTGTCCGCAATTGTTTTTAACTTAACCTATAGGAAGATTTTACATTTACTTTGAAAATTTTTACATTTCCCTACATTTAAAAAAACATTTGAATCAAAATCAATCATTTTTATAGAGATAAAGAGCTAGCACAGAATTTGACTTGCAGTTGCATTATTGTTTTTACCGATGAAAACATCACTGAATGTCTAAAAAAAAGAAAATGTGAAATAAGCCTTGAAAGAGCGACTAGCAGTGCAGTGACAGACTTTCAACAGAGAATACTATATCTATCCGTAATGTGTATGTACCATTGTTGTTTGTAGCTATTGATCAAAAATAGTTCCGAAAAAAGAGGCACACTGATAACTTCAAATCCCGTCTGTCGATTTTTCTTGCTTAAAAGTTTCTGGGTTTTCGTGTTGTGTTAAAAAAGTTGTCAGTTAAATTATTCCTTAAAATTTCAAAATTATCAACAATATTTTGCATAAAATGAAATAGTTTTATTTCAAAACCTAGTTTTGTTAACAAGATTTTTAGTCGAAAACAAATTTTTACCAATTTTAGTAGCATTTCTTAAAAGTTTGTATTTTTTATATAAACAAATACAAATTGGATGAATGAAATTAATTTAAGCGATATCGAGAACCGAACATCAATTTTTACCAAATTTGAGTACTTTTTTTTTGTAGATTATATTTTTTTGAAAAAACGGACTGAATATCGAAAACAATATTTTCTGTGAGATAAGCCAATATTTTTAATTTTTGAAAAGCTATTTGAGTCGAAAATCAATTTTTACCAACTTTTGTTAATTTTTTAGTCGCACAGAATTATTTTGGAGATACAAAAATTTTTTTGTTCGTAACATTTTCGAGGTGACAAATATTTTTGTTCAGTTTTTTTGATTTATAAAAAAAAACCGTTAATTGGAATTTTTTCCAAAAATATATTTGTTTGGTATCACGTTACAGTATATAATATAAAATTTAATTCAAGTCTCTAGTGTTATTGGTTCGTGAGATATTTAGGGTTAACCTAAATTTTCACCTTTTTTTTAAATTGCAATGGTAAAAAAACCACCGACTCAATTTTTTTGAGAGCCCTTTCTGCATCTGTTTGGAATCTTTAGAGGTCTGTGGCTCGATCACTTGAAATGTCGGACTCTACGCTCAGAAAAAGACTAAAGTCCTTGAAACCGGCCACAAAACTGGGAAGGTTTGACAAAACTTTTACAAAAGAAATGGAGCAAGACCTATGTAAATATATCAGGATGGTTGACGGGATGTTTTATGGCTTGACAACAAAAGGTCTCAGACAACTCGCGTTTTCTTTCGCTGTAAGCAACAACATTTCTCATCGTTTTAATACCAGCACTAAAATGGCATGGAAAGACTGGCTAAGAGGTTTCATGCAGAGACATCCTGATCTGTCACTTAGACAGCCTACTTCTACTAGTGTAGCTCGGGCAATTGGTTTTAATAAGCCTCAATGTGATCGTTTTTTCAATAATCTATTGGAACTGATGACGAAATATAAATTTTCTCCTCATGCCATTTATAACATGGATGAGACGGGCATATCGACTGTTCCAAATAAGCCCCAAAAAGTTATTTCTTCGAGAGGAAAACGATGTGTTAATAATAATTTCAAGTGGTGAAAGAGGGCAGAACGTGACAGTGGTCTGCGCAATGAGTGCTAGTGGACATTTTATACCACCTACATTCATATTTAAGCGCAAGAAAATGAAAGACAGCCTGCTGTATGGTGGCCCACCTTCTTCTCTTGGGTTGGTTTCTGATACCAGCTTTATCAATGGCGATATTTTTCCAAACTGGCTCCAGTATTTCCAAAAACATGCTAAGCCTTCACAAGAGAATCCAATTCTTTTAATTATGGATAATCATGCGTCACATTGCACTCTTAATGCTGTGGAATTCTATCGGCAAAATTACATTCACGCCTTGACGCTGCCTCCTCATAGTAGCCACAAAACACAGCCTCTTGACCGTTGCTTTTTCAACAGTGTTAAGAAATTTTATACTTCTGAATGTGAGAAGTGGCTTTTAAACCATCCAAGTCGTACAATTATAATGGACCAAATTGTTTTCATTTTTACCCCAGCTTACTTAAGAGCAGCAAACGCAGCCAATGCTATCCAAGGCTTCAAAGTGACTGGAATTTGTCCATATAATCCCGATGTTTTTACAGAAGAGGATTTCTTACCCACTACTGTAACGGAAAGGCCGCTTCCGGAAGAGCAAGCAACATCTAATGCCGATACACTCACACCATCTGTCGTAGAATCCGCTGGGATAAGAAACACTTCACCAATCTTACCACCAGAAGATGTGAACTTTTCACCAATTCTGGAGCCAGCTGAGACAGTACCTAGTCAGCCTTAGAGCCTATGTTTTACCTATCAATTGATCCTGTGGACAATGCTGCTCAAGGAATAGTGTCAGAATTAGTCATTGACCCACTCACAAATAAGCCTAGCGGATCCGAATCAATAAATGATCCCTTTTTATCGGTATTCGAGGTAGCACCCCTACCTCGTGGTGATCTTATAAGGTCAAACAGAAAGAAAAAAAGATCTGACATAATAAGCAGCTCTCCATTTAAGCAGCAGCTGGAAGAATCAATTCCTACCAAAAAGAAAGCAAAGACAAATTCGACAAAAAATAAAAAGCCAAACATAACGCCAACTAGAAGCGAATGGAACTGTCCAGGATGTCTGGAAATTCACTCCGAACCTTTAGTCGATGACTGGATAGAATGTTCGTCATGCAAGGAATGGTGGCACGAAAAATGCACTGTTTATTTTAAGACAGGCATTTTCATTTGGGATTTTTGTGATAAATAGCTCCCTCGCACTCTTACAAATCAAGCTGCGCACTCTTACGCAATACCATGGATATAAGAGTGCGCAAATATACTATTATGATTTTTTGTTTATAACTAATGAATTAATTTTTTTTTGTTACTAGTTTTAAGTTTTTTTCGTTACTTAAATAATAAAGTAAAAAAATAATTTAAAAAAAATGGAAAAATTCTGTTTGTTATTATTTTATTTGATGTTTTGTCTAAAGTGCGCACTCTTATACCATTCTACCCTACTTACTTAATTTCTGATTGTTTAGTGACTTCAGAGAGTCAATGCATTGGCTCTTTACGTTGCCGTGTTATTAAAGCTTAAGACAAAATGTTAGTTGAATTGTTTTAAGTTCATACAGATTTTGTATTACATCACAATTTATAATATAAATTGAATTGAAGTCGATAGCGTTATTAGTTCTTCAGATATTCAGGGGACAACCTAATTTGTCACCTTTTTTTTAAATTACTATCGTGCAAAAAAACATCCACTGGATTGTTGTTAATATCCTTTCTCTGTATTAATACAGAAAAAGGGGTACCCGATTACGCACAGTTGTACAGAAGTAGGGACGTACAAATGTACAAACTCCTGACGTTCGGTAGGACGAATGTACGCTCAAATGCGTGTAATAATAATTTATTTAGATTTGGGGGACCTTGAAACATTGAGAAATTTCAAAAAATGACAATTTGGCAATTTTACATTTTTCTTGAATTATTTTGGAGCTTCGATGTAATAATACTTTTATGAAATTTGTTGAATTTTTTGAATATGCCGTTCTTGCTAGTTAAACGTTTTCTCTTAACCACTAATTGCAGTTTTTGTAATCGGTCCTATTTTTTATGAATTGAAAATTTTAAATATTTCTTGACGTGGATATAAAGTTCTATTCACCATCATCTGCTAAACACTGTTAAACACCATTAAAAAAGTGTTAACAAATTAATTTAAGCACACATCAAAACGATTATTCAATCATTAAACAAAAACCAAATTGGTAAGGTATGAAAGTAGTGACTTTGAAATCATTAATGTGGTAAGTAATTTTTTCGCCGCAGGAATATTTCAGATTTTTGTTTGGAAGGTGTAACCATTTTCAAATTAATTTGAACTGATGCGAATAACGCTCTGATTAAGAATTTCGGGACTCCACACACTTAAAGTATCATGACAACCCAGCAGACACCCTAAATTCGATAAAAACACCTTTGATTTTTGAGGTCGCGAGATCATGGCAGTGGCGTAGAATGTTTGATAAGGTTGATAAGTACTCTAGGAGTCAAGGGTGGCAAAAATGTTTGATTTACTTGTAGACAGTTAATGTTTTGGCTCGCACCATAAACATTTTAGTTACGTTACTTCCGTTAAGGGACTCCCAATTGTTATCGTCTGTCACGCTATGTCTACAATTAAATATGACTTTTAGAACCTGTGCTTCTTCGAACTTTTGATCACACTATCTGCTTAAATCTAAAGAAAGATTTTCCCCTCGAACGAGACTAAGAGTAAGTTGTTCCGAAGCTTCAGATCAAGTTATGAATATTATACAAACATTTTATCTTGGAATAAAAAATAAAAACAGCCTTATTAAGAAACTTTCCAGCCTAAGTTTTGTTATCAAATTAAACACCGATATCAGCAACACGATTGAACAAACAAAAATTGTTACTAACCAATAAATAAAACATTGCAGACAAATATTCAAAGTCAGGGGCTGCGATGTTAGGAATACTTAATTCTTATTTTCTTTCCCGGAAATTCCTCGAAGTCCAGTGATTAGAACTGAAAGGAAACAAAACGATACTACTTTTGAAGCTTCCATGACAAAACCGAAAAACGACTGTATATTGTTGGCCTCGTCGGTCTTTTTAGGTTTTATAGTGTTCTTCTAAATAGAAGAAAAAGGATGTGTTTTATTAATGCTTCTTCTATAAATTAGGTGGCGTAACCGTCCCTTGAGAACCAGGGCCTAGTGACTTACAACTCTCAACCATTCCTGTGTGCGGAGGGGACCTACAGTTTATATGCCGAATCCGTAAGGCTAATTTGAGAAAGCACTTTTTCATGACAAGAATTACTCTTGGAGAATTTGTCAATTGCTCGCAAGAGGCAGTATCTACCCTTGAAAAAAACTTTAGGTGGTACATTCAGACCGAACCATGCTTCTTCTATTCGTAAAATTAAACCAAATTACACTTACACAAACGTCCTCGAGCTTAAAATTTGTATACCATTTAGACTCTCTTTCCCCGTAATGCAATTAAATGATAATTAAATTCCCCTGGATATTTTTGACAACATTTGCCGAGCAAATAGGATGACCGAGACGAGACTCAGTAAAACGAAACCGAGACGAGACTGAAATTTATCGATTTTGACGAGACCAAGACGAGACTAGCAAAAGTCTCGCAAGGTCAGAATGATGTTTTCACTCATGATAAGTAATCCGAAAGAGAATATTCTTTAATAGTGATACTTCAAGCCCCCGCCCGTGTCAAATCTGTTTAAACTGGTAGGTTTATGAACATCATAATATTGTTTTTTGAGCCAAAATGCAATATAACTAAAGGCCTTAGAAGACCCTAGAAGCCACAAATATATGTCGTTTTGGAATTTTTTTCTAAAGAAATACTACGAAATGAATCGAGATTACAGAAACGTTATCATATTATCATTATGTATTATAGTGATTGGCGCAGTCTAAACAGGAAAGTGAAAAAGAGGCTGGGATGCGACCCACCCTGATAACTTCCCATCCCGTCCGTCGATTTGTCTTGCTTAAAAGGTTTGTAGGTTTTCGTGTTTTGTTAAAAAAGTTATCAGTTGAATTATTCTAAAAAATTTAAAACTTACAAACAATATTTTTCATAATGATGAAATAGTTAGATTTCAAAATCTATTTTTGTTAACGAGATTTTTAGTTGAAAACCAATTTTTACCAATTTTAGTAGCATTTGCGTAGTATTTTTTGTAGATTTAATTTTTTTATGAAAAAACGGACTGTTGGATTTTTATAAAAAAATTACTGAATATCAAAAACAATATTTTCTGTGAGATAAAATCCTAAATTTTTGAAAAGATATTTGACTCAAAAATCAATTTTTACCAACTTTTAGTAATATTTTGTTTAGGTTTTTATTTTTTTTTTAAATAGTGCCAATTTAATTTTCCCAAAATTTTATCAGATGTCAAAAACGTTTTTCTTCGTTGCATAAGATTGTTTTCGACAAATCGGACCGATTGCAATAACTTCCTATGGGAAGTTAAAAATATTTCTGAAACTCGACAGATAATTGTTAATAATAAATAAAATATATAATTTAAATAACCTTAAGTAATTCCTAAATGAGTCAAGTGAATCTTTTGAAAATTGTGTGGGCCGGCCAACTTAAAACGCGTGTTCCAAATTTTAAGCAGTAGAAAATTATGAACTATTTTGCAACACCTTTAATACTTTTTTTTTGGCCAAAATTTATTGGAACACAATTTCTGAGAACCCACCGGACCATTTTAAATAAAAACAATAGAGTTTTTGAAAATTCTAGGGTAGCCTAGGTCCTAAAAAACAAAAATGTTGAAAAAGGACATAATAGAAATAGTTTTAGGTAGACTTATGAAATTCTCCTATCAATGCAAACAAACTCAAATATAGGGACAGCAATGTTTTTCGGCTTGAATGGGAGTTTTCATTTGTTTGTTTAAAGTCAACACCAAAGTGGTTGTGATTTTTGCATTTATTTTTGTGCCAATTTTTGTTGCTGTTTTTTAAGTGCTTTGTATTATCAACACAAAATCTAAACTTCAAAAAAGTAACTAACGAAAACTGAAAGAAAAAAGGAAACAAGGAAAATACACAATCTTTGACCATTTTGTAAACTTTTAAATTGGCAAGAAGAAAGAAAAACTGAATGTAAAAGCCCATCTCGTTTTAAGGGATAACAGAGATTAAACACAATTCTATTCGAATTACTTTTGAAAATCTAAATCGATATAATTTTTTCGGATGAACAAGATTCTTTCTTCTTCTTCCAAGCTGTTGCATATAATATGAGCAAAACTGTGCTAAAGGATATGTGAGTGATTTTTAAGTTAATCCTTGGAGTCGTATTTTTCAAATAATCACACTATTAAACAGATTGGTGTTTCATTTTTATTTTTCTTAGAAGACAAATGAAAATATTGTGGAGCATTGAAAAGGATGTGAGTGTAAATTTACACACGACTAAGTTCACTCTATTGATCATTTGAAAATATTATGGTAATTGGTTTAGGTATAGACCAAAAGCATATGAGCTGAAGCACACTTCAAAGGATATCTATTCTTCCGACTGATTTCACTTCTGACCTTTTTTTTAGGTGGTTGAGAGGTGGGGTAACTTGGAGCTAGGGTAATAGAAAATCTCTTCTACGAGAACTACCTTAAACACTACACAAAAACATAAACACATACCTAACACAAAGTGATATTGTTAAAACCCGTATGGCTGAGATTTCCAATTACTTTCCAACAAATCCTTTGTCCTTTTGAGAGGAAAATACCTACTTGCAATTTAAATTTAGTGAATTTACACATATTACACACCTATCGAAAAACACACGCAAACACACATTAGGTACCAAGGACTCGATGAACTTGAAATACAATAATTAAAGGTACAAAACTCAAGTTCTGACAAGTAAAGGATACATCCATCAATTGGGCTTAAGGATATTTGCTGTCGAAATTGTTTTGATTTTGGTTTCGATTTTGATGAGTGAGCAATTGTTGTACTGTTTATACAAACTTAAAGGCAATATAGATTTAAGAAGAGCTTAATAATTTAGTGTAGGTAATTATTCATCTAAAACTATTTATTATTTAATTCAATTTACTTAATCATACGTGTATATTTGTGTATATTTGTAGATACCCAAAATTAAGAGCACCTTTCCAAAACGAAATCATAGTTTTCTTTTTATTTTGAATTTTAAAACGAATAGCTAATTCGATAGAATGAAGCTATTCATTTGAATGCATTTTGTGTATTTTAAGTTTCTAACGAAAATTGTTTACAAATTGTATGAGTGAAATTAATTTGAGAGAAGCCAATATTCTTCGTTGTACAAAATTATTTTGGAGATGAAATAATTTTGTATTCGTAAAATTTTCGAGGTGACACATTTTTTGTTCAGTTTTTTTTTTTGAGTTATAAAAAAAAAATGTTAGTTGGATTTTTTTCCAAAAATATACTTGTTTGGTATCACGTTACAATTTATAATATACAATTTAATTCAAGTCTCTAGCGTCATTGGTTCGTGAGATATTTGGGGTTAAGCAACGTACGAACGAACGTACTCACGCACGCACAGACAATCTTTCTAAAAATCTTTTATTTCGACTCTAGAGACCTTGAAACGTCGAGAAATGTCAAAATTTTCAATTCGATAAATCGGACCCATTACAAAAACATAATATGGGAGGTTAAATATACTTTTGTGTTGCACCAGAAAGGTACAACCCGTTTTTTTTTAATTTTCTCTATTCCATATTTTCTAAATAATATGGGAAGATTTACATTTATTTTTAAAATTCGATATCCTTTAAATGGGCCAACATATATTTATGAAATTTGTAAAAAGTTTAAGCAAGCACTAACTAATTGTTTAAAATCAATTAGTTTTAAATAAAATTAAAAGTTTTTAAAATGAAAACTTATTTTATAAAAAAAAACAACTCTTCCGATTTTCAAAAAACTAAATTGGCATTTAAATTGTTCAAGACTACCATTATTTTGCAGGTACAATTTTTAATATAGGAAATATTTTTAAACAGGCTCTTGGATACATGACGACTTGGTCCAACAAAATCGTGCATTTTATTCTATTCGTCTTTAATTCTTTATATAGCTTTATTGTCTGTATCTAGTTTATCTTTGAGGCCTGGTTTAAATGAAATTTCTTCAATTCAACAATTGTAATTAAATATAATGAGAATAAAGGTCCTATTTATTCTGGTCTTAAGGATGAAGTCAAAAGAAAGTTTTATCGAAGCTACAGACACAAGAAAAAAATACATGCCTCTTTCCTGGATTGACGATCAAAGTCCACAATAAAAAATTGTTCTATAAATATTCAAACCCTACCCAACATTCAATGGCGGATCCAGGGGTGGGGGGGGTGGTCGTAGGAGTCATGACCCCCCCTGGGAGATAATTTGTTTGCTTTTTCGTAGGAATTCCCTTCAATTCAAAACTAATCGTATTGCGTTAATGGATATGACCCCCATTATATTATGAATTATTTATTTTTTGTATATGAAAACAACATTTGTATTTTACTTCCTTAAACTTTGTTGCTAAAAGTTATACTTTTAAATGAGGACTGGACCAAGAACATAATATGAATCGGCAATTCAGCCTATTCCAAAAACGCAGCACAAATTCATCAACTTTTGATCCAGGGGGGGGGGTCATATGAGCCATAAAGCTTAAACAGTTAAGTTGTATAAGTAAAGATTTCATCTATAGATTTATTAGTAATTTAACGACATTCACCAAAAAGTGTTTTGCTCTGAAAAACAATTAAAATTTTAGTTTTCACTCAATTCAGAATTTGAAAAAAACTTTAGTAATGCTTTAACTTATTTTCATAAAAATTGTTTCTAAGAAAAAGAGCAAATATTCAGGTTCTTAAGAAGAAACCTTGAATAAGAGACCATCAATTTTATATTAAATTGCCTTTAAATTCCTAAAACTAGCCTTCAATTGTATTATTAAATTTTTTTGACACACATAAATAGTGAATATTGAAGTGATTTTTACTTGCGACATAAAGGAACTACATAGCAAGTTTTGCATCATTAGTAAACAATTTGGAACTAGAGCTTTTAATCAAATATGACATAACGACGGTAGAGAAGTCGAAAAAAGTGGGTACCCCGATTCCGTCCGTCTGTCTGCTTTTCCTGGCTCCTACAGTCCAAACAATTGTGTTGATTGAAATTAAGGTTTTCATCCGATTAGCGTAAGGCATTTTTTTCATTTTATTAACACTTTGACTGCTGACGTCGACGCGTCGTCGAAAAATTGTATTTGTTCTATGCGGCGGATGTCGACGCATCGTATACAACATGTTTATTACTTTCTGACCTCTTCCAATGCCTCCGCACACCCCATATCCGGGAAAAACGCCATACTATGATGCTGACGTCGACTACGCGACAATCGTTTTTTATAGTCAAAAAACAAAATATTAGTAAAATAAAGCACTGATATAAGTAAAGTAGAGTAAAAGGAACCTTTTTGACAAAAAAATGTCCACATATAGGGGTCGCTCAGATCAAACCATGCCGCAGTAAAATTGTTAATACGAAAAATAACAGCAGTCTCCATACAAATTTGTTGACTAAAACATGTGATTTTTCTAAAACTTTCTCTAAATTTTGTGTTCTTAATTAGGCTTCTTTCTACAAGAAAAACATATTTTGGTATTGCTCCAGAAGGGTATTCCTCAAAAACCTTTATTTTGTTTTTAAGTTTTCTCAAGAACTAATGGACCGATTTCAATAATCTTCTCTTTTTGTGCAAGCTCTTTTTGATGACCAAATGATCAAATTGATGATGATTGTTTATGATCAAAAATAATTTTTTTTATTTTTGAAAAAATATTAATTTTGTTTAGAAAACTCGATATCACAGAAAGGGGTCAACGTTTTTAAGACAAAATTTAAAATTTGAAATTATTTTCGAAAAAAAATAAGTCAATCTAGATTTTTTGACAAATAAAACGGCATTTAAATTTTTGAGAAAAACTTATTTTGCAGGTACATTTTTAAATCTTAAAATATGAGAAATATTTTTAAACAGACTTTTTGTAAGAAATTAGCAAGTTCTAGCGACAAAGTCCTGCATTTTATTTATTTCAAATTTGGTTTTCTATTGAATACAAAAGATCTTAAAAGATCTTAAAAAATTAAATAAATCTACTTTTGCTGTGAATTTGCTTTGGATGCTATAGAACTAATATTTAAACACGAATTTTAATAATATAAATGTCCCAAAAAACGGCTAAAGTGACACTTTTGTTAAACTAATGGCTAATTGAAAAACATAATAAACAGGTCATATCTTTTGATATACAAACTTTGAATCTCTTGAGATTTGAAGTGAAAAGAGATTCTGAAACGTGTAATTTGTGAGTGCCACACAAACGTTAATTTAATTTGTTTTAATTCAATTTTTTAGAGAAATTATGTACTTAAATGTACCTATGTATGTATTTCCTTAAATTCAAGAACATTTTTCTCTCTAAAATTTTTAAGTTTTATTGACTCCTTTAAGACAAAATACGAGTAAGCAGACTGATAGCGATAGTAATAATGGACTCCCGAAAATTGAGTTCGAAAAAACTTCGTCAAAAAAAGCCCGACATTTCTTCATATCAGATCCTCTCTCATTTTCTGGATTTTTGAATTTGTTTAGCGTTCTTACCATAAATAGAAATGGATACAAGAAAAGTATATTTTTTTTTTGAAAAAAAGCTACGTTTCAAAACAATTTCTTACAAGCCTACGCTCTAAACTATTGTGTTTTAGCTCTTAAATATGGCATATTTAGAAAACTTTTAGAATCTAGGAATAGTTAAATAATAACTATTTAATAATAATTAAATAGTTAGACCATACCTTGATGGACAACAGTGTTCTAAAATAATTTGATACCTAACTAAAGTTGTCATTTTAGCAATTGAAATGTGTAAATGTTAGGTTAATATACTCGTAAACATTATGTTATTTAAATTTTGTTAGCCTCCTTTACAAAACATTGAAGAACATTTTTAAGCGGTGAGTAAAAACTCATCTAAGTGTGTGACCACCCCCTGATGAAAAGTCTGGATCCGCCCTTGCCAACATTATTGTTACCCTGTATATTAAAATCTTCTAGACGTTTTTTGAGCTTTTGTAGATTTAAGAAAGAAAACTTCTCATTCGTGCCTGTCTGTCGATATTTCTTAAAGTTTTACAAAGTATCTATTAGAACATTAGCAATTATCCGCGGCATTGACCGCGTGATAAAAGGAAATGAAAACATCACATGGAGACAGGGGCAAATATATATACATGAGTTTATTGGTAAGCTTTTCGTAATCAAAAGAAACAGAGGGGAATCAAAACGCTGTCTGTTGTTAAAGTCAGAACTGTTAAATATATATTTCCAAAAATAGTTTTCATAAAATTAAGTATTTATTAAAGTTTACTTATTGTTTTAATATGGTTATACTCTTAGAGCTTGCCCTAACTTTAATGGGGAATAGCACCCTTTGAATTTGAATGGTAAATCTATTGAGTTTTGAGGAAAATAAAACATTTCCAGCCATTCCATTTCCAGTTAAGATATTAGCACTAAAATGTTTCGCCCAAAAAATGTGTGTAAAAGTTGTGTGACACGAAGTCTTGTACCGTTAAATAATCGAGGGACATCTAAATTTCAAATAACCATTACGGTCCGCCTAATTTCAATAGCATCTTATGTGAGGGTCACCAGACAGCTGAAGTGAGTTAAGAAACTATTCTAAGTATGAAGTGTTCTATTCTGAGTCCTTGACTATGTCCATTGAAAAATATTCCCTCGCCTCTCTCCTTTTCTTGGTGTTAAAATCGTACTTTGACAGGGAAATTGATAGCCATGTATTTTGTAACTTGAAATGAGTTCAGAATTATTCTAAAATACAAAAATCTTCCGTTAGTGTACAACAATGACAACAATGATAGGTCGGTCTAAAAGTATGAAGCACCTAATGATATGCTAATTAGTGTTCAAAAAAAAATATAAATCGAATATCTTCTAATATATAAAATTCTCCTGTCACAGTGTTAGTTGCCATATTATTCCGAAACGGCTTAACCAATTTCAATGAAATTTTGCATATACATTCGGTAGGTCTGAGAATAGGTTTTTTTTAATTTTTTATATTTCTAAGTGCTATGGTTTAATTGCATCAACATCGTACACGGTACAACGATCTTACGATAGTATTCAGAGACGCTATGTACTATGAAGCATTGATTGCTATATTGAGGATCTTTGCATTATCATTGCCAACTTACCACTCAGTCATTTCGGTATGCATTCACCAAATCGAAATGCATCTGATTTAATAGACACTGAATTGATTCGTGAAATACAATATAATACTGTAGAAATGGCAGCGATTGTTGCTCGCAATGTCCCACTAATGAATGAAGAACAAAGAACCATTTATGACCACATCATGCTCGCAGTATCGGCAGGACAAGGTTAATTCTTTTTTTTTGGATGCACCAGGTGGAACTGGCAAAACATTGCTTATTTCGCTAATTCTTGGTAAAATACGATCAAATAATGGTATCGCATTGGCTGTTGCATCTTCTGGCATTGCAGCAACTTTATTGGATGGAGGCAGAACAGCTCATTCAGTATTTAAACTGCCTCTAAATATTCAAAAGACGCGGTGTGCAATATAAAAAAAACAATTATCTAAAACGAGGATCAATACGTGCTAAAATCATCGCCACTGTGGCGTAATATTGAAAAAGTACAACTGAAAGTAAACATGCGTGTTCAAATGCTTCAAGATCCATTCGCTGAAACATTCTCAAAAGAACTGTTGGTATAAGCGACGAAGAAGTGACTGAAACTGGGTGCATAAAATTACCGGTCGATTTCTTCAAGATTATTGATTCACAAGATGCTCTCATTGACCAGATATTTCCCGATGTACACAGACAATATACAAATCATGAGTGGCCGGCAGAAAGAGCAATTTTAGCAGCAAAAATTGTGGATGTCAACGAATTAAATCTCAAGATACAACATTTGTTACCAGGAGACTTGGTGTCATACAAATCTATTGATACAGTTTGTGATTTTGAACTCATTGGATTTACCAGGCATGCCACCGCATAATTTACAACTGAAGGTTGGATCTTTGGTAATTTTGTTTCGTAATTTGAACCTACCACGGTTGTGCAACGGCATGCGGTTAGTTATAAAAAATGTTATCCAAGCCATAATTCTAAATGGCAAATTCCGAGGTGAAAATATTTTATTACCGCGAATCCCTATTATGCCCACAGATGTGCCAATTCAATTCAAACGCCTTCAATTTCCAATTATTGGCATTTGCAATAACTATCTGTCTGCGGCTTACATTTGAGCACTTCATGTTTTTCACACGGACAATTATACGTGGCGTGATCTCGAGTGGGCAAAACATCCAGTATATTTGTATTGGCGAAAGATGGGATCACAAAAAATATTGTACACTCTGTTGCATCAAGGGATTGATATTGTTTTTTTTTGTAGTATAGTCATAATTAACGATATGTATGTAATTTTACATAATTAATTTTAATAAATTAAAAAAAAGTTGTTAGTGATTTGTTATTTTAATATTTTGTCACCGTTTAAAGTGCCTTATACCTCTCCCACTTATATACCACATCCTTACACACTTACAATAAGTTAGTTATTTATTTCCAGCAAAATATTCACTAGAAATTATTTATATGACAAAACAACGTTTGTCGGGTCAGCTAGTCTAATTATAAGTATTACCGGAGCGGCGAATCTGCTCGAATAAGCGGGGATATTTTACGGCGTTAAAAAGTAGCTTAAAAAACTTTCCAGCTTTGTAACGACCTTTAAATTAAAAGTTTATTTCAAAAACAACGTTTTCAAGTAAACAAGATAATTAAAAAAGACTGAGATTATTAAAATTTCAATTAAAAAAAATTCATCAAATGACTTCTTTTAAAAACGTTTTGAAAGTTAATTTCATCCTTTCAATTTCTTTTCTTTGCGAACATCACGGGGAGTTTTTCAATTGTGTGAAAAATTCTTCAATACCTGTTGATTTTGGCTCTCGTTTTTCGTGCGCAAAAAGAATTGAAACTTTATTCAAAAATATTTAAGTGAGTAAATTATTTGAGCATTTTTAATATAGTTTATATAATATACAATAGTTATAAAAACAGTGGACAAATTCACCCCAAGGACTTAATGTGAGATTCATCTTTATCTAAAAGCATTTTAAATTCATTATTATCATGGTGAATTCAAAATAAGTGAAATACAAAACATGGGTTATTTAACATTTTGTCATCTATTAAATACATATCTCATCCAGAAATTAAAAACAAAAAGTTCTTCTAAAAATATTATATTTTTTAGCTGAGAATTACTGAAGACAGTTTGACAAATTTACTTAAATTCAACACCGTAAACAAGTCCCAAATGTCTTAAATACTTCCTCAATTGTGGAAATAACAAGGCCAACATTTTCCACAAGCTCTTGAAAAAATTCAATTTATTGTTTTTCTTACTATAAAAATTGAAATTCTTGGCAAAAAATCAAAAATGGAAAAATTCTTTTCTTTTTCTTAAAAGTTGAAAAACATTTAAATAAATGCCACAATAGCATCTCAAACACCTTTAAATTCAATAAATTGGACAACAAAAAAATACTTTTTGCACACTTCTATGCACTATGCCCGATATCCTTGAACTTGGAAAGATATTTTTTTAGCCTCCTTCAGAATGTTGCATTTTTCTAACTTACATGTAATGAAAATATCCTGAAAACATTCCAAGTTATTCGTTCCCTGAAGATGTGGATCCGGACAGGCAGCAAGTTATTGCTGACGTTAGAGGTACATGTTTGTACATATTTGGAATAACTCCAACTGCACATAATGGTTTACAATGAGCTTCCAGGTCTATATATGGTACTCTTGGGAGAATTTATTTTCTTGCAAAAGTATTTTTACATTTAAGTTTAGTTTTCTCTAGAGAAATGAACATGAACAATAAGAACAGAGTATAGGTCCATATAAAGGAAGGTAGGTAGCTAAGCTACATAAACGTACCATTAAATAGAAGTTCAAATATCGATTAGAATAATAATTCCTTGAATTTGTGATTTAAAATTTAATTTGAAAATTGATTTAAAATTCTCGAATTTTATTATTTAATATAGAATTCCTTTAAAACTGAATTATTGTTCTGTTTTATTTAATAAGCTTTGAAGTTTTCGAACCCTTGATAATTAAATATGAAAAATCAAACAAACAAATTAATTACTATGTATTTTATTACTCATTCCATTTCCCAATTAGGTGTCAAAATATATATAAGAGCTTGTTTACCTAAATCCCTAACTTAAATTACTCACTCCATTAACAAGGCCCCAAGTGATTTAATCTCTTGACCTCACATTAACCTTCTTCTTCATCGTCTACCTACATACGTCCTACAACCGTCCAGATCGAAAAGTCCAAAGAAATCTCTGATTTCCTCAACACTATTTAAGGTTTGTAAGCCAAAGCTTTAATCTCACTCCAATAATAATTGAATATGAAATGAAAATCCATTAGGTCCACACACCAACAATTCCCTTACCCCTAATATCACCTTCAACATCAGCATCAGCATCCATCCAACACCATTGGGGGTAAACTGTTTCAATCCTTGTTAATTGGCTTTAGGCAATATAGGGCTAAATGGTACAAGTGTTTATGGAATCTCTATGTTTACAAAACAGTTCTCAATTTAGTAACAGTTTTGAGATGGAGTAATAATACAATATTTGTACCTTCCTATACGAACGTCAGACATAAAGTCTCATTTAGTGTGATTGAGTTTTGAAAATAAGTTTTTGTATTTGGATATTTTTAGGTGTATGAAAATTTGTTGGTATTGATTTTAATTATGTGTCTGGGACTCAATGGAGTTTTTCTTTCTTATTTAGAACGTTTTTTACAACAAACTACATCGTTTATTTTATGAATTATTGATTCGTTTGGAGCACTCTGTCCCATTCCTCGGTAGTCAATGTTTGGGTTTCGAAATTAAAGTTAAAAAAGAGGCTGTCATGCCAGCCACACTCATAGCTTCCCATCTTTCGATATTTCTAAAAGTTGTACAAAATATTAATAACGACATTTTGTGTAAGTTACGCAAATTTTGAAGTCAATATCTTTCATTGCCGAAAAATATTGGTTTTTGCCAGTGGTCAAAAAAGTTGTTCTTTGATAAACTAAAATTATTATACAATTATTTTTAGAGTAATAGGTTCACAAAATATTCGGGGTGACAAATATTTTTAACTTCGCATAGGAAGTTATTGTAATCGGTCCGATTTGTCGAATTGAAATTTTTGACATTTCTCAACGTTTCAAGGTGCCTAGTATGTAAATAATCAATTTCTCGTGAATTTAATGCTTTGTATGATTCCATCCTCGCACTGAAATCGTTATTACGGGCAATTTTAATGTACAAAATTCTTCATGGCTTCAACATTCGGGTCAGATAACACCCGGAGGATTGTCTGCTGATATCTTTCGTGAGTTGAAGCACCTACCTCAGCTGGTCAACGAGCCCACTCAAATTTCGAACGTGAAAGGTCGGGCAGAAAACGATCTTGACTTCTTTCTTACCTCTGACCCTAATAAACACACTTTTAGTGTTCTATCTCCTACAAGCACATCGCACCATTGTGTTATTACTGAAAATGTCTCGTATGAAAATTATCCAGTTAAAGAAAGAGCTCCTAAGAGAACCGTTTGGGAATACGAAAAAGCTTATTGGGGCGATCTCAATCTCAGGATCTTTAACTGGTTAATAAATGCTTCCTCGATAGTGGCGCTGATATGATCACAAGTTTGATTCTCCTGAAAATAAGAACTTTTATCAAGAACAGAGTTAATAGCATCAAATCTAAGGAAAACGCATGGTTCTTTAGAAACTGTAAAGAGGTTATTAGGGCCAAAGAAGTAAGTTTCTGTTGCTATAAAGTCAACTCTACTGATGAAAAAGTTCAATCAAGTGAGGAAGGCCTGCAACGCCCATATTCGACGGACTAAATTTATACATGACCAAAAGTTTCGTCAAAAATACTGGAATGTCCCAAAGGCAGTACCTCCTCGACGGGTCTCCACCTTGACGTTGGTGAGGAGGCTTACACTCAAACCTTAAGCAGGCCGGTAATAGTCTCTAGCTTTAGGGCAGTTTCTAAACTACCAGCTAGGGTTTGGGCATACTAAGAGAGGCCCACCCCTATGAAATATGGAAGAATTAAAAATAAAGAACAAAACCATAGCGGGGATATACGCTAAACGGTCGGTAGCAGTCACGACTGCCGGCTTTGGCTTTGCCTCGCGATCTCAATATCGAGAGGAGAAGTCGCCAGTGACATCATTTTTTCATATTTATTTATTTTGCATGACATTCATACTTATTTTTTCGAAACATTTTCTTTTTCTTTTTTCTTTTTCTTTTTCACCTCATTTTTCCCAACAGTTTTAAAAAATAAGCAGAATACGGAAACCAATATGAGCACTTCATCCAATCAATTTCCATTAACTGAGGAGGAAGAAAATCTTCTCCTCAACCCATTCCTGAAACTCGATATGGATGACGGAGCTAGTGCGATTGACGTCGATAACGCCAGCGAGATCGCCTCAGTCACTAGCTCGAACGTCTCCAACGTTTCGAATACGTCCAGGCGGAGTAGAATCTCCAACTGCAAGCGAACTATCAAAAGACTTGGGAAACTGGACTGGGACCAAATGTCAGAATTGGAAAGAATGAGGCTGCATAACGCTCGTGCTTTTCTGGACAGGGAGGTCTTGGTTAAGGACAACCTGACATCAAGTCACCCCTCTCTAGAAAACTCGGGCGGTAAGACACAGATGGGACCGCCTGCTCCTTACGCTAATTCCAAGCGTGGGAAAGAGTGTTCCCCATCAACGTCGGGTGCTAAGACCTCAAAACCAACAAACAAAGAACAAACAGCAGACAAGAACAATAAGGAACAAATCGGGAGGACACACATCGGGGAGTCAACCTCAACCGCCGAACTAATCCCGGTACCTAGAGGTCCGAGTAATCAAGCGAATGTGGTAGGCTCCCCTGATGAGGGTAAAGATACAAGGGAGTGCGAGGGTATCCTAGTAGGCCATTGCTCACAAGGCAACCTCAACACAACCTCCGTATCCGAACCCGAAAACCAAACGAGCAACACGACGACCGACAGCCTAGCTACGGTAATCCAAAAAAGGACAAAACGCAAGACCGGCACACTCAACGAAGTCGAAATCCGAAGACGTCAACAGCGCAACGCTGCGAGGATTGTTCGACGGTTTGCCAAAAGGTCTCCTGAGTCGCTTACGGCTAAGGAAAGGACAGCGTTTGAGAAGTCCAAGCTCCGTCTAGAAACAGCGACGGAAATTCCAGCTGACAAGGCAGTTTCTCAACAAGAAGCGCCACGCTCCTCGAAAAGGGCTAGGAATGTCAGCAACTCCCCAACAACCTCCTCGCCACACACAGCAGCGAAGAGAATAAAGACATCTCGGGCTATCGTGAAGGGTCACCAAGTCGCTATAGCTGATTATGGTAAACCCACACGTAGGCTAACCGAAGACGAATGGCAGCTCCTTGAACTAAGGATCCTTGAGGAAGTCAACGAGGCCATCGTTAAGAGTAGGCAAGTGCCACTCTTCGGCAACCTCACGACAACTCATGGTTTCAAGGTGATGAACTGCGAGAATGACGTGACTCTCGAGTGGCTCCGAGAGTTCATCAAAAACACGTCAGCTCCATGGCAAGGCGCCGATCTTCGCCTCATTGAGGTGAAACAGATTAAGGAGCTGTGCAGACCGGTAGGAAAACTAGTGGTCAAAGGCCCCACCATCCCCAGCGAACGGCTAGAGAGATACATCCTATCTCTGAATAGTGATCTCCTAAGCCAAGACTGGGAGATTGTCAAAATGGAAAAGACCAAGGAAGGCACCGAGGTGGAAGTCAGGCTGACTCAAAAGTCTATTCCACTTCTCAGGAAAGTAGACTTCAAAGTGCGCGTCGGGATAACTCGATGCAAGTTGAGGTTGATTGCCAACAAAAAGAAACAGGTTAGTAAAGCGTTGAACAAGTACTTTATTATATGATGGAATTGAGAATTTTACAAATCAATCTCCAACACAGTAAAGCCGCCAGCGCTAACCTAGTCTACCTCATGGAGAGTAGACAGTACGATGTAGCCCTTATACAGGAACCCTGGGTATCAGGCGGCAAAATTAAGGGACTACACTCGAAGGAACTTCTGCTGTACAAGCCCAACCTTGACAGCCGTAACAGTAATCCCAGAACATGCATTGTAGCAAGGAAACAGTCTAATCTTTTTCTTCTGACTACTTACAGCAACATGGACCAAACAGCGGTAAAACTGGAGCGAGAAGGGCTCCCAACGCTCATTCTCTCATCCACTTACATGCCGTACGACGGTACGGAAGGACCACCAGCTGATATCACTAATCTATTGATATCCTATGCAAGTAAGAACAAGTTTAACGTAGTCGTAGGGTGCGACTCTAACTCACATCATGTGCAGTGGGGAAGCACCAATACTAACACAAGGGGCGAGTCCCTTTTTGAATATATTATTGATAACAACCTTATAGTAGCTAACAGAGGTAATACTCCCACCTTTGTTACAAAAACCCGTAAGGAGGTGCTCGATATCACCATAACAAGCAACTCAGATACTTGTCAGGTAGAGCAATGGAAGGTACTAGACGACGCATCTTTCTCAGATCATCGTCTAATCGAATTCTGTATCCCTGATACTAAGCGGGAAAACAAACCTTTTAGAAATAATAGACGTACTGATTGGCACGTCTTCAACAGCGAAATTATTAAGAACATAGGTCAGCTTAGTACCGACACTAATCTTAATTCAGATAGCTTAGATGAATTAACTGTGGAATTCACAGAAATTATGCGGAACGCCTTTGACAAAAGCTGTCCACTCATTACAGCGGCGAAGAAAAACAATAAACCGCCCTGGTGGACTACTGAGCTCAGTAATATTAGGAAAGAAACAAGGAAACTTTTCAATAGGGCTAAACGCACTAGACTAGATAGCGACTGGGAATGTTATAAAACCAGTCAACGAAAATTCAAAATTGAAACTCAAAGGGCGAAACGGAGCTCATGGAGAAACTTCTGTAGTAGCATCGAGTGTACTAACCATTCAGCAAGACTAAGGAAAATACTCTCCAAAGTAAACACACCCATAGGCTCCCTAAAAGGACCTAATGATCAATGGACAGAGTCCTGTCAAGAAAGCCTAAAACTCCTGGTTCAAACACACTTCCCAGGATGTAGCGCAGACCTAGTAAACGAGTCAATATACACCATATGCTCGGTACCTGAAATTCCTAGGGAATTGATAACAAAAGAAAAGTTAATCTGGGCTATTAACTCATTCGCTCCTTACAAATCCCCAGGCCTAGACGGCATCTTCCCCTTGATGCTGCAAAAAAGCAGTGATATCATCACTCCACATCTGATAAACATATTCCTTAACAGTCTTAAGTTAGGATATGTCCCGAAGGCTTGGCGTGAAGTTAAAGTCGTCTTCATACCAAAAGCTGGCAAGCCCAGTCACACAGAACCAAAAGACTTCAGACCTATCAGTCTAACCTCTTTCGCACTAAAAGCACTTGAGAGATTGATTGATATGCACATCCGTAGCAACTTAAAGCCAGAATCTTTATCACCATTCCAGCACGCCTATACAAAAGGCAGAAGTGTAGAAACAGCCCTACACTGTGCAGTTAGAACAATAGAGAAATCGCTCGCGGTGAAAGAATACACCCTTGCCTCTTTTCTTGATATCGAAGGAGCATTCAACAATGTCCACAACAGTGCCATAGAAAAAGCTCTCACTGATCTTAAAATAGAACCTACACTTATAAAATGGATTACGTGTATGTTGAAAAGCAGACAAATCCATTGCGTACTAGGTAGCTCTAGTATAAAGATGTATACATCTAGAGGGACTCCACAAGGCGGAATCCTCTCACCCCTCCTCTGGACTTTGGTGATGAATGAAATTCTCATCAAACTCAAAAACAGCGGTGTCAGAACTATAGCTTATGCCGACGACTTAGCGCTTCTAGCGACGGGTAAATACCTGACCACGGTAAGCGAACAACTAGAAGGCGCATTAACTATGGTCAATAACTGGACCAAGAAATGCGGTCTGAAGGTTAACCCCCTGAAAACAGAACTGGTACTTTTCACCAACAGAAGGAAAATACCTTCTTTTGAGATACCAAAAATTGATAACACCCCACTTATAGTTTCAGAAAAAGCAAGATACCTTGGAGTTATCTTGGACAAGAAACTCAACTGGGGTCTAAACATACAGGAAAGATACAAGAAAGCCATGATTGCACTCTACTCGTGTAACAGGATTCTGGGAAGAAACTGGGGGCCAAATCCAAAGATAATCATGTGGATGTACACAGCCATTGTTAGACCCATTCTAACTTATGGCAGTTTGGTTTGGTGGCAAGCTCTGGAGATATCCAGGAACTTAAAAACCCTTACCAAAGTACAAAGAATGGCATGCATTAGCACTACGGGGGTGATGAGGACTACCCCAACTGCGGGTCTCGAAGCGATCCTAAATCTCACCCCCATAGACTTATTTGCACAAGAATCAGCAGCAAACAGCGCTCTCCGACTTAGTCAGACCGATATTTGGAGATCTAGTCAACACGGTCATACCACGATCCTTACAAAATACGTTGGCAATAACGTTCGTACTGATTACATGACCCCTTATCTAGACTTCAATAAAAACTTCACTACCAGCTTCCCTAATAGAGAGGACTGGGAAAACAGTGTACCCTACACTAACGAATCGAATCTTACCATCTTCACCGATGGTTCGAAAATGACTACTGGGGTAGGGGCAGGTTTCTACTCAGAAAATGTTAGCCTTGCCAGTTCATTCAGACTTCCCGACCATAGCAGCGTCTTCCAAGCTGAGATCTTGGCAGTGAAAAACGCTGCTAATCAAATATCCATGATGGCGATATCACACGCTGATATCACCTTTTTCATTGATAGCCAAGCAGCAATAAAAGCGATCTCTGCCACGCAAATCAAGTCAAAGCTTGTTTCTTGCTGTCGCGAAGAGCTAAGGGTTCTTGGTATGCAGCACAACGTAAGACTCTGCTGGGTTCCCGGTCACAGTGGTGTGCCAGGAAATGAAAAAGCGGATGAGCTTGCAAGAGAAGGCTCGGTACTTGATCCCTCTCTTATAGACCACAACATCAGAATCCCTCAATGCGAACTAAAGAGAAACATTAGTAATAATATCATTCAAAAAGCAAATGATAGATATAACCTATTAGAAACCTGCGGTAACACCAGGAAACTCTGGCCACATTATGACAAGGAAAAATCCAAAAAGATTTTACTTCTCAAAAAACAGTCCCTAAGATCCCTCATAAGTGTGATAACGGGACACAACCTACTTGGCTACCACAAAAAGAAGATGGGGCTTAGTACGGACGACATATGCAGAGGCTGCGGCGATGAGGATGAGCACGAAAACACGGCTCATTTTCTATGCCACTGTCGAGCACTCTGCCGTACCAGATCAAAATTCTTAGGCAAACTATTTCTTCAATGAACTAGAAGAACTATCTGAACTCCCAGGCAATCGCCTATTGAACTTTATCAAGTCCACCAAATGGCTCGATCAACCATAGAATTCATAGGTTAAATCATTTTTTCAGAAGTTACAACACTTCAGGGTATCACAAAGGATCTACATTGATCTAAGTGTGACGGTAACAAAATCAACTGTCAGCCCATATAACCTAACCTAACCTAACCCAAAGGCAGTAAACATTTTTGATCATTTGTAAAAAAGCATGAGGAATCCTACTCTTCCTCGATTCCCACGCCCGTTGTCAATGACACTCCAATTGTTAGCTCTTTAGAGTAAGCTGATCTCTTTGGCAGTGAGTGTTATAACTCTGACTGGAGTTTTTGATTCTATGGGACCAATCTTTTTTCGCACTCGTACAAATCTGCTGGTCCGAATGGTATCCCCGAAGAGGTATTCTTCAATGTTGGCAAAACTACTGCGTAAGCTTTTTCAATTGTCCTACTACTACAACTTCTACTCAGGTCTTGTTCCGAGCAGATGGAAAATAGCATTTCTCCGGCCCATCACTAAAAAGGCAAATCTTCCTTACCTCTTATAACCGACTGATTGTACTAATGTCCCTTCTTTCCAAGGTCATGGAAATGTTGATTAATTATCAGCTCATACAAAATCTCGAAGATCAAAAACTTCTTAATGACGGACAGTACGGCTTTCGCAGCTATAGGTCAACTGTTGATCTCATGGTTCATTTCAACGAACCGTAGAGCTAATCTTTACATCATTTTGAAGAATGTAAAATTATTGCACTTGATATTTCAAAAACATTTGATAGGGTTTGGCATCAGAATCTCTCATCAAAAATGCGTGCTTTTGTTTTTCATGAATCCCTCCTTTATTGGCTTAGTATTTACCTTTATGACCGTTCAATACAATTAGTATTGGGTGGGTTCAAGTATGGAAACCACAAAATAAATTCTTCTATTGTTCTATCTTCAACACATTTTCTTATTTTTATTAATGATCTCCTGTCTACAACTTCTAATCCAATACATTGTTTCGCTGATGATAGTATGATAAGCTCATTAAATTTTGACCTAAACAGTATTGTATAATGGGGAATAAGAAACCGCGTAGAATTTAATTCTCGAAAACCCAATGCTGTCTTGTATCGTTAACAAACCACCTCGAGTGGAACAATCACATACGCATGTATTCAACAATTCTGCAAGGTGTTTAGGTTTCCTATTAAGGTGATGCAAGACATTTTTCTCCACTTCTGATCTACAAGACTTATAGATACTTCGAAAGCTTGAATTTAACTCCCGTCTCTGAGCTCGTGCTCCTGCAACTTTTCTAAGCCTTTTAGAAAGTATTGAACGTATAGCATTTAAATTGTAAAATTTGTTCATTTACTTAGCTTACATCGGCATACCAATCGCTACTTGTAAACTGTTGCTAATGCAAGACGCTATGAAGAAGGCAAACACCAGGTGGAACAACATCACAACGTGTCGGGTCACAAAAAACATCTGGACAAAACTAGATTTAAAGCTATCAAGGTGTTTGCTATCTCTTAGCAGATCGCATATAAGCTCGATAATAGGTGTCATAACGTTTCGTAAGGGACTCAAACTGGTTCCATTGAGTTTAGGAGGAAGCCTCAAGATTCATGTGGTATCACAATGGGCCATTAAACTGGCCTAAGTGTGCCCGATTCTATCATGGACATCCACTTTAACCTTACCTAACCTAGCTTACATCGTCGTTATGTTTCTTGTCTAATCAGTTTTTACAGTTATTTTAACGGTTTATGCTCTAGAAAAATAGCCAGCTGCATTACTTCCCCTAAACAGTTCAACCGTTATACTCGCACTTCTAGAAATGCTCATCTTTATACCCTCGAGCCCAACTTTGATCGTACTGTCAAATACAGAGATTCGTTTTTTAGCCGTACAACGTGAATGTGGAATGCCTTACCACACTCTATCATTGCAGTATTCAGGTATTCAAAACCAATATGCACCGACATCACAGAATTAGGAATGTATGTGCCTCATCACTAAAGAAAAAGGTTACAATTGATGTGCAATTTAAACTTTATATAAGATTGCAGTATGGAGTGGAGATGCTGCAAAAATTGGTAAATTGATTGACACTTCAAAAATTGATGGCACTTCAAATTACCACTAAGTTTGACAATTCTCAATTTCCAGTAAAACTTACTTGAAACCATGAGATGGATGACGTTATACATTATACAAAACAAACAGACAATTTATTTAAGTTCACAAGACTTCAATGTATTTCTATTATTTCAAAATACACAATTAAACCCAAAGTCGTTAATTCTTTTGAAAAACATCTAATCCCATCAGACCACTTTCCACATATTGAATGTTAAGTGAACTACCAGCAGCTTCACAAATTCTCTGAGCAGCACTTATGCCTTGAGCTATAGCTAACGGTGTACCACCGCGAATTCCAACTAAAGCTATATCCAGAGCAAGTTTAAAATCATCATAGGCCGCAACTCTGCCAATTATAACTTCCACCATTGCCGGAATAAGTCTATCGATTTTAACTCCTTCCCCAGCAATATGTCGAGCTGCTCCAAATCCTAGAAATCCTATAGTTGTTCCCCTTAAAACTTCTTCTCTGGCTGTTTTGATTGCTTTTTGTATAGCGGTGATTGCAGCTGCTTTGTCCAGATTTGCAATTCTTCCAGCCTCTTCTAGGGCCTTCTTGGCTATGGACACAGCATCAGATGTTTCTAAAATAGTTGAAATCAGAGCTTGAGTCATGATTTTAGCTGCATCACTTGCATTTTTCGAAGAAAATCCATCATTTAACCTTGATTGAAGACCATTCTGAAGACTAGCAATGGCAGCTAAGCCAGCAGGGTTGTCAGTGGAAACATTTGAAGTCAAACTTTTTATAATTCCAGCTACGCGATTTTCTCGGTTGATCACCACCGACGATGCATCATCGTATGCCCCCAATGAACATTGAGCACTTTTATGATAAAACTCGAAGGAAGCTGTACAGCCAGTTGAAAAGGCTTCAAAAGCAGCATTCAATCCCTCAGCAATTGCACTGCCACCAGCTTCTATACCTCTCGTAGCTATTTGTTCAGCAATAACTAAGGAATCAAGAATCGAGTTGCCTGCACTTTGTATAGCATCCATACTGGCTTTCATTTCCTTATGATTTGCACCCCCACTCAGGGCTAAAGCAGCTCCAAAAGTGTCCTCAATTCCAATACCCGAAGTGTAGATAAAATGTCTGATGAATTTAATTATTTTCTTAACTATTTCAGTTGCAGCTTCAGGATCTTGAGCTGCTAGCTTCGAAGCATTATCAAATGTCTTTTTCACCAATCGTTCACCATTTGCAACAGTCCTTACAGCTGTTAAAACAGCATCTATAACTGGTCTCACTGCCTTCTGAAAGAATCCATCCGCTCGTTTTCGTTCGATAACATCCTTTCGAATACCGTCAATTGTAGCCTTGGCTGCTAGACTGTCTTTATCCAAACTTGACATAATTATTGCTTCTTGTTCTTCCTGGTACTTAAGAGTGGCCACTTCTTTCTTCACTTCAGCCATGACAAGTATGTCGGAAGATATTGTTGCATCAGCACTTCCAGAAAGCACCGACAATACCGCGACGCCAGCGAAGATTAAGATCAAAATTTTATTCTTCATTTCGACTTCGAAAATAAAAAATTACCGTGTTACGTGTAGGATCAGCAGTCAGCACCACTCTTTGCAACAAACTAATAGAAGTCTGAAATCAGAACTTATATAGGGAGATAATCGTGTGTGGGCAAATTTTTAGGTTTATGTACATAGCTGGTAAAAGTTGTTTGCTTATAAAACAACAAATGTTTAGAAATCTGTCAATATTGGAATATTTCTCCTATTTCTTTTTCAAATAATTGCTTTGTGTAGGAAAAAAAAAATTATTGTGGAAATAAAAATGAATAGCTTTTTTTAAAAAGTGTATATTTAGAAAACAAAAACCAAGTTATTGCTCAAGTCATTCATTCTTATCTTTGTTTTATTAGCTGCTAAGAAAGGTTAACATATTTTTCCTCTTCTATAAGTATGACTGCAAAGGAGATTGATAAATGTTAGGTATTCGATTTTTGTACAATTTTGAAAATATCTTAGGAATGCTCCGTTTTTAAGTTTTTTTTTTCTAAAAAAAAATGACCAGATGTTTAAAACAATATTGTGTATAAAATGAAATACGTTTGAAGGCAGTATCTTTGTTTGTTCTTAAATGCAAATTAATAATGGAAATACAAGGTTTTTCAACAGAGACTCTACAAAAGTAGAGCGACAGGAACAGCAAACGACGTCATATTTCTTGCCGCTATTTGACATTCCTCTTCAGTAAGGTTTGCCGTTTCATGGAAAGATATTTCGACAACGAGTCGAAATTATTAAAATTTACTAGCAGATCAACAATTGAGCGTCTAGTGGAAATCGAATACACAGACACAGTACAAAATGTTCCCATGCCAGTGAGACAAAGAAGTGCCCGCAAGGTTAAGAATATTGCTGCCGCTGAGGCTTCAGTTGCAGATGTGTTGCTCACACGTCGTTCTCAAGCGTTTACAAGATTAAATTGACGCAAGAACTGAAGCCGGTTGACCACCAAAAGCGTCGTATATTCGTGAATTGGGCTGAACAACAACTTGAAAATGATTCGGATTTTCATCGAAAAATCATCTTCAGCGATAAGGTTCATTTCTGGCTGAATGGCTTCCTCAATAAACAAAATATGCGGTATTGGTCAGGTAGCAATCCACAAGTACTCCATGAGTCATCATTGCATCCCGAAAAAATTACGGTTTGTGGTTTAGGGCCGGCAGCGTCATTGGAACGTACTTCTTCCGTGATGATCAAGACCGGTACGTTACTGGTGAATGGTGATCGCTACCGTTCAATGATAACAGAATATTTTTGGCCCCAATTGGATGATATGGACTTGGAAGACATGTGGTTTTAACAGGAGGGTGCCACAAGCAACACAACGAATGTCACAATCAATGTATTGGAAAGCAAGTTTGGAGAACGTGTTATCTCACGAAATGGTCCAGTCGTTCAATGCCTCAATTACACTGCACGACAGGTACGATTAAGACCTGTCTGTTTTCTGTCAGTGTCAAACATCTTCAGTTTGGTCTCTTATTTCATTTGTAATCGTCTCACAAACCAACAATTTTCGAAAATTATTGAATTTTATTTTCAAAATGCATGATTTGTGAAGAAAGTTTTTGCAATTTTCTTCCATTTTATATAGTTAGCTTTCGGGCTAATATAAAATTTCACTCCAAATTTTCAGTGTTGAAAATTAAACCACCAACACGCGTACGTAAAGTTCGAACTAAGGAAAATATTTGCCAGTCTTAGTGATAACTGTGAATTAAAGATCCGGCGCCGTTTGCCTCCGTTGCCCCACTACGTGAAAATTTTGCGGAAGGATTTAGGTGGAACTTAACTTAAAGTGGCGCATAGTCCATGCTTCTGCACCGTATAGCAGGACGGGGATGATGAAGGTCTTATATAGCGACGCTTTGGTCCCTCGAAAGAGGCCTTTACTACTTAATTGCTTTCTTAGCCCAAAGAAACGCTTCTCATTTTCCTTCTGAGAAGTCGGTGTTCCTCTCGCTCTTCGTCCTTCTATGCAGCGCCGCTTTGCGTGCCTGTTGTTTGGCTGCATTTGCCTGCCGACATTCCTCATCAAACCAGGGGTTCTTCGTTGGTGGCTGCTTGAAACCCAGTACTTCAGAGGCGGCTTCTCTGATTGCATCTTGGCAATGTTGCTGATGGTTCTCGATACATTGTGTTGAGGGCAGAGAACTTCGAGAGAGGTCACTTGTAACTCGGTCGGAGAAGGATTTGGCGATCTCTTGCGATTGTAGCCGTTCGACGTTGTATCTTCTCCCAGCATCTCCCTGTTTTGCCTTGGGTCTGGAAACCCAAAGTGCTACCTTGGCTACAACGAGGTAGTGGTCCGAGTCGATGTTAGCTAGTCGGAAAGTTCGGACGTCCATGATGCTGGAAGGTAGATTGATCTGGAGAACTCGAAGTTCTTTTGTGGATGTTGAGGTGTGGAAAACGCGTACTGGCTACCATGACGTTTCGCCCCGCAGCAAAATCTATGAGCCTGAATCCGTTGTCGTGCAGGCTGTTTTTGCCGATTATTCCACCCGAGATGTCTTCCCATCCTAGCTGCGATTTTAATATGGTACCTAGGACACTGCTCATATGTTTTGTCTAAGAGTTTGAAGAACATATCTTTGGTGTTGTCATCCAGTCTTCTGTGGGGGCGTGCGCGCCGAAGCCATCTGCTTCAGCGGCTTTATTAGACTTCAGCTTAGATATGGTAGTCTTTACTTCGTCTAAGTCGGGAGGACGGAATTGTTGGCTTTCGTCGTCTATGTTGAATGAATCATCCTACCTGACAGCGGATTTAGGTGGAAGTCTTTCAAAATACAGGTGGTAGTAGAATTGAAGCCGAACGACCTCCCACAACGCCCAATTATTGGTGAGTGGGTTCTTAAAAAATTAGCTGAAGAACCACTTTTTATAAAAATTTCTGGTTAAATGGATTCGTGAAAGTATTTGGAGTGAAGAGCAGCCAGAAGCATTTCAATAGCTACCAATGCATCCAGAAAAAGCTACTGTTTGGTGCATATTGTGATTTGGTGGAATTGTTGGGCCGTATTTCTTCAAAGGCGATGCGTTCACGTTATATTGCTAATGATTGAACGCTAACTTGTGATTACGACAAACTTTTTTCGAGCAAAATGGAAAAGCACGCGTTTTTACGGACCAATTGAGAGGCGAGTTCAGTAAACAGTTTCTTTCATGTATAGTACCGGTCAATTGGCCACCTAGATTGAACGATTTAAGTCTTCTAGATTTTTTTTAAATTCAAAGTTTTATGAACTCTATCATACAGGGTATCCAACAGTCTCCGACACATTAGACGATCATATGCATTTCGAAGGTAATTTTAAGTTGTCAAATTTTAACAGTTTCTTGATTATTTCATTTTGTTAAAACAAAAATATAACGTGATTATGATTATTTCTTAACTAAATTGTTTAGACGTATGAATAAAAGCCTTAAATAAAATAAATTAGGTGGCGCAACAGTCCGTAGAGAACCAGGGCCTAGTGACTTACAACTCTCAACCATTCCTGTGTGCGAGTAATTGCATTGATGGAGGAGACCTACAGTTTATATGCCGAATCCGAACGGCTAATTTGAGAAAGCACTTTTTCATGACAACTTTAGGTGACACAGGCAGGGATCGAACCCAAGACCTCTCGCATGACAGTCCATTGCACTTTTTTTTTTTTTTTATAATTCATTTTTTATTAATTCATTCTTAAGACTATCTTAAAGCTAGACAAAAACTCATAAAACTAGCCTAATTAACCATAACTTACAACTAACTTCCATTGCACTAACCATCATGCCACGGGTACTGAACAAAAGTCTTAATGAGCTTTAAAAAAATATATTTCAATAAGAAGCGTGATCTTTTTTTTAAAACTCTATTAACTTTGAACATTTTTTAGACAGACAATTAAACGTATTCCCAAAAACTCAAAACTTTCATAAAAATAATTACTATCAAAAAAACAAATTAAATGTTTAAAGTTATTAACCAAACAATTTAATTATATTTTATAGACAAATCTATCTAACCCAATTGTGTGAATTGAGAGCCAGAAACTTATCCCCAGGCTTCACTGCTGACAGGAAGTTTACTGATACTCATCTACATTTAGAAATCATTAGTTTCAACATCCAATAAATAATAATATACCTACTTATTTATAATCGGAAGGAATGTATACGTAAGTATGTAAGGCCAAGCAAATTGATTGCTAATTAGTAACAACATGTTGCGCAATCGCTAAAAAATAAAATAAAATTCATATAATCAAAGACGAGATGTTGTAATGTGAAATCAAACCAATAGATTTGTCTCAAAAATATATAAGCTAATTTATAAATTTTATAAGTACTTAAGGCACTTTACAATCATTTCGGATATTTCGGACAAATCAATTTTTATTCAACTTATTTGTTTATCCTGTGTTGCAGGATAAATAAATGATCTGTGTTGCAGGATAGATAAATTAAAATATGCAATGAATTACTATAGTTATTGCAACATTAACTTATAGGATATTATGTCGATTAATTAAAAATTAATCTATTGTATGATATAACAATATAATGTAGATAATAATATCAATAATAAGGAACTAATTTAATACAAGAAAAAACTTCCTTCATATGTCCTAGCTACAGGATATTGTATTGAATTTATGTTCGATTTATCAGCTATGGTCATATATTTCATTATTCCGGAAATCGGGTTCAAAACAAAATTATGCGTACATGTTTGAATTTTGTTTGTTAGTTCTACACAAAGAAAATATATTGTTTCTTTGAACTTCTAAGAAATGAAAATAAGTTTTTAATCAGCATTTTTACTGCAATACATTTTTATATACATACGACGTTTTTTGTTTTTCCTTCCTTGGCCAGAACGTAAAGATTTTGTGGGTTTGAGACTCGTGAGCACGCTACATATAATTGTCCATGGGAAAAATGGTTGGAAATGCGTTGTTTTCCAGTAATACCAATTTTATCCAAATATTATTCAAATATTTGGTAGTTTAGGAGCGAAAGCGATCTGATTTCCCGGAAAGTAATTTTCCCCATGGGAATGCGTTGTTTTCCCGAGGTCAAAAGTAACTCATGTCCTTTCTTAAGTCCCAAACTATCTCCTTACCAAATTTCATTTAAATCTGTTCAGTAGTTAAGGCGTAAAAGTGATCGGCCCACCTGAATTTTCCCATGTGAATGCGTCATTTTCCCGAGGTAAAAAGTAGCCTATGTCCTTTCTCGGGTATCAAAATATCTCCATACCAAATTTCATGCAAAATTTGTTCAGTAGTTTAGGCGCGATTGAGTAACAGACAGTCAGACAGAGTTACTTTCGCATTTATAATATTAAGTATAGATAAAATAACATAATTTTGAAGTCATTCTAAGATTTATTAGAGTCGAAAATAGATTTTCAACAAATTTGAGTAGGGTGAACAGGGGTAATTGTAAACACACTTTATGCTCTAAAAACCGTTTATAATTTGAAGCATGTCATGGCAATATTTGAAAAGACACTAACATGTATACAATATGTTGATGTTATTTGTATTTCATTCGTTAACGTGATTCATTTATATTTTTGTGTTTTTAAGATTTTCAGTGCTTATTAAAATAGTTTCAAAACAAATACAGGCGGTCAAAGTAAGAGTTAAATTAAATATTCAAGAGAGGGAAATATCCCTAAGTGTTAATGCATGCTATATGTTTTTATTAACTTCCCATAGGAAGTAATTGTAATTGGTCCGATTTTTGGAAACGTTTCAAAGTCCCTAGAGTCTAAATAAAATATTTTGTATACCAACAAAATGATATAAACTCCAAAATAATTTTGTGTAACGAAAAATGACGTTTTTAACTTCTGGTAAAATTTCGAGAAAAATCGAATTGGCAGTTTTTTTTTATAAAAAATAAAAACATAAACAAAATATTGCTCAAAGTTGGTAAAAATTGATTTTCGAATCAAATATCTTTTCAAAAATTAAAAATATTGGCTTCAAACTTATTTTATCTCACAGAAAATATTGTTTTCGACATTCAGTTAATTTTTTATAAAAAAACAACAGTCAGTTTTTTTATAAAAAAAAAATTACGCAAATGCTTTTAAAATTGGTAAAAATTGGTTTTTGACTAGAAATCTCGTTAACAAAAAAAAGATTTTGAAATCAAACTATTTCATGTTATGCAAATTTTTAGAATAATTTAAATGACAACTTTTTTTAACAAAACACGAAATCCTTCAAACCTTTTAATTAAGACAAATCGACAGACGGGAAGGGAAGTTATCAGTGTGGGTCGCATCCCAGCCTTTTTTCCTTAATTTTATTTTAATACAAGTATTTGAAAAACTTGTGATAGTTTAGACCATGAATACTTTGAATGGTTTGTGTTAATAATTGTTTTAGCATTCAGTATTTCTTCATCGTTTTTATAAGGTTTATGAAGGACAGTTTAAGAATAGCAACTGAAGGGGAATTTAAGATATGCTAATATTATTTTAACTAATTTTTTAAGATACGGATTAAAAATTTGGAAAATTGATATAGCCTCATAAAGCCTAATATGTATGTGTATTTTTTCATTTTATAAAGGTGAAATTTCTTAAAAAAAAACATGACGATATAAAGTAGTTTTCAAATCAGATTCGAAGTTAGGCGTGCAAAACCCTTCGTGCAAAAATAAATATTTTATTGGCACCCTTTTTGACTAGTGTTAATGTATATTTTAAACGTTTAAACAAAACCATTTATAAAAACTGTTACCAAACTTTTTTCGGGTGTAGATGAATGTACATTATATAATGGATTTTCAAAATTCTTTTGTTTTTTAATACTACAAATTTGAAATGCAATTATTTTGTTTTATTTCATTTTAAATATTTGAAGCGTGCATCATATTTTTCAGCGTTTTTTGTTTTTAATTTAAAAACGTCCTCGTATAATTATGTGCTGGTATATCAGGATATTCGAGGTGAAAATTGATGTCAATACCATAATATTCAAAAGAAAGGTAAAGTAGGTAATAAAATAAAAAAACACCATAATTGTTTCAGAGTCACGATTTTTAACGTTCTATCAGTTCAGCTAAGGTTAAATTGATGACAGCGACATCATGAATGTGCTGAATACGTGATATTTAACCAAATCATCATCTGTTCTTTTTTTTTGACAGTCACATACGTATGTAGGCTAGGTACATATGTATTTTAATGAAGTTTAACTTTTAATTTTTTGTTTTTTTATAAAGGTGTAGTATTGGACGCAGGATTGGCACAGAAAAATGATTTGCCACCGTATTCAGAACAAAGTGTATTTTGCTGTTCTTGGCGATTTTAAAATTTTTGAACAATAACCAGAGATGCAAAAGCTTAAGTCACTTTCTACCTTAAGTATGACTTTAATTCACAATCTAGTTAGTGAATTATGAATTAAAAAGATATAATTCCTAAGTTAATTAGTGACCTGTGGTTTATGGGCCGTCGGGGTCATTGGGCAGTACTTCTTCCGTGATTATCAAGACCGGCACGTTAATATGAATGGGGATCGCTACCGTTCAATGATAACCCAATATTTTTGGCCCCAATTGGATGATGTGAGATTTGACGCCGTTAAACTATTTCCTGTGGGGCTACGTCAAGTCTATGGTCTATGCCAACAAGCCAGCGACGATTGATGAACTTCGTTCGAATATCGAACGTGAAATTGCAGCAGTATCGGCTGATTTATTCTTGAAAACCGTCGAAAATTGGGTTCAGCTTCTGGACTTAATTTATTTAAAGAAAAACTTTCGTAGCGTTCTTATTGAAAAACCCGATACATATGAGCCTTACATATACACCAGTAACTATGCTTACATTTATTTGTTTGAAGCGGTTTATATATTTCAAATGATAACTGAGTAGAAGAAGGAGTAGAATTTTGTAAGATTTTTGAGATATATTGATTTTTGGCGAAATGGCAGCTTCTAAAGTGGAAATTAAATATTTGCCAAAAAATCGTCAAAAAAGTTTTGAACCCGAATGAATGATATTTACTTGGAAAGAGAACGTATTTTCCATGATATTTTTAAAATTTCAAGTCGATCGTCTGAGTTATGAGTCCAGCCAACTTCAAAAACAGTTTTGACATAAACTTGTTTGGAGTAGTAGAAATCATAAATAATTTTGCTACACCGTCAAAACTAATTCGGAAACCAAATACTTAAAGGTTTCTTACCCGGAAATAGTCTGTTGGAACATCATTTTGTGGTTTTCGGAAGTGAATTGTTTGCCAAAGGCCCTACAAAAGTTAATAAACAAATTCGTCTGATAACAAACCGTTTAAATGCATGTATCGAAGTTCATTATTATTATTATTCTTATATTGTTAATATTATTTCTTTTCATTGATAAATTTTAGTTAATAGTTTTACCAAAGTTAAATTTAATTCAAAATCGTTCGATTTGATTCATTAACAACCAGTCCCTAAGACACTGTTAAGTACCTTGATTTCGGCCAAACTAGTGGAAAAATACTAAAATACATATACACACCTAGTTCAATTATTTTTAACTTGTGCTATTTCGGATATTTGCGGAAATGCTTGGCAATTATTATTTAAATTGTTCCTACCTATGCAATATTATTTTCTTTTATAGCATTTTTATTGTTGATGATAAAATTGAGCGTTAAACATTTTTAGTTCCTGTTCATAGAATATTTTATTTTTTTCATTTGAATGCATAGAAATGGAAATAAATTTGTACGTATACGAATATTGAAATAGAATCAACTATTATTTGCATATTCAATAATTGCATTTTGCACAAATGAATGCATTCAGTGAATAAACGTATTAGCTATATCTATACTAATTTTTGTTGTATTTCAAAGAGTTTTATCAGTAAATATGGGATCATCAGAGATAATAAAAATATAGAAATGTGTACATATGATTTTATAGAGAAGTAGATCTGTTGGAAATCATCACTAATCAGAATAGATATAGGATTGTTTGTATTGGTGTGATAATTAATTTATGTTTGATTCTTAAAATCAGTAAATTATTTTTTTGTTATAAATACATTTACCTGTTATGAATAGACAATGTGTGAGGGTTTTAAAAATCGGTTTAATTATTGATTTTGTTTCAAATAAGTTTTGCGAGTGATTTATATTTTATATACCTTTTTTAGAAAGTTTCTAAAACTAAATACTAAAAACGTTTCAAGCAAATATGAATCCATGGAAACACTAAATAATTAAATAATTTTGTTTCAGCTTAAATGAAAAGAAATCCCAAACTAGGCTTGCTTATTATAGGGATAATAATAAATCATTAAGTTATGTGTTAAGGGTTTTAGTGAATTCGTATCTGTATTTAACATCAAACCGAACTGTCATTATCAGATTATTTTCAATATACCGCCGTTTACATTGTAAAAAGTGAAAAGTTTAAATAATTAATATTTGTTTATTTACTTAAAATCAAAATGTATATGTTGCCTTTTTTTGCAGAATTCTGAAACCGGAATTGTATTCTTTTAAGTTTATTTCAAAACGTTTAAGTTTGTATAACAGGGCTTTTATGAATTGTGAAATATTTTATTTTAAGTTATTAATTTTACTTATTTATTAACTTCCAATTTGAAGTTATTGTGACCGCTCCTATTTTGACATTTTTCTCAGAATCTGCATCATGGTTTTTAGAAAGATGTCTTTGTGTACATGTACATGTATACATATTTTTGTCAGCCATATCTCAAAAACACCTAAGGACATCGACATCAAATTATAATTTGTTTTACAGATAAACGGTTCTTCAATTGGCGCTTGTAGATTTTGGCGTCCCGTGGCAGCCATTTTGTTTTGGTGACATCTGTCAAATCTTTTGTTTATTATTCAATTGTTTATGCCAAATCATCATGGCAGGTTACACCTTCAAATGATAAAACTTTATTATCAAAATGAGTGTTCGTTAACGCAATCGTTACGCCCATTGTACTGCAGATATGTTGGCCCTTCACAGTCGACTTAGCAACGTTTGGTGGCCAAATTTGTGACGATCAGTTCAGTAAAAAATCAGCCAACACTCGTAGGTTCAAGAAACGCAAGATCGGCCGAGAACGTTGTCGCGGTCCGTGAAAGTGTACAGCAGAACGATAGACAACGCCGTTTGTTCGCTGACTGGGCTTCGAGTCGTTTGGAAGAATTTTATATTATATATTGTGACGTGATACAAAACAAGTATATTTTTGGAAAAAAATCCAATTAACGGTTTTTTCTATCAATCAAAAAAACTGAAAAAAGAAATTTGTCACCTCGAAAATTGTACGACTAAAATATAATTTTATCTCCAAAAAAATTTTGTGCAACGAAAAATAATGTTTTTGACATCTGGTATAATTTTGAGAAAAATTGAATTGACAGTTTTTTTTAACAAAAAAATAAAAGCCTAAAAAAACATTTATAAAAGTGGGTAAAAATTGATTTTCGACTCAAATATCTTTTCAAAACTTTGAAATATTGGCTTTAAACTACTTTTATCTTTCGAAAAATATTGCTGTTAACATTCAATAAAATTTTTTAAAAAATCGAATTGACAGTTTTCTTATAAAAAATTAAAAACCGAAAAAAAATTAACAAAAGTTGTTAAAAATTGATTTTCGACTCAAATATCTTTTCAAAAATTTGAGACATTGGCTTCAAACTAATTTTATCTTATCAAAAATATTGTTTTCAACATTCGATACAATTTTGAGAAAAATCGAATTGACAGTTTTTTTTTACAAAAAATAAAAACCTAAAAAAAAACAATACTAAAACTTGGTAAAAATTTACTTTCGACTCAAATAGCTTTTCAAAAATTAAAAATATTGGCTTCAAGCTTATTTTATTTCCCATAAAATATTGTTTTCGATATTCAATAATTTTTTTTATAAAAAAAAACGCAAATTTGGTAAAAATTGATTAATATAGACAAACTTTTAAGCAAGACAAGTCGACAGACGGGATGGGAAGTTATCAGTGTGGGTCGCATCCCAGCCTCTTTTTGTATTTGTGTTTGACACCTACACATTGCATTGTTGGTTTGTTAGAAATTTAGGGCTCACATGTAACTTAATTTTTTAATAATTTTTCAAAAGACCCTTAACCGTAAAGAAAATTTTGAATTTAACAGAACAGAGCGATAACAACAATTTGTATTGAGACGTTAAAAAGGAGTTTGATCATATAAAAAGTTGTGTATCGAAAATCATTAAATCCTTATGAGTAAAATTAAGGTGAAACGAGACAATTGTATCCTAACTTTTTTCACTTTAAAGTTGAAACTTAATCAAAAAACTGTGATTTTCTTCTATGGTTGTGACTGTGAAAAACCCTGTATCAGAACAATAATCAGAAATGTTTTCTATTATTATTCTACCTTATTTATTGAATTGAAGATTTTGACAAATCTCCATATTTCAAAATTACTATAGAATATTTTATCTAAGGAGAAATGTATTTCAAAGGTTTCATCTCTTAGGAAACCTACTTTAATCATCTTTATCAAACGAATGCAAAAATTTCGTCTATTTAAACATTCATAAGTCATATAACTATACTAAAGCCCCTTCTTCTGCTATCCACCTTTTTTAAGAGGAAATAACCAACACTAGCATCCATCCTTACCTTTCCAGCTTTCCCAGCGGCGTTTAAGGATAATGTGTTCATAAATAATATTACTTTCACTTTCCCATTTCATTAAAGTCCAAACATCAGCACGGCAATGGATGTTCTCCGAGCTTTGCATTGCTTTTGTTCCATGTAATAATTTGCAACTAATAGAAGGCTATTCTCATTTTCCTTTATACTTGCTGTGCGTCGTCGTCGTCGTCCTCATAGCTCGGTTCTCCCTCTCACTTATAGCTGAGCATCGGCATTAATTTAAACTCAAAAAGCGAGCGCTCCAGGAAAATAATTGCACAATTTCAACCGTCATGTTCAACAGGATACCTGTCTGTCTGATCTGTCTATCTCTATATCGTGTGATAATCCTGCAGAGCGCTTAAGTTCCTCGTCTGCTTTTAATGGAAAATAATTAATTGTTTCTTTTTTTTTATTTGAAGCGCAGCAAAAAGGACGAATCTCTTAAAATATTTCTAGAATATTTAAAAAAAGACACAAAAGAAGAAAAACTGAATCCACTAAAAATTAATTTTCTAGCTACGCGGAAAGGTATGATAAGGATAACCCATGTTGATGTATCAGGACTTCTTTTTTGTTTTCTTTTCAAGAGGATAATTTTGAACTACTGAAGCATCTTGTAGCGCTTTTTAATTACTTTTGATAAGCCTCTTTGACAATAAAAAAATTAAATTTCTTCCTTCCAAATGACCCTCCCTCCATCCCTATCCTTCCGCCCCTATGGAAGCGATTTTTTAATTGAATTTCTTTTATATTGTGTTGTGGGTTATTTCATTTAAACACAACCCCCCTCCCCCCAAAAGGGAGGTGAACTTAAAAAAAAAACAACAAACAACACAATTTAATTTCCTTTCTGATGAAAGTTGTTTTGTTCCTTTTTTAAAGGACAGCATGAAAGAAATGTCCTCCCACTTGGGTGGGCGTTCAGTAGCGGTACAAAGTGATTGGTATCCCACACATAATGTTATTCAATTAATGTTATTGCTGACCACAAAAATAAAATGGAATGTAAACTTAATGACACTTGAATGATTCGTTATTTATTATTTTTTTTTTTTTTCAGTTTATTGTTGTTTGCTGTTTTGTGGTTTATTGAATATTATGAATTGTAGAAAATATAAAAGGGAATCCCTTGTGGGTGACGATGTGACAAGGCCGTAACTATAGGAAAAATGACAAACATTTAAAAAGAACATTGCAATCGAGAACCTTAAAATAAATTTTACATTTTCTTCAGCATGTTTTTGACTCCCGCCAATAATAATTTTTGCAGCAAGCAAAACTTCGAAGAAAATTATGCTATATTCCAATATGACTCAATAAATCGGCCAAACCTTCGGCTTCGGCCATTTTAGGCCGAAGTTTTGGCCGAAGCCGAAGAATCTGTTTATTATATGGAGCATCGTACTAGGCGCCGGAAAAAATTTAAATTTTTGAATACCGAAGAAAAGATTGCAATTCAAAAATTTCCAAAACACATGTGTGCCATCATAGTAGGCGCCGAACAAAATTTAAATTTTTGAATTTTGCCTGACACCTTTTGCGCATCGTTTGTGTTTTGTTTTGTTAAATCGTGGTTTCGGTTTGGTTTGTGTTGTTTATTAATTAAATTTGTTCAATTTTAAAAGGAAAAAACACTTATTAATTTAAACAAATTCAAGTAAGTACATATAATATACATATTCGTATTGCAAGAATATGAAACAATGCATTTACTTTATTTATCCGCTCTTAAATCGAGTAAAAGTAAAATATAGATCTTTTTTGGGCGATTTGTGTATTTTTATTTTGTTTTGTTGTTTATATTTGTACATAGGTATATATTTACACGATGACATCTTTGGGAAAAAATCCTATCTGGGAATATTTTTCTAAAAACATCGATAAAGCAATTTGCAAAATATGTAAAAAAGCCTTGTCTCTTGCAAGTGTTTTACCAAAAAATCAGACCACGACAAATATTAAGAACCATTTGGCAAGCCAACATTTACCAACAAACCCTTAACAAGACAAACATGAACTGAAACAATCCACATTATATGAAATGATTAAATAGAAAAAAGCTTCGCTGTACCCTGATGATCATTGATCATCCGATATCCCTAAGAATCGATAAAAATATAATGGATATCATTATCGTCGACATGCTGCCGTATAACTTGGTTGAAGGAGATGAATTTCGAAGGCTCAACTTAGCTGACCCTGACACTCCATTTAGATACAGAAAAAAGTCTGAAAAAGAGGCTGGGATGCGACCCACACTGATAACTTCCCATCCCGTCTGTCGATTTGTCTTGCTTAAAAATTTGTCTATATGTATCAATTTTTACTAAATTTGCGTACTATTTTTTTGTAGATTTTATTTTTTTTTTTGAAAAAACGGACTGTTGGATTTTTATAAAAAAATTACTGAATATCGAAAACAATATTTTCTGTGAAATAAAATAAGTTTGAAGCCAATATTTATTTTGTATTAATTTTTGAAAAGCTATTTGAGTCTAAAGTAAATTTTTACCAAGTTTTAGTATTGTTTTTCTTAGGTTTTTATTTTTTGTAAAAAAAACTGTCAATTCGATTTTTCTCAAAATTTTATCGAATGTTGAAAACATTATTCTTCGTTGCACAAAATTGGTTTGGAGATGAAATCATACTTTAGTCGTAAAATTTTCGAGGTGACAATTTTTTTTTAATTTTTTTTGATTTAAAAAAAACCGTTAATTGGATTTTTTTCCAAAAATATAATTGTTTTGTATCACGTTACAATATATAATATAAAATTTAATTCAAGTCTCTAGCGTCATTGGTTCATGAGATATTTAGGTTTAACCAAAATTTGCACCTTTTTTTTAAAACTTTTATGGTAGAAAAACCACCTATAATTTAAAAAGCTTTTATTCGCTCAAAACTCGAGTCATATTTGACCTGGTGCCCCAATAACGTACTTGAGCCTCATAGATACAATTGAAAAGAGAGCTCTAAAAATGATAGGAGATCGTTCTTCTTCTGCAAATGCTCATCAGTTTACCGTGCCCAACTTCGGACGTACGAACTTAAGTACCTATAGGGATTCTTTCTTTAGCCGCACTACACGAATGTGGAACACTGTACCAGGCTCAATATTTTCCAATCATTAAAATGTGACGACATTTAAAATAAATGTGCATCGACATCACATTCCTAATTTTCTTCTCCTTTCCCAATTGCTCGCACTGTGTTTAAGCTATCATTACTTTTTAACTAACTTCCCATAGGAAGTTATTGTAATCGGTTTTGACATTTCTCGACGTTCCAAGGTCAACAAATATTTATCACCTCGAAAGTTTTTTGAACAAAAAATGATTTTATCTCCAAAATAATGTTGTGCAACGAAGAATAATGTTTTTACATCTGGTAAAAGTTTGGGAGAAATCGAATTGACAGTGTTTCTTATAAAAAATAAAAACCTAAAAAAAAAACATTACACAAAGTTGGTAAAAATTGATTTTCGACTAAAATATCTTTTCAAAAATTTGATATTATGGCTTCCAACTAATTTTTTATCATAATAAATTTTGTTTTCAACATACATAGTTTTTTTTTACAAAAAATAAAAACCTAAAAACAAGTTGTTAAAAATAGATTTTCGACTCAAATATCTTTTCAAAACTTTGAGACATTGGCTTTAAACTAATTTTATCTCATAAAAAATATTGTCTCTCTTTTTTCTCTTTTTTCTATTATTATTATATTATGCTTCATTTACTTTAATATATATAAAATTTTCTTATGAATTTAAAATACATGTTATTTAAGTTTGTTTTTACTTAACTTCCCATAGGAATAATTGTAATCGTTGCGATTTGCCGAATAGAAAATGTGGACATTTCTCATTTCTCAACGTTTCAAGATCCCTAGAATCTAAATGAAAGGATTTTAGCGAAGTATGTGAGTGCGTTTCTACGCCCGTACGTTCAGGAATCTGAAACAATTTTTCATCGGCTATATCTCAAGAACAGGCAGAGATATCAACCTTAAATGAATTTAGTTTTGCAGATAATATCATCAAAAGATGCGGGCAAAACTGTCAAAAAAATTAAGTGAGTGGTTATTTACTGTAGCAATTTAAAAATATAATGCACGACTGGGTCGTACGAACTGGCTCATGTATCCAAAGAGTCTGTTTAAAAATATTTCCTGTATTTTAAGGTTTAAAAATGTAAATGCAAAAAAAATTTAAACACCATTTGATTTATTAATAAAACCTTAATTTTTCAAAAATTGTAAAGGATTTTTCAATAAGGGCGGGTAGATGTTGAAATGGAATAAAACAAGCTGTGTGTAAGGTATTAACAACATTATTTTTGTATTTGGAAGGCGCATGTGTGTATATGCCATTAGGTGTGGAATTTGACATCATTCAAATGCCCGCCTCGGCTTCTTACGGTGGCACGGATCCGAGTGGTCCAATTTTCAATGACTCTTCCGCATAGATCCGGCTGAATTTGAGCGATGGCCTGTGTTATGTTCACCTTTAGAGCATCGGTGGATTGTGGCTTATTTGCATAGACCTGCGACTTCAAGAAACCCCACTGGTAAAAGTCTAGCGGGGTCAAATCGCAAATCGCATGACCTTGGTGGCCAATTCACATCACCTCTGCTAGAGATAACTTTACCCTCAAATCGTTCATGCAAAATGTCAATCTTGGCGTTTGATGTGTGGCACGTAGCGCCGTCCTGCTGAAACCACATGTTGTCTAAGTCCATATGGTTCAATTTGGGCCATAGGAAATTAGTTATCATAGTTATGCAGCGCTTCCTGTTGACGGTGACCACCTCACTAACGTCGTTTTCAAAAAAGTACGGACCAATTACGCCACCGATCCAAAATCCACACTAAGGGTAACTTTTTGAGAATACATAATCACCTGGTGAACCTCGCGTGGGTTGGTGTCGTCCCTTATACGGCAATTTTGTTTTTTAACACAGCCATTCATCCAAAAATATGCCTCGTCACCAAAAATTGGGGTCCTCTTTCAAACGACTCGAAGCCCAGTCAGCGAACAAACGGCGTTGTCTATGGTTATGAACTTTGACCTAATGGGTCAGTCGGATCTTGTACGGGTAAAATCCTAAGTTCCGACGCACAATTCGCCAAGTTGAAGTCTGCGAAAGGCCGAGTTCTTGTGCACAGCGAATAATAGACTGCCTCGGGATCTGCTGTACACTTTTACGGACCGCGGCGACGTTCTCGGCCGATCTTGCGTTTCGTGAACCTACGGGTGTTGGCTGATTTTTTACTGAACCGATCGTCTCAAATTTGGCCACCAAATGTTGATGAGTCGACCGTGCGTTGACGAACACTCATTTTGATAATAAAGTTTTATCATTTGAAGATGTAACTTGCCATGATGATTTGGCACAAACAACTGAATAATAAACAACAGATTTGACATATGACACCAAAACAAAATCGCCTTCACTGGGTGCCAAAATCTACCCGCGACAATTGAAAAACCCTTTACATCAATTTTTCTCCTTTACAGAACATCGATTTTTAACTAAACCTTGAATAAAAAGCTCAATGACATCCAATTATATCTCTTTGGAGACCAAATTGACCGATTACACGTACATACATATATTGAAAGCCAAAGAAAGAAGCCTCAAATAGTTCTTTTACCATTAATTCGATGAGTGCCAATGAAGTTTCTTCTTTCATCATGTTCGAAAAAACAAAAGAAAAATGGTCTACAATTTTAAAAGTGCAGTGCATAATGAGGTGAACAAAATTATGTTTGCTTATCACTCACCAAACCATTCCCTTGAACTTTCGTCACAAATTCGTCAACTTTACTGCAGAATCTATTCATAAAACTTCTACTTTTATTGTAACTTTGCAACCATGTCCATGTCCAATATCCATAATAACATGAGTCATTCAAACTTTCATTGACTTTATTCTGTGAAACATCAAATATGACACAGAAGTCAATTATTTATGACGCCCATAAAAGCTGACAGTGGTATGATACCAAAGGAACATAATACGATTTTAAATGAAACTCATCGTTATTTTGAAAGGTCATTAAATAATAAAAGTCGAACTTTTTGTGTCAATAGCCTTAATCAAAACGTATCAAAAATATGTAAGTATTATCCGACTTAATGTTTAAAGAACAAAACGTTATATACGACTGTCTTTTTGTGCTTCAAACCATTCCATTTTTTCTTTAGTCCTTTTGGTCTTTTGTTCTCGAAATGGCAATAAAATGAACACAAAACAACAAAAATCGCCTATTAAAACAAAGAAAAGAGGAATTTTCTAATTATGCAGGTCATTAAAACTGATTATAGCGCAACACTTTTATTATAAATACCAGGAACAGTCAAACCGCAAACATTAAAAAGTTCAAATATTTGCTTATAGTGTTCTATTTAAATGAAAATTTGTCCGAAAGAAATATTCAAGGACTTCGTCATAAGTTAAGAGGCAATACAAATTCGTGTTATGGATATACATATATCTGTAATTAGCAGTTAAATGGCTTCTGCTGCTGGCTCTGCCTTTTTCAGGATTATTAACCCCATTTTTTCTAGATAATCAATTTTCGCATTTTGTAAAAATAGGAGTAAGTGAATATAAAAATAACAATTTATGACTTCCTTTCGGCTGAAAAACCATAATAAAATATTACCAAGCTGCCTTTAGCGTAATATTTTAACAACGATTTTTTTTTTAATTGTTTAAACTTAAAAAAGTAATTATTATTTTGGGTTTAAAAAAAAAGATCAAGTCTCCTTCATTTTGTTTATATGTATGCATGTGTGTATAGTTAGATAAACAAACAAGTAAAATAAACATTAAATTGTTTTTTATTAATTTATTCTTCATTATAAAATTTCCCCTGCCAGGTAAAACATGACTCTCATTATCTAGCATAATAAATATTTTTGTATTGTTATTTCATAAATATTCATGGGATTTTATTTGATGAGAAAAAACAATAAATAAATTGGTAAACATATTCGGGAAGAGTATGTTCATACAATAAAACCCTTTGTGTATTTTATATTGCTTCTGCTGCTTTTGCTGTGCTGTATACGTTTGTTTTTTGGTGGTGTTTTTAAACAATATTATATTTTTTAATTAAGTTTGGTTGGAAACAAAATATTATGAAAAATATTCTTCCGGCATTCATTATATCAACGCCAACTAGGACCGTCGAAATGGAATATTTGTCAAACGTGTTATTTAAAATATACCTTTTGGTATGAAGATATTTACAGAAATATAATAAATGTTTTAAATTTCTTAAATTACATTATTAAAAAAATTCGGACACATTTTTGTTTTCGTTACAGATATTTGGATCAAAAAATTAGACTTAAGCATCTTGCACATGAGCTACGAACTGCGAACTGCGAACTGTGGATGTTCGCATATTCTGACTTTTCTTACACATGAGCTTTTATTTCTATTCGCAGGTAGCGACGAATTGTCAACCCTTTTCTCCATATTTTCCTCAGCCATCATCTTTCACACAAAAACAAAACAAGAGTGGTATAATTTTGAGGTTAAGTTGAGCGCGAACAATTTATTCGTTGCAGTGTGGATGGTATGTGGAACGCGAATAGAGTTTGACAGTTCGCAGCAACCACACTGCGATTCGTTACTACCAAATTGTTTTTACAAAATTCTCTTGTTTTAGAGAACAAAATGCAAATTTTATTATCCTAATATTAGTGTCAATTGGTTTCTTATAATTTAAATGTGTTTTTGTGTGGAATTGACTTTTTGAAATGTGTAAAATCACGTTTATTCGTCCATTCGCAGTTCGTTGCTCATGTGCAAGGCACTTTAGGCCTCTTTCACACGAGACGGTTTCGTCCGTACGATTAAAATTCGTACGATTTTTATCCGTGAGCCATGGATAGTAAACTAATAAAATTAACTAAAGCTTTCACACTGGACGGAGACGGTTTTTTTTCGTACGGTCGATTTAAAACAGCCGTCTCAATGACTGAGATATACTTCGGCCGTGTACGGTTTTTTTCGGTACGAAGAAAATCGTCATGTGTGAAAGAGGCCTTAAGTTTCATGTTTTTATTGCTGGTTATTTTTTTCAAATTCGTTTTTATTAATTCATTCTTAGGCGCCAGTTATAGCTATCATTGGTTTTCATCATTGAAAACAAACATTGGAATTTTTTTGACAGGTTGTTTATAGCTATCATTAAAAATTTCTGTCATTGAAAAAAATTTCCTGATTGAAATCCACCGAAAAATGTTTACTGGCAGAAATCTGTCATTGGAATTGTGTGAAATTGGAACACAAATCAGTGGAACGATTCGTTTCACTTTTGAACATAAAGGTATCAGCTGTTCAGGAAAATGCATTTCCTTCCGGAAAATAGAAAAATGCATTTTTAGAGAAAAATAAATACGTAATTACACTTTTTTTTGTCAAAAAAAATTCTGTGTGATTTCCGATCGATCAGTATATAATTTTCATTTCTAATCAAAGGGAAACACCATCAAATATCGATTCAAAAATTTTTCCGGATCGATTTCAATGATAGCTATAACTGGCGCCTTAAGACTATCTTAAAGCTAGACAAAAGTTCATAAAACTAGCCTAGTTATCCATAACTTACAACTAACTTACTGGTCCCATACGGACACTCTTAGTTAAACAATAATACTTATACTTAATGCTAATGCCTTTCGGCCCTAAGATCTATTTAACTTCAATTAAATTTTATTTATTTTGTATTTATTAGAAAATTTGAAAAAACTAATATCAATATCCTTTTTTATTTTTACTTAAAAGTACTTAAAATAAGGTCCTTAAAATAAAACTTAAACTACGTATTCTACCTATAAACTTAAAACTAGAGCAACTATCTAACATTTTTTGTTTTCATATTTTGTTGTCCTTTTTTTTTTATTCCATGTTTCTTCTTTTATTTTTTTTTGTGTGTGTTTTTTTTTGTGTATATTTTTTTTTGTGCCACCATACCTATTCTACTTAAAACTAAACCCTAAAACTATAAAACAAGTATGTAAGCCGGCCAAGGCTTAAAACCCCATCCCGACTACCCACCATCAAGTGCCGATTGAAGCCACCAAAACTGGTTCTCCTGCTTCACCCTATCAGTTCGGTCCCGTTCGGACACAGCCCTACTGAACCGAAGGAGCTCTGCTCCGCCTTGTGCCATGACGTCCCGATTGTACAGGAGTCGCCTATCCACGGTTCGTCGTCTGACGTGGTAGATTAGCGGAACTGCCAATCTATCCTGTATCAGACCGCATCTGTCTAAAAAGAGGAATGCCTCTGGTGGAATGAAGCCGCTCAAGCGTGCACTCTCAAAATACTCGTCGTTCGGATAGAACGCCCCGAAAATTAAATTGTTGGTCGAAGACATAGCCCTTGCAATGTGACCTCGGACGAGTTTTATCACGAAATTGTCAATTCTGTTGATTCGAGCCCCGTTGTATAAGACCTCGTTGGAATAGTAGTGCAAGTAAGAAGATTCGGCTGTTCGATATAAGCCGGTATAGCGTCGTTAACACTGCCGTTCGAACACCCGAAACTTCTCCATCTGGGAAGGGGCAACGTTGAACCACACAGGACAACCATAAACGATCATCGGCCGTATGAGGGCCATGTAGCAAATCACCTTCACTCTGGGGTCAAGCCAACTGCTGTTAAACAGCCGTTTCGTCAGAGCGAAGGCTCCTCTGGCCCTGGTCAGAGCAGCATTTATATGTCTGTCGAAATATAAATACTGATCTAACCAGATATCGAGGTACTTCACTTTACTTTTGCTCGCTAATGGCTGCTCGTGAAGATCAACGATAACCATCTTGCGCCAATTCTTGCACGTATCCCTCGTGGCCCTAGCCAACGGAGTCCGGAACAGAATTGTCTCCGACTTCTGGACATTTATTTTCATTTTCCAGTCGTCGCAATATCGCTGAATCTTGTCGAAATCACGCTGCAAGAGAATTCTAATAACCCCAACCTTTCGGGCCGTTCTGTACGCAATAAGATCGTCGGCGTACGCAATTGCCTTTGTAGATAAGACTACCTATCAGATCGCTGGTGTAAATGCTGAAGAGAATCGGCGAATCCACCGCTCCCTGTTGAAGACCATTTTTAATCAAGAATGTTGTGGTAGAAGTTACATTGCCACTTTTGACAACAAACTTTCTACCGTTAAGCATATCATAAAGTATATACAACAATGGCTTGCTTATGCCAAGCCTGCTCAGTTTTAGGTAAAGACCCTCTAACCATACGGTGTCAAAGGCCTTTTCCAAATCAACCAGAACAGCACCTGTGCATTGTTATTTTGATTTATTCCATTGGATATCAGAAACGAGTTTAGACGCAGCATGAATTGTGTCATGACCCGCCTTGAACCTGAACTGTTTATCCGGAATTATTTTGTTGTCCGCAGCCCACTTAGTCAGAGCCCTATTGATGATCTTTTCGAAAACTTTGCTGATGCTCGGAAGAAGACTTATCGACCGAAGATTTGACGGGTTGGAGTTGTCCTTTCCCTTTTTCAGGAGAGGATGAACCACAGCGGTCTTCCAATGCACTGGATAATATGTATATGCATTATTCAGTGCATTATTGAAGAGTGTAGTGTAAATGTCAATTGCCTCCTTCGGTAAATGTCTTAGTACAACGTTGGATATACCATCAACACCTGCTGACTTTTTATTTTTTATTGAGTTGAAAATGAGCTGAAGCTCAACCTTCGTCACTAACAAGGGACTTGGTCCCGTTTGCTCGGCGATAATGGCATTTTCCAAGGAATCGTCATTGAACCACATGAAACCGCGGTTTTCAGATCGCCATTGTGTTATATCATTTCGAACGTAAAAGTGATTAAGTAGGGTTCTGTTTTCCAGGTCGTGGTTGGGGCGAATGCTAACATTCACCTTTTATACTTGCTGGAAAGCAGCTCCCACTGCCTCCACTTTTTCCTTCGGATCTTCAATTATATAAAAAAAGTCATCGTCAAAGATGGCTTCTTCTGGATCTATTTGCGCTGTCCTGAGTACGTTTGTGTTCTCTTCAGTTCTTTGGAGTTTCAGACTCGGAAGGTCATTGTCGTTCTTTTTCCTGAATATCTTGTTGATTTTAGGGAACATACTAGGGTCACTGGAATTAACTGACCGGATCTTGCGATTTTTTTTTTGTATTGCTGGCATTTGACGCATGTCGCACTCAGATGTCGGCAAGAGTATGATAAGTATGACGCCAAGAAATGAAAACGGTAGAACACTATAATATTTTACAAAAATTTTTTACTATGCTAGGGGGTCTATCTCTTGGCGTTTGATGGGCAGAACGGGCAATTTCATGAAAAATTTACTAAAAATGGAAATACAATTATTGAAAAATAACGGTAATTGTACTAAAATAAAGTATTTTATTAAAAGCCACTACTTTGTTCTTTTAGCTATTTTTAAATCAAATAAAATCTATGAATAGTTTTTGGAAAAAAACCGAGTTTCAAAAGCAAAATTTGGGGAAAAGACGTACAAAATGTTAGGAGTAAGATTATTAATTTAATACTTTGAGACAATTCGTCACTTACTTACTTAGGTCCGCAGACCTGTTAAGTCCGTTGGGAACCCCTTAAGGAGCATATGTCCCCTACTACGTCCACGGCGCCATCGTGTGCGGTTTCCAGAGAGTCGTTTCAACTTCCTCCAACTCTTTCCTTGTGACGCTGATTCCTCCTCGACTGTCCTGCCCCATGTGCTTCTCGGTCGTCCAGCTCTTTTTCCTTCTTGTGTGAGCGGATTCCACTGCATTGCTTGGCCTACAATGCAGTTGCTACCTTTTCGAAGCGTGTGTCCAGTCCATTTCCACTTACGTCTTCGTATAATCGAGTCTATAGGTTCCTGGCCTGTCCTTCTAGGAAGGACCTCATTGGATATTCGGTTAGTCCAGAAAATCCTTAGGATGTTTCGAAGGCATCTATTCACGAAGGTTTGCAGCTTTCTTGTAATGGCTGAAGTAACCTTCAAGGTGCTGCACCTACATATAAAAAATCACAGATTCGAAATTTGTGCGAAACAGTCGTAGCTTTGTTCTTAACCTAATAGAATTATTCCTCCAAATTTTCGACAGCATACCGAATGCCGCTTTTCGCTTCGGCCTTAGTAATCCAAGTGATTTAAATAGGATGTAAAAGTCCATTGGATCCCTCCGCTACCTGACAAATCTGATCACAGTACATCGCTTATCACTAACAAAAATAATATTGGCGGCAGAACACAGCCCTGTCTGACTGCGTTACGGATTTAAAAATCCTCTAACGACCTACCATCGTGCAGAACGTGACACTTGGATCCATCATATACTGCTTTCATAACAGCAATTAGTTTTTCTGGAATGGCTCTCCTCCGCAAAGCTAATCAGATGTACTCCCTGTTGACGCTATCAAAGGCCTTCTCGAAGTCAGTGAACAGCAGGTGTAGTGGTGCTCAATATTCAACGCACTGCTCAATAATGATCCGCAGGGTATTGATATGATCAATACAGGAGGATCCAGCGTGGAATTCTGCTTGTTCGGTACGAGTGTGGCCTCAAGGTGTTGCCTGATGCGTTCCAGTATGATTTTTGCTAATATTTTGGCAAAGGCAGGTAGAATGCAAATTCGCACTTTGTAAGATCTCCTTTTTTTGGGAGCTTCACGATCATTCCCTTCTTCCACTCACGGGGCAGATTTCGGTGGTCCAGACTTCTTTTATGAGCGGATGAAGCAGTTTGCTTGATGACGTTGGCGCTGCTTGTAAAAGCTCTGCGGGAATTCCATCAAGTCCTTTCGATTTCTTTTTATTAAGTGCTTTAATTGCGGCAACGATCTCCTCTTTACTGGGAGGTGCGGTGCGGATTCGGGAATTAGTTTGTTCGTTCGCTTCAGAAGGCATCGACTGCACGTTGTTTGCAAACACTCGGTATAAAACCGAAGAAAAATGTTCTTTCCACCTTCTGACTTATTCATCCACCGAACTTAGCAAAGTACCTTCTACTTCTTTCACCAGGTGTTGATTTGAGCTATGTGCACCGGTCAGCTCTTTGGTTATTCTCTAAACGGTCCTGCTGTCACTCCTGTTTGCAGCATCTTTTGCTTCTTGAGAAAATGCGTAGATGTGGTTACGGTTGTCACAGCGCACACTGCAGTGAAGGTGAACCTCTCTCTTTTTCCATGTGGTATGAGAATTCCAGCTCATTTCTTTCTTCCCCTTGTACAGCAGTTATTCGAGACCTTAACTGTTAGCGTTCGTTGATCCTTGCCCAAGATTCATCTGAGGCCAGGTGTTGTTGCTTCCTTCTTTCCGACCAACTATTCTGTCAGCACCTGAAACGAAAACATGTTTCACAGTTTCCAATATCATTAAGTGGGGGAAGTCCCATGTAACGCCCCTTCTTCTGTTTCGGACATCCAAGAGTGTCAATTTGGTTTAAAGACGCTTGCCTGTCCGTCAAACATAGTGCCATGAATCACAAGGCTATTGGCGTTGCAGAAGTCAATGAACCTCTCACCATTTTCATTGCAACTGCCGACTCAGTGAACTCCCATCACATGTAATGTAACCTCAAAAAGTATGTAAAGGAAAAAGAAGAACCGCACTGTATGTTGATATTTTCTAGAATGAATTTAATTTCACATTTAAATATGAATTCTTATATCACAATACATAAAAGGAAATGTATACTACAATATGCACAGTAGATATTCATATAGTAATAATTCATAAATATGTAACAGTCTTCCCCACTACATAATGCTTTGATAACGATTAACTGGACGACGCACTCGTCCTGATCTCCTTATCTCGGTTGTTTGTTCTTGTACTTGTCTCCCTTCACCTTTGTTGTTTGCAGCAGCATCACAATCAGATTTATCTACGGTATTTTTCGTTTCTTCTCCAACAACTACCGTTTTCTTTACGCTTGTCAAGCTTTCATTCATTGTTGCTAAGTTGTTCTTTTTAACTAGTTCTTCTTGAATCGCCGCCGCCGCCGTCATTGCTGGTTGTTGCTCTAGTTCTTCTTGAATCGCCGCCGCCGCCGCCTTCATTGCTGGTTGTTGCTCTAAGGAAACAGATAAAGGTTTATAAGTGTTATTGCCTTCGACCAGTGTGGAACGCATCTGGTCAATGTGCCTCCGGTAACAAGTTCCGTCAACATCGACTAAATAGTGCAGAAGTCCCTCGCATTTAGATATTTTCCCAAACTTCCATTTAATCTCCTTGTTCTGGTAGTAGCGCACTTGAACCAGATCTCCAACTGTAAAACTTCTCTTGCATTCGAAACTCCTTTCCATCTCCCCCTCGTGTGGTGCTGCTGACTTCAGCAAATCAAGTCTCGTTCGGAAATTAAATTTCAACATAGATTCGGCTGGACTCTTCCCCATTGTTGTCGATGGAGTTTTTCGGTACTGTAAAAGCAGTCGGTGTAATTTCGTGTGCAAATCTCCCGGGTCATTAACCGATGATCGCAGGCCATCCTTCAAAATTCGCACAAAACGTTCGGCTTGTCCATTCGTGGCGGCATGTGCGGGAGAAGAAAGTTTGTGCTTTATACCATTTGATATCAAGAAATCGCTAAACTCTTTAGAAGTGAAGTTTGTGCCGTTATCTGACACGAGTGTATTCGGTAAACCAAATCTCGCGAAAACTTCCCTCAATGCGCGAATTGTGAAAGAGCTAGTTATTCGCTTCATTGGAAAAACTTCCAACCATTTCGTCTTCGCATCAACGATAACCAAGAAAAAGTGTTCCATGAACGGTCCAGCAAAATCAATATGTATGCGCTGCCAAGGTTGGGCAGGAATATCCCAAGGATGATTGGTAGCTTTGCTTGGTTCGGTAAGTACTTTTGCACAATCACGACAGCTTTTTACCATCTCCTCAATATCGCGATCTATACCCGGCCAGTAGCAATAACTCCTTGCCATAGCTTTCATTTTAGTGATCCCAATATGAGCTGTGTGCAGTTCCTGTAACACCTTCAGACGCAGTGTTAATGGAATCAATATTCTTATTCCTCTGAAAATGCACCCATCTTGCAGCATAAGATCACTTTCCATACCACTGTATGGCGAGTTTTTGATGGAACCCCCTGTTTGTAGTTGGATGAACAGTAAGGACAGTTCTTTATCCCTTTTCATCTCCTTTAAAATTTCGGTTTTCGTTACGGGTAAAACATCTTCCCAAAACTGATAAACTTCTTTTGTTTGGTGTTCTGAAATTTGATTTTCTATCGGAAACCTAGAAAGATAATCAGCGTTAGTGTGCTCTTTAGTATTTTTGTATCGAATATTGTATTTGAATCCCCTTAAAAATAGTGCGTAATGTAGTAAACGCTGAGCTGTAAGTAGTGGTAAATTTTTCTCGGGGCTGAATATTGAAGTCAAAGGTTTGTTGTCTGTAATGAGGGTGAACTCTCTCCCATAGCAATAATCGAAAAATTTGTGTAATCCCCAAAATATGGCAGTTGCTTCTTTATCTAGTTGACTGTAATTGGTTTCGGCTTTTGACAGACTCCTCGAAGCGAAAGCGATAGGTTTTTCACCTTCTTCCGTTGAGTGCGATAGTATTGCCGAAAGTCCAACTGGTGAAGCATCAGTGGCAAGTATGAGTGGCAAATTTTCGTCAAATGGAGTGAGAACATTCTCACTCATGATCTCTTTTTTTAAGACTTCGAACGCATGCTGGCAATCCGGAAGCCATTCAAATCTTTGGTCTTTTCTTAGAAGCTTGTATAATGGATGCAATTTGGTAGACAAGTCCGGAATGAATTTGTGGTAGTAATTAACCATGCCAAGAAACTGGCGCAGCTGAGAAACATCTTTCGGAGGCTTCATTCCAGAGATAGCATGTACCTTATCGGGTGTTTTGTGTAGTCCATTCTTGTCTATTTTATGTCCCAAATAAATGACACTTTTTTCAAACAGTCTGCATTTAGACTTATTTAAATGAAGATTGAACTTATGTAGTTTTTCAAGTAGGCAGTTGCATCTTTTAAGAGCCTCTTCTAAATTTCGTCCCATAACAATAATATCATCGAAAAAACAAGCTGTTCCCTCGAGATCATTGATAATATGTTGATCCATAAAGCGTTGCCAAATGTTGGGTGCGGTTTTAACTCCAAACATCAGCCTCTTCACTTTATATAGACCTTTTGTTGTACTTATTGTCTGTAATAGAGCGCTCTCTTCCGCTCTTTATCATCTTCGTTCTCAGAGCCTTCATACACTCCAAGTGTCTTAGTCTCTCTAGACTTCGATTTCATACACACTGAGATCACATGACCACTGCAGCGACACTTTTTACAAAATAGGTTTTCTGCACGACACTTGTTTGCAATGTGATCATGCTTTCCACACCTATAGCAAATCGTTTTTTTATCTTTTGCAGTAAATTTTTTACTAATATTCATTTTTGCATTAGATCTCGTACTCTGTGCAGACGAGTTTTTCGCATGCACTTGGTGAATGTTTAGCATATTGCGGGTCTCTGCCTTTGAAGTCTCCATGGAGAGTGCGTATTCAAAAGCCTTATCCATGGTCATTGTAGTCAATGTTTCCCTTAGAAGTCTTTCTTTAATGTCGGAATCTCTAAGCCCTCGAATGAATTGTGATCGAAGATGAGTTGAAAGAGTTGACTTTTTGCATGCCTCACATGTAAAATTGCAATAAGCGCTCAGTTTTTTTAACTCAGCCATGTAATTGGATATCGACTCCCCCTCGTGTTGGAGTCTGAGCAAAAACTTATGCTGCTCCGTAATCTCATTTGGTTTTGGGCTAAGGTGATTTTTCAGGAGTACCACTAACTCATCGTAAGTTTTCGCGTCAGGCTCATCTGGGGCTGTTAAATTTGAAAGAAGTTGGTAGTATTTGGCGCCAATGCAATTTATAAGTACTTGCCGTTTCTTTGTAGCATCTGTAAGACTTCGTAGTGCAAGATAATTCTCAAGTCTTTTAATGTAGTTGTTGAATGGTTCTTCATTTTCGTTATATTGCTCGAAATGTAAATTTGGTGAGGTGGGAGCAGTTTGCAAATTTTGTAAGGCATTTGTCAATGCTTGAATAATTTGCTGCGCGGTTTCAGGCATCGCAAAGATTTTCCTTAACCTTTATAATCCTCGTCGCCACTAATGTAACCTCAAAAAGTATGTAAAGGAAAAAGAAGAACCGCACTGTATGTTGATATTTTCTAGAATTAATTTAATTTCACATTTAAATATGAATTCTTATATCACAATACATAAAAGGAAATGTATACTACAATATGCACAGTAGATATTCATATAGTAATAATTCATAAATATGTAACAACATGCCTTAGCCCGTCGTTGTTGCTGCCAACCTTAGGAAAATAATATCTCCGAGGGGTGTGTTGTTGTAGGTGGATCCTAGTTGACTGTAAAAGTATTCTGTCTCTTCATCAGATGCGAGCTTCGTCGGGGTGTAACACTGTATAATGGTGACGGGCTGTACTAAACTCTAAAACCTAGGTTTGATAAGCCTTTCCCCAAGGGGGTCCCACAAAATAAAGCTTCTGGTTGCCGTTTTTGTAGCTTCTCGAGCGTTTCCTGGATTTTGACCAGAGTAGAGCAGTACAGTGTTACGTGTCGGTGATTTGCCCGATCCCAACCATCGCACTTAGCTTAACCCTAAGATATCTATCATGTACCGCATAAATTCTCTTTCTAATTGGAGCAATCTGGCATTGTGCGGACCTTCACTTCCTACGTCCAGAAGCGTCCTCAAATTACAGAAACCAATCTTTGTCCGGGTACAATAGCCAAAAGTCGTCAACGAGTTATCATTAATTATCCGAGGCGTAGTTTCGGTTTCCATAGCGGGATGGAATACAGTTCCGAAGAGTGCTAATCTCCGTAACCTATCCTGAAGAGTCAGGAAACTTCGCCCTTGCGATTTTAGCTAACTTATGTATATAGGGATACACAAATCATTGCCCGGGGACTACCACGAGGAGGTAAAGCAAGAACTTCGACATGGCAAGAAAGTTATATTGCTAGCCTAAACCAAGTTTTAGGCAATCACCAACTACCCGATCTGCCATACCGCAGGCCCCTGAGACAATTCGTTGTTCTTATTAATTCTTAATTAAAAACTGAAAACTAGATGGTTTTATGTCATCATTAATAAGTTCATTTATCTGCCTAAGATTTGTCTGAAATTGGACTGTATTTCTTACCATTATGACTTATCACAAGGATAGTGTTAAAAGTCAATCGATATTTCTAAGAGTCGAGTATCTTGAGTCGAAAACGATTCATTATTAGTTTTTTTTTTGTAAAAATGTTGTCAATTGTATATTTTTAAAAAATTAATAAAATTAAACAACAATATTTTCATATGACAAAATACATAATATTTAAATATCCTTATGTTCCCGAATTATATAACATAGCTGAAATCCAATTTCTATCAGTTATTAGTAACATTTTTAAAAGTTTTAAGTTTCTGTTTTTACAAATCTTGGGAAGTATTTTTTGTATAGCAAGCTTTGCATTCGTATACAAATTCGAGCTAGAAATTTTGATCAAACATCACATTACGATAGTAGAGAAAACGAAAAAAGTGGGTCCCCGATTTCGTCTGCCTGTCCTGGCCACTACAGCCCAAAGCCATTGTGTTGATTGACTTAAAATTTGGAAATAAAGGTTTTGAGCCGATTAAGACTAAAAATAACAGTAATTGTCAGTTAATCAACAATTGAAAATACGAATTTTCTCAAAAACAAACAGATTTCTTTTTAAATTTTCGCTTAGTTTTTTGTTTTTATATTGGCTTTTTTCAATATAAAGCAATTACTTTTATATTGCTGCGAAAGGGCACCCCCATAGAACCGTTATTTGTTTTTTAAGTTTCTGAAGAAATAATCATCTAAGGATTTTCAAATATAAATTATGAAAAATAAGGTTTTTTTCAACTCAAATGGCGTTCAAATTTTTGAAAACAAACTTTTTTGCAGGTACATTTTCAAGTATTAAAATACATACTTAAAATATTTTTGAACAGATACATGAGCAACTTCGTGCGACCCAGTCGTGAATTTTTTTTTAGAACTGCCCACCAAAGTCCCAAGAGGCAGCAGATAACTAATTTTCTTCGCGCCATAAAACACCTTTTCAAGACTGTTCTAATTTTTCTTTAAAATAATTTTGACAGCTTGATTATTTTATGAGGTACAAACCTATAACTCCGAATCAAGTATTTGCTTACTCAATATTCGCCAAAAGAGAAGATTTCATTCAGGCTTCAATTTTAGTGACCTGAAACTCAACCTCAGCTTGACTTAAACTTCGATTTATAACCATTTATTAATGGTTCATAACTACTACAGAATAAATAGGAATGAATAGTTTACTAAATGAATATTTTCCACTAACTAAATTAAATTGAAAAACTTTTCGATTAAAATAATTCCATGTAGATAGATAGATAGATAGATACATTCTTTATTTGTTTCTTTTTTTTTTTTTCATCATTAGATTTTAAAATATAATTTCCTAAGAATAAGGACATGGCATTGACTGCCGTATGCCTGAATTGACATTTCATAAGTGATAAAAAAATATATAAATTAAAAAGAAAATGTAAAATTATTTAAATAAAAATATTAGAATAATTCGAACAATTTTTACGTGATTTGAAACACAAAATTACAATTTATAAAAATAATACAATTTTTGAATAGTATAGGCTTTACCCAAAGTAAAGTTTTCACAATTTTTACGTGATTTGAAACACAAAAAAAAAAATACAATTTTGTATGATTTGCAACATATAATGAGATAGGTTAAAAATTAATTTAATAAGTGAAACTGTTCCGGTAGTAAAGAGCTTGTCGGCAAAATTTGAATACGTTTAGCCAACCTAGTGCTCCATTTAGGATCTCGTAAAATTCTTGTATTGTTAAAATACTTTTCCGAAAGTGTAATCTACGAATTTCTTGTAAAATTGGGCAAATAGCTAAAAAGTGGTAGATATCTTCAATTTCTCTTCTGTTGCACAGATCACATAGCTGCGGCAAATCACTTCGGTGTGGTATAAAGTTTAAGTTGAATAATTCCATGTAGGTGTAGGATAAAAAATCTAGGAATTTCAATTAAATGGTTTTCCTATAAATCTTTCCATTAAGTGCTTAAAATATACTGCACTGTTTTTATGTGGGTATACGCCTTATACCAAGACTTTAACTTTTCTGAATTAAAAAATGCAATTTAATAATTTCATATAAAGCAAAACGCTTTATTGCTTCTGTGTTGCCTATGTCAATATCTAAGTCCTTACATGTTTACCTTTAACATTTCTACCAACAAGGATGTTTCTCTTGTCGATAATGGAACAATTTTCGCAGCAGCAAACAACAACGTCCTTGGAAAAGAAAAAACCTTTAACAAATTGCACCACTTGTTTCTTTTTTTTTTGTCATATTTTTGGAATTAAAAATGGTTTCAATTCATCTCAAAAAAGTCCTCTCCTTCCTCTTTTAAATTTACAACCCTCTTTTATAGATGATTCCTTAAGACTTTTACATTTGCATTCATACACCCATCACTGTCCAAGCCCAAGCTCAAGCCCATCATCTCATATTCTACAAACAAACTGCAAAAAGTATTAAAATTCACATCTGCATTTACACAGCCAGAGAGAGGGAGCAATATATTAAATACGAGTACTTCAGTGAAAGTCTTCAAAACGCATAGACTCGAGAGTAGGTGGTATTCCAATATACCAAGTTCACACGAATAATACCTAACAAAAGTACTCTGTGATGATGATGAATCCCCATAGAAATACAAAACTATATAGAAACTAAGTCACAAAAGAAGTGGGTATAAACTTTGACATAATTCTTTCTTTGCTTATGCACCGCACAGCACAGCACCGCACCACACACAACATCCCATTAATAAAAGTTTTCTAAAAATAAGTTCTACCAAGAATATCTAGGAATACCTTCTGGAAGAGTAACAGAGATAAATAATTTTTCTTTAGAACCGCAGTAAGAACGTCTAAAGTTAACGTGGGCAAGTAATGCAGTCTTATAGTGGTACAGGGCTGGATTAGGGTGCGGTTATAAACATTAAAACAAATACTTTTAAACTGAGTGAAGCGATTTGTAAGTTTTTATGAAACCTAAGAAACTGAGTGAAGATATTTGCCAGTTTTTATGAAATCTTAGAAACAACGAATTCAGAAAATTCAACGAACGTAGTCGGCACATCTACGGACGAATCAGTCAGTTCCAGGGAAAAATTCTGCAAATCAGCGGACGAATTCTGACAAACATTCTGACAAAATTACGAAAATTAACAGAAGAATCTGGAATTCGGTAAAATTAAAAGACGATTTTGACACAACGGATGTATCCGAAAAATCAGGAGTCGAATTTTGAAAAACCCATTGACGTATCTGGAAAGTTATAGGATGAATCCAGTTATTTGAGAAAGTACTTTTGATGACAAGAATTACTTTTTGGAGGATTTGTCAATTCTTCGCAAGAGACAGTACCTGTGAAAAGAGTTAATTCGCACAGGCAGGCATAGAACCCAAGACCTTTTGCATGACAGTTTAACGCGCAAACCATGACACGTCTACGGGTACTACTTTTCTCTAAATAAATAAATTGGGTGGCGCAACAGTCCGTTGAGAACTAGGGCCTAGTGACTTACAACTCTCAACCATTCCTGTGTGCGAGTAGTGTTGTCAGGGATGGAGGACGGCTAATTTGAGAAAACGCTTTTCATGACAAGAATTACTCTTGGAGAATTTGTCAATTCCTCGCAAGAGGCAGGACCGGTGAAAAAAACTTTAGATGGCATAAGCAGGGATCAAACCCAAGACCTCTGGCATGACAGTCCAACGCACTAACCATCATGCCACGGGTACTACTTTTCTCTAGTGTTCCATAAAAATCAATACAGTTCCAAGTCGTTATGATGCTGTATGATTTCTCCTAGATCATATAGAAGATTTGAATATGTCTGTCTAAAGAGTGAGTTCCTTGCTTTGTCCACATAATCATTTCTTAGCTTAAAATCCAGCCTTTAAAGTAGATTGTTCAAAAATGGTTTTCATTCTGCCAGGTTTTGCAAAGTAAGGTTGAAACGAAGGTCACTTATTTCAGCTAACTTCATTCATTCTATATAAAACAAGGAGTTCTAGATTTTAATATCAATACTGCAACCCTTCTAGCTATTTTTTCAGTGTGGCTAAACACAAGTTTAACAATATAGTTAAAATGAAGTTTTAGAGATGAAAGGCATGGTGGCGAAAGTCCAGTCTTAATAAGGAGCATGTAATTTGGAGTTGTGTTTGACAGCAAAAATTGACATTTTAAGAAGTACAACAGGAGTTTTTCGGAAGTTTCAAATTGACTCCATTCCCAGAATTCTGCAGATTATAGCATAATTGCTTCTATAGTTGCGAAATAAACTCAATATTTTGAGCTAAATGAGAAATCTTTGTTTCCATAAACATTGTGCCAAACAGCCCCAATCGCATTCTTCGAAGCAGATAGTTTCTTAAAAAGATGTTTTTCCATATTAAGGTTGCTTGTAATGGTGAAACTTTAGTAGTGGTATTCTTTTACTGTCAATGGTGTCCTCCCCAAAAACTCATTTCGAAAAAGCTTAAAGATAAGCGCCTTACGATCTACGGAATCAAAAGCAGCTCGAAAGTCTAAATACAAAGCGTAGAGTTTTTTCTGTCTACGTAGACTGAATATATGGTCTACTGTGGAGTAATTCTTTCGAATCCAATTTGGAATTTGCTACGATGAGACGACATCTCAGGATTTCCATGAAAATTTTGAGTGCTGTGTTGAGAAATCCAATGCTGGGGTAGTTTACTGGACCCTTTCGATCTCTTTTTTTAAATAAAGGGTATATTTTTGATTGTCTTAAGGACTCAGGAACTTCATTTGACCAGAATACATCATTGTAGGCTAAAGTGAGATTTTTCAGGAATTCAGTTGTGGCGTAAATGAAAAATGTATTTTATAAAGTCCGAACGACCAGGTGCCTTGCTGTCTTTCAATTTCTTATTAACTGTTTTAATTTCAAAAAGAGGTATTTCGCTATCCAAAAAGTGATTTTCGTAGTTTGGTTAAGCGTATTGGTATTTGCCTTTTTATATTTATTATACACTAGCGGCCTGTCCCGGCTTCGCACGGGTAGACATAAATAGGTACAGATATTTAAGTTATAAGCATGCTAATTAAAACGAACATGAATCACTAAATTAGAAAAAAAAAAATGTATGCTTATCTTAAAGGCTCCCTGTATACTACGTTGGCTGTGGTATTTGTAGGTGGCAACAAAACATATTGATTTTCAAGTGATCCTACTCGAGAAAATGCCACATACAATTGCCCGTGGGAAAAGCACTCTTTCCTTAAGTCGATACCAACTATGGAAAAAGTTTGTCCCTGGGATTTATTTATTGTTAGGGCAAAGGGAACTATAACCTTTTAAAAGATATGGGCAAATCAGTTGGTATCATCGGGATCCGCGGAACATGTGCTAGCTGACCGGCCGCGGGACCCGTAATGATAGTTGCTATAATCACATTATATCTTAATTCTTTGATCAATAGTCTTGTATTCTATAATATTGTGGAACACTTTTTTGTCCTATCATTAATACACTTAGCAGCGTATGCGATGAAAGACATTTTATGGCTAATTTTTTTACACCTTCGGTTGGTTTTAATAGGAATTTCTAAAGATTTATATAGTAATCTAGTACTAAATATAGCCTATGTTACTCAGTGATAATGCAGCTTATTAATCAAAAAAGAATTATTAAAATCAGTAATAAGTACTTTTTGAGTTTATTCTTATATACAAAAATAAAAATATTTCCTCTTTATAATATTAGTGTAGAAGTGTAGATTAGTGTAGATTTCCAAAATTCAGAGGGTTTTTTGCAAGATATTAGGCTTGATGTTTGCTGGAAATTGACTTTTTGAATTTGCATAAGTTCTTACAGTTTTTGTTTGTTTAGTTTATCGACTCACTGTTAAAACTTTACTTTAATCTTAGAAATGTAAAAGAATTTTTCCTCGCAGAATCACATTCCTTATCATACCAGGATAAACGGACCTTTTGTATAGAAGGTTTAATGCAATAGGGTAATGCTGATTCTTTTATAATTTAATGCAAAAGTTTTATAGTTAGACTTCTATCACATGGTAGACGGTTTGACAATTCTCCATTTAAGCTATTCCGGTAGTCGAGAATCCGAAACATTAACAGGCGAATCTGCCAAATCAACAGAATAAGTATAAACTGACTAATCTGACAAAATCAGCGGATTTGAAAAGTAAGCAAATTAATCTTGCAAAATCAACGTGTATCGGCAATTCAACAGACATCGCATCCGACAAATAAAAGGATGAAACTTGCAAAATCAACGTACGTATCCGGAAGGTCAAGAAACAAGAAATATAATAATGATTTATAATAAACCAATGGACGTATTATGCTATGAAGTAATCAGATAAATCTAAAAAAATTAAAGGACATATACGGCAGATGAACGGACAAAGAGGGTAAATTAACAAACGTAATTTATTTATTTATTTTTATCCCACAAATAAACGGACTAGTCCTGCAAAATCAACGGTCTGTATGTCATATTTGAGAAATTATCAGATAAATTTGACAAAATAAACTAACTTCCCTAAAAACCAACGAAATAATTCAACTATCGAATTCACAGTTAAAATTAACAAATTCAACGAAAGTATCCGGCAATTAATTGACGAAAGAATTTTTAATTTATCCTTGGTTAGAAACGGTATTTGGTTCTCAAAATATAAAACAACCTGTTTGGTCGTTTGGAAGGTGGTTACTTATCCATGTTTTTAGTTGGATAGAATTTGAGTTATAAAACTGGAAAGTGCAAAATATGGTAAAAATATGACGACTAGCTAGTAGTAAGTCTTATTTTCACTTGCCTTTTATGAAGTTAGCAGAGCCCTTTCTAATTTTCAGACCGTAACGGTTTTCCCACAAATCAATACTCTGAACTCAATAGTGCTTGTGGGTACACCTTCCTCATCCCAGCTCTCGAAAAATTGGGTTGAAACATCTTTACCTACTTTTATTATATTAAAATACCTCTTAATATATCTACACATAGATCTAACAACAAGCGTAATTTTGTATTTTTTCCTGGCTTCTCAAAACAAGTTCTGTCTAAAAAGTCCTTCACCCGTACTTTCATCCTTTAGGTGGCGCTACAATCCTATGTCAACTAGGGCCTCACCACACAAACTTCTCCATCTAGCTGGGTCCATAGTTAAATGTCTCCAGTTGCGCACCCCTAGTTAGGTGAGGCCACTCTCCACTTGTGCGCGCCACTTTATCCGTGGTTTTCCTCTTCTCCTCTGTCCTATAGGCTTGGATTCGAAGACTTTCCGGGACGGAGCATTGGTTTCCATGCGCTCCAAATGACCATCCATTTCAGTCGTTGGACCTTTATCCTTTATCCTTTATCCTTTATCCTACGTCGCTGTAAAGCCCGTACAGCTAGTCGCTCCATCTTCTCCAATACTCTTTTTTTTCTTAGCCAAAAGAAACATCGGTCAGCAAGATTAATTCTTTCGTTTGATCTCAGCGCTTGATGACAACGTGTACTTTGTTTTGCCTTCATTAACCGTTAAACCCATTTTTGCCGCCTCTGCTCAATATTCACAAAAGCTCCAGACATCATGCTGAGTTCTTCCAATTATGTCAATGTTATCAGCATATGCCAATTATTGGACAGACTTTTGAAAGAAAGTGCCTCTAGTGTTGACGTAGGAGCTCTGCGCTATTTTTTCAAAGTACGATGTTGAAGAAATCGAATGAGAGCTCATCACCTTGTCTAAAACCCTTTTTGACATCGAAAGGTTCTGTTAAGTTATTTTCAACTTTTATGGAGCAGCGCGAAGGTTCCGTAGTCATCCACTATAAGACCGCTTTTACCGTAAAGAACTTATCCCAAAAAATATGAAATACTAGGAAACAAACCTATGAAATGGTTTGTACATTCGAGATCAAGTCACTCTTCTACCCATCATTAAGAAAAATGTAAATATTTAGTGACGTTTTTGTATTCAAAACTAATGCTTTTCGGAAATTTTTAAACTTTTCTCCTCGAACCAACCCTGGATACGAATAAAATTTGCATTTTATTTCATCTAAGTATTATTTGTGTTGCTATATTATGGGAACCAAAGTTGCTCCCATAGGGCACATTTATTAATGTCCCCATAGACTTCAAGCAGCAGGACCAACAAAATGAAATTCATATCCCTTTCACGCGACTATTCCATTGTGATTCAAGGACATTATTGATCTTCTGAATATTTGTATCTGTTATTTTGTCCTGTATCCACGTCAAAAAAAAATAAACTTGTAGGTAGTTAGTTTCTATTGCGTGTTTTGGTTGGGATTAATGCAATATACCATTATTCCAATCGCGTTAACATTACAGAAGTATCTACTCCTACATGTATCTATACTCAATCAGCATTTTGTATCGATTTATCTTTTTTTGTTTTAGTCCCTAGAAAAGGCCTTTGTTTAGTCGCGTAAAAAACTCGTAAAAATTCTTCTAGTCCTTAATAAAATTTTGTCAGGCAAACAAAAATAAAAAATAAAAGAATTTCGATTTGGTTTGAGTATGCGGATATAACTTCTGATACTAGGTAGATACTAGAGATACTATAGATACGAAACAATAGATGTTGAAGGATAGAAAGATACAACAACAAAAACAATGAACAAACAAAATCCGGGAAAACTTTGCCTACAGTGCTGTTTAACAAAAAACAAAATAACCAACAATTCAAAAAAAAAGAGAAGGAAAAGTTAACGCAGCATGGTTTTCTGATGCATATACTCCCCCAGGAAGTAGAGGAACTCTTGCCGATGTTAGCAAATTGAATTGGGAATATTAAAAAGTTTGGAATGAAAAACAAAAACCCTTTTCAAGGATGATTTTATTAAGAACCAAAAGGAAAATCTGTAATATACGAGTAGGAAGGGTAATGGGGGCAAGCAGGCAACAACCATAACTTAAATAAGCCTGTTTTCACAAAAAAAGTCTTCTTCGCTTTTTGTTTGTCGAATATCTTCTACCTTTTTAGATTTATCTATTTTGGTAGAAGAACTGATTGATTTTTGAAGTTTTTGTTCATGTTTTAATAAAAATCATTAGAATGAAGCTAACTTTTTAGTAACATAGGATCAAAAATTTTAGATTTTGAAAGTAAAGCTAATTAAAACATACCCCGATACATTATTGCCAACAGTTGTATTAACTTTCCATAGGAACGTTTTGAAATTTCTATAGGTGTTTCAAGGTTCCTAGATTCTAATATAAAAGATAATAATTTGTGTAGTATTTGTATGTATAAACACTTTACAGGGTTATTCATTTTGCGGAATCAAAAGTAAAAGTATATAAAACACATATAAAATATTTCTTTTCGTGATATTTTTGTTTATTATAGAGTTTGAACGTTGACATTATGTTTGAAACACTACATCATTTAAATGACCACCACGCGAATAGTTGCAAGCATCGATTCCTTTGAGGTAATTTTCGACCACTTTTTGACACATATTGAACGGTATTGCCGCCCTATGTTCAAGGAGGAGTTAAAGTGCTGCTACTAGCAGCCAGAAACGAAGAAGAAGAGAAGAAGATTTCAGCCATAACCTGATGAATGTTTGTTTTTAAGTGCTCAAGAGTTAAAGGAGTCACGACAAGAAATAACGTGGCCAAGAAATGTCTCTTGCAATAAGGCCATATTCGCTAGAGTTGTGTGGCATGTGGCACCGTCTTGTTGAAACCACATATTCTCCAAGTCGTATTCTTCAATAGCACCCAAAAACAAGTCGGTTATCATATGACCATAATGCTCCGAATTGACGTTGACAGTCGTTTCACTGTTGTTTTTGAAGAAGTAAGGTCCAATCACACCTCCGGAATAAAAAAAGCACCCATTCGACGTATCTACGACGTTGTGATTGGTCAAGTGGCTTCAGTTGTTTTGTGAGCTGGACTTAATATGGATGGAGGTGTAGATCCAAATGCAAAATACGACATAATGTGCCGTAAGACAGTCCTAATTCCTGAGAACGACGAGAAATGGACACATTCGGGTCTTCAGCAGGACTTACAGCAGCGATATTTTCAGTGGTACGAGCGAAACGATGACGATGCAAAGGCCTTACAATATTTGTAACCAATCTAGTCTCTCAAAATTGCTTCACAATTTTGCCAATTGTTTGCATAGTTGGACAATTATGTAAACCATAATCTCCTCTTTAAGCATGATAAGTGGCTGTGGCAGAATCAACATTTTTGTAATAGGTCTTAACAATTTGTATGCGTTGTGCTATAGTTAAGCGATCCGTTTTGGTAAATTTCAGACTTTAAACTGAAAAAAAAAATTAGTTTAACAACTTAGTTTGACAGATGTCAAATTCCAGCCCTATACTTTTGAAACTGCAAAATGGATAACCCGTTACAATGCAGTATTTTTTTTAAAAAAGTGCAAACAAATTTTTTTTTTTAAAGTGCAAACAAATTAATTTACCCGAAATATCTCACTCGCCAATAAAGCTAGAGACTTCAACTAAATTTTATATGATAAATTTATTGTGACGTATAATAACATATTGGTCAATGGTGTACAAAAATTCTACCAACGTTTTTTTGTAAATCAAACAAAATATTTGTCATCTCAAATATTTTACGAACAAAAAGTCATATGAGCTTCAAAATAGTATCATATTTTTAACATCTTTTAAAATATTTAGGAAAATCGAACTATCAGTTTGTTCTCCAAAAAAAGAGCAACCCAAACAAATTTTTTTGAAAATTGATTATTGACTCGAATACTTGCCAACAATCAAATATATTAGCTTCAAACTACTTTAATCTTATACAAAAAGTTTGTTTTTAAAATTTGGTACATTTTTAAGTAAAATGTAATTGACTTTGGCTTTTTATAAAAAATATAGGTACATTTTTGAAAAAAAAAACTACACAAAATTGTTAAAAACTGATTTTAAACTCGAATATCTCGAGAATAAACCAACTGGAAGAGAAAATATGGAATAGAGATATATGGACAAGTTCTTACTAATTTAAGTTTTGCAGACGATCTGTTATTCATTCTACCGATACTTCTTTACGGACTACGAACAATGAGCTTGACTTCCAAAACATTTGACTTGATAACGATATGTCAGAGGTCAGACCAAAATGGAAATGAAAATTATGAATATACGACCAAGTTAAAGGGGACGAAATGAAGATATTTGCAATACATACGGAATTATAGACGTCATAAATAGAAGAAGAAGGTTGGAATGGAGCTGGGCAGGTGATGTATCTAGACTTCAGGACAAAAGATGGACAAAAATGGCTACGAAATGGAGTCCAGAGAACAATAGACCAGCAGAACGACACGACCCAATAAGACACGGAGTGACGATCTTTCACAAATAAGCACAAATTGGTACAACGAAGCCAAAATTAGAGACATATGGAGAGCCATGGAGGAGCCTTATGCTAGTAACAAATATTAATAACTTTGCTTGCAGTAAAGTTTTTATAAAGTTTTAAAAATATTTAAAAATATTTTTTGTGAGAAGTGGCTATCTTTTAAGTCACAATATACCAGCTTACGCTTTACGCAGTAACGATAGAAACCTCGCCACTATTCCAGTACACAATACTAATCAATTTTTAAATTTCTTTTCCTCAATAGCACCTAGACTTTTTAACTCACTGCCTTTTGAATTACGAAGCATTCGCTCAGCTCATTTGTTTAACAAAAACATAAAAAAATGGCTTTTTAGCTTTGATCTCATTGAAATCAGTAACATTATCAGGATCCTTATCTAATGTTTATTTTACTCTTTTTTGTTTTCCCTTCGTTAATTTAAATATGTTTTTTCTTTCTTTTTTTTTTTTTAATTTTCTCTTCAAGTGTTCACCCCTTAACACTTCTTAATATATAATTATGTCAAATCCTTTTAACTAAAATTTCTTTTGGTACTTTCGATTCTTGTCTTTGGCAACAGATTGTACCTTCTTCTTATCTACCAAATGGAAAACACTTAAATATTATAATTTAATATTAGTTAAATTAATTTATTATAAATTATGCTACGTTATTTTTGTTATGTTTAAATTTAAAAATGTATTACGTATATAATAAAATATTCTATTTTGTTAATAAGAAGAAAATAAAAATAAAATAAAAAAAAAAATCGATGGAATTGTAGACTATGACTTGGTTTAAAAGATTTTTATTTATTTAAACAAGACTGTTTCGTCTCACAGATATTTTATTTATATAATTTGTTTAATGATTTTCTTATTCTCTATTTTTTACTCTGACATTGATTAAATAAAAATTAAAAAACAGCAAGTTAAAATTAAACAAGTAGGTAGATAAGAAATGTATATGAATGTGAGATATATGTATACAACTAAGGATGGTATAAATACATATTTACAACTCGTCCATCCTGACATCTGATCGTCTCGATCAGTTCTATAAATATATTTAATTACTTTAGAATTTGCATTAATTTGATAAATAATGATCTTTTCAAATATATTATCTTATAATATGGTATTCTTATGTTGATGTTCCTGGTCATTATCCGAGTCCATGCCGTGATCATCACGCCAATCGGCCCACTTTCGCATACGACATGCCTCTATAATACCATCGTATGGAAGTTGTGTCATTTGACAATTCTCTATATCTTTTACCACGTATCTATCATTCGGAAGAACCTTATGTATTTTACAGGGTCCATTATATTTTGGTACAAACTTTTTGTTCGTTCCAATAGTAGTGTCAATATTCCGAAAAACCACGAAATCCCCTTCTATAAATTCAATTGGGGGTCGATAATTTCTGGCAATGATCTCCGAATTTCTAATCTGTGAACTTTCAATATTCTTTGAAGCATTCATTCGCATACTATCAAGACTTCGATCACTTGATTCAAACTTATTATCTAAGTATTTAGTAAGAGCATCAATTTCTATTCCTCTTTATTGTACACCAAATAACAACTTAGAAGGAATCTGTCCAGTGGCTGAATGAACGGAATTACTTACAGCATACTTAACTTTCGTTAGCATCTTAACTGAATTAATTAACTGCATACAATTTAATATGCTTCGTAAATGCATCTACAATTACTAAAAGATGTTTTCGTTTAGAACGAATACTCGGAAGGGGGCCGAAATGGTCAATATGGACTGTGTCAAACGGAATTGCTTTTTTCGGAATAGAATGAAGAGTTTTCTTTCTATTTTGGACCGGAATGGAGAACATACTACACTTTACAATTCTTAATAAAATTTTCTACCTTTTCTTTAATTTTCGGAAACCAATAATGCAATTAAATATGGTCAACACATTTGTCAATACCCAAATTAAACGGAATGTTTGGTTTAGTCAAATCTCTTAATGGCTTTGCAATGGCTGAAAAAAACGGAATAAATCGTCGGAAGTAAGAAAATAATATAATCCTAAGCATTTTTGTAGCTCTTTAACATTTTTCGGAATCGGAAGATGCTGAATTGCAGTCAAATGATGATTATTTGGCCAGATGCCTTTTGAACTAACAGTGAAACCTAAATATTCAATTTCTTCATAACAAAATTTGCATTTACTCGTTTTAATCTCTAGTCGGAACTCAGCCAACCGCCTGTTCTTCAATCGTCGCAGTGGCTAACGTAATGTCATCAAAATATACTACTACGGAACCTTCATCAATGAACTGACGTAAAATAAATATCATAAACCTCTGAAAATAAGCCGGACCTTTTTTTCAACCAAAAGGCAATCTCGTGTATTCATAATGTCCATCAGGCGTTACAAATGCGGTAAATTGTATTGAATCTTCGTCAATCGGGATAAGATGGAAACCATTTCTTAGATCCAAAATGGTAAAATATTTCTTTCCATCCAATCTTCTTCCAATCCAATCAAGAATCTTATTTAATGGACGATAATCAACGCATAGCCTTTGTCATTGTTTTTTTTTTTACTAAAACTAAGGGGAAAGCGTATGGAGATTCGCTAGGTCTTATAATTGCTTTTCCTAGTAAATCTTGTACTTGTTTATCAACAATTTTCTTATCAGAAAAAGATAGTCTCCGCGGAGGATAACTAATCGGCATATTAGAGGTAAGACGAAGTTTCATAGAAAAATCGTGCTTAATAGCTGGAATATCCCGAGTCGAAATTTTGGCCCTATTCTGATCCTAAAAAGGATATTTTCTCCTCATTTGCTCCTACATACAGCAAAATGAACCTCATATCATCCTAAACGATTTTTCATCGTCCTCATTTGGTCCTACATGAATCTTTAGAATTCTTTCCGTTTTTCTACGCATATTTTGTGAACCTCATTTCGTCCTAAATGAAGGTTTATCAACATAGAAAATAGATATCGTCCTCTTTTCATACTTAGTAAGCCTACCTGGTCGTGTAGCTGCTTTTTTTTTGTTGCTGCTGTTGTTGTCACAGCAGATGATGACAATGACAACAATGATGGTGGAAATGACAAGGATAGTGATAGTGAAAATGGTAACGATGGAGCTAGTAAAGTCGACGACACCAACGACGTACGATGGCAGCAACGACGACGACTCCGACGACGTAGACGACGACGAAGAAGACAATTTCGACGAAGTATTACTTTTAAATTAATTAATAATGTTAATAAAAACTTCTTTGTTTACAGAATAAAATTAAAATTTAATTTAACATTATTTTTAAAAAAAAGCTTTTAATTAGTAAAATGAAAGAAAGTGATAGAGAAAGAGCAAAAGCAAGTAGGAAAGAGAAAGAGAAAAGAAAATAAGAAAGTGAGCGAGTTAGATTAGACTCTCTATAAACTAGTCTTAGAGAAAGAGAAAAAAAGAGGGAGAGAGTAAATGAACAAAGAAAAAAACTATGGTCAAGATGAAAGAGGTTCATTTGAGGCTTTTTGCTGTCGTCCTCATTTGATCCTAAACATCGTATTTTGTCCGATAACTGCCACTATTAGGTTCAAATGAGGAGCAACATTTTAACAGTAAGTGATCCTCTTTTGAATCTCTTTGGTCCTCTGAGAACCTGAATTTTGGGGACGAAAATAGGGCCAAAATTTCGACTCGGGATTGTCAAGATCTAAATATTCGGAACGAACAATCTCGTGTATTTTTGTAATATTTTCGGAACTTAAGTTTGGATTTATGTCATACTTATCTTGCGTTTCTTCAAATGTATCTATAGCAAAAACATAAGGTAATTGATGATTTTCAACGTTATTTAGCTTATCACGTGAAGCAATAATCGTACGCGGAAGCAGACTGCATAATGAACAATGAAACCGACATATCAGGATAATATTTAGCTAATGACTTGCACACACAATGTAACACTTCATCTTTAATTTGTATTTTATTTGAATCTGATTTAACATTAATTTAAATTTTCGGTTTCGGTGCAATATTAGGAATAAGACAAAGTTTGATTTGAAACGATTTTTAAAAAATTCCGACTAAACAGAACTGGATAAGGAATACAAGAGTCCGGAGCAACATATGTATGTACATTTAAATTTTTTTTATAAATATCATTAAATCCTATTTTAACGTCAAAAACTCCATAATGTACTAACAGGTACACTACCTACTCCATAGTATCCAGTTGGTCTCAAATTATTGCAATGCAATCCGATCGGAATCTCGGAAAGCTTAATTAAACTTATCGGACTACCGGTATCAAAAAGAGCAAGATATGTGTTACAATGCGGAACAGAATCACTAGTAGGAAAAACAACACTTACAGAATTTACTTCTTTACAAATCTTAACATCGGATAAGGCATCCACATCATAATGGTTTTGATTAGGGCCGGAACAGAATTCGTCAATCAATGCAACAGTGCGTGCATTTTTGGGGGGGTAACTTCGGGCAAACCTTCAGAATATGAACTGTTGAACCACATCTGAAGCATGATCCAACGGAAACCCACGGACAACTTGACTTTAGGCTTCGATTCATTTTGATGCTGGGCAACTTGCGCTGAATATAATGCGAAATTTGTCGGTCTGTTAACTGCAGAATTTGATCCTCATCGTTGAGCATAACGGTGTGCCAGTTTTTTTTATTCATCGATTGTGTATGATGAGTACAATATGGCGATATTAGGCGGAACGATCTTGGAACCCATCAATGATAAATTGGATAATTTGTTTTTCGTCAATATCAGCATGTGATGCAAGCTCTTGCACTTTTAAAATGTAGCCCATAATGGATGTGTTTGAGCACACAAATGGAGTACTTCGCATCTTATCAATAATTTCGGAAACTGAATAAGTGTGTCCAAAATTGGCCAAAAAATTGCTCCGGAAATCAGAATAGGTACTTGATTCGTCCATTTGTAAGAATATTTCGGCAGCGGAATCGGTCTTCATCTATCGGCGAATGCTTTTTAATTTGAACACACTATCACCGTGAACGGAATCAAATTCTCGCTCAAAAGTGCTGATCCATTTCTTAGCATCGTATGTATCATCACCAGAAAACAATGGTACGGAATATTGAATATTCTTAAACGAAGGTTGATACGAAGGCGACGAAGAACTTGCAAAATTATCTTCTTGTCGAGCTAGTTCACGACGAAATTCAATAAGCTTAAGTTTCTTTTCAATCATCTGAATTTCTTTATCCATCTCAGCTTCATTTCCAGGAACGGATTTTTTGAATCTGTTATGACAAATCAGAATTTATTGTCTTACCAGGACGTTCAATTTTTCTGCTTCGATGAAATGGTCTTCGGAATAATTGTCTTCACAATTTTCTTCATAAAGCTCACGTAGTTGAGCAACTTTTGCATTTGCTGCAAATTGTATGTTTCGCTCGGTTAACAAAGATACCAATTCTTGCTTCTTCATTGTTGATGACATATCAAAATTACGGAAAATTAAATAAAACGTTGAAGGTATTTAGGGCTGGCCCACTTCTGAAGTTGTAGACTATGACTTGGTTTAAAAGATTTTTATTTATTTAAACAAGACTGTTTCGTCTCACAGATATTTTATTTATATAATTTGTTTAATGATTTTCTTATTCTCTATTTTTTACTCTGACATTGATTAAATAAAAATTAAAAAACAGCAAGTTAAAATTAAACAAGTAGGTAGATAAGAAATGTATATGAATGTGAGATATATGTATACAACTAAGGATGGTATAAATACATATTTACAGAATAGTACGTTAAAGGTGCTACGATTTATTCCCAACTTTTTACTTTAGTAAATTTTGATAATTCTTGACCCGTCCGTCGTTCGATTGTTAAGTGATTCATTAACATAAATGGAACAAATAAAGCTTATATTAAGAAACTTTAAATGACAGCTGACTTTGGCAGGTGTCAAATGCCAGCGCTACCAAAGTTAAAAATAGTTGAATTTAAAAAAAAATTACTGGTTCCTACTTCTTAAAACTTTTCCAAAAATGTTTGTCTGCATTTTGTTATTGACTGGTATAATCATATTATTCGAAATTTGACTTGAGGGTGAAATTGGTTGAGGAAGTTGATCTTTTTTAGAAAAACAAACATGATTATTAAAAAACAACAGCATGAAATGTTGACAGGTAGGATGTCACATTGAATCATTATGAGAACCACTTGGGCCAAATCGATTAAATAAAAAACCTTTAACCATCCCAACTTATTTGCTAGGGCCAAGGGAGAATACCTCCTAAGCAATTGAATGATGGTACGCCACAAGTTGCAAGAGAATTTCAAAGGTTTATGTGACATTATCATCACAGTTAACCTCCTTACTATATATAAAAAAAAAACAAAAACAGAAAAGAAGAGAAGAGAAGAGAACGACACTTCTTCTTCTCCTTGTCTCTTGTTTTTTATTGGATGTGAGGTGAGGACAGAACAGAACTTCAAAAAGCGTAAAAAAGTGAAAAGCTGAAAAAGGTAACGGGATTGTAAATAGCATAAGTTTCAGAATTGTTGCTGTTCTAAGGTTGGGTATCTTGAGCGTTGCCGAATAAGCACCATGCATCGACAGAAATCATTATTAGACTCGAAACAAGGAACAGAAAATTCGAAGAAAATAAATCTTAAAATAGAATTGAATCAATGGTTAATGCTACGTAGAACTCTTCATAACTAAGGCATAGACATTGTATATGTATACAAGTCAATAAAGAAATATAATTCATTCCTTTATTTAAATGTGGACAACCGTTTATGAGATTATATTAATCAAAAATAAGATTCAGTAATTTTTTCCAATTTCTGAATTATTGGTTTTCGAAACTTGAAAATCTTATCAAAATCGTAACAGTTTTTAAAAAAAAACATAAATATGTAGTTTTAAGGGAGTTTCCATTATAGCAGACCTTTAAAGTAACAAACCATAAAAAGGAATCGAGAAGCGTTAAGTCGCACAAAAAAGGCGTACAAGGAAATCTATCCTCTTCTGTTATTTGATAATGACCAATATTTCATCAAAGGTATTAATTGGAATAACAATTTGAGCTTGGGTGGCCTAGCCTTAACCTGGAACTAAGGTGCTAAATATTGCAAAATAAGAGTGCATCGTTTAATTTCCCACATCTGTTATTTACAAAAATCGGGTATATAATGGCATAAGGATGAATAAAGAACTAGGGTTGCCTACATAAAGGTTGACTGGCTTAAAGAGGTAGGTCTGCCGATCAAATATGCAGTGATAACTAATTGATGGTGTCAAACAAAAAGTAATTTAAATCTTTTTCAATATAGGATTGCCTAACCAAAATTTTCTTAACCCAAGGTTGCCTGCATTTGAAGTGTTAAGTCTTCGGTAAGTGTTGCAAATTGGGTCCTTTTGTCATTTAGTCGATTTTTATTTTAAATGAATGGTTATAAAATTATCTGTCTAATAGCATAAAATTGACATAACTTAGGTTTGCCTGCATTGAAAAATGAATCCATGTTATATTGAAACGGGTTTTAACTTCCCATTGGAAGTTATTGTAATCGGTCCGATTTGTAGAATTGAAAATTTTTTTCGAAGTTTCAAGGTCACTAGTAGTACCCGTGGCATGATGGTTAGTGCGTTGGACTGTCATGCGAGAGGTCTTGGGTTCGATCCCTGCCTGTGCCACCTTAATTTAAAAAAAAAAAAAAACGGGTACTGCCTCTTGCGAGGAATTGACAAATTCTCCAAGAGTAATGCTTGTCATGAAAAAGTGCTTTCTCAAATTAGCCGTTCGGATCCGGCATTAAACTGTAGGTCCCCTCCATCCCTGACAACAGTACTCGCACACAGGAATGGTTGAGAGTTGTAAGTCACTAGGCCCTGGTTCTCTAAGGACTGTTGCGCCACCTAATTTATTTATTTATTTTATTCAAGGTCACTAGAGTGCGTGCGTGTCTAGTCTACGTACGTTCGTACGTCCGAAGTTTTTTTCGTCTTCCAGTAGAGATATCGACTTCAAATAATTTTTTTTATACAGATAATAATGCAGAAAAATGCAGAAAGGACTCAAAAAAATTGAGTGGGTTGTTTTTTTACCATAGCAATCCCGTCTGTCGATTTGTCTTGCTTAAAAGTTTGTAGAGTTGGGTTAAAAAAATTGTTAATTGAATTAGCCTTAAAAATTTTAAAATAACCAACAATATTTTTTATATAAAGAAATAGTTTAGTTTTAAAATCTAGTTTTGTTAAATAGATTTTTAGTCGAAACAAATTTTTACCAATTTAAGTAGCATTTCTTAAATTTTTACAAGTTGGATGAATGAAATTAATTTGAGATATATCAAAAACCGAACATCAATTTTTACCAAATTTGCTTACTATTTCTTGTAGATTTTATTTTTTTATAAAAAAACGGACTGTTGGATTTTTATGAAAAAAAAACCACTGAGTATCGAAAACAATATTTTCTGTGAAATAAATAAAGTTTGAAGACAAAATTTTTAATTTTTGAAAAGCTATTTGAGTCAAAAGCAAATTTTTACAAAGTTTTAGTATTTTTTTTTGTTAGTTTTTTATTTTTTGTAAAAAAATGTTAATTTTTCTCAAAATTGTAGTAAATGTTGACAACAATAAAAAGATAAAAGTAGTTTAAAGCCAATATCTCAAGGTTTTGAAAAGATATTTGAGTCGAAATTCAATTTTTACCAACTTTGAGTAATGTTTTTTTAGGTTTTTATTTTTTATAAAAAAATCTATCGATTCGAAATCTTACCAGATGTTAAAAACGTTATTTATCGTTGCACAAAATTAATTTGAAGATAAAATCATTTTGTATTCGTAAAATTTTCGAGGTGACAATTTTTTTTTGTTCAGTTTTTTTGATTTATAAAAAAAACCCTTAATTGGGTTTTTTTAAAAAAAATATATTTTGTATCACGTTACAATATATAATATAAAATTTAATTCAAGTCTCTAGCGTTATTGGTTCATGAGATATTTAGGGTTAACCAAAATTGTCATCTTTTTTTAAACTGCTATGGTAAAAAAACCACCCACGCAATTTTCTTGAGAGCCCTTTCTTTCTTTCTGCATTATTATCTGTATAACAACATTTATTTGAAGTCGATATCTCTTCTGGTTCTTGAGCTATGAAACGTACGGACGTACGGACGAACGAACGTACGTACACACGCACGCACAGACATCATTCTAAAAATCTTTTATTTCGATTCTAGGGACCTTGCAACGTCGAAAAATGTCAAAATTTTCAATTCGACAAATCGGACCCATTACAATAACTTCCTATGGGAATTTAAAAATATCAACAAAGTTATACTTGCTCAACTGTCAAACCATAGACAACAACCACAAAGCTCAGTAGCTAAAAAACACCCCATTCAGAACAATATCTTTATCGAAAGAAATTCCGGTAATGGAAACTAGGTGCTAATTTCATTGACACTAGCGAATCACACAAGAAGTAAATTGGCATACTCCTAAGAAATTAATTGATAAATACTTCTTGGTTACAATTTTGCAGAGCTTTAAAAAAAATCATTAAGTCTAACGTAAAAAGGAAGATACATTAACCCCAAATGTTTTTGACCAATATTTCACCAGTTTTTTCGTGTGTCACTTACTTAACCGATAGGTTATTTGTAAGTTAAAATAAGACCCAGTAATTCTGTAGGCCTAACATAATTAATTAATAGAAGTAGAAGATTTACAATAAAAACTTAAGCAATAACTTTGAAAAGACCTCCTATTCAAATTTTATTGCTCGAAATATTCTCTTTGGGTTTAATCAGTTTCTGTCTTTTTTTTTAATTAAATTTATAATTAAATTCCAGCTATGCAAGTAAACGAAAGAGCATAAATTATATGCGGCTTGTGTTTATATAATGTGATGTATATATTTTATGATGTAATGTCTTAAAATTTCTAATTGATCATTAAGAAAATCAATCATGCGTTACTTATGGAAACCCAATATAACACATGATAGGTTCAATGTGGTTGCCTAATTATTTCATTAGTTTGAAAATTCAAACATGACATCTTAATATTAAAATAGACCAATATTTCTAATGAAATCATTATGTTCTTCTACAAAATAGATATTGATAGGGTAAAATGTGTCATAATTAATGTAGATGCAAACACTTAGGATAATGATGCAATCTTGTTTTTTTAATAAACTTTTAAACATCATCGTTATGATTAATAAATTGTGTAAAATAAGAAAAAAAACTTTTCATCATAATATAAAAATAAATATAATGCAATTTGATTTTTTTTTGTTTGTTTTTATAACTTTTTTAACCTTTTTTATAAAGTACTCTTAATAATCTTTAAAGCGAGACTAATATCATGAAAATTGGACAAGTATTTTAAATTCTAGATTTGTCTAAACTGCGAAAAGTGGGAAAGAGTTGAAAGATCTTGGATTTGCTTACTTGGCCATACTTTGTCAGATAGTCATTATATAGGGCTTATTTTTAAGGCTGTAAAGATAACTACAAATCAGGTTAAAAGTATTATTAAAAATAAGGGTATTTGAAGTACCATGAAAAAAAAACAATCTTGCTAATCCCGACTTGACGAAAAAATTAACTTTGAACCACTGTGGCAGATTCATTTTTTGAGGTACGTTTAACTGGTGTAACCAATCTGAATGCAGGTTATTCAATAACAAGTCTTTTTCCAGACATAACTCCACAAAAACCTTTATGTCCAACTAAATTTATGTACTTACTTACTGACTAAGGTCCTTAGACCTATAAAGTCTGCGGATGATCACTAGCGGGACAAACGGACTCAACTACTTCTACGCCCCGCGCCCGTCGCGTCGTTTGTGGTTTCCAGCTAAGTGTTTGAGCGCCCTCCAGCTCTTTCACAATCTCGAAGATTCCTCCTCAACTGTTCTTCTCCACGTGCTTCTCGGTCTACAGATTCTTCTGCTTTCTTATCGTGCTTCTAATCCACTTCCACTTGCGCCTTCGTATAATAGTTGAATAGAATCCTGAACCGTTATACTATAAAGTTCTTCATTAGATATACGATAGGGTCAGAAAACCCGTAAGATATATCGTAGACACCTGGAAATGAAGGTCTGCTGGAAATGGTTGTTGTTATTTTCCAGGTATTGCAACTGTATAAGAGTACTGATTCGACGTTTCAGCGGTACAGTGGCATCTTTGTCTTCAAGCTGAGATGTGGTTTCTCCAAACATTGTACAACATCGCGAACGCAGCCAATGATTTTATGATACGGCTTACGATATCTTGTTCGATTCCGCCTTCAGTAGAGACCATACTTCCAAGATACTGAAAACTTATACTTTTCCTACTGGTTGTTGATCAATGTTTACAAGAGAGAATGAGTGGAAGTTTCCAAGGCTGAACATCTTAGTATTGATTTTCAGCCCCATGATTTCTACTTATCTCTCCACCCTTATTGCCAATTTATGAAAATCCATTATCCTATGAAATTGCAAGCATATTATGTTGTCTGCGTGATCTAGATGTTTATTCCTCCGTTTCCTGTCAAGGCTGCCCGCACCACATCGCTTATCACCCATAAGAAAAGAATTGGTGTCAGTATGCAGCGCTGTCTAACTCCACTTTGAACTTCAAACTCCTCTATATCTATAGATAAACTCCGTATTGTCACTTTTAAAAGCCTTCTCAAAAAGCCTACAATCTAAAAATATATAATTTTGTTGAATTTTGAATCCAAAGTATTTGACCGTTTTTTCAATTGAACGAAAAAAGTGCATAATTACATGAGCTGCAAAGTGTAACGACAACTTTTTCCAATAAATCGGTTATTTTACAAAAAGATGCACTTGATCAAACACTATCCCTCCCTCAACACTGAAATTTCTTGCACTGGTCCAAAATAAGAGGACTTTAACAGTAGTTTTAAGGAATTATAGAAATAATTCAGCTTTTTCCGAATTGTATCGAATTTTTCTAGGCTATTTTTAATCTTTAAAATTAATTATTAAAAAGTGAAATTTTTAAATAAATGGATGCAATGCTTTACACAAAAAAGATAAATTTCTAAGAAGATCAGATGCATAAAATTAAAGATTTAAGTTTAACTTGCATCCCCCATTATCAAAATTCTATATGCAAGATTTTTTAATATGTTCTTTGAAAGTTCTTGTAATCGGTTCGATTTCTCACACTAAAAAATCCATGATCTAAATCCATAATTTTCAGAGCGATCCGAGAGTATCTCAAGAACTAGCAGAGATATTGACTCAAAACTAATTTTTGTTTTACAATTAATAACATCAAGATATGTAGAAAGGACTTTTAAAAGAATCCATTAGTGGGCATTTTTGTCATTTTTGGCAATTTAAAAAACATGAACATACCCCAAATTTCTCGGACACTAATTTCATTAATAAATTTATATTATACGTTGAGATGTCATACCAAATTGGTATGAGCTTACACAAAAGTAAACGTAACGGTATTTTTTTTAAGGTATAGAACCTTGTTATGGAGTACGACAAATTTTCTTTATTCGAATGATAATTTTCTGGTATTATAATTAAAACATAATTTATGGCATATGGCTAGCATGTTATTTAAAATCGTATTTAAAAATTAAGGACTATGAAGCACACCCAACAATCAGTTTTTGTTCACAAAATAGTGCGTGATGCGTATTTCGAAGCGTTGTTTAAATGCCAAGCTCAACAAAAAACTTATCAGTTAAAAAAATGTTACCAACTTAAAGTGTTATACCTCAAACAAAAAGCACCTATTAACAGTTTTTTTTACAAACAAAAAGAACTAAAAACAGATATTCGTCCATTCGAACATTTTATCAACAAACAATGATATAACCTCCTGAATATTTTTTTTTCAATTGAGAGCGTACTAAAGGGGTTATGGACACCCTTATAATGATTAAACATAGTGCGAGCATTTAGGAAAGGAGGACAGAATTAAAAAGGAGATACCGATGCACATTAGTTTTGAATGTCTTCAAATTGTAATAAGTGGGAAAAATTGAGCCTGGCAAAGCGTTCCACATTCGTGTTGTGTACTTAATAGTACGACCGAAGTTGGACAAACGAAGTTGGAAAAACAATGATAGGCATTTTCAAAGCTCTTTTTCAATTCTATTCAATAGACTGGAGCACCAGCCAAAATTTGATAATTATACTCGAGTTTTGGACGAATCATAGCTTTGTAAACTATTGCCAGATCCGAAGAGGTACAAAACCTATCGCATTGTCAGAGAAAACCTAAACACTTAGCAGAATTTTTTGCGGTGTTGAATATATGACCTTTCCACAACAAGTGACTTGTGATCAAGGGCGGATCCAGACTTTTAGTCAGGGGGGGGTCACACTTAACATATAGATGAGTTTTTAGTCACCACTTAAAAGTTTTTTAATGTGCTGTAAAGGCTGCTGACAAATTAAAAAAACATAATGTGCATCTTAACCTTACATTTGCACATTTCAAGGGCTAAAGTGACAACTTTAGTTATAAAATTATTTTAGAACACTGTTGTCCATCAAGGTATGGTCTAACTATTTAATTTTGACGACTCCCTACTTATGAAAGCATTCCATCCAGTTTTCTAAATATGCCATATTTAAGAGCTTAAACATAATAGTTTAGAGGTTTTTGATGCATTTCACGCAGAAATGTAAGAAATTGTTTTGGAACGAAGCTTTTTCCAAAAATAATATATACTTTTCTCTTTTCTATTTATATTAATGCGAAGAACGCTTCAAAAATTCAAAAACTCAGAAAATGAGAGAGGATCTGATATGAAGGATTTTCGGGCTTTTTTGACGTTGTTTTTCTGAATTCAATTTTCGGGAGTCTATTATTACTATCGCTATCAGTCTGCTTACTCGTAGATGCTGGAAAATATTTTGATCTTAAAGGATTCAACAAAACTTAAAAATTGTAGAGAAAAAAATGTGTGGTTCTTGAATTTATGGATATAGGTGCATTAAAGTGCATAATTTCTCTAAACATTAAATAAAAACAAATTAAGGTAAAAAAATAAGTTGGGAAGAAACTTTTCTGTAGCACACACAAATTACACGTTTCAGAATCTCTTTTCACTTCAAATCTCAAGAGATTCGAAGCCTTTTTTTCAACAGATATGAAACGTTCATTATGTTTTTCAATTAGCCATTAGTTTAAGAAAAGTGTCACTTGTGCTGTTTTTGGGACTTTTTTTTTTGAAATTTTCTGTTTAATTCTCAGTTCAAGACCATCTAAAGCAAATTCACTTTAAAAAGAAGATTTATTTAATTTTTTAAGATCTTAAAAGTTTTTGTACTCAAACTCAATAAAAAATCAATTTTGAAAGAAAAAAATGCCGCTAGAACTAGCTAATGTTTTCCAAAAAGTCTGTTTAAAAATATTTATTATATTTTAAGATTTAAACATGTATCTGCAAAATAAGTTTTGCTCAAAAATTCAAATGCCATTTTATTTCTCAAAAAACCTAGACTAACTTATTTTTTTTTGGAAAATCAATAGAGCGGTTTTTTTTTTAATTGATTTTAACATATACAAATTTTTAAATTTTTTCTGCAGTTGTTAAGTGCTTATAAATATACATTTTACATAGTGACCCCTTTCTGAGTTGTCGAGTTTTGTAAACAAAAATCAATATATTTTTAAAAATCAAAAAAAATACAATGACATTCTTGAGAAAACTTAAAAAAAATAGCGGTTTTACGGAAGGGTACTCTTCTCAATCAATACCGAAATATGTTTTTCTTGTACAAAGAACCAAATTAAGAAAATAAATTAGAAAGTTTAAAAAAAAATATCGGTTAATTTTTGAAAAAAAATCGAATTTTCTTATTTAAAAAAAAACGCCTTACGGTAATCGGCTTAAAACCATAATTTCCCAGTTTGAACTCAATCGAAATATGTAGAGGCCAGGACAAATAGACAGACGGACGGAATCAGAGGATCCACTTTTTTCGACTTTTCTATCATCGTAATGTCATGTTTGATTAAAAGCTCGAGTTTTAAATTTTATACGAATTAAGAATTTTTTAGACTCAATTGAAGGCGAGGTTCAGGAATTTAATTGACGATCTTTTATTCAAGGTTTCCTGTTAAGAACCTAAATATTTGCTCTTTTTCTTAGAAACAAATTTTATGAAAATAATTTATAGCATTACTTAAGTTTTTCCAAATTCCAAATTGCGGGAAACAAAAAATTTGGTTGTTTTTGACAACAAATCACTTTTTGGAAAATGTCATTAAATTACTAACAAATCTTTAGATGAAATCTTTAATTATTACAACTTTAATGTATAAGCTTTTTGGCTCATATGACCCCCCCCCCCTGGATCGTCCATTGGTCAAAAGTTGATGAATTTGTGCTTCGTTATTGGAAAATTCAACGGAGTTCCTACAAAAATAAAAAAAAATTATCTCCCAGGGGGGGGTCATGACCCCTACGACATCACCCCCCCCCCTGGATCCGCCATTGCTTGTGATGCACATACATACCTAGAAATGAAAGCTGTTCAGTCTCTTCGATGCAAGTACCACCCATGGATAGTGGAATTGGAAGAGGGTTACGCTTTTGCGACAGTAGACAACAATGAGTTTTGGAAGCATTAAATTCTACACTGTTTTTGATTCCCCATTGAACAATGCTATCAACAATAAAAAACAATCACATCCACATCTGGAGAACAAGGATGAGAATCTACAAACGAATATGATACGCTGGGAGTACTGTCATCAGCGAAACAATTTAGTGGGTTAGAAGTTTCAGACAAAAGGATCATTTATAAAAATAAGAATGAGCCTCGGAGACAAAATGGAGCCCTGAGGCACACCAGCGTTTATTTTGTGGATATCAGGTTTAAACCCGTCAAATACTACTTGAATTGAATTGTATGAAAGGTAATTTCGAACCCAACAAAGAAGAGATTCATCAATAAGAAATGCACGCATTTTCAATAAGAGAGCTTGGTGCAAAACTCTATCAAATGCCTTATTGAAATAATAATGAAGTGCAATAATCTTACTTTCTCCAAAACCATATTAAGATTTGTTTCACTGTTTGGTGAGATAAACCATAAGATTACGAGTGGACCTATTGGTACGAAAGCCATACTGCCGGTCATTAAGAAGCTTTCGTTCTTCAAGATATTTCTTAAGCTGAAAAATAATCAGCAACTTCAAGACTTTGGGAAAGAGGGACGTTAGTGCAATAGTAAGGGCTATAGTTAGAGGGTGAGTAGGATTCGAATACGTTTTTGAGATCTATACATTTTTTAAAGAGAAAAATTGAGTTGGCATTTTTTACAAAAAATAAAAATCTAAAAAATACAAGTTAAAATTGGTAAAATTTTCTTCAGCCTCAAATATCTTAAAAACAAATAGATGTATTGACTTTAAATTTATTTTATCCATTAAAAAATATTGTTTTTCACTTTTGGCAAAATTATAAAATAGAAAATCAATTGACAGTTTTCTTACACAAAAATAAAATCCTGGCAAAAATGTTACACTAAATTACTAAATTATTAAAAGCAAACTTTTCAGAGTTCCTTAAATGACAATCTGGATTATTGTAAAAGAATTATTTTTGTAAAGCCAACCGATTTGAAGTTGTAAGTGTGTGTGTGGGTCACATTCTTAATCCTCTCTTTGAAGCAAAGCCCTGTTGAAGTACCTAAGCCCTTTTTTTTAATTTTCTTGAGCTATAAATTAAATAATATCCTGAACTGATCCATTGCAGAACACTTTACCCTATATTCAAATACAATGTCATAGAAACCAAAAATGCCACAAGGGAGACTAATCAAGTTTGGTTATTTATTTCAATTATAATAATTATGTTCTTCATTATGTAAACCGATATGGCCGTCAAGTAGTTTTTGATTAATATAAAACTGAAACAAGTCTTTTGGGCTTTTGGTTATAGTATCTCATGATTTTCTATACGTACTATAAAAAAGGATATTAATTTGTGTATCGATTGTTTTCATTAAAATTCATGTAGCTCTCGTTGTTTTTCCTTATTTAATTTTATTTTAAATCATTACCATAATTTAATTATACCTAATGGTAAACTAATACAGATGTTGCTTTATATAAATTGCATGATTTAATTAACACAAACGATACCTTCCAGCAATCAAATCAAGAAGTTTTCCTTTCTATAAATTTAAATCCAAACCAAATTACGTAGAGCAAGAATAAAAAATTAAACAGGCAGGACGAAGAAGTTAGGTTAGGTATAGAAAATGATAGGAGAAAGTTTGAAGTGCGATGGTTAAATGTTTAGTTTGGAAGTTCAAAGTTGAAACTTTTAAAGAGTAGGTACGAACAAAAAAATAGCAAAGTTTAATAGAGTAGACCCGACCTGACTTTCGGCTGCGTATCGTGATGATGGAGAAGTAAATGTTTCCCTCTGTGACATAAAGGATTTTAAATATTTTCGTATAGGTGTCCTCCCCTTGGTTCTACGTCGTTGTTGTTTTTGGTACGTAGATAGGTACCTATATACGAAAATATTTTGACAATTTGTTGAAAAAATATGGTTGCGTGATTCCATTCATTGGAAACGTGACAATATGAACAGAGATTTTCAATTTTACTGCCGCTGGAAACTTTGATCCTTATTTTTTTTATCTACCTTCAGACTTCACGTCACATACGAGATCCGAGTTTATTCATATATATTCACCTATCCAATTACCGAAAAAATCTCCGAATCGAATGTGTCAATAACGACTACGTCGTCGTCGTTCTGCGACGTGTGACACAGTGAGTGAGGCATCTTATAGGGGAATAATCCTTTTGATTGACACTCCATAGCTTCAACTTTTAGTTAGGAGCTTCTTGTTGAATCCTCTTTCTTTTTTTTTACGGTAGCGAAAATTTCAAGCTTTGTCTTCTTTTATACGTTTCCATAATATTCTTTTTCTTTTATGCGTTTCTCTTCCTTTTTTCCTTCAATCATTTCTTTTCTTTCTTTGCAGGATTAAATTAACAACTACGAATCATAAAAAAGCTATTTTTCCTTTTTAAAGGAATTGTGTCTTATGGAAACGAATTGATATTTTATCAGCATTTTGTATCCTTTTCGATTTAGTTTAGATTTCCGGGGAGGATATGGATGCAGAAAAGTGGGTTATAAATCCATGTTTAGCTTTATTGCAAATAATAAGGGTATGAACAATATTTCAGAGTTTTGGAAGGAATTCAGAGCTGTCGGTGACGAGAAGTATCTACTTATGAACGCATAAAATGATTGCTCAATAAAACAGATATTGGTTTTGTGATTTAACTATCAAAAGCTTTATTTTAAGGTTGAGCCTATATAAGTTGATCAAATTTACAAAAGTCGTTATAAAGCGTTTTTTTTTTTGAAAAATCTAATGGGCAACTCTTTGATTGGAATCAAACTTTATTTTTGGGAGATTTCAATCAAATACATATGATAAAGAGTAGTATTTAATAATCACAACGAAAATTGTATTCACAATTAAGTTCATTATTTAATCTTAATGAAGCTTGCTAAATTTAAAGACTCATTGATTTATTTTATCCTTTTTTTCACTGTATTTTCGTTTACTACTTTAGCCACAGCAATGTGTGGTGGTTATGCTATTAAATTTTAGCTTATATGAAACGTTTGGAAGTTTGACATTGTGCCATCTATTTATTACTAACTCAATTCAGTCAACAGATGTTACCATCTGTTCAAATCGTTTGGAGCTAGTTGTGACTGTCAAATAAAAGACATTTAATTTGCAAGAAAATAATATTGCGATCACAAATTGCGATGTAAGCTATTCTATCTTTCAAGTTGATTCAAACTGCACACGTTGTACAAATTTGATTAAAGTTGGTTAAGTAGCTTAGGAGAGGAGTTCATCGCGGACAAACATCGTGACACGTAATTTATATATATTTGGAGATACTGAATGTCGAAAACTATATTTTCTATAAGATGAAATTAATTTGAAGCCATATTTGAGTAGAAAATCAATTTTTACCAAGCTTTAGCAATGTTTTTTACGTTATTATTTTTCATAAGAAAACTGTCAATTTGATTTGTCTAAAAATTTGACCAGATGTCAAAAACTTTATTTTTTGTTGCATACAATTGAGGCGCTCAGCGCCAAAACGGCCTAACCCTCATTTTCAAAAAAATCTAACTGACTATGCAATCGAACCGGAATCTTTTGAAATATATAAAAAAAATCTCCCTGTGATATCGTATAAAACTAGGTGAATTTTTATGGGGAAAACTGTTTTTTGTCTTAATGAAATTCAAAAATGGTTTTATGCCAAAACGGCCTAAGCTGCTTAGGCCACATTGAATTCTAGAATTTAAACATTTGTGTGGGTTAGGCCAAAAACGCATTCTACATTTTAAGAGTAGGTATATTTTTTGAAAATAAATAACGTATTTAAAATCGAAACGATTGAGTAGGCAATGAAATTCTTGTTTATTTGAAAATAATTTATTGGATAATTCTTTGCCTCTCCGCTTTTAGTTCATGCAATTCTTGTTTTGATGTAGACACGCTTGTCGCTTGATGCTTTAGTTTTTACTAGTTGTTCTCGTTAAAAAAAGTTATTCGTTTTTAAATAAATCCACTTGTTTGTCAAAGGTAAGTTCGTAAAATTTATTGAAGGATCTTTATTCAAATTGAAAATGTATTAGCTAGACAAAGAAATTGTACCTAAGTGAAGAAGCATGTCTGAGGCTGACTCCATAAGTTTACAAGACTTTGAGGATTCTGGATCCGAGTACGCTCCTACACAAAGTGATTCATCAATTTCATCGCTTTCTTTTGAAGATACATTACCTAGGCCATTGGGAATTGTGGTAACAGAGTCCCAGATAGAATTACCAGAAAATGAAAGGCCAATTGAATCAGCAGTTGAAGTTGAAAGCATAAATGAATTGAAAACACCTACGAGGAAAAGAATTGCCAACAAATCGAAATGGAAAAAACACGTAAGTAAAGTTCAGCGAAATTCAGGAAAATGTTATAAAACTGTAAAAGGAATTGTGAAGCCAGCACGAACGCTAAATGCACTTGCATGTCCATGTCCGTTAAAATGTCATCAGCATTTCAGTGAGAGTATTTTGCGAAGTATTTTTGAAAATTTTTATAAAATTGCTGATCATGATTTGCAAAATGCGTATTTATGTGGACAAATTGGAGTTATTGAAACAAAGAGATCTTATAAGAAGTCTTTGGGCGAAAGCCGCAGATTTAGTACACGAATTTACAAACTTCCTGGAGTCAACAATGTCGGAATGATTGTCTGCAAAAGGTTTTTTAAACAGATTCTACAGGTAACTGATGGTCGTATTACTCGTGCACTTAAGCATAGAACACCTGGAAGTGTATCAACAACACCAATTTTGGACCAAAGAGGAAGGCATCCACCTCATAACAAGACGACCGTTGAAGCTACAGAACTCGTGAAAGACTTTATTAACAAATTTCCAAGGTATAGCTCTCACTATTCCAGGCAAAAGAATATCCAAAGAGAATTTCTTGCACCGACCTTAAACATTTCTTTAATGTACGAGCTGTATCGTGGGTCTGCAGAAAGGGATATTGTTTCGAAATTCGTGTTTACGAAAATATTTTCAGAAAATTTTAATTTGCATTTTCGAGCTCCAGTTTCTGACAGTTGCAAGAAATGCGATTCTTTTAATATAAAAATCGAGGCTGCAGATGATCCTTCTGAAAAGCAGAGAATAACGTGCGAAAGAGATTTGCATCACCGAAAAGCTGAATCAGCTAGAAGTGGGATGCAGTTGGATTCGAAACTTAACAACAATGAATATGCAGTTATAGCTTTCGATTTGATGAAAACCTTGCCGACACCAGTTATTTCCACAGGGGTAGCTTACTACAAGAGGCAGCTATGGACCTATTGCCTTGGTATTCATGACCTTATTACAAACAAATCGTTTATGTACACCTGGAATGAGGGAATAGCTTCACGTGGTCCACAGGAAATAGGGTCCTGCATTATGCATTACGTGAAAGCGAATGTCAAGTGTAAACACTTAGTTATGTATAGTGATCAATGTGGTGGTCAAAATCGGAACATAAGAATGAGCACTATTTGCACATACATCATGGTTAACAACTCTACCTTTGAAGTTGACCAGATAGACCATAAGTTCTTAGTATCTGGACACTCATTCCTACCATGTGATCAAGATTTTGGTCTCATTGAAAAGGAAAAGAGATACTATAAGGACATTTTTACACCTGATGATTGGGATCGTGTAATCATCACAGCAAAAAAAAAGCAGCCATTCCACTTAGTCAAAATGACAGCAGATGACTTTAAAAGCATTTCTTCGATCGAGAAACTAGTGACAAACAGAAAAGTATCCACGGACAAGAACTCGAAAGTTGAATGGCTTAAGATTCAATGGCTTCGTTTCCAAAATCAGAAGCCATTTATAATTCAATATAAATATTCAAATAATGAAGATGTTTTATTTCAAGAAGTTGACATTTCAAAGCGGAACTCTAGTAAATTCGTAGATGTGGAATTGGAGCCACTATATCCTGGAGGAAGATTCATTGAAGCTGCAAAGTTTAAGGACCTTCAAGAACTCAAGGCATTCATTCCTCCTATAATGCACACGTTTTATAATAATTTAAAAACAAATACAAGAGCCGAAGATGAAGACATCCAGGAAGAAGAAGAAGAATGAAGATTTTCAATTAGTTTGTATATTTTTTCAAAACGCTTTTATAATAATATTGGTATTACATAAATGGCCTAACCCTCAGTTGGCATCAATAACAAAATTTTAAATGAATTCCAAAATGGCCTAAGCCACTTTTTTTTTCTTATTTATTGTTTAAAACGCTCTTTCTGTTCGTAAATAAACGCATTACTACTAACCACAAACAACAAAAAAAACAAATAATATTCATCAAAGATTAATAAAAAAAATAAAATATTTTAAAAACATGTTTTTTTTTAATCCTGTTTTTCTCGGTACGATTTTTTTGGGCTTAGGCCGTTTTGGCGCTGAGCGCCTCAATTATTCTTGAGATACATTTATTTCTTATTCGTAAAATATTTGACGTGGCAATTATTTTGTTTCAGTTTTTTTTTTGATTCATAAAAAAATGTAAAAAAAAAGTCAATTCGATTTTTCGCAAAATTTTATCGAATGTTGAAAACAATATTTCTTTTAAGTTAAAATTAGTAAGAAGCCATTATCTCAAATCTTTGAAAAGATATTTAAGTCGAAAATCAATTTTTACAACCTTTTATACATTTTTTTTTAAGGTTTTTATTTTTTGTAAAAAAACTGTAAATTCGATTTTTCTCAAAATTGTATCAGAAGTCAAAAACATTATTCTTCTTTGCACAAAATTGTTTTGAAGATGAAATCATATTTTAGTCGTACAATTTTCGAGGTGAAAAATTTTTTTTTCAGTGTCTTTTGATTTATAAAAAAAACCGTTAATTGGATTTTTTTCCAAAAATATAATTAATTTGTATCACGTTACAATATAAAATATTAAATTTTATTCAAGTCTCTAGCGCCATTTGTTCATAAGACATTTAGGTTTAACTAAATTGTTCACCTATTTTTTTAACTGCTATGGTAAAAAAACCACCCACGAAATTTTCTTGAGAGCCCTTTCTGAATCTTTCTGCCTTATTATCTGTATAACAAAATTTATTTGAAGTCGCTATCTCTTCTGGTTCTTGAGCTATGGACAACGAAAAAGACGTCGCAAACGTACGAACGTACGTACACACGCACGCACAGACATCTTTCTAAAAATCTTTTATTTCAACTCTAGGGACCTTGAAACGTCGAGAAATGTCAAAATTTTCAATTTGACAAATCGGACCCATTACAATAACTTCCTATGGGAAAAAAATTCCAACAAAAAATAGCCAAATTCAGACCAGGGTTTAAATCGTGTAAGCTGATTTTTGATAGTTGACTATCAAAATCAAGAAAATACGTCTGTGTAATGTGATATTCGATTTAAAAGTTTTAACCAAACAATTTGACATAAAATAAAAACTTCAAGGAAGTGGTTAGACTACTACATAAACATGTGGTGTTGAAGCGAGCTTGAAGCTCGCCTAAATTCTTTATATACTTAAATCGAGTTGAAATGAGCTTGATTCGCCTCGATTCCGGTCGGGAACCGAAGTCGAGTCAAAATTTGTGAAAAAAAACCTGTGTGGAGGAGTTGATTTACAGATAATGCATTATGGTCTGTTTATTTTCATGTTTGTGTACAAAAAATATAGTTTTGTTTTAATCAAATTAAAAAACTTGCACATGGACTATTCAGTTTTTCATTGTTTAACACGAATCAAACTATCTCACTTGCACTTTATAAGAAACATCGAAACCCCATTTGTATTTTAGAAAGTGCTGTCAAACTTAATCATTTTTAAATCTTCTTGTGTGGTGGAAACACCAAAAAGATTTATTTAATCTAATCTGAGATAAACCTTTGGTGGAAACATAGCAAAACTTATTTATATTTTCTATTATTTTCTCGTGCAAAATAAGCCCAGTTAGTCCATTTTCATTAACAAAACCAAATAATATCAACAGTAACAGATTGATTTTTTTTCCCCAATTTAAAACACATGATTCCAAATGCACAACGAACACAGCCGTCGAGATACAAATGCAATATCAATCGTACCAACATTTGAGAACTAAATCACATAAGATCCATTCGAGACTCGTATAAATGTCAAAAACCCATCCGTAGTAAGATTCTACTTTTATCGGTAGTATTCATACTGCGGATATTGTTTTTGTTATTCGAGTAAAATCCTACTATACTATTGATAGATTTTCCAACAAAACACGGGTACTGCATTGTTAAAAAGACCACTAACTCAATTTTTTTAAGAGTCCTTTTTGCATCTTGCTACATTATTATCAAAATTTATTTGAAGTCGATATCTCCACTGGTTCTTGAGGTATGGACGATTAATTTTTTTAAAATTCGATATCTGGAAAAAATTAACATTTTGAACTTTTTCGACGTTTCAAGGTCCCTAGCATTTAAACAAAAAGTTTTAAGAGAGACGTATTTGTGTGCTTGTACATTCGTACACCCGCACGCTTGGGATGCTTATTTTAGTAGCAGAGACTTTGACTTTAAATAAATATATTTTTTTTACGGATCACAACGTCAAAAGCTCCAGAGTCTGTTAACAAATATTTCCTGTATTTTAGGATTTAAAAATTTACCTGCAAAAAAAGTTAGTTGTCAAAAATTTAAATGCCATTTGATTTCTCAAAAAAACATTAATTTAAAAAAAAATTATTTGAAAATCGTAAGAGCCGTTTTTTTTAAATTAATTTTTTTTATATAATTTTCTTGTTTGAGTTTAAAAATATTTTCAGAATGAATGAATGATATCGAATTTCCAAAAAATATATTTTTTTTTAAATTAAAACAATAACAACAATAACATTTTTGATCATCAAATATTATTCAGACAGTATAAAAGTTTATGCAAACAAAATTGTTGAAAAGTTCATTAGATCTGTTTTTGACCAATACAAAAAATATTTGTTTGTATTGAAAGAAGGCAAATTAAGAAAACAAAATTTAGAGAGAATTTAAACAAAATGTATCTGTTCGTTTTTTAGAAAATTCGAATTTTCCATTTTGTTATTTTGAGTCTAAAAAAATGAAATTAATTTCTTAGTTAAAACCCCATTCGACACAATGTTTTGGGCTGCAGGAGTGGGGACCGACAGAGAAACAGAGACGGACGGAAGGAATCAGGGAACCCACTTTTTTCGACTTCTCTAATAGCGTAATATCACTTTTGAATAAAATCTCGAGTTCGTATAATTTTAAGAATGCAATTATTGCCATTTAGTTTCTATATCTCGCAAGGGAAAACTTCAAATTTAGTTGGCCAGAAATATAAATAGAACCAATAACGCTTGCGACTTTACATAAATTATCGTATTATACATACGTATTACCAATGTGGTGTGGATTAAAAAAAAATCAAGCAAAGGTTCTTATAGAAATCAAAATAAGAGATTACACTTTTTTGCCTTGTGGTAAGATTTTTAGAAAAATCGAAGAGACATTTTTTTTTACAAAAAATAAAAACCTAAAAAATACTAATAAAGGTTGGTCAAAACTTGATTTTCGACTCTAAAATCTTGGCAAAAATTATTGTCTTCAAACTAATTTTATTTTTTTTTTAATGACATCCCTGGTGCTGCGCATGTTACTTTAATTCAGCGTTCCAAAATTTACAATCTTTTTTTTCCAACCACGCATGTTAAGTGCTTTTTATACCGCTGCCACAGTTGACAAGTCGTTTATACTTTCCAAAAACCCCTATCGAGTTTACCATTGGATTGTGAAATGTGAATAACCGGAGATTCTCATTCTAGGACTTGTTAGTTTATTTGTAGTGGTAGTGGCTGAAAGAGAACGTGAGTTGTACAATCCAGGATTATGTGTTCAACCCCTAGCACCAACTTTAATGCCCCGGGTAACTTCAATGCAAATTGTTGAGAAAATCCAGATAAATAAACGTTTTTAAATAAATATCCTTTCCCAACTACTTTCAAATCAATGATAATAATTACACTCCAACGTTCTATTAAAATCCAATTAATTTGAGAATCCTTTTTGTTTAACGCAAAAGAACTTTTTGAAACAAAAAGATATTTATTTTAATGTGCCCTTGATGGATTCATTAATTACGTATTGATTGTTCTATTTCGGAAATATCTAAATAGTTACTTTCTTGCAGAGGCAGTTCAGTGCAGAGCAGAGTTACGAAAAGTTTTGGACAGAGTGCAACTGCAAGCTGTTACTTAAAAACTTTATCCCTTTCTCTAGCGTGTTCTTGAAGGACAAGACAAAAATTTCAAGAAGAGTGTTTTCCTTAGAAAATCCTCTAATTAGAAAAGTTATGTGCTGCACACTGCACAAGAGTATACAGGTCTGTGTCTATCCAGTTTTCAAATAACCAAAACTATACTACTTATTTTTGCCAGAGTGCTCCTTTGGGTCAGTTTATAGTTTGAAAGAACCATTCCTTCGACCTCCTGGCCTTCTCAGTCTTTCGATTTAAAATTGCATACATAGTCCCTATCAAAGGAGTCCTGTTTTTAAATGGTTCTGTGCATTTAATTTTTTGCACTCACCGTCACCGGCTGGCGACAGCAGCGTTATTAATGGCAACTTGAATACAATTAAGCCGATCTCCATGCGACTTATTTTGTGTAAAGGGTATCGGTGCTGTGCGGTGGAAACATGTAGCCAGTAGGTAGATTGTTTTAATTAAAATTAAAACATTTTAATTTCATTGTTCAACTTGAACTTCCATCAGTGATATTATGTCACCACCTGTGACGACATCCAGGACAACAACACGACGACGACCACTGACTACAACGACAACGACGAGGAGGGTCCATTACAATTCAATTTTTCGACCTAGGTAAAACAGAGAAAAGGCGCATTCGTGCGTACAATTGAGCGTGTTTCCAGGATAAACGTAGACAATCATTGTAATTGAAATACCATTAAGATCAAGGACCTTCATACATTGTTTCGGTTTCACTGAATTCCGATTAACTACACTTTGTCTTTTATTAAGCGAAATGAGGCTTCCTCCACTCAATTTTGTGATATTGCTTTACGAATATTGTCTGTCTGATGATTACATCAGCAAAAGGATTTTCATTAATTGTCCTGGCAAATAAAACAACACAACGGACGACGACTAATTTGACAGAAGCGATTTCATTTGTTCAGATCCGAGATATATTTAAACGGTCTGCAGTCCTTATACAAAATTCTACATTCATATGTACCTGTTGCTAATATATTATTAACTTTTATAACAATATGGAAGCGCCACCGCCGACGCTATTGCCGCCGGTGTATCTTTTTTTTATGCTAATTTTTGGCAGACAAGACTTTAGGGTATATCCTTGTGAAATTGTGATTGTTGCGTTGATCCTGGATGTTTATGGTGGCCTTAAGGAATTTGTTTGACTTAAATTTGACAAATCGAGGGTGCAATATTGAAATCCACAGTAACATTCTTTTTTTAACCTTGAACTTAGCTTTTGTTTGTTTTTGTATTTACCTTATTTTTCATGCACGCACATTTTTGTCAACTTAAAATGATGTGTTTTACAATATTTGAATGAATTACGTGAGCTGAAGTTTATTTTATTTTTCATTTTTAATACTGATAAATGTATTTTTGATGATTATGGTCGTTTACGAATATCAAGCAACCTGTGTTCATAATATTTTTTTCATACTCCAATGTACAATGGCATTTGATGTAAAAGTTATTGAAAACAGGATAATATATAAATTTTGAAGAAGATTTAATTTCAGTACTTGTAAGAATAATCTGATAAACTGTTAAGAAAAATGTTTGAATTTTTTAATTCTTAATTTCTTATTTTGAAGTTTTAATGCGTCCGATTTGATTTGTCAAATTAAAAATTTGTACATATTCAACTTTTCAGATGCACAGAATCGTAATATACGTTGTTTTGAGATGGAGAAATTAAATTATTACAATATGCCTTACATCACTTATTCCACGACAGAAGAGAAGACAGACAATGAAAGATGTTAGTTTCCGGATTTACAAAGCTTACCCCACCGGAATAAGTTTAAACAAGCTAGAAAGACCTACAACGGACATATTCGACGTAATAAAGGTTTGCATGACCAAAAACAACGGACAAATATAATGTTAAAAAGTTATTGAAGTTAATTCAATGCTGCCAGTGAGTGATAGTATCCTTGGTATTGTTCTGAAGAGATGTTCTTCAACGCGGGCAAAACCACTGCCTAAGCTTTTGTATCTTTTCTTTCCAAGGTAATGGAAAAGCTGATCAATTTTCAGCATAAGAATCATCTTAAAAAACGAAAGCTTTTCTTAATGACCGCCAATATGGCTTTAGTACCAATATTTTCACTGTTGACCTCACAATTTATCTTAGAGAACAGTGGAAGAAACCTTTACATCGTTTTCAAGAAAGTAAAATTATTGCACTTGATATTTCAAACGCATTTGATAGAGTTTGGCATCAACCTCACTTATCAAAAATGCGTGGATTTGGTATTGATGAATTTCTTCCTCGTTGGGTTATCAATTATTTTTCAGACCGTTCAATTCAAGTAGTATTGGACGGGTTCAAATCTGATACCCACCAAATAAAAAAGGCTGGTGTGCCCCAGGGCTCCATTTTTTGTCTCCGACACTGTTCCTTATATTTGAAAATACCTTTTGTCTAAAACATCTAACCCATTTCATTTCGCTGATAACAGTACCCTCAGATTTTCATATTTGTTTTAAGATTTTCATCCTTGTCCTTTGGATGTGGATTGTCAACGGCAACGTATAAGCTCATTAAATTCAGATCTTGGCAGCATTGTCAAATGGGGAATCAAAAACCGTGTGAATTTAATGCTTCGAAAACTCAATGTTGCAAAAGCGACATAGTATGAACAATGAACGTGTTCATAAATGACATTCAAATTAGTAGTTTTCTACTTTTATACAAAATTAAAAAAAAATAATGAATTTGATGGAGTTTAGGTCATGAGCGCAATAGCATAGTAAAGGGTGGTTACATTTTAAGGGCAGATGTTGAATGTGAACCACACCTAAACGCCGAGGTTTTGTCTACATTTCATTTGACATTTCTCACTTTCAGACTTCAATTTGAACCAAAGGAAAATACGCAGTCGAGAAACGCGTTCAAATTATTCAGGCTTATGGGCATTTAAATCAAAATGAATATCATGCACTTCTTGATTTTTTCGGTCAATTAAATCGTCCAAATGTACGTACAATCGGAAAAATTGTGAAAATTTTGAGCAAACCGGGTCTGTAAGAGATGTGAAAACAGCAGTGCATGCTCGTACAGCTCGTATTGCAGAAAATAATGCTGCTTTTCTCAGTAGAAGAGCAGTCCACCTGAACTGGTCGTCGCACCAGCATTTTCATCTCTCACGCTCGTCGTTGATGAACATTATGTATACAGACTTGCATTAACACGCTAACAAGGTGCTATTGATTTAAGAACTAAAGCCTCTTGACCTTTTCAAGCGCCTTCAATAGTCAGATTAGTGGCAAGAAATGGCACAGTGAAAAATCAATTTTTGAAGAAAATTATTTGCAGTGAACGGAAGCTTCTCAATGACCGACAGTATGGCTTTCGTAGCAATAGGTTCACTGGTGATCTCATGGTTTATCTCACCGGACAGTGGAACAAATCTTTACATCGTTTTGGAGAAAATAAGATTATTGCACTTGATATTTCCAAAGCATTTGATAGAGTTTGGCACCAAGCTCTCTTATCGAAAATGCGTGCTTTTGGTATTGATGAATCTCTTCTTCGTTGGATTAGAAATTACCTTTCTAACCGTTCAATACAAGTTGTATTGTTGTATTGGATGGTTTCAAGTCTGAAATTCATAAAATTAATGCTGGTGTCCCCCAGGGCTCCGTTTTGTCTCCGACTCTTTTCCTTTTATTCATAAATGATCTTATGTCTTCCATTAAACTGTTTCTCCAACGACAGTACCCTCAGCTTTTCATACTTGTTTCTAGATTCACATCCTTGTCCTTCGGATGTGGAACTTAAACGGCAGCGTATGATAAGCTCATTAAATTCTGATCTTGACAGCATTGTCCAATGGGGAGTCAGAAACCGTGTAGAATTGAATGCTTCGAAAACTCAATGCTGTCTCCTCTCGTTAAAGCGTAACACACCCCCGATGCCACTATCTATGAGTAGCACTTGCATCCAGGAAACTAATCAACTGTCAGTACTCGGTATGTGTATCACAGATCATCTTTTATGGAATGATCATACATTTGACATTGCCAAAAATGCTGCCAGGTGCTTAGGATTTCTTCGACGCGACGGTGCAAGAAATTAGTCACCCCTTCTGATCTGCTTGTAATTTACAAAGCCTTTATTCGTACAAAGCTTGAATATAATCCGCATATCTGGGCAGGTGCCCCTAAAACAAGTTCAAATCTCTTGGATAGAATTTAAAAAAGGGCTTTAAAAATGATAGGTGATAGAACTATAATCGAAACATTTACATCGCTAGAACACCGTCGCAATGTCTCATGCCTTTCGTTGTTTTATCGATATTTTTCCAAACAATGTTCTGTCGAATTAGCCAGTTTCATTCCACCCCTTAAACGATTCAGCCGTAATACTCGCACTTCCAGGAATGCTCATCAGTTTACCCTTGAGCTCCATTTCGGACGTACTGTCAAGTATAGAGATTCTTTCTTAAATCGCACATCGAGAATGTGGAATGCTTTGGCCAGCTCTGTTTTTCCCTCAAATTTAGATGTTCAGAACTTTAAGACCAATGTGCACCGGTATCTCCTCTTAAATCCTTCCCTATTTTCCTAATGCTCGCACTGTGTTTAAATATAAACATATAAAGGGTACTAATAACCCCTTGAGTGCCTATAAATTATAAAAAAAAAAAAAAAAATGTTGTTTCGACAGGACAGTGCCACCTGCCACACAGCTAAGCGACACATGGTAGCGATGTCAATTGGTGGACAAAATCATGTGATTTGACACCTTTGGACTTCTTTCGTTGTTATTTGAAAGAAAAGGTGTTCGTCGCAACAATTCATTACAATATAACCTGATACGTTTTCGACAATTTGGGCCATCAGAGGTGCACCGCCTGCCGAGGTCGTGACTGCCATTTGGCCGATATTTTGTTCTATACATAATTGAACAATACAAATATTATCATAATAAAAAGAAACTAAAATATAATTATTTAAATAATTTTAGTTTTATTTTATGGAACATACAATTTTATGTGTACAATAAATGCATTGAAATTTGAAAATGCTAAGATTTATGCTCTAGCTTACGTCTTTTGGGATTAAACCAAACACACAACAATTGTTAAACTTGGGAGCAAGAGTTACCTATGTATCTACAACTTGTGATTTTAAAATTGTTAGAATTATTGTTCTTTTTCGACTTAAACCTCTTTTTATAATTCAAAGTGTTCATTTTGTAACTGACTTCAAGTTAAAACTGGCTAAAATCTTAAATCTCTTAAATCTACTGGAAGGAAGTCATTAAAAATGCAGTTAGGCTACTTTTGCACTCACTGTCTCAAATATATATTTAAGATTTTTATTCCAAATATATTTTCTTTTTTTGATAGATAAAAACGTATAAAACATAATGCATAAGATTGTTAAAAATATTTGTCCACGAATAAAGTTTGAAAAGAAAAAGTTTATGAACAATAGTATTGTCGGCTATTAAAGTTTAAAGCAAATTAAATAACAACCGTTAACTGTAGCATACTTTTTGGATATATTTAAATGATAATTTGGCTTATTGCTAAAAGCAAGTTCAAAACGAAGAATATTTTTGACAGGTAGAAGTCATTTATAACTTTGATATTAGCTTAAAAATTACTATCAAGGAAAGAAAATTATCAAATTGAAGACATAATAAATAACTTAAAACTTATAAATATCAAATACTAGCCGACCCGTGCTCGCGTTGCTTTGCAAATTGTAACCAACACATTCTTTTTGTGCTTATGGATTTTCTTCCGATGTTAGCCTTTCTTTTAACCATTTTATATTTCTATGCGATAAAAGAAAAACAACGAATTTAAGCTTGTTATGTACTCGTATTTAATAAAAAAATCAATCAAAAAACACTTCCTTACCGAAATTAACACTTTAGAAAAAAAACTTAAGTAAAATATTACGTAGTAAAAAAAAAACTAATTTGTGTTTTTAATGTTCTCATACATCTATAGGTATGCGTGTGTAAATATCCATAGACAAATTTTTTATTCATCTGCTCATGTTCAGTGCAGTGCAACTGACTTAACCTACCCACATTTGTGTGCTCTTTTTATCGACGTCATTGTAAGTACCTTCTTCGAGTTATTTGTAAAGAAAATTTTAACTTAATTTCAGTTTTATTGTTCGAAGAAGTGATACAAAATTGGTAGTTCAAGCTTTTATAATAGAACTTTTTTTATTTTTAAATTGGACGAATTATAATCTATTCACTTCCTCGAACCAGAAAAATAAAAAAGATCTAATTATTCTTTAGATAAATCGGCATTTCATGTGCACGGCACTGTAGTTAATTAAATGTCCATACTCCGTCCATAGTAACTTAAAAAAGAGCCCACACTGCTCAGCGACGATGTGACAATCAGAGATGAGTATTTACTTCATATGTTGCAGATCTACTTCATTAATTTATTTTTATGTACCTGCTACGTAGCAACTTATTTCTACTTCGTTTTAAAATTTTTTCTTATGCACAAAATTTCATTTAAGATGGGTTTCATTCATTCATTTTTTGTTAACTGAAAAAACTTCGTTTTGATTTAACTGACAAAAAGTAAAAATTGTTAGAACTTTTGGATCCAAAAGTAATACAAACTGAAACATATCCGACAATCCTTCCACTTCTGAATGAATTTCCTTATTTTGATAATAATGTAACAAACATAGAAACTCTGAACTCCGAATTAAGAACGCTTATGGTTACTAAAAGTATAAAAATGAGCGACGACGAAGATGTTGTTGAGTTTTGGACGCGTTTACACTCTCAGAAAAATATATTGGAAGAAGATATGTTTAGGATGTTGCCCGACTATATGCTTACACTACTAGCTAGTTTACCGCATAGCAGTGCAGCAGCCGAAAAACGATTTTATTAATAAGAGAGTTTGTGGCTGGGCTGGAAAATTTTGAACCTCCCAAGAAGTTATTACGATATTTTTCAATGTTTAAATATGTTCAGGAGGGCTACGTATTAAGAACCGATTAAAATCCTTATTATATGCATCACTACATAGTATAAAACAAAGTCGCTTTTTCTGTCATGTGTCATGTTGTATGTCCCTATGAACGCTTAAATCTTTAAAACTACGCAACGGATTTTGATGCGGTTTTTTTTAATAGATAGAGTAACTCATGAGGAAGGTTTTTATGTATAATATCATCCATTAAATAGTGGACAAATACTGTTATTTTTGAGGTTTCTAATGTGATGTCGCAAATAATTACATTTTTTCCGCTTACATTGCAAACGCAGGCTGAATCCTACGAGATTTATCAAAATAACAAGAAAGCTGTGAACGTTGTATATAAAGATATTCTGTAATATATTAATTATTGTTGTAAAATAAATAGGTAAAAATGTAAAAAAAAGTAAAAATGTAAAAAAAAGTAAAAATGTTAAAAAATTGTAAAAATGTAAAAAAAAAGTAAAAATGTAAAAAAAGTGAAAATATTGTGTATAAAAGATATTCCAAAGATAAGGAAAGGGGAATTGTTTTAAGTACTCCAAAAACGCGTGCGGGCTACGGCCAGTAAATGAATAAATCAAATCTACTGGATTGATTTTATCATTTTTTCAGTGAGTTACATATTTTAAACCCCGCTATGTTTTTTTATAAACAACGTTCACAGTTTTTCTGTAGCGTATTTAGTATATCAGCATTGCACCCGTGCGAAGCCGGGGCGGGTCGCTAGTATATAATATTTTATGAATTTGTATTATGTATTATTAGAGGAGAATCTAATTTAATTTAAAACAGAATGTTCCTATTTATTTCAATGTAATAAATTAGCTACATAGTATGTACTATATATGTACATATATTGTATATATGTATGTACCTAATTTATGAAATTGTGAGACTTGTTCTAGTCAATGTATGTTTTCGTTATATGGATGTAAAATAAAATGAAAATAAATTTGTTTTGTTTGTATTTTTTGCTTTTTTCATTATCTGCTACATATTTTACAAATCTACTTCGTTGTTTTGGGCAAAATGTTTCACTTTTCGGGCTTAGTATTCTCAACCCTGGTGACAATAGAATTAGAGAAACAAAAAAATAATGTGTGAAAAATTGAATATGTAAATATGTTAGTAATATGTTAGTTAGGTAGGTAAGAGAAAAAACGTAACTATTAAATGGAACACATATTAAGAGAGAAAGAGCATGGGAAGATAAGAAAATTAAAAATGTTGGAATGATAATGAAATGAAACAAAGCAGCGACCTCGCGATTGTGAAGGAATATAATATCCTGGATAAAATAAATTCAAAAAGTTTATAATTTTATAATTTGTTTTTATTTATTTCTCAGGTTGTATGTTTAACTTAGAAGTGATTTTAGGCTTAAAATTTGCGCAACAATATTGACTTTATGAAGCAATGCTAATCTTTGTCGATTATTGTATAATAATTGTATTATAAATATACAAAAAATGTAAAATTAATAATATTTAAGTTTGACAAATAATTAATGAAAAAAAATTAAAGCCATAAACACTCTCATAACAATATAGAAAATAATAAAATATATTTCAAATAAATCGGTTGACTACTTTCTGAGATCGTGCGTTACAAACTTTAAAATGGTTTCGCTTTTATAATATAATAATTTTATGATAAAATAGTATAGATATGGATTATGCTGCTGATATCTTTAAATTTTCCAAACTAGAACATTCCTAAAAGCAAGAAAAGTTAAATAGTTAACCCTAGAACAGTTAAGAGCAGGACTTTTATTTTTTGGAAAAAGTAATCTTACGTCAACACTGCTGGTCTTACAATAGGTTATGCCAGTTTAAACGGAACAATTAGTTGAGTTAAATCTTGAGAAAATAGGCATAAAGGGTTAAACCCTTTGTTCCCAAAGGTGTCAATTACATTTTGCACAAATGGTGACTTTCACCATGAAACGTCTAGGCACGTCATATCAGAGAAGTATCAATTGTGTGGTTATATAGCGAAACTGAGGTTTAAGCCCCTAAATAAATAATTCATGACATTTTATGTTTGAAATTGATGCAGCGTTTAACCCTGACTCCTGAGTAGCGTATCCAAGGTTCCACAAAACTCCCTATCGACTTTTTATGAACACGCAATTAAAAAAATGGAAGTACGAAGAACTTCAAAGTGCAAGTATGATAACACTCTTTTTCGAAAACTTGAGTTTTTAACTGGAGATTTAAAGCACGGAAGATCTGATGTACAAATATAAAGGGTTATCCATTTTGCGGTTTCAAAATTATAGGGCTGGAATTCGACATGTGTCAAACAAAGTTGTTAAAACAATTTTTTTTTCGCTCTGTGTATTCAAAACGAAATTGAAGTTTAAGCTGTTTCCTATCGAGATATTCGAGACGTTAAGCCATTTTAGTAGTAACTGTCATAGGTTTTGTATTTTTGTATACAAAATATTGTCAATCGGATTTTTCTAAAAAAATTCAACACATATTAAAAGCAATATTTTCTGTACGATGAAATATGTTTTAAGTCAATATATTTATGTTTTCTAGATTTTTGAGTTGAACATTTTTTAGATGTCAGTGTTTTTTAAAAATGTTATTACAAAAAAAAACATCAAACGGATTCTTATGAAAGTCCTTTCTTATTAATTATTTCAATAACTGTTCTGGTTTTTGAGATATGGAGGAGGAGAAAGCGAATATTGAACGTACAGTTGTTTGAACGTTATTACAGACATCTCAATAAAAACCTCGAGAGCTATAAAAATTTTAAATTAAAATATCGAAACGATTGCAAGTACTTCCTATGAGAAGTTAAAAATGCTACTAAGCCCTTATAACTATACAAATTATTAACATTTTCGTATAAGTAGTCTCACTTTCTAAAATATTTTAAATGACTTACAAGGCTTAAGCTTTGAAATAAATGAACAACATTAGTTAATGTGATATAGTTGAGAATTTTAAAGTATATCCTGCTTATTGTGATCTCTCTTATAACTAATAAATCACAAATTGGTACTTCATCATAAAACATGCAAAATTACACCCTTTATGATTTGAATTCAAAGGATATTTCAAAATTATTGAAATTGTATGAACCACAAACAATTACATTATTACCTACCAACTCCTGCAAACTCTTCCATACTGAGTATCAATATATTTTATTATAAGTGGAATGTAATCATTATTGTTCTCACTCTATGGTTTTGGTTCTGGTTCTGTTTCTAGAATTGGTACTATAAAATAGAGACCTAGCTTCCATTCCAAATTCTAGTCCATCTGATTTCTAATTGGATGATATTAAATCTCGAAATACCCATAAAATATAATCCCAGACCATGCATTTTGATTTTGCATCATGATTCATTGATGATGATTGTTTTGTGTTTTGTGTACAATGCTTTTTCACATGAATATTCAATTACATTGCTTAATTACTGCAGTAGAACCATCATAATACATACAGGACAGAAACAAGGACTCTAGGACAGGAATAGGACACATCATACAATAGGGCGATTTGTATTCTGTCTCTGGGAAATATCTGCCGTTGCCGTCAGTCTTCGCTGAACTGCGGCTGAGAGGATTTTCATGTGCAATTAAAATTAATTTCAAATCATGTGGGAAACTCGTAGGTATTATGCGACGTTATTTAGTACAATACACTGAAGGCTATTAAAGTCCTATAATGTAGGATGTAACTACTTACTAGCTACTCTAGGTACCTAAGCTGAATTAAATGTCTTAATATAGTAACGAATTATATTGCTGTTGTTCTGAGTTGGAGGTAATTTTAGTTGTTAGAATGTTACTTGGACACATTGTTTTATTTTTGCCTATATGGCTCAAAATCACCAAGGTGCAGAATTGGCTTCGCTAGCAATTTTATGTCTTAAACCTTGACTTAATTAACCCATTTATTACCAAAGACATTTAAAATTAAAATTTCAAAATTTTGATATCATAACTTTATTAAATAGTGTCAAAGGAATACAAAAATATTTTTTTTATTTTTTTAAAAAAGTATGAAGTGTGGTTTTTAAGGTGTACCCAAGCAGGTACAATGGGAACATATGGTTGCTAATTATGTGTATGAAATTTCTTAAAGCATTCTTTTTCGACACACAAAACTATGTCGCAGAACTCGAAAACCCATCTGATTCGCAGCTAAGAGACTTTTTTATTCTCTTTGGAAAATGGTGACCTTCAGATAAAGCAACACTTAGACATGGATGTCGTTTTGATGTCGAAGGTTGAAGAGTTTTTTACCTTCTAAGATAATATCGAGCAATATCTCGTTGAAACGATAGCAAGTCATTTTCGGAATCATCTGCGACTTTATATAGTTTCCAAACTTTTGCCAAAGAAGAGCTAAGCATTGACGTAAAAAGCGGCCACCACCACTTTTTGCCTCGAATTTTAATTTTATGCACATTGATACACTGATCGTGTAAGTCAATGCCACACATATTTCGACTGGAGATTTGTTGGCCAAAGCACATTTCATATTTATCTTGTTTATCACAAAATTATTAGAACGGTTCATCGACATATCAGTACCTCTTTTAGACCAGCGTAGTTGGCTATGAGATTGCCCAGATATTGAGGCTCTTATCACTGATAAAGGAACTTCGTCCTTGCTTTCAAAATCCTCATTCCTAATAGAAGTTCAATGTTACTAGGAACATCATTCTGTGTCTATTTCATCCTCGTCTGTATTGAAATCTGCATCTGGTGGTATAAATGCAATGTCAAACATAGCGTTTCGATCATTTTCTTCGATTGCATTTTGAAGATTATCAAATCTCCTTCCATAAAATGATGATATTGAGAATGCTTTGAATTCCATTCCATAAAAAAAAAGTTGTCACTTTTTCCCATTGTACCCAAGCGGGTACACCTAACTTTACGCGTACTTACCTAGCGTAAAAATAAATGTGCATTTGATTTTTCACTTTTATCTGATTTTATTATAAATTTTTGAACTATTTCCAACAAAATAATAAGAAAATTGATAAGACGAATATTTTTTCTATTGCAAAATACGGGCCAACCTCTGAAAAACCAAGAATATCGTAATCGCACCTGACGCGGAGTAATAAAAAAGACCACCGTTTTGGTTTGTTTACAATGAACTGCACTCCTACTTGTTGAAAACATGTCCATGAACAAAAAAAAAATTGAATTTCATCCAAACAAATTTGAAAAAGGACAACGGTAAATCAATAATATTGTTCAATTTTCTGTACCCAAGCGGGTACAGTGGTAGTAAATGGGTTAAAAAAAAAAAATTAATAAAATACTAAAACTGACCTGTTTTATGTTTCTATCAAACAATATAATTTATTAATAAACTAAATTTTAAATTAAATCAATATACACGCATAGAAAATCATTTCGGGAACGCGTCCCAATCTACAATCTTCAACTTCAAGCCCAAAATACAATTGAAAGATGTAAGGTATTCAACCCCGGTCATCACTTAATACACCGTATTTTTTATACAGAATCTAGTTTTAGAAACGGTACTAATAGATTATTTATTTTTAACTGTAAAAAATGCAAAAACAGTTTGTCCGATACCGCACAAGTCATTTCAGTGAACATATCGATAATCGATCAAAAATAATTTTAAGTAAATGCAGCCATTCAGTGGAAAACGTCAGTCGAGGAAGGGAACAATTACAAAGCCGGCTGTCAGAGTATTTATCGTAAAATAAATTGTATTTAAATGGTAAGTACCTTTTTATTCATTATTCGTTGAGCGTACATCAATAGCCCGTCAATCCGTGAACGCATTTATTACATTTAATTATTGATGAATTTCTTTTTTACGACACGAAATAACAAAGTAACCTCAAATGTTTTCCTATTGACAAAGTCAGATCGCATTTAAGATGACCGCCGTATAATTAAAGCGCGCGCTTATTTGAAATCGTCATTACGGGAACGGTCATTTCGGGAACGTTCCCGGACATGATTTTTACGTATTTTGCTTGTAGAAGATTTTGTAAGTATTGTTTTCATTATTGTTTATTTAATACACATAAATAATATACCCATGTTCTTAAACAAAGCTTAAATTTTGTACTTTGTTTTTTTTTGTTGATTTTATCAAACTTTGAAAATAATATCTAGAATAAATTCAATCATGTCGATTTCATCTACTGATTTTGAAAGAATCAAATCAATTATAGACGATTCACTTTGCACTCAACTTGCGAAAGCAATCGATCTTTTGGCGACAAAAGAAGATGTCAACAAACTGAACACAGAAATTAACGTTCTTCGAATTCAAAATGAAGTCCTAACGCGACAAATAAATCAGTTTGAAGCCCGGTGCAATACACTAGAAGAGGAACTTGAGTCCCAAAATCGTGAAATAAGAGGAAAAAATATTATTATAACGATCCCAAATGAAAATCACGTCGATCCACAGGAAAAGGTTAAAAACACAATGAGAATCCTGCTTGGAGACGTAAACTCGAAGAACATATCAAATGCAGTTAAATTAAGTGAAAACAAAAATATCGTCAAACTTAAAATCGACACTGGTTCTAATGAAACTGCTTATAAAATGATAAACAATTCCTCCAAACTTAAAGGCACTGGTGTATATATCCAACGTGATTTATCCAAACTTATGCAAACGAAACGCAGAGTCCTTCTATTCTATAGAAAGGTTATAAAAACGCACTACACGAAAGAAAACATACAAATAAAAAACAACAATATTATTGTTCGGAAAAAAACATTTTATTTAAATAATTTTTATGTGCTTAAATATGATACATTTGATGGAGAAGAAGCATTGCAAGAAATGTTTGGAATGAAAATGAATTTTGATGCTGTCAAAGATCTGTCAATGTCATCCTACAATAGACGTCAAAACGATCGTACTAGATTAACAGATGCTATTTCACCAGGGATGTCATCTGATAAAAGTGTACCAGGTAGTAGTACATTAGTACGGAATTGAGAATTAGCAGCCGTCAGCTCAATAATTAACTTCAATTCAAATATTTTAGCATACAATATATCAGGTCTTAATAATAAATTACTTTTTCCTGATTTTTTCAATTATATAAAAACCTTCGATTTATTTTTTCTCTTCGAAACACACATAACTAATGAAAACACAAACAAATTTATGAATTACTTCAATGGATTCAAACTTTTTTTTAAAGATGCAATCAAAACATCAGTAAAAGGGAGGGCAAGCGGCGGTAGTATATATGGAATAAGAACAACATTACTTAAAACATATGAATTTGTTCAATATGAAGAAGTAACAGTAGTCAGAATTATACAAAAAAAGAACATGTTCATATAGTGCCTGCGTACATCAATTGTAATAAGTGGAACGAAGATTATGAAAAATTGAGCGACGTTCTGTGTCAACTGTCCGGTGAAAGCGTTTTGGTAATTGGAGATCTTAACGCCCGAACATGCAATAAACAAATTACAACAGTAAATTCAATTAACAACCCGCAAATACCATCATCCTTCAGGACATCAAAGGATGATGTTTGTAACGCAAATGGTGAAAACCTCTTGGAATTACTGCAAATGTACGATTGCATTATCTTAAATGGATGCACAAATGGAGATTATGAAGGCCACTACACTTTTGTTGGAGGACAGGGTAAATCAGTGATTGACTATGGGGCAGTAAATGGTGACTGGATAGACTTAGTTGCAACTTTCGAAGTACAGTGCAAAACATACTCCGACCATATGCCCGTAGTGTTGAAGTGGACTAATGAAATTGTAACTCGACAAAAAGAACTTAAACTCCTACCGAAACTTAAATGGAAATGTAATGAATTATTTTCTTATCAAAACAAATTAAATAAACATCTGTCCGAAATTCCTACAGACCTTGATTCTAGCGAAAAATTCTCAAATGCAATAACATCAAGCATACGAAGCTCCTCACAAACCCAAAACAATAATCCCTCAGTTAAATTTAAACAGAAATGGTTTGATTATGAATGTGTTAAAGCAAGACAAAAATCATTCGCTTTTTTACATTCTCTACGCAAAAGCTACACAGAAGAACTGAAGAAATTGTATTTAGAATCAAATTCTGTGTTTAAAAGACTATGCTTCCTCAAAAAAGTTGAATTTCAAAACAACCAAGTACGATCGCTAGGTCTCATTAAAAACTCAAAAGAGTTTTGGAAAACAGCCAAGGAAATAAACGGGTCCAACTTCGTGATAGGCGCAAATATATCCGCAGATGATCTCGCTTTGCACTTCAAAGGGTTACTTTTCAACAAATCAAGTTTATCATTTGCATATGCAGCACCTTTAGTCTTGGACGAAATTCTAGATTCGGAAATAACAGTTAATGAAATCCAAAATGTTATTATTAAAGCAAAAAATGGAAAAGCGCCCGGTGAAGACGGTATACCGTATGAATTTTTCAAAAACGCCTGCCCAACCTTGAATAACAATTTAAAGCACCTTTTTAATATGATATTAACAACATTTACAATACCAAACTCATTCAAAAAGTCCGTGATATTTCCAATACATAAAAAGGGTGATTCTAATAACCCTGAAAACTACCGTGGAATCTCATTCATGAACACGATGGCTAAAATCTTTTGCGGTATACTTGTGAGCAGGCTTGAAAAGTGGGTTGACAATCATGAAATACTTACGGAGCTTCAAGCCGGTTTCAGAAAAAATTACTCGACTGTTGACCAAATATTTTGTCTCACTTCAATAATAAAAGCATTTCAAGCTAGGAAAAAGAAAGTTTACTCATTTTTCGATGATTTAAAAGCAGCGTTTGACCTTGTTAACCGAAATGCACTCTTATATAAGCTGTCACAAGTAGGTCTTTCGACAAAATTTATCAAAGTCCTGAAAGAAATGTATACGGGGACGCAAGCAGCAGTATGGGATGGTTCAGCTTACTCTCAGTGGTTTGATACGGACTCAGGAGTTAAACAAGGATGCCTGTTAAGTGCTCTATTATTTTCGCTCTTTATAAATGACATAGTCTCATGTATACCCGGTGGAATTCATATTGCTGACACTAGTGTTAATGTGCTGTTGTATGCGGATGACCTAGTTTTACTATCGGAATCACCTGAAAACCTGCAATTGATGATTAACCGTCTTTCAAATTATTGTGAAACCTGGGGTCTCTCTATAAACACTGAAAAATCGAAAATTATGGTCTTCACACATAGCTCCCGAAGTTTAAATAAAAATAAATGGTACTACAAAGGCAACGAGATTGAAGTTACCAAAGAATATAAATACCTGGGAGTAAAAATGAATACGATTCTAGACTTTAAAAACCACCTTCAAGGAAAAGCTGCTGCTTCAGAGAGTTTGGTCAACATGACGTGGCGAAAAATATTTTACAACCAAAACATCACTCTTTCATCTAAATATAAAGTCTTCGAAACCGTAGTAAAATCAACACTCTGTTATGCTGCTCAAATTTGGGGAATAGATGAATTTGAAGTGGTTGAAAAATTTCATCGAAATTTTCTGAAAAAAATGTTTCACCTACCAAGAAACACCCCAAATTATGCATTATATCTTAAAACAGGGTTGCCTAAGATTTTTTCTAATACCCTTAAGTTTCAAGCAGACTACATTTTAAAAATTGCTTCACATTCTGATACTCGTCTTACGAAAAAATTGCTGCTCTACGAACAAAGAAACATCGACTGGTGGATGATGAAATGGCAAAATATTGCCTCTTATTACAACATTAATTTAGACTGGAACTTCAGTAACCTAGACTCCTTAAAAGAACAACTTTACTCCTTAATGCAAATAAATGAAGATTACACTCGTAACGCATTGATTGAAGAAGCACGACAATCTGAAAGCAGAATTATATATTCACAATTAAATTATAACCTCGCCAGTAACAACTACTTTCAGGATAACCTTAGCTACGAAGAAATATCGCTGCTGTTAAAATCGAGATGTGAGCTCATCTACCTTAACGGCAGTCCATACAATGGTGCAACCGACCAATTTTGCACGCTGTGCAATATGAAGGCCAAAGAAGACAACTTTCATTTTATAAGCATTTGTCCAATCTTCAAACACCTAAGACTTGCATATCAAGGAAAGGAACGTTTGACAATGATGGAAACATTAGAAATTTTAAACGGAAGAAACTGGAAAGAATTGTGTAATTTTCTTAAATCTATTATTAAATACAGAAATTTGTTAATGACTGAGTATATTTGAAGTTAAATTTTCCTTTTTATTATGTTTATATAACTTTTCATTACTATTATAATATATTGCCATTCAAGCTGACGGCTAAGCCAAAGCTATCTAAAATTCATAACCATAATACCTACTTAAACTTTGTAACCAAATAATTGTTCTAATAAATGAATTACTTACTTACTTCAAACTTTGAAAAACGTTCCCGAATTGATGGTTTTTTGTATGATATTTAGTACTAAAAAATTTTACTAAGAAAGTATACAATTCTGTGCGCTGTCGTGTCAAAGTTTATTTATATACAATTTTTGCAACAGTATAAACTAAAATTCATCATTATAGCTTGCAATTTTTTTTTTCATAAAAAAATTTTGAAATTTGCAACCTTGGTGATTTTGAGCCATATACTTTAAGAACAATAAAATCGTTTGTCGATAAGAAGGAGGTCTAGGAGTTTTATAATATTTCAAGTTCCGTTCTAGGTGTTGAGGTTTGTCTAAGCCTCAAAAATTGCAATAACAATTTTGCCACTTTTCATATTTGGTAATAATTATTGATATTGATTCGAACTGTCGCCTTTATAATAAACATCAATATGATAACTCGTTTAAGTAAAACTATTTTGAACTTTAAAAGAAATGGCGCTATACTACCCAAATTGTGTGGCAAATCTGGAGGACGTCCGAGTATGTATTTATGTTAATTTACAACCAAAAGGCGATCGTAGTGGACATTTAGGTGTTGCTTCTGATAATCGTGGTCCTTAGAGCATTTTGGGTATAGGTATAGGTCTCCTGTTATGACGAGATATGCTGTTGTATGAACTAATTTATTAACTTCCCGTAAAAAGTAATTGTAACCAGTCCGATTTGTCGAATTGAAAATGTTGACATTTCTCGACATTTCATGGTTTCTACAATCTAATTAAAAGATTTTTAGAGAGATGTGTGTGCGTGCGTGTGTACGTACGTTCTTACGTCCGTAAGTTCGGGAAGCTTTTTTCGTCCTCCATTACTAAAAGTTGGTAAACATTGATTTTCGACTCAAATATCTTTTTAAAAATTAAAGGTATTGGCTTCAAACTAATTTCATCTCGTAGGAAATATTGTTTTCCGTAAAATTTTTATAAAAATGTAACAGTCAGTTTTTTCATAAAAATTAAAATCTGCAAAAAATAGTATACGCAATATTTACTAAAATTGGTTTTCGACTAAAAATCTCGTTAACAAAAATAGATTTTGAAATCAATATATATCTTCATATGCAAAAATTTGTTGTTAATTTTTAGTTAACGTTTTTTGAAAAATTCAACTGACAAACCCGAAAAATTACAAAAACAACAAAAAGAGGCTGGGATGCGACCCACACTGATAACTTCCCATCCCGTCTGTCGATGTGTATCAGTTTGTCTATATGTATCAATTTTTACCAAATTTGCGTACTATTTTTTGTAGATTTTATTTTTTTATGAAAAAACGGACTGTTGTATTTTTATAAAAAAATTACTGAATATCAAAAACAATATTTTCTGTGAAATAAAATAAGTTGAAGCCAATAGTTGTAATTTTTGGAAAGCTATTTGAGTCGAAAGTAAATTTTTACCAAGTTTTAGTATTGTTTTTTTTTGTTTTTATTTTTTGTAAAAAAAACTGTTTATTCGATCTTTCTCAAAATTTGATCGAATGTTGAAAACAATATTTCTTATAAGTTAAAATTAGTTACAAGCCATTATCTCAAATTTTTGAAAAGTCGAAAATATGAATATGTATACCATTTTTTATTAAAATATATTCTTTTAATTTGGGTTTATTATTTTTTATATGTTGTACAAGATTAGGTGTTTATATTGTTATAATTGCTGGATGATCTTCAAATTCTAATTATGCTTTATTAGGGGGATTACGTTCTGTAGCACAAACTATTTCTTATGAAGTTAGATTAGCTTTAATTTTATTATCTTTTGTTTTTTTAATTAAAAATTATAACATAATTAATTTTTTTTATTATCAAAGTTATTTATGATTTTTTTTTATTTTATGTCCATTAGTATTTATTTGATTAATTATTTCTTTAGCTGAAACTAATCGAACTCCATAGGAAGTTGTTGTAATGGGTCCGATTTGTCAAATTGAAAATTTTGACATTTCTCGACGTTTCAAGGTCCCTAGAGTCGAAATAAAAGATTTTTAGAAAGATGTCTGTGCGTGCGTGTGTACGTATGTTCGTACGTCCGTACGTCCGTACGTACATATGTACGTTCGCGACGTTTTTTTCGTCGCCCATAGCTCAAGAACCAGAAGAGATATCGACTTCAAACAAATTGTGTTATACAGATAATAAGGCAAAAAGATGCAGAAAGGGATCTCAAGAAAATTGCGTGGGTGGTTTTTTTACCATAGCAGTTTAAAAAAAAGGTGAAAATTTGGGTTAAACCTAAATATCTCTTGAACCAATGACGCTAGAGACTTGAATTAAATTTTATATTACCTCGAAAATTTTACGACTAAAATACGATTTCATCTCCAAAACAATTTTGTGCAATTAAGAATAATGTTTTTAACATCTGGTAAAATTTTGAGAAAAATCTAATTGACAGTTTTTTTTATAAAAAATAAAATCCTAAAAAAAATGTATAAAAGGTGGTAAAAATTGATTTTCGACTCAAATATCTTTTCAAAACTTCGAGATATTGTCTTTAAACTACTTTAATCTTTCAAAAAATATTGTTGTCAACATTCAGTAAAATTTAAAAAAAAAATCGAATTGACAGCTTTTTTACAAAAAATTAAAAACCTAAAAAAAATTTAACAAGAGTTGTTAAAAATTGATTTTCGACTCAAATATCTTTTCAAAAAAAAAACAATACTAAAACTTTGTAAAAATTTACTTTCGACTCAAATAGCTTTTCAAAAAATGCAAATATTGTCTTCAAACTTATTTCATTTCACAGAAAATATTGTTTCGATATTCATATTTCATTCCATATAAAAATCCAACAGTCCGTTTTTTCATAAAAAAATAAAATCTACGAAAAATAGTACCTACGCAAATTTGGTGAAAATTGATACATATAGACAAACTTTTAAGCAAGACAAGTCGACAGACGGGATTGGAATTTATCAGTGTGGGTCGCATCTCAGCCTCTTTTTTTTCAGGTTTTTGATTTGTAAAACAAAACTGTTAATTGTTTTTTTTTCCAAAAATATACTTGTTTGGTATCACGTTACAATATATAATATAAAATTTAATTCAAGTTGCTAGCTTTATTGGTTCTTGAGATATTATGAGTTAACCAAAATTTGCACCTATTTTTTAAATTGCTATGGTAAAAAAAACCATCCGCTCAATTATTTTCTTGAGTCATTTCTGAACATTTTTAGATTATTACCTATATTACAACGTTTATTTGAAGTCGATATCTTTACTGGTTCTTGAGCTATGGAAGACGAAAAAAACTTCCCGAAAGCACGTACACACGCACGCACAGACATCTCTCTAAAAAAATTTTATTTAGACTCTAGGAATCTTGAAACATCGAAATGTCAAAATTTTCAATTCGAAAAATCGGATCGATTAAAATAACTTCCAATGGGAATTTAATAACTAACATTTATTTTATCGAATCAAATAAAGTGGTAAGAAACATTTTTCAGCTTGAATATTTTAGTAACAAGAAATAACATTTTCTTCAAAATAAGTTCTTACTAGAAAAAATTACTTTTTTTATACAAATATATTTGTGGTACAATTTCCAGAAAAATCCAACTGCCTAGCTTCTTGAAATCCAGTGAAATTAAATCAAGATCTAAATTGAAACTCAATTGATATCGTTTTTAGGGTAATATTTTTTTCTCGAATTTATAACTTGGAATATGTACTTTCGAAATCTCTTCAAGGGAAATTAAGCAGCTGACATATGTATATGTACATATATCAATATACAATAAACAATTTTGATGATTGCGATAATTCGAATAGTTTCTTGTCTTTTTATGTGTCGTGTGCTTTACAATAAATTAAATATAAAATATGAGTTAGGTTCGATATCCCGGTTTTTATATTCCCGTTTCTTAAAAACCCGTTTTTTATAATCCGCGATTTTTTAAAAGTAAACAACTAGTTTTGATTGTAAAATCGAAATTATAAAAATATTAAAAAATGAGGGATTATTCGAAATTCATTCTTTCGATAAATACGTAAAGTAGTATTCTTTTAAAACAATATAATACATATAATACAAAGTAAATGATAGCGGTAAAAATCGTTACCGAGATGAGATTTGCTGTAGGTATGCATATATATTGTTTGTGCTAGAGTTAATTTTTTTTTAACGAAAATAAATGTTTACTTACAGTAAAAACAAAACAAATTACGATATTGTTATATTTTAGTCAAGTAATTTAACATTCAAACCTTTTACTCATATTGTTATTTAGTTTAATGCGCGTATTTTGTTAAAAAGCAGGATTGTAATCGATCAGGATTTTGAATAAGCGGGATTTGACGAGATTTAAAAACTTTTTTTTGGGATTTTTTAAAAAAGGAATTTCGATACGCTCCCATAAAATACTAATGTTTTTTCTTTGCATTGTGTTAATTGGTGTGCATTACAGATAGATGAATGTTAACCTTTCTTTGTGTAAAGCGGTTTTCAAATATCGGCCATAAAAAAATAATGTTGCTATGGGCCGGAGCACACTCGAAAAAGTGTCTTGAAAGTTTATAAGGAACATTGTTTTACTCAAATTGTTTTAGGGAAGATATTTGTTGTGCTAAAAAATCGTGTTTAATACTTTGACTATTTCCTGAAATACGAATTATGAGCTAAAACTTTCCAAGCACCAATTCTATTTCAAAAATTAGCTAAGCTTCATTTTCTTTAATTGAAATTGATTCTGTTTTAAAAAATTCCCTCTTGTTGAATTCATATCACACCGACTTAATTTAGTGGAATTGAAATCACTTGAAAAACGCACAAATCGAAATATAAAAAAAACGTAATTTTAAGTTCTTAAGTTTTAGTCTAAGCAACGAAGACTAAGGACAAACAGGATTCAAATATTGATTATAATTTCATTGGCGGGTATTCATAGAGAATAAATAAAGTCGTGATTTCTTGATCTATAGTTTAAGGCTTGTTGATTAAAAATAAACACAGCTCTTATTCAGAGTCAATTTTCCTGATGTTTTTAGTAAAACCCCAGTTTAAGGTTGTATTCTACTACAATTATACTTCAAATGACAGGTCAAAGAAAAAAAATATTGTTATATTTTCAAACTCGTTATTTTGTGCTGTCATTCCTAGAATTGGATGTCGAAAAGAGTAAGTAAAACAAAACTATTATATATAATAGAAAATCAAAAGAAAAAAAAACAAATAACAACGTTCAATAATATTTTAGATGAACAACAAGGAAAATATAAAACTCGAACGGCAGGAAAACTTATCGCAGTCAGAGAAAGAACGTCGTTGTAGCGAAAATTTCCTAAAAGAAGAGCTACACCAGCAAGTTTATACGTACAATTTATTTGATATGATTTACTTTTATCAGCTTTTTAGTTCACAAACAAAAATCAAATATGACATTTGGCTGTGATAATAACTACTTAAACACAGCATTTCCTATGTTTATAATTAAACCACAGGATTAGCTCTAAACTTAGGTTTAAATTTATTTATAAATAGCCTAAAGTCTTTACTAGCTTAATAATAACTTAGCAAGAGTTTAGCAAACATCTATGAATATGCCCCATTATGTTTAAAAAAAAATAATAATTAATAAAGTACAAATTCAGGTAAATCCTTAAATAAAATATTAGTAAGATTTTTTTTTTATTTAATAAAAGTATATGTATGTCCACGTCCAGAAGGTGTAGCCGAAAAACTTTTCTGAAGCATTTACCTTCTAAGAATAAAAACTCAACCAAAATTTTCGACAAAAATTATATAAGCTTAATGTTTTCCTAAACATTTACGTTGCCTATTCGTTCATATTAGTTATTGTTTTTTGTATGGCTTTTCGAACGAAATTATCTAATTGTCCTCCCAATATTATCATTATTAAGTATCATTAACAAAGAAAGCCCTGATCATGTATTAAATCAAAAAAGCCTTCTTTTTTAATCTCCAAAACCCAAATCACCGAATACCTAGATTTTGTTTTGAATTATGTAATTTAGCGAAAAAGATGATGGATTAAAATTTGCAACAAAATAATGTTTTGCAAGTGGAGGATGAAAACCATCAAATTATGAAAAGCTTTACAATTATACGTGCGTATCATTAGCTAATCGGTTTAAAAGATATAAAATCATTTCATTGTGATTGTGAAGGGTTTCTAATTATTATAAAGCTAAGCTCTCGCGCACTTCTCAAGAATTAGACTAAACAAAAAGAACATGAAAATATTATTACATATTCGGTTTCAATGATGTTATAATTATGTACTTTCTAATACAGCTATGGCTAAAATAATAGGAATATTTCTTACTTTTGAATTGATCCGTTTTTTTTTTTTAAGGCTCACACGTTATGAAATTGCTATGTTGTCGAAAAATGTAATAAATATTACAGTGTACTTAGTTTATAGAGATTGAAAATTAGGACGTTGAAAATAAAAGAAACAATTAAAGAAAAATTTGCAGCGAGATTTTGACACGCAAGCTAGCTCTAGAACGGTTCCTTGCATCAGAAAAATACTACATAAGCCATGAGTCCTTAGGGCGAAACGCAGAGGCGAAATGCACTTAACAGTGTCGAAGCATTGAAAAGTGTTTATTCGTCTCTCCATATGAGAAACGTTCATAAAACTTATGTTCACACTTGGAGGAGACAACAATACTTATGGCCTCCTTTTATGAAGTCTATATTAAATTACCGTCCCCAAAATCTTGACAGTTGAAATTACTTTATCGAAATACCAATATCATTAAAACTAAATGTTTTAATTTTAGATTATAGATTTGTTGCCTTAAACAAGTGCGAAAGACAGATTTAACAAAAATTTATTTCTGTTCCTATAATTTTGGCCATTGATGTACATATTCTTGTTTATCAGTAGAATACATTTGAATTGGAATTTTCAATAGAAAAACACGTATTTAAAACCTAAACAAATTAGGGACTATTATGTTAGCCAAAGTGAAATTAAAGGCTTTTGTTAAAATCCTTGAAATTTTTATTACAGATTCTTTATTTCAAGTTAAATTCACGTAAACAGGGATTAAAAATAAAGTGCAGATAAGAACGTATAAACGAGGATATGTGAATTAAAATAGAGGTTATTTTCAATTCTATGAATAACCTCTGTAGTTTTCATAAGATTTCATTTTAGGTATATATATAGATAGTTTTATGATGGATGGTCAAATTATAATTCGAGAAATATCTTATTGGAAAGTGGTGCAACGACCTTTTAATGACAGTATTAGGATTCGATGGCAATATGGATGAACATGTACAAAATTATTTGTTAAAACTGTAAGGTAATTATGAGATGTTGTATTGTTGAAAATATTAGCTCCGCTCAAAACAAAATTGGCCTTCAAACTCTTTTAAGTATACAAATTACAGGTTTCACGAGCAGAGAAGTTAGTCATTCTAGAGAAAATGTGGTAAAAGCTCTTTAAAATGTTGGTGTTAAATTTTTTTGGAATACACTTTGCTCATCATTCTTCAACAAAATGTGTATGTTTTTGGTTTTATATCATTAAGGAAGTCTAAGAGTTAGGTTCCTGAAGTCGAGTGAAATGAAATCAAGATCTATATTGAACATAGAGTGAAATTGTTTTCAGGACTCTATTCTCTCGATTGATTTTATTTATTACTTAAAAAACTTTTCGATATCACTTCAAGTGAAATTAAGGTAATTACTTTCATAATTGGTAAAAATTCTGGTATTTTTGTTTCTGTGCTTTTCAAAAAAAAAAAGAAAGGATCGAAGCACAGCCGAAAAAGGTATCTTGAAAGTTTTTAAAGAACATAATTATGCTCGAAATGTTATAGGAAAGACATTTTGCCGTGGTAAAATATAGGTTCAAATGATTTTTGCCAGTTCCCTTAATTTTGAAGTAAAAGCTGCAACTTTCAACGAACCATTTCTATTTTAAAAATAAGTTAAGCTTTATTTTCTAAAATTGAAATTACTTCTTTTAACAATTTTCTCTTGTCGAATTCATGGCGCACTTTAATCTCGACGAATAGAAAAAACACTCGAAAATTGCAAAAATCTCAATATACATATGTAGATAATGGAAATTCACTCCATTTTTACTTCGAAAATATTAAATCGATATCGATGAAATTAATTTTCAAAACTGCAAAACTTTTCAGAACTTTAAAATATCAGTTAATATTTATTTCATTTTAGGAAGACATTTTTTTAATAACTAATTCCCCTATGCCTCGATAATTTCACAAAATCCATATTTCAGGTTTTGATTCAATTGCATTGGCAGGGACTTAAAAGTGGTTCCATAGAACTCTTTGTTTTAATGTGTTAAATCACAAGTTTTTGGTGGCCAATTGCGATCACTTCTTCTGCAAACAACACTGATAAATTTCCATTTTTGTCCTGTAAAATAATTACTCTCTGTTCCTGGTAATCAAATTACACTTTTCAGATGGGTTTTGAATTTTTGATGGCTTTTATTCAAACAACACTAGACACTAGAATCACTCTACCACTTTAGGTTATTAAGATCTTATTTTTTAAAAATTCTTTGCAAACACAATAAAACTGATATAACACTTTTTAAGGTTAGATACATATATATAAATTCATGAAGTAGTCTTTTTTGGTCAGTGAAATTTGAGATGGTTTTCCAAATCTGTTATCCCTATCGCAATATTCAGTTTTAATGTTTTTAGTTTTCACACAATTTTCATAAAATCTTAAAAAATTGTTTCAAAAATCTCAAAAAAACGCTGAAACATTTATGCTTATGGCTATTTTAATAGAAAAAGGCATTATAGTTTGAAATAAATGTCTAAATAAGGCAGCCAAGAAGAGGATCAAGTTTTTTATATATGTATGTATATACAAAAAAAATAATTCAAAAAACTGTCATTTTTTTCGGGTTCGAAATGAGGGCTTAATATTAACTTCAAAACGTATTTTTTCAAAACCATAAAAGCATTAAATTTAAGGTTTCTTAAAACTGCATATAGAGTCAAATAAAAACTCATAACTCATATCCTAGAAACTAAGTACAATAATAAAATGATTTAAACTGTATTTAGAAGACAGATTTGTGCTTTTCAAAATCCTCATACAATTAATTGCTAAAAACTATGTTTTAAAAAGGACTTTTTTATTTGTCTTTAACAATTCAGAATAACTTATCGTGGGACAGGAAAAGTACTTAATAGTTCCGATCAGTGGTATTTTTGTCATTTCAGATGTAATCAATTTATTCAGTTAAATCCATTTTTTTATATAGAGAAAATATTCGGGACTTTAAAACAATTTAGTGTGATATGACTGAAAAACAATAATATTTTTTTAAATTTTGGCAATTGTTAATAACAATTTATTCATGTGTTCGGAAGATATTGGAGTCCAAAAACAATTTTTACCAAAAAGCGAAAGTTTGGGGAGAGTACGATAACTCAGGCGACAAAGTTTAATGACGGATTTGTATAGAACAGTTAAGAATGAGCATTTTTTACTATGGGAGGGGGGTCTATCTCCCTCCGTTTAGGCGGTAGGGGCAATTTAAAAAAATATGTACGTTAAATGGAAAAAAATAATTAAAAAACATTGGTAATACTTACAATTAAGTTTTATAAATTTTTTTTAAAGCCAACACTTTTCTCTATTAGCTTGTTTATAAATCAAGTCAAAACTATGCATAGTTTTTGAAAAAAAAATGTATCAAACTCAAAATTTGTGCAAAAAAAAGTTAAAAAAAAGGTTTAAAGTGTAATTTTTCAAAACTTTCAGATCATCTACTATTTTTCAGTTTTTGATCAACAACAAATAAGAGCAATAAATTCTGAAATAAAAACAATGGTAGCTAATCTTGAAGTATTGAAAAATTACACTTTAAATTTTTTTTATTAACTTTTTTTACTCAAATTTTGAGTTTAAAATTAAATTTTTCGATAACTAAGCATAGTTTTAACTTGATTTAAAAACTGGCTAATAGAACAGAATGTTGGCTTTAAAAATTGTTTAAAACTTAACTGTAAGTATAACCGTTATTTTTTAATTTTTTTTTTCCATTTTAAATACTAATTTTTTTAAATTGCTCCTCCCGACTAAACGGGGGAAGATAGACCCCGGTTCTCAAGAACCAGTAGAGATATCGGCTTCAAATACATTTTGTTTACATAATGTAATAACTTAGAAAGATGCATTAAGGAATTTCAAAAAAAGTAAGTGGTTGATGTTTTAACTATAGCAATTTAAAAAAAAATAAAATTTTTTGTTCACCATATCTGGGATGGAACCAATAATAAAAGCAACTTCAATTAAATTTTATTTTATATAATGTGACGTTGTAGAATATTTAACGAATAAAAAATGATATACCCCCCAGAATAATTTTATGAAACGAAGTAACTTTTTTTGCCTTCAAACTAATTGTATATTATCTTATTATTTTTCAATGTTGTCTCATTAACTTCATATAGGAAGTTATTGTAATGGGTCCGATTTGTCAAATTGAAAATTTTGACATTTCTCGACGTTTCAAGGCCCCTAGAGTCGAAATAAAAGATTTTTAGAAAGATGTTTGTACGTCCGTACGTCCGTGCGTTCGCAACGTTATTTTCGCCGTCCATAGCTCAAGAACCAAAAGAGATATCGACTTCAAATAAATTTTGTTATACAGATATTAATGCAGAAAGATGCAGGTTTTTTTTACCATATAAATTAAAAAAAGGTGAAAACTTTGATTAACCCTAAATACGTCATCTGTCAAAGTGAACACAGAAAATTTGATCTCCCAAAAAATAAATAAAATAAATTAACCCTAAATATCTCACGAACTAATAACTCTAGAGACTTGAATTAAATTCTAAATTATATATTGTAACGTGATATCAAATAATTATATTTTTTGAAAAAATCCAAGTAACGTTTTTTTATAAATCAAAAAAACTGAAAAAAAAATATTTGTCACCTCGAAAATTTTATGACCAAAAAATGATTTTATCTCCAAAACAAGTTTGTGCAACGAAGAATAACGTTTTCAACACCTAGTAACATTTTGAGAAAAATGGAATTGACAGTTTTTTTTACAAAAAATTAAAAACCAAAAAAAATAACAAAAGTTGGTAAAAATTGATTTTTGACTTAAATATCTTTTCAAAACTTTGAGATATTGGCTTCAAACTAATTTTATCTCACAGAAAATATTGTTTTCAACATTCAGAACATTTGTTTTTAAACCAACAGTCCGTTTTTCATAAAAAAATAAAATCTACAAAAATTTGGTAAAAATTGATGTTCGGTTCTCGATATCTCTCAAATTAATTTCATTCATCCAATTTGTATTTGTTTATATATTACACTTCAAAGTTTTCAGAAAGTAGTTAGCTTACAGCAAGCGTCACACTACGATCAGAGGCTCATCATAAGTGCATGTGTTAGTTTTTAGTAAGAAAATAATACAATTATAGCCTAACACACGCACAAAATACAAAACATAATTAACAATTAACATGAATTATTACAGAACATCAACAAAAAATAAAATAAAGATGTTTACGATAGTGGAGCACTAGTTCTAAACAATGATTTTAATCCCACGTTATTTAAATTTAAATCTATCGATGAACAGTTTAAGTTATATAAAATGCTCATTCGACTTAAAGCTTCATTCTTTCCATAGTTAGTTCTATGGAAGTCAATATGTATAAAGTCAAAAGTACGCAGGTGATGAGTTCCGCCTCGGTAATTTAAATGTATACAAGACAGCAAATAAGGTGCATCAATTTCACCATTAATAAGTTGATGAAAAAATATTAAATCATTATTAACACGCCTTTGATGGAGAGTTTGCAATTGAAGAAGCTGAATACGATGTTCATAGGGAGGCAGATCTTAAGAATCTTCCCAAGGAAGACCCTTTAGGGCAAAGCGAATGAAGTAATGTTGAATTGATACATAAGAAATAAAAACTTTTAGGAAATGCTACCAAAATTAATAAACATTAGTTTTCGGATAAAAATCTCGTTAACTAAAATAGATTTTAGTATCAAACTATTTTGTTATATGAAAAATATTGTTGGTAGTTTTTATATTTTTAAGAATAATTCAACTGACAACTTTTAAAAAAAAAAATGAAAACCTACAAATTTTTAAGTAAGACAAATCGACAGACGGAATGGGAAGTTACCAGTGTGGGTTGCATCCCAGCCTCTTTTTTTTTTTTAATTTTTATAAGAAATGAGAATCTAAAAAAATACTCAGAAAAATACGATTTGAATATTTCGAGAATAGTTAAATGTGTTGACTTCAAAAGTATTTCAGTCCGTGCAAAATTTTGTTATTAACGTGAAATAATGTTCTGAGGATAATCCAATCAGTATTATTTGTTTAAAACATATATAAAAATCTATCATAGGCAAAATTCTGTTGCTAACTTTAAGTTGTTTTTTTTTTTTGAAAAATGAAAGTGACAACTGTTTTTTACAAACATTGCAAAATTTACAAAATCAATAAAAAGCCGATAAGAAATGATTTTCGATTCAAGTTATAGAGAAATGAAGAATGATATTGACTTCAAATTTTGTTTATCTTGCACGAAATATTGTTATTAAAATATTTTGTTTAGGTTTTAGAAACATTTTAAGACGGGCGGGTCTGGGAAGTTATCAGTGTGGGTCGCCAGGCAGCCAGCCTCTTTTTTTATATTATGTTTGCATTATAAAAACATTTCTATTGATTTTTGTAACTTCTCACTATGACGTCAGAATGTGTAGATACAAATTTGAATGAAGCAATAAGCGCTATGGGTACTTGAGACATTGTTTACTTTAATTGAAGCCGTTTCTGAACATGATGTTTGATATATTTTGAGATATGGCCGACGAAAAGAGTTATCCCGAACGTATCAACGTTCCTCGTTCCATTCCATTGATTTGAATATTAGAGAACTTAAGATGTAGATAAATGTCAAAATTTTAATTTGAACGATTTGAATATTAGAGAACTTAGGATGTAGATAAATGTCAAAATTTTAATTTGAACAATCGGTTATATTGCCATAATTTTTCATAGGAAGTTAAAAATCCAACACAAAAGCTAGAGAAATATTTTACGGTAATAACACTGATCGACAAGGTTTTGTTACTGGTAATCAAATTGCACCTTACCAATGGGTTTTGATGGTCTTATTTTTAATCCGAGTTAAAAATTCCTCTATCACGTAAGGTTTTTGAGATATTACCTTTTAAATTAAAAAAAATATATAAAGAAGGCTTTTTGATTCTATCTAAATTTATTTCGTAACATTATTTTAATAAAATCGCTTTTTTCAATATTCAATTGAAATATTTACAGTATTTCATTATATTTTCGAAAAATCTCCATAAGTTCCTAGATTTGACTTGTCTTATAATAATCTGAAAGAAACGCTAAACCATTTGTGCTAAAACGGTTTTCAATAGAAAAAGGCACATCAAGTTTTTAAAATATATTAAAAAGTTACAAATAATGTTGAAAACGGGCATTTTTAAAATTTGATCAGATAGTTAAAATCGAAGTTCGGAATAGCAATCAGCACTTAAAATTAATTCCAAAACGTATTTTTGAAAACTATAAAAGCATTAATTTCCATGCTTCTTTTTTAAAATGATTTAAACTGTATATTTAGAAGACAGAGATTTGTTCTTTGCAAAATCATCATACAATTAATTTTTAGTTTGAATGTTGTGCTCTAACTTAAAAACCACATTTTTGGCTGTCTTTGGCTTTTTTAAAGTGGCATATTTTAGAAACCTGATAAGATACAAATATTTAAGGCAAGTTATGATTAGGACAACATATTCGTTAACAAAATTATTGTTTTGCTTGCGTGACAAATAGAAAACGTAATTTTGTCCACCAGAGCTATAATTTAATACGCGAAGGAGGCTGTTTTTGACATTTGTAAAAAATTGAAGACAAAACCAGTTTAATTTTTTGATTACTAAAATAAAAACATACAAACCACTTTACTAATTTGGTTTAACTTCTCTGAACTTAATGTTTCCATTGCATACTTTTCGAAGTTTTTTAATTGACAATTTGTTTATTACGTATTTTATCAAGTGCAGATTTTCAAGGATACCAATGGAAAGTCATAAGCGTGGGTCACACCCACACCCTTTTTAAACTTTTATATCTGAATACAGCTTAGACAGGAAATATCCTCTGGTTTTTTAATCAATTCCGTCTATTTGTTGGGGTAAAACGAGAATAATATCTCGACGCTTTTTTTTATTCATTGTCCCCATAACCATAAAAAGGATACAACAGAAATAAAGAACACAACAAAAACAAATAAAATTACTTTTTTCCATACAAATACACAAGTTAGAAACTTTAACATTTATTTCTGTTTCTATTTCAATTTCTTTTTCTTTTTCTATTTCTATTTATCAGTCAGTGCACTACAGTTTTATTTTTCTGTCCTGTCTTTTTAAATTTAACTTTTTTATTTCGTCCTTTTTTGTTGCCGTATGATAAGTTTCCTGACACTTCTTTTAGCTTTGCACCATGGACACAAAATGACCGTGTTTTACTGGCACTGACTCGGACCCAGTGACTGTCATTATTGTCCTTTGTTCATCCTCTTATTCTGGGATTTCTTTTGCAATTGCTGATGCTGTGAAGATTGTAGTTGCTTATCCCTCTTGTCGTCCTGCAAAAGGATACGTCGGAAGAGCACTGGATCGGTATCGGTCAGAAGTGTATCTTCGGGTCTGCTGTTTACATCGAATACAAAGCACTGCTCTAAGTTTGCCCATGTACGCTGACTCGGACAGACATTCAACTTGTCCAAGAGTTTCGAACTCATGTCGGGTATAATGGGCTGCAAGATGATGCCACAAAGGCGAAGACTGTCCATTGTCATCGAAAGGATGGTATCTAACTTTTGTGAGCGCTCACTTGGTGTCGTTGCAGCAGTTGTCGAAGTCGATGTCGGTGTCGTAGCCGTTGTCGTTAATGCTTCCTTTGGAGATGCCTTCTTCAATTCCCAGGGCTTAGAGGACTCGAAAAAGTTATTTGTGGCATGGAGTGCTGCCATAACCTTATCCACGACTAAATAGAAATTGTTTTCCTCATAGTGCTGGGCACATTTTTCTGTTTGTTTAAGGAAAAAAAGGGAGAAAAATAGAAAAAGGGGTTAAATCGAGCCTGATGGTGTGAAGATTGAAAAGTGAAGGGGAACATAAGAATTCTCACTTTTCAAAAGTGATTGATATTTTCTACTTCAAGCATTGACTCTGAGAATTCTTGTTCTTCTTTACCTGGAAGTTCGGAGAGTACCTCTTGCAGGCGCTTGGCAGCATCTAATCGCAGGATATCGTTGCAGTGATGAACATAAATGCGAGGATAAACTTGACGAGGATTAAGGGATTTAGCACACCCTCGCGAAAGAAGGTTTCCCAATGTGTCCGCAAGTTCTGAGTTCAAAATACGTAGGGCTTTGGTGCTACTGTAATCTGCAACAAAATAAAAAGAAAAGGGAAATGAAATGAAAATCGATTTAAAATCAGGAGAATGAAAAATTAAATTTTATTATTCATTTTCATGGATGTTTTCTATATAAAACAGAATTAACTACATAGTTTAAAATTAATTAAATCACACTGTATTGTAAAACAGCTGCATATTTTAAGGGCCTTATTAAACTTTATTACAGCTTTAACTAAAACAATCAAAAATGGGTGGACTTCAAATTAACTACTATTTTCATCTGCTCATATAGTAGAAAATTTCAATTAAAACAATTCAGTATTTCCTCAGCAAGGAATAATAATTCCAACAATATCCTTAAGTGAAATCATGAAAAACATTAGAAAAATAAGTGTCAATTTTCTTAAAAAAGAATACAAATATAAAAAAAGAGGCTAGGCTGGGATGCGACCCACACTGATAACTTCCCATCCCGTCTGTCGATTTGCCTTGCTTAAATGTTTGTCTATATGTATCAATTTTTACCAAATTTGCGTACTATTTTTTGTAGATTTTATTTTTTTATGAAAAAACGGACTGTTGGATTTTTATAACAAAATTACTGAATATCGAAAGCAATATTTTCTGTGAAATAAAATAATCTTTAAGCCAATATTTTTAATTTGTGAAAAGCTTTTTGAGTCGAAAGTACATTTTTACAAGTTTAAGTATTGTTTTTTTTTTGGGTTTTTATTTTTTGCAAACAAAACTGTCGATTCGATTTCTCTCAACATTTTTCAGAATGTTGAAAACAATATTTCTTATAAGATAAAATAAGTTTGTAGCCTAAATCTCAAGTTTTTGAAAAGATATTTGAGTCGAAATTCAATTTTTACCAACTTTGAGTAATGTTTTTTTTAGGTTTTTATTTTTTATAAAAAAAACTGTCAATTAGGTTTTTCTCAAAATTTTATCAGATGTCAAAAACATTATTCTTCGTTGCACAAAATTGTTTTGGAGATGAAATCATATTTTAGTCGTAAAATTTTCGAGGTGACAAATTTTTTTTTTAGTTTTTTTGATTTATAAAAAAACAGTTATTTGGATTTTTTTCTAAAAATATACTTGTTTTGTATCACGTTACAATATATAATAAAAAATTTAATTCATGTCTCTAGCGTCATTGGTTCATGAGATATTTAGGGTTAACCAAAATGTTCACCTTTTTTATAAACTGCTATGGTAAAAAAAACCACCCACGCAATTTTTTTGAGAGCCCTTTCTGCATCTTTCTGCCTTATTATCTGTATAAAAAAATTTATTTAAAGTCGATATCTCTTCTGGTTCTTGAGCTATAGACGACGAAAAAAACGTCGCGAACGTACAGACGTACGGACGTACGAACGTACGTACACACGCACGCACAGACATCTTTCTAAAAATCTTTTATTTCGACTCTAGGGACCTTGAAACGTTGGAAAATGTCAAAATGTTCAATTTGACAAATCGGACCCATTACAATAACTTCCTATGGGAAGTTAATAATATATATAAAAATAATAGCCGATTATACATCTAATTTCCGACTCGAATAACTCGAAAATCAATTAAGGTATTTTTTCAAAATTATTTCAATCTACAGATATTGTTTTTAACTCAGGAGTTTTTTCTTAGAAAAAGCCACTCAAAGTGGGTAAAAATTGGTTTTCGACTAAAATATCTCGGGAACTAAAACTGATATTAAAATCAAACTTATTTCATCATGTTCAAAAAAAATAAAGAGGTTGTCAGTATGGATTGTGTTAGTCTCTCTTTTTTTTAAATTGAAATTCGACGTTATTTTAACAACAAATACAATTAAGAAGGATTATAAATAACATCATCAAGCATCATGAGCATGATTGAAAAATATGAGTTTTTTTGGGATTCCGAAAACCTTGTAATTCAAAGTATTTGAATCATGTTCGTTTTAAAAATGTAGGAACAAAAATATTGATTAAAACAATTTTTAAAAACAATTGTCGCAAAAAATTGTCATAACACGCAACTTAAAAATAAACGTCATGAAACATGAAGATTGTGCCGTAAAATGGCTCCGTACAAAATATATTTTAAAATGAATTTTTTTTATAATTTGTTTTTGTGATTCTTCGTAAAATTATTGATTTTGTATTGATTTTGTTTTTCCGGAGACTATATGGAATCATCGAAATCGGTCAATACTTTCTTGAGTTATAAGTGTTGGGTTAGTTTAATGGGCTGGTGATTGATGACGTTATATCCATTGTGATACCCCGAGCCCGAAGTATTAAACTTTCCTGAAAATAAATTATAAGAACCTATTATGTCTATGTATTCTCTTGTTCTAGCCGTTTAGAGGCTTTTATGTTGTTGATCTGTTTAAGTACACGTGAGTCTATTTGGGGTTGGTCCAGAGTTGTACCTTACCGCACCAGCTCTCTCGTTTCCAGGTACATCATTGTGATTTGGTACACAGCTAAGAACCGTTAGTTCTTGGCGACAGTAAGTTACAAGCTTTGATTTAATTACTGTGGCAGAAATTGATTTTATTGCTGCTGGGAAATAATGACATGAGCTCCTGATAACGCCAAAATTGAGACCTGTCTTGCAGCGTATGTCACTGTCAATACATATCGGCTTAAAAGACACTACTTTGATCGGGAAGTCTGATAGAGTTGCCAAGATTAAGTGTTTCAGGAACAGAAACCTCCCGCATCAGTTTTTGATCCGTCAGTATTATATGGATATTGTCGACTCACTTGAGTGTGGGACATTTACCCATTCGTTCCTTACAGGGAGGATAGTACTAAGGGGTTAATTGAAATTCAGACATAGGGTCATGTGGGGTCTGTGCTCACATTGTTTCCTATGTAATTTTTGTACAATCTGCGCGTGCCTGGTGTGGCTGGTTTTCCAGCAATTGGTCTGACTTAGTTGTAAGGTTTTGTTTGCAGCAGTTTCCTTTACATATAAAGATCCAGGGGCAGATGATTGAGTATTGCTTCCATTCCTGTGGTGGGAGTGGTCCTCATCACTTCTGTTATTCCTATGCATTTTAGACGATTTTTAGCATTTTCTAACGCTTTCATCCATACCATGTTACCATTAGTTAGTACTAGTCTGCCGATTGCAGTGTACATCCACCGTTTGATTTTAAAATTATATCCCCAGTTTTTACTGAAGATCCAATTGCATGAGTATAATGCGATCAGAGCTTTTTTGGATCTCTTCAATATATTTGGGCCCCATTTCAGCTTTATACAAGGAATTGTAAAATATAGTATTTTCCTCTTATTTGTACAGAGTACTAGGTCTATTTTGAGGGGGTTAATCGTCAAGCCACAATTTTTTGTCCCTGTATAAATTCTGATTAAGGCTTGGTTCAGTTGTTCACATATAGTGGTTAGGACGTAGGAATTTTAATGTCGTCAGTAGAGCTACGTCATCAGCGTAGGTCACTGCTTTGACACCACTGTATTCGAGTTTGGTAAGGATTTCGTTTATGACCAGAAAACGGAGAAATGGTTAGAGTACATCTCCCTGAGGTGTTACTCTGAATGTTGATACTTTGATCTCTGTACCACCTAGTTCGTTATTGATTTGCCAATGCTTTAGCGTGCGTATATGATCCAATTTATAATAGATTGTTCTATTTCTGGACCGGTGAGAGCTGCTTCGACTGCAGTGTTTTGAACGATGTTATAGGTCCTTTCGGTGTCTGTAAACGCTTCCAGTGTATGCTCCTTATCATGGAGTATTTTTCTATATTTCTCATGACGCAGAATAAGGGCTCTTTCTACACTTTTGCTTTTAGAATAGGCGTACTGTGAAGAATATAAAACTTCAGGCCCGAGGTTACAGCGAATATGGATATCTAGAAGTCTCTCTAGCGTTTTATGAGTAAACGATGTTAGACTAATGTGGAATTACTAGGCTCTTTTGTAGCATCAAAAGAAAGATGCCGTCCGGCGATTTGAATGGTGAGAAGGAGCTTATGGTCCATTTAATCTTTTAAACTGTTATCAGACCGATCGGGACTATATTTTCAAAGTAGGTTGATAGCTCTGATTCGTTATTAACATGATTTCAGCCCAGGAAGTGGGTATCTACCATGAGTTCTAAACTATCCCGACAAGTTTTTATTCACCCTATTGGCGTAGGTTCTTCTGCTAGAATTTTCCGAATTCTCGATGAATTGTTGATATGTACATTCTATTTCGTCGCAGAATTTTCTAGAGGCGCTTCTTTGTGACTTGTTGTGGCTATGCCTTGAATCTTTCTGGACTTGACTTGAATTAGTCCCAGTAGCTGTCTAGTTTAGTGCGTTTAGCAACATTGAAAAGTTTCTTTCCCTAAGATGCCAAGGTCATTAGTCCATCAAGGTGATTTTTAACTTGCCTAGAAGGTGCTTTAAGAGCGCAACTATCTTCGAAAGCTTCCCATAAAATTTGTGTAAGCTCAATTCTAACTGTAAAACTTGAGTGTAAATAATAATAATATATGGTTACCTAATTTACTATAGAAACTTTTTCAGTTAGTATTGCAATGATTCTTAACAGGCTAGGCTAGAGTTTTTTTTTTTTTTTTTTTTAAATTTATAATTAGCGCACACTTAAAGGGATAATACTACCCTTATTATGTAGACACAGTGTGAGCACTAGGAAAGGGAGAGAGGGGTTGAAAGGAGGTGTCGGTGCACATTAGTTTTGAATTCCTGAATATTGCAATAGCTGGGAAAGACAGAGTGTGGCAAGGCCACATTCCACATTCGTATAGTACGGCTAAAGAACGAATCTCTGTACTTGACAGTACGATCGAAGTTGGGCTCGACGGTATCTTGATGAGCATTCCTAGAAGCGCGAGTATTACGGTTGAACTGTTTAAGGGGAGGAATGCAACTGGCTATTTCTCTAGAGCATAAACCATTAAAATAACGGTAAAAGAGGTTGAGACAAGAAACATTTCGACGATGTTCAAGCGACGTTAATGATCTTATGATGGTAATATCACCAATCAATCTACATAAATGCTCTACGTTCAATGCTGTCTTAAGGCTTAAGTAAGTTGCAGGAGCATCAGCCCAGAGATGAGAGTTATACTCAAGCTTTGGACGTATATAAGTTTTGTACATAACAACCAGATCAGAGGGGGAGAAACACTTCTTGCATTGCCTTAGAAAACCCAAACATCCTGCGGAAAATTTGGCAACATCGCGTATGTGATCGTTTCACAAGAGGTGGTTAGTGATACACATACCGAGAATATCGCGATGTTCAGTCTCCTTGATGCAAGTGCCGTCCATGGATAATGGAAAGGGGGGTTTATCTCGCTTTAACGATTCAAGACAGCATTGGGTTTTCGAAGCATTAAATTCCACTCGGTTTCTTATTCCCTATTTTACAATGCTGTTTAGGTCGGAATTTAATGAGCTTATCATATTTACTCGTTGCAGTTCCACATCCGAAGAAGAGGGATGTGAATCTGAAAACGAATATGAGAAGCTAAGAATACTATCGTCAGCTAAACAATGTATTGGATTAGAAGTTGCAGACAGGAGATCATTAATGAAAATGAGAAAGAGTGTTGGAGATAGAACAGAGCCCTGGGGCAGACCAGCATTTAATTTGTGGTTTTCAGACTTGAATCCATCCAATACAGCTTGTATTGAACGATTCGAAAGATAATTACTAATCCAATGAAGGAGGGATTCATGAAAACCGAAAGCACGCATTTTCGATAAGAGAGCCTGATGCCAAACCCTATCAAATGCTTTTGAAATATCAAGTGCAATAATCTCACTTTCTCCAAAACGATGTAAAGATTTGTTCCATTGTTCGGTGAGATGAACCATGAGCTCACCAGTGGACCTATTGCTACGAAAGCCGTATTGTCAGTCATTAAGAAGCTTTCGATCTTCGAGATATTTCTTGAATTGTAAATTCAATTATTTAAAGAAAAGTAACTTATATAAATTTTTTGTATGTAAATAATAAAGAAGAATGAATATTAACGTATTTTGGTAACGTTTTAAAAAATTTCATCGATTCCCCTGTTTTCATTTCATCAAACATTAAATACATAAAGTATATCCTCTTCTATAAATCTAAACTTTAAGAATTCAAACAATAATTTATATAAACAAAAACATATGAAAAATATATGGTCTTAATTACCAATATCGTTTACAGAGCTTATTTATATGACTGTCATTCAATTTGGTTGGTTCGTATTTTGGTTTTATTTTTCGTGCCGTTTTTCTATACAAACTCAAAACCACAATTGTTCAAAACAAATTAACGTGAAGTGTCAGCAGCAATGGTTAAACATGAAAACAAACCGTTTTCAACCAAAACTTAATTGAATTCGATACCACAAACAGAATAAAGCAAAAGAGAAGTTGAGAAGAATCTATCCACGAGTATAGGCATATTTCTCTGTGAGACTCAGGCAACCGAAACAGATATCCTAATCGTATTTGAAACAGCTACCCGCTGTCAGGGACGTAATTCACCAAAATTTTAGGGAAGGGGTAAAAGGTTTATATTACAATTAATACTCGTATAAGCTTAAAGCGCAATATATCTTAAATTTCGTCATTATTCTTGAAGCAAAAGTTTTCTATACAAAGGATAACAAATACATAAATGGAAAGTGGGTGGAAACCACGCCCTTTAATCGAAAAGTAGGTTCCGACGATTCCATTCTTCTATCTGTACGTCTGTGCCAGGTGTCTGCCACTTGGTCGATGAAGTTCAAATTTGAAACTAAAGATTTTAAGTAGATTTGCTTAAGGCATTTTTTTTCTTCATGTTTTGTAACGAAGCGTCACACTCCTACCTACTACCGACCGACACCAATCAACCTCCATCCACCGACCGACACCGATCAACCGCCTTCTGCATACCCACCCAGTGAAATAAGAGACACCAACACGCAACCAAAATACAAAAACAAAATGTATGCGATATTGTTGTTCGTCATTATAGTTCACATTTGGTTCCTGCAGAAAAATTGGCTTATGGACCCAAGAAATCCGAAAAAGTTGAAGCTTGCTCGCCGAAGATTATCAAAGATTTTAGACTTTATATTCTAAAGCACAAGTTTCCCCCGATATTCCCCTTCTCTATAACGAGTCGATGGGCCGTTGCTCCATAGCGTGCTGTGTAGTAACAACAAATTATTATACTATTCCCCTTCACCCTTCCGGTGTCGACGGGCACCTGCCGTAACATTAAGTATTCCCCTTCACCCTTCCGGTGTCGACGGGCACCTGCCGTAGCATTAAGTATCCCCCTTCACCCTTCCGGTGTCGACGGGCACTTGCCATAACATTAAGTATTCCCCTTCACCCTTCCGGTGTCGACGGGCACTTGTCGTACTATTAAGTAATTCCCCTTCACCCTTCTGGTGTCGATGGGCTCTTGACCGTAGAATTAAGGTAGATATACTAGGTATTCTTATCAATAGGTATCCTATTGTTTAAGCCGCTTTATTGGATTAGAAAAAATAAAATAAAAAAATATAAAACCTAATTCTTTTATTTGGAAAGGAGTAGTTTGGTCAACTCTCTATACTCGAGTTTCGTGCTTTCTCGAGACGACCCTGGAGTCCGGCGAGCTTACCTCAGCCTAAGATAAAGAAGCATCACAAATTGGCGCCCGAGCAGGGACCTTTAGAGAATTCGTCCAAACTCCGACCGATCCGCCCACCGTAAAGAATTCCTAGAGGTTTTCCACCCGACTACCGACCGCCGATCACCGACCGCTAACTACCGACCGCCGATTACCGCCGCCGACCACCGACCGCCGATTACCGCCGCCGACTACCGACCACCGTTAACCGTTCACCGACCGCCAACTACCGACCGCCGATTACCGCCGCCAACCACCGACCGCCGATTACCGCCGCCGACTACCGACCACCGTTCACCGACCGCCAACTACCGACCACCGTTCACCAACCGCCGACTACCGCCCACCGTTCCCGACCGCCGATCACCGACCACCAGCCATCCATATAAAATGACCGAAAACGAAGCCAACACTGCCATGGACGAAATCAATCCGTTCAGGAGCCTCAGCTTCATATACATGCTCAAGAAAAACGAGCTTATAGAAATGCTCACCGCCCGGAATATAGAAACCGAGGGTAACATGCAAGTCCTCCGCCAGCGTTTAAGCGATCATCTCAAACAGGTACGTGCACACGCTTCTACACAAAACCTGTGTGCCCAATGGGCAGAGGTAGCCGAGAAGAGAATAAATGCCGCCTTGGATGACGACGCCGATAAACACGCTAAGAATACCGCTCCTGACCCGATCACCAAGCAGAAAACATCATTATATGAGGAGACTACCTTTCATGTCCCGAATTTGAATGCTGCACACCGCAATAACGAACAACCTCGTATAGCAAATCCAGAACCGATGAATCAGCCACGACCAGAGCACTCCGGAGACCCGCCAGCACGTTTCAACTCATTCATGAATCACACTCCCCACCGACTCACCCTAAGCTATGAAGCAGAAATAACGAACATAGTGCGTAAATGGGGACTAAAATTCGACGCTTCAGGAAACCCTTTGGAATTCCTCGAGCGAGTTGCCGAGCTGACGCGATGCTATAATATACCACCCGACGACATGTTGCGAACATTACCAGAGTTATTACGGGGTAAGGCACTGGAATGGCTCCGCATCTACAGTGAAGGATTCACTAAATGGGAAGATTTCCGTGAATCATTCATTCAATACTTTTTGCCAGCACGATATCTCGTCAAATTAGAGGAAGAAATAATGCGCAAGCGTCAAGGCCCACGAGAGAACGCGAAGGAATATATTCTGGCCATGCAATACCTGATCCGCCAACACCCTCGGATGAAAATTAACGAACATCTCGATCGAATATTCGATAGCATGCGCCCTGAATATCGCCTTTATATCCGCCGACGAGATTTCGAAAATCTGAACGAACTCATGACTCTGGCAGAAGAATTGGAAGCCGTAAAGAAAGAAGAAAGAAACAGCCGCCTTCCGACCGTAACCGCAAACCATGTCGCAGCCTCTCCTCGAACCCCCCCGCCGACCGTACCGTACAATCGGGAGACACACTGCTGGAACTGCAAACAGAGGGGTCACCGAAAAGAGACGTGTCATCGTCCATTCCGACTGTTTTGCTCATTTTGCGGAGAAGACGGACGTTTAACAAAAGACTGCCCGTGCCAACGCAACTCATGCTCAGTCGTAAACACACCGCCGCGCCACGATCCCCGATGTTATATTCCGATGCAAATAGGAGAACACACCTATCAAGCTTTAGTAGACACGGGATCCACGAAAACTTTCATTGGACCAGGAATAAGGACAGTCTTCAGAAATTGGGGACTACCCATGACGAGTCAACCTCAGACGATCCATCTGGCCGATGGAAAAGCTGTTGGCACTTCCGAACACTTCAACGTGACCCTAATGATCGGAAACGTAGAAGCCCACGGGACTGCGACTTATCTACCGTCACTCGTCGAGGATGCCATACTTGGGATGGACTTTATGAATCAAGCCAACTTGCAAATTACGGTTAGCGGCAAATCCGTTGCAAGTTCCAATAACCAGCCTCCGACGCCACATAAGCAGTGTCACGCCTTAACCCACTTAAACACAAATCAGCAACAACAACTCCATACCTTCCTGGATCAAGAATTACCGAAGTTCGATAGAATAAACAATGTATCAACCGTTCCTCCCCACCGAAACGAACTTAAAACCGACAAACCGTTTAAACAACCGTATTTTCCTCGCAAACCGGCCCTGCAAAAGGTTATAGACGACGAAGTCAACGAACTTCTAAAAACCGGAAAAATCAGGCCGTTTAAAAACCCTTTTAGCTCACCGAATTTGTCTGAAATCATTCAGCAACCGACCACCGAGCCGAACACACCATCACCAGCTTTAAGTCGACCACGCCAACCAAGTCAACCAGCAATCAGGATGGACCAAAAAAATAGGATCAACCGCCGCCTAGCCCCAGCGAAGAGAGAGGTACAAGGATTATATCCTTGTAAAAGGATACCCACTCGGCCAAGACCGATCCCGACACCTCCCCGACTAGAGGAACCGCTGACAATGCGAGTGGTCAGAAAGGAGAGACACCATATTGCAGCAGCCCAACCCATTCTGCCAAAATCTCCGGTGAGCTCCACCATGGCAAAAGTCCGGGAGCAGGGGGAACAGGCCCTCCGAGCCTACAAGGAGAAATGGAAGATGGACGAGGTGGCCGACCGATCGACTATTAAAGTCGTTGTCACAAACCGACCGGATGCAACCATTGCGGACCAACACCAACCCAGTACCAGTCGCCAAGCCATGGCATGTTGTGCCATAACCCAAGGAACTGGCCCGAGTCCAAGTGATCCTTTCGAGGGGATCCAACTATCGGGAAGGAATCACCAAAGGAGGTTTACGATCTACCGCCCCTGGGGTCCAGTAATGGTGCTCATGAACCGAAAAAGAACAAGAGCTTCCCTATACTTCAGGGACCAAAAAATAAAACAATCAACGTACCGAATTGATGACATAAGTTTTTTATTATGAATTGTTAATTATTATTTTTATTTTTTAATAAGAATTGAACCTTTTTTTTGTAAAATTATTTAGAAAAAAAAAATATATATATATATAACTACATATATTATTAATAATTAATATACTTACCGTTTTCTTTACATACCAGGAAACCTTCAAGACGAGAAGGTTCTCGTCTCAAAAAGGAAGGGGGATGTGTAACGAAGCGTCACACTCCTACCTACTACCGACCGACACCAATCAACCTCCATCCACCGACCGACACCGATCAACCGCCTTCTGCATACCCACCCAGTGAAATAAGAGACACCAACACGCAACCAAAATACAAAAACAAAATGTATGCGATATTGTTGTTCGTCATTATAGTTCACATTTGGTTCCTGCAGAAAAATTGGCTTATGGACCCAAGAAATCCGAAAAAGTTGAAGCTTGCTCGCCGAAGATTATCAAAGATTTTAGACTTTATATTCTAAAGCACAAGTTTCCCCCGATATTCCCCTTCTCTATAACGAGTCGATGGGCCGTTGCTCCATAGCGTGCTGTGTAGTAACAACAAATTATTATACTATTCCCCTTCACCCTTCCGGTGTCGACGGGCACCTGCCGTAACATTAAGTATTCCCCTTCACCCTTCCGGTGTCGACGGGCACCTGCCGTAGCATTAAGTATCCCCCTTCACCCTTCCGGTGTCGACGGGCACTTGCCATAACATTAAGTATTCCCCTTCACCCTTCCGGTGTCGACGGGCACTTGTCGTACTATTAAGTAATTCCCCTTCACCCTTCTGGTGTCGATGGGCTCTTGACCGTAGAATTAAGGTAGATATACTAGGTATTCTTATCAATAGGTATCCTATTGTTTAAGCCGCTTTATTGGATTAGAAAAAATAAAATAAAAAAATATAAAACCTAATTCTTTTATTTGGAAAGGAGTAGTTTGGTCAACTCTCTATACTCGAGTTTCGTGCTTTCTCGAGACGACCCTGGAGTCCGGCGAGCTTACCTCAGCCTAAGATAAAGAAGCATCACAGTTTTTATCATTTAAAAAAATTCGAAGTTTCTCAAAAATGACTTCGTAGATTTTTTTTTATTTTCCCTCACCTAACAGACTCTTTCGATGCATTGAAAAGTTCTTGTGATCAAGTTGTGGGTTTTATTTTGTACACCACAAGGCTTACCTTTGCACAACATTTTAACATTCAACGTTTTTGATAAGTTCCTCATAATTTTGATGATCAGGTTATAGTTTTTGAGATTTTTGAAGTGTTATATCTTTATACCTGTACTAGCAGTTGAAATTTTGTAAATAAGACTTTAAAATTTGATTTGCACTGAATTTAGAAGGTTGTCAAAAACCGTCTTCGTTAGTTCTTGCAAAAATTGGCTTTGAATTCTAAATAGCTATGTTGTTCATAATATTTGGTAAATTATCAATTGATGTTTTTAAAAAATTAGATATATTTCTTCACTTTTTTCGAATTATGGTTGATTTTAATCCAAAATTTCCTTCGATAAAAGTGCAGTTTTGTAATTTCTTGTGATGTTTCGCAATATTGGATTAATGTAGAAATAGTGTATGTCCTCTATCTGCCAAGTTTTAAACTGTCAAACTGCATTGAAGGCTCTGATTAAAAATGTATTTGACTTAAGTTTACAATTTGAAAACTCGTTTCTTCAGAATTTATTTTTAAACTTTAACTTGGATAACAATCTTATGATTTTAATTTTAATTTTATCTGTCTTTATCCGCACCTGACCATCACTTCATCAAATAGAAAATTTAATTAAAATTCAATAAACGAACGATGAACCACTAGTTAGTACAATAACAATAGTAGAAATACGTATGGACGGACGGATTATTTGCTAGATGGCGCTAGAAGCATAGAAACATTCGATTTCACAAGAATTTATCTGGTCAAAGCCTCAGCTCTATGACACTATTAGTGGGAATATTCCCTACAACTGTTCTCCTACCATACATATATTTAGAATATTGATTAAATCAGCTTCAATGAACAACAGCGGCTGGCGGCGGTGGTGGTGCCAATGCGATGTTGCCGATGGTGGCTTTCAGCGGCATCAGCGGTACTATAATATTGTCCATGGTGCAGTAAGTATGTTATTTATATTAAACTAAAGAACTGGAATGTCCTGTGGTAATGATGCATAGAATATTATTTCGATAGAGAGCATTATTGAGCTGGTTCCTGCTGCTGGTGTTGAATCAATTGGGAATTACATATCGTTTAGTTCTGGGAGGCTATATTGAAATATGTTTACCATAACATAAAGGATTTTCTTGTCCAAGTGAGTGACGATGTATTTGAAATGGAAACAACCAACATCGATATTGCATATAAATTGAATTACTTGGAAATTAAATTCAAATCATGTAGCAATAATACATCACATTAATTTAAAACAAACAAACATTCATTTGCATTTATGGCGATTAAGAGATAATTTGACAAAATTATCATATTATAATTAGTATTGGGATGATGTCGATGTGTTCGAATATAGTGAAATAGTAAAACAAACAAAAACATATTTGCCTTCCTGGAAAACATGTTAACAGGTAGGAAAAAGTTATTGATATAAGAGTTTTCCAATTGGTACTTGACGCATTCAAATTTCAATTTTTACTATAAATTCGCACTTTAACTAATTTATTTTTAACGTTTATGTCAAAATATTTAGTAAAACAAATAAATAATGATTTATTGGTCAGACAAAAACCCTTAGGTAGGTACTCGTATATGCTTCAATTGGAAATATGTACGTAAATACTATAGTGAACAGAGATCGTCATATAACATGTTCTCCTTTGTAAATATCAACTGTTAGGAGTTCCACAGGGCTGGGTTTTGGGACCTATGCTTTTTGAAGTTTTCCAAATTAATTTTTTAAATCCTATTAATTTAATTCGGATATAATCGTATGTTGGCCTCACCAAAGGACTTAACAAAGCTCAATACAAAGTAATTGAGATGCGTTGATTCGCAGGAACCAGAGAACCAGCTTTAAAAATAAAGTTACTGACTTCAGCTCCGTCCCTAGCTAGCTGTCTCAAGTTTTTAAAAATTAGATTCGTAGACCTTCCGGGCTAAAGCGTTTATGTTTGCTCTACATGACCCAGCCATCTAAGTCGTTGGACTTTTATTGTTTTCACCAGGTTAATGTCGCTGTATAGCCTGTCTTCTTCTCACCTCTCCATCTATCCAGACGTTACCAAAAATCACCCAAAGAATTTTTCTCTCTAAGCAATCTAAGATGCTCTCATCTTTCTTTGACAGGGTCCAGTTCTTAGCGTTATAAATTAGAAGCGGGATGATGAGTGTCTTATATAGGGTTTTTCAATAAGGGCGGGTAGATATTGTGTGTAGATGTCGTGACGTTTGCTGTGTGGCACGTAGTGCCGTCCTGCTGGAGTCACATGTCGTCTAGGTCCATATGGTTTAATTTGGGCCATAAGAAATTAGTTATCATCGCTATGTAGCGCTCGTTGTTGACGGTGACCGCCTCACTAACGTCGTTTTCAAAAAAGTACGGACCAATTACGCCGCCAGCCCAAAATCCACACCAAACGCTAACATTGTCAGCTGGTGAACCTTGCGTGGGTTGGTGTCATCCCATATATGGTAATTTTGCTTGTTAACACAGCAATTCATCCAAAAATGCGCCTCATCACTAAAGATGATTTTTCGGCCAAAATAAGGGTCCTCTTCCAAACGATTCGAAGACCATTCAGCGAACAAACGGCGTTGTCTATGGTCATGAACTTTAAGCTCCTGAATTAGTTGGATCTTGAGTTCTTGTGCACGGCGAGGAATAGACTGCCTCGGGTTCTGCTGTACACTTTGACGAACCGCGGCGACGTTCACGACCGATCTTGGGTTCCTTGAACGCACGGGTGTTGGCTAATTGCTTACTGAAGCGGTCGTCTCAAATTCTGCCACCAAACGTTGAAGAGTCGAGTGTGAAGGGCCATCATGTCTACCATAAAATGGGTGCAATGGGCGCAACGTTTTGAATGAACAAACACTCATTTTGATAATAAAGTTTTATCATTTGAAGGTGCTGTTTAATCGTGTAACTTGTCATGATGATTTGGCATAAGCAACTGAATAATAAAAAAAAGATTTGACAGATGTCACCAAAACAAAATGGTAGCCACGGGGCGCCAAAATCTACCCGCGCCAATTTAAAAACCCTATAGATGGTGAGTTTAAATACTCGAGAGAGGACTTTACTACTCAATTGCCTTCTAAGTCCAAAGAAGCAGCGATTTGCAAGAGAGTTATTCTTCGTTCAGCGCTGTTGTCGTTGTCTAAATGTATAGCGGTGACTAAGTAGGCAAAGTAATTAACAACCTAAAAGATAAAGCTATCCATCAAAATTGATAAAGAGATGGTGGGTATTGATTTGGAGTTTCTGGGGTTTTCCCAAGATCTGCAGTAATGTGAATATTTGGTCAATGGTGGACTTTCCTGATCTGAAGACACACTAATAATGACCTCTCAGGTTATTGACGAACGGCTTCAGACGTTCACATTATACGGCAGAAAAGATCTTTTATGCGATGTTCAGGAGACTGATGTATCTCTAGTTGGCGCATTTCAGAGGATCTCTTTTATTGAGTATTGAGCAAACTGTGCTAAAATTCAGATGAGGTGGTGCATACTCCTTACCAAGTCATCGCTTGCTGCTTTGAATAATTCGACAGCAATGCCGTTAGCCCCAGCAGCTTTGTTGTTGAATAGTGCTATCTCTATTCTCTCTATCTCTATTTGTCATCAGTAAACCCGTCTGCTTCTGAAGCTTGTTGGTGCTTCGCAACTATGAGGAAGGGAAGAAAGCCACCCCGACGCACGACACAACCCTCAACCTGGAGGGCCAAATCCTTAGGGCCCCCGCAGACTGCAGACTTTTTATCGGCCGATAGTTTGGTCGGCTTCTTAATCAGTATGGAGAGGAATGCATATGCGCACAATACAGCGATTAAATATCGGCCGATAAAAAAGTTTGATGGGCTACCCGATTACATTCAAACTAATCTGTCGTCCAACTATCGGCCGACTATTTAATCAGTATTGGCGCATACACGCCTGCGCATACATGACGATTGTTTAGTCGGCCGATAGTTATTTCTGGTCCAATTAGCTTGACAAGTTCATTGAAGCTGGTAATACTCATTCGATAATAAGCGAAAAATTTGTTCGCGTAATCAAGTAATTTGAAATGCATAGTGTAAAATTGTCCACTAACTAATCTATCACTGAGAATGGGATGCACCCAATACTCTCGGAATCTCTTCTTGATTTTCCTCCTCCGGAGTATGATGAGAGCAATAATTTTTCTGGACAATATTTTCATTGTGCGACCGTTTCAACAGTAAGTTACAAACTAGTTCGAGAATAGTCGGCCGGCTGTTGGATAGTCTGGGCCCTGTTCACTAACCAAACTGTTTAGTTAGCTCAGTGTGCGCACTTTCAGCCCAACCCGACTAAACTATCGGCCGATAAAAATCTGCAGTCTGCGGGGGCCCTTAGTATAACTCCATGGACGGGAGCCAGATAGACCGCTCGTTCCAGGCATGGGCACTGATTATGTCGTAGAAGCCCTATAAGGTGTTCAGTAAATAGTTCAACCTAACTGGAACAGTAGACGTCTCCGTTGATTCCATCTCGGGAATTCCTCCGCTGCCGTCTGGATAAGGAGAGGTGCCTTTGTGGAAACAAATCGCCCCCCTCTCTCGTTTGCTACCCCCAACAACTTTCCACTGGGGTTGAAACCCAATCACCAGTTGAGGTACTAGGCACCCGATGTTCACTAAGGGGAGGTGAGAGTAGGAGTTGATAGACAGAGTTGGGTTTTGAGAAAATCCCTGAACCTTGAATGTACAATGTACATGTCTACCATTTGAACATGATATTTGATAATTAGGTGCGCTGTATGTCAAGTAGCTCTCACTTCTTGGAACCTAATGTCATCGAAGTTAAGCTGATTGGTTTTGGAAACAGTCAGCATTAGCTCAATTGCGCTCGCAAATCAAGACAACGGTAGCTCATTTCAAAAGAAAAAAGAGGCTGGAATGCGACCCATACTGATAACTTCCCATCCCATCTATCGATTTGACTCGCTTAAAAGTTTGTCTAAATGTATCAATTCTTACCAAATTTGCGTTCTATTTTTTGGAGATTTCATTTTTTTATGAAAAAACGGACTTTTGGATTTTTATAAAAAAAATTACTGAATATCGAAAACAATATTTTCTGTGCAATAAAATAAGTTTGAAGCTAATATTTGTAATTTTTGAAAAGCTATTTGAGTCGAAAGTAAATTTTTACCAAGTTTTAGCATTGTTTTTTTTAGGTTTTTATTTTTTGTAAAAAAAAAACTGTCAATCCAACATTTCTCAAAATTTTACCGAATGTTGAAAACAATATTATTTATAAGATAAAATTAGTTTGAAGCCAATATCTCAAAGTTTTGAAAAGATATTTGTACCGAAAATCAATTTTTACCAACTTTTATTAATTTTTTTGTTTAGGTTTTTATTTTTTGTAAAAAAACTGTCAATTCGATTTTTCTCAAAATTTGTCCTAATGTTGAAAACAATATTTCTTATAAGTAAAAATTAGTTAGAAGCCATAATCTCAAATTTTTGAAAAGATATTTGAGTCGAAAATCAATTTTTACCAACTTTTGTTACATTTTTTTTCGGTTTTTAATTTTTTGTAAAAAACTGTCAATTCGATTTTTTTCAAAATTTTACTGAATGTTGAAAACAATATTTTTTGAAAGATAAAAGTAGTTTAAAGCCAATATCTCAAAGTTTTGAAAGGATATTTGAGTCAAAAATCAATTTTTACCAACTTTTATTAAGTTTTTTTTTAGGTTTTTATTTTTTGTAAAAAAACTGTCAATTCGATTTTTCTCAAAATTTTATCAGATGTCAAAAACATTATTCTTCGTTGCACAAAATTGTTTTGGAGATGAAATCATATTTTAGTCGTAAAATTTTCGAAGTGACAAATTTTTTTGTTCAGTTTTTTTGATTTATAAAAAAAACCGTTAATTGGATTTTTTTCTTCAAATATAATTGTTTCGTATCACGTTACAATATATAATATAAAAGTTAATTCAAGTCTCTAGCGTCATTGGTTCATGAGATATTGAGGGTTAACCAAAATGTTCACCTTTTTTTTAAACAGCTATGGTAAAAAAAACCACCCACGCAATTTTCTTGAGAGCCCTTTCTGCATCTTTCTGCCTTATTATCTGTATAACAAAATTTATTTGAAGTCGATATCTCTTCTGGTTCTTGAGCTATGGACGACGAAAAAAACGTCGCGAACGTACAGACGTACGGACGTACGGACGTACGTACACACAGCCCCGTCGAGAGGGGGGGGAAAGGGGGGGAAACCCCCCGGGCCCGGGATTTTTTAGGGGCCCGTAAAATTGAAAGCAATGAGAAGTGTTTTTTTTTAATATAGGTACTCTAAATTCATCATCAACATACCTATTCCCACTTATTTTTAGGGGCCCGAAAATTTTAAATCATTCATGCCTTCGCAATCGGGCCCCTGTTTGCATGTTATCTACCAATCTTTCAGTCACAAGCTTGCCAATCTGGGCCCCTGATTATTATTGGCGTACATTTTTGTTTATATTTAATGAAAAATTGGGCAACTCTGAACTATTGAAAGAAAGTTATAATAAATTGTTTCGCTTTTCTTACTTAATTTAACGTAAATTTCAAATTTATTTTATTTTGAAAATTTTAAAAATCAAAATCAAAAAGGGGCCCGGCAACTTAAAACAAAACGCAAATATTTATTTCGGTTTCTGTTTTTATAAAGTTTCTTTTCTTCTATTTTTGTTTCTGCTGGGAACGAAATGTTTGATTCGGTTTCGGGGGACCGTAAAATCCCACGAAAACGTTTTTCAATTGTGGTTTCTGTAATATTAATTAATTAATATTTTGAATAAATTGTTTACTGAAGATTTGAAGGATATCAAGTCACTTCAAAGTGTGTACATTAAACCAGCCATACAAAAATAGCAAGGAATTCTATATAGAATATTGGACACCATTTTCTTCCTTGGCGAAAGGGGTGTTTCAGCTTGTTTAGCAGCAGTGCTTAACGTTGGGAAATTCTTAAGAAAAATGTGCCCGGATCCCTTCACAAACTTTCCGATACAAGATGGTCAGCTAGAATTGAGGCAGTGAAACCATTTGCAAATCATCTGAAAAACCTTAGAACATCTTCTTCGATTCGGTGCAAGGTTCTTAGCGCTATAAATGAATGTTTCCTTCTTCGAGCCAGAAACAGTACTATTGACGTTGAAATTCAAGATCTCGACAACTTGATCTTCGATTTGAACATTATTCAAAACGGATGAGATCAATTTTTATCTGAATGCAAAGCAGTTGCTACTGGATTGGGGGATTTTCCAGAATCGTTCCCATCGAACCGAAAAATTAAAGAGACATTTTGAAGAAAACCGAGGATCTGGAAAGCAAATAGAAACAGACTAAGAAATAAATTTCAAGAGAAACACCTTTTACGTCATAGTTGATTCAATTATATCTGGAATTTCTCGTCGGTTCGATACGATGAAAAATTTGAATGCTACATTTTCATTTTTATGACAGTTTTCAACAATGGACGAACTTGAGATTAAAAACTCTGCTACAAGATTCATCCAAAAGTATAACTCGCATGTGTCTCAAGGGTTTAAAGAAGAAGTAATTCATCTGAAACACATTTATGAAGCCAATTTTGAAGCAGAACTTCCGCCAATGAGTTTGCTCAATGCTATTTATTCCCAGAACTTGGAGACGATTTTCCCCAACATTTGTGTTGCTTTCCGTGTGTTTTCCACCATACCTGTAACCGTAGCTAGTGCCGAACGTTCATTTAGCGTCCTTGCCAGAACAAAGAATTTTCATCATTCGTGCTTATCACAAGATCGTGTTTCTGGACTTGCTACACTATGCATCGAAGCACCTTTGACAAGGGAACTGAATTTCGACGCAATTATAAGTTGTTTTGCTGCTCAGAAAGCTAGGAAAGCTCGTTTACCAAAAGAAAATATTTCATTGAATGCAAACTCACTCTAATAAAACATTGTAATAATATTTTAATATAAAGAAAAACAATAAAGAGTATTTAATGTAAAACTTTTAAAATAGGTACTTAGTTTTTTTTTTAAAGACAAATTTCAAATACTTTTACTTCGCTCTATTTTATTTTCATAGTAGGTAATAGATCTTCATGCTATTTTTTTTTAATAGTTAATCGACCGTATTATCAGTTACTAACATGTCGTTGGCAATATCGAATTGAATGTATGATTCTGTTCGGATTCTGATCTAATCGCATTTAGAATTATTTTCTATCCATCCTTCATTTCAACTAAACTGGACGATACCCGTAAGATTGATTTGATGATTAACACTTTTTTCGGTTCACTTTGCAAATGCATATCAGTAGGCATGAAATTTAAAAAAAAATGGTAAATATGGGGGGGCCCGAGATTTTTCCGTCCCGGGCCCGGAATTCCTCTCGACGGCCCTGCGTACACACGCACGCACAGACATCTTTCTAAAAATCTTTTATTTCGACTCTAGGGACCTTGAAATGTCGAGAAATGTCAAAATTTTCAATTTGACAAATCGGACCCATTACAATAACTTCCTTACAATTTGACATACTCAACTGTCAAACCATAGACAACAACCATTGAAACTTCCCATGTAGAAAAAAAAACACCCTTTTATACTATAATCCATTGGTCTTCATTACTGAGAATATATTTTTTAATTTATTAAGTGAACTTTATATACAAAACTTTATCCCACAATCACTTTTAAATTAGCCTAACTGATACTTTTTTTTTTTAAATAGTAAAGTAAACTTTTACACAAAAACTTTTTCAATCAAAAGAACACAGAGATAAAAAAAAGAAAATTTGTAGGAGGTGGTTTACCTATAATTCAAATTAGCATTTCTTGTTTTCTTTCTTTAGTTAATTTTAACATCATAATGATGAAATGAATAATATTCGTTTTGTCTTTATCTCAAATCTTTAAACACTGAAGCATGAAATTGAATTTGACCGCATTTTATGTAATTTGTCATTTCTTTCAATATTAATTAATCTTATATATTTTGGTTTGTTTTGATGTCATGATGGTGGGTTTGGTTGATGAAGTGAATACATACTTTGATTGGAACTTAATTAGTTATTATTGACTTAACCTATATATTGATTAATTGACAAACAAAAAAGTACAAAATTTCATCACCTTTAATTGGCTATGTAATTAAATTTTTCGGAAATGCTAAGCTATGCTAAATAAAGGAAAAAAAAGACAACGATAGAGTTTGATAGAATTCAAAATAACACAAACATACGTATCGTAACGTCGTTGGTGAAACGTGAGCAAAAAAAGATATTTACTTTCAGGAAGTAACATACAAAAAAAAATATATCCATTTATGCCATCTATACAAACAAAAAAGTTGGAAATGTTTGTATCCTATCTTAAATGCCATTTACATACCAGAAAAAAAAACCAGTGAAGCCACTGTAATTTTTGGTCCTCAGCACTTCCTTTTTCGAATTTTTAAGTTTTTGAATATAAAAGTGAATGTTATTGTAGAATAATCCATAAAAAAACATTTATTTTTTAAAACTTCAAAACCAACTTAAAAAAGACTTATCTTAACGTAACAATGGTGTATCAAGGATGTTAAAAGGAGTCATTTTTTGAAGGTATCAATTAATTTTAATACCAAGATTTTTATCGAATTAAAAGTAATTTTTGGAGATCCCAAAGGTAATTTATTATAACAACTTTAAGTTTTAAATGCTGGTCTTAAAAGTTTCTTTCGTTCGTCTACAATTACTAGAAATGAAAAATAAATGAAAAATCCATTTTTTTGAAAATTTTGATCAGGAGTGAAATCGGCTAAGCTGATAGTTGACTATCATGTATGATAGTTTAAACTTTTCCTTCCGTGTAAGATGATTATTTTGAAATTATTTTTTTTTTTCAAAACTTGGTATCACTTCAAAAAAAAATATGTACTTCAATCTTGAATCTGACCCTTGTGTCAAATTCTTATTTATTTAAAAATAAACAACTTCAATATTACAAAAAAATCGGAAAAAAATGTAAGTAAACATTGCTTAAAATCCTAAAAACAATAATTTTAATGCATTAATTAATAAAAAGGGAGCACGCGCGTATAGCACAAATGAAATTTTTGACGGCTTTTATGTAGCAAGGGAAATATTTATAAGGAATCCTACAAAATGTTTTGGGAAAAACTTTCAAAGACCTTACATGCAACTGGACCACCAACTAAACCCAATAAAAAAAATATTTCTAATTCGTATTTATTTGCAAAGATTTGGACAACGCGAAAATATTCCGTAAATAAAACCCATACAGAACCAAAATTCCCTTAAACAAACCGGAGGAGGCCCGTTTATGGAGTTACCACTGGACACAAATGAAGACTAAACTAAGTTAGGTATAGTTTTAATAAAATATTCATTTATATTTCTTTTGAACATTTGTAGATGAAGATGAAGAAATTAAAGCCCTTTTATAGGACTCGGATAAAATAATAGCCCAACAACCAAATACTAATTCCACCTCTAAAGTTGTCACTGCCAGTTGTTCAAGCACAAGCACCCATTCGACGTATCTTCGACGCGACGTTGTGAATAGCTGGCTTCAGTTGTTGTGTGAGCTGGACTTTATATGGATGTAGGTGTAGATCCGAATGCAAAATACACCATAACGTGCCGTAAGACAATTTTAATTCCTGAGAAGGACGAGGAATCGACACATTGGGGTCTTCGGCAACACTTTCATTTACATCAGCGAGCGAAACGATGATATGCACAGACCTTATAATATCTGTAACTAATCCAGTCTCTTCAAAATTCTTCCCAATTTTGCCAATTGCTTGCGTAGTTAGACGATTATGTAAACGATAATCTTCTCTTAAAGCACGATATGTGGTTGTGGCAGAATAACCATTTTTGTTGTAGGTTTTAACAATTTGTATGCGTTGTGCGATAGCGATAGTTAAGCGATCCATTTTCGTAAATGTCAGACTTTCAACTGAAAAAAATTAGTTTAACAACTTAGTTTGACAGATGTCGAGTTCCAGCCCTAAACTTTTGAAACCGCAAAATGTATAACCCGTTAGTTTATCCATTGAAAATTCTGATTTGTTTCATATGTTTTTTTAATAAAAAATTGTTAACATTTCTTTTCAACATGGAAATTTTAACAAAATGTCAACACTCTTATCGATACGATACGATGGCAGTATAGAGTTATAAAGTAATCTAAGCAAAAATAGTCCTCAGCTATCAAAAATTGCAAATGTTGGAACTTTTTGCCAATTACATAAAACATAAAGATACGTTTACAATGTTGAACTGTACATAGTGAAAGTTCAAGTTATTTTTATATTTATTTATCTGATGAAAAGATTTCTACGTCACATCATAGTGGCAGGTGGCATAATATTCTATTTGAGTATGAATACGGAAGAAGAGTGTTTTCTAAAAAAAAAAATGGAAGAAAATTGTTTGAATTGGGAATACAGTATATTTGTACTTTTATGTTCACAACACCACACAATATGCAGTACAGGTAAAATATGTAATTAAGTCACGAAAAAAAGCACGACTAATAATGATTTTGTAACAGGTAGACACAGAGTGATGTTATTTTGTTGGGATTATTTTCCTCAAATTGATCAACCTTCTAGTTTTCAGACTTAAACCGAACATGCCACGATAGAAGAAAGCAATAGAGAATAGACGATAAACGAGAGACGGTAGACAAAAAACAATACACAATAGATGATAGATGATAGATGATAGACGATAGACGATAGACGATAGACGATAGACGATAGACGATAGACGATAGACGATAGATGATAGACGATAGACGATAGACGATAGACGATAGACGATAGACGATAGACGATAGACGATAGACGATAGACGATAGACGATAGACGATAGACGATAGACGAAAGACGAAAGACGATAGACGATAGACGATAGACGATAGACGATAGACGATAGACGATAGACGATAGACGATAGACGATAGACGCTAGACGATAGACGATAGACGATACACGATAGACGATAGACGATAGACGATAGACGATAGACGATAGACGATAGACGATAGACGATAGACGATAGACGATAGACGATAGACGATAGACGATAGACGATAGACGATAGACGATAGACGATAGACGATAGACGATAGACGATAGACGATAGACGATAGACGATAGACGATAGACGATAGACGGTAGACGATAGACGATAGACGATAGACGATAGACGATAGACGATAGACGATAGACGATAGACGCTAGACGATAGACGATAGACGATACACGATAGACGATAGACGATAGACGATAGACGATAGACGATAGACGATAGACGATAGACGATAGACGATAGACGATAGACGATAGACGATAGACGATAGACGCTAGACGATAGACGATAGACGATAGACGATAGACGATACACGATAGACGATAGACGATAGACGATAGACGATAGACGATAGACGATAGACGATAGACGATATTTTCAAAAGACTATAAACAAAAGATGATAGATGATTCAAGACGGGTAAATTCCAATGTGTAACCATTTAAAAAACATTAAATATAGACATACAGCCCTATTATGGTTATCAAATATCAACACGATATTTGATAATAGTTGATAATTATCAACAAGATTAATGAATCGGTATTATGGTGATCAATTATCAATATTTTTGATAAATAGTGAATTAAAAGATCTACTGTGAATAGCTTTATTGATAAACTCGGTATCACGGCTATCAAACATATTGATACCCATCAAATATTCTATCAGCTACAAAATCTTTGTAGACAAATGTATCAAATATTCGTAAATGGTAAAGAATTGTAATTTAAATACGATTTATAAAAGTTTTAATAATTTTTTTTCATTTTCAAACTTCAGATTAATAACAAGCCGAATCTGATATTGAGCGTTCAGTTTGTGGAACATGCCTAATGTATCAAATTATCGCAGCCTGTAAATAGTTTTTATTTATATACAGCTTATAAATTGTTAGGTATTTTTTGTATTGGCAACAAACATTTTAAAACGATGTCTTCGGTAGAATTGTTCTTTGAAGGCAACTATGATGAGGAAAGAAGTGTTATCACGCACGCTAAGATACGCAGGGCATTACGAGATGCTTCAAACCCAATGGATTTGGACGAAAATATGTAGGCAATAAGGTTTTCCATTTTTACTCTAGGTACTTACTGTGATTCGTTTCCAGATTCATACAAAATTTCCGACTTTCGAAACAAGCCTTCCTAGATGTATTCACCGATATTGACGATAAACTTAAACCAATAAACAATCCATCCCAAATATACTCAAGCTAGCAGCTGTTTTAAAATTCTTTGCTCAAGGAAGCTACCAATTGAGCGTTGGGAATGACTTTAATATTGGTATGGCACAACCAACGGTGTCTGTCATTCTTAGTGAACTGCTAAGTATTTTGGAAAGACACATTTGTCCGAAATGGATTCAATTTAACTATACCCAGGAAGAAGAACGTCGGGCAAAAATATACTTCTTCGAAAAAAGTGGAATTCCAAATGTGGTCGGGGCTATCGATGTTACGCACATAAAAATAATTGGACCCAATAAGGACCTTCAGCATGTGTGTAACAATAGAAAGGGCTATTATAGTATAAATGCGATGCTTGAGTTTTTTTTTACTAGGCAATAGACGATTATTATTTAGGTATTTGTTTTTTTTTGTAAGGTTTGTGATCCCTTAATGTACATCAGGTGTGTAAATGCAAAACATCCAAGGTCCTCACATGATGCTAGCGTTTGGAGTATGTCACAGCTAAAAGTAAAGTTAGAAGGCTCTTATCGTAATGGAAGAACCAACTTTCGAATTCTTGGTGACGGGGGATATCCTCTTTCACCATACTTAATTACACCATATAGGAACGTTGAAGAGAGTTCCTTGCAAGCAAACTTCAATAAAAAACATGCACAGGGTCGAAATATTATCGAACGCACTATTGGTGTTCTGAAAAGTAGATTTAGGTGTCTTTTGCAAGCGCGAGAACTACATTACACAGCAAAAAAAGCAACCAAAATATTTAACGTATGTGCAGCCCTTCATAACATTTGTGTAAAGTATAGATTGGAAAATCCTGAAGCTATCGAAGAGGAATCCGAAAATGTTCTTGGAAACCATGATATGTTAGATGATTCTGCAATGTTCACTGAAGGCAGTCGGATAAGGGATTCAATAGCAAGATTCATGCAAACCGAATAAATAAAAAAAATGCATCACAAAATCAAAAATCTTTTGTTTTATCATTTAATTGTTCGTTTTAAAAAACAATTTATGTATAACAAAACAAGATACATATTGCAAAAGCTTAAAAAAAACATAACATGAAAACGTAACATAAAATAAAGTGCACGACTGGGTCGCACGAACTTGCTCCTGTATGCAAAGAGCCTGTTTAAAAAAGGATCTATATAATATTTAAAAATAAACTTGTAAAATAAGTTTGTCTTCAAAGATATATATGCCATTTTATTTGTCGAAAAAACCTCCATTTTTCAATTTTTTGGGAGGGGGTTACATTTAATACAGTTAAAATATTTAAAAAAAAAACTAATTTAAGTTTAAGATTCAATATTTTACTTGAAAAATAAGTTTGTCTTCAAAAATTTAAATGCCATTTTATTAATCAAAAAACCCTTGATTTTTCAAATTTTTTTTTTGAAAATCTTTAGAGCGGTTTTTTTTAAAATTAATTTTTTATATATAAAATTTTTCAATTTTGTTCTAAAAATATTTTTGGTATGCAGATATTTAGTGATTGTAAATATACGCTCTATATTTCAATTTCGTAAAAAAATGTTCACCCGTTTTTGAGACATAGAATTTTGAAAAAAAAAATTTCAATATTTTTTTAAAAATCCAAACAATAAAAAATTGCACTTTTGATAATCAAATATTGTTAAGGCAATATAAGAGCTCGTTCAGAAAAAAAATTATTGAAATCGGTTGAAAAATTGCTGAGAAAATTAAAAAACAAAAAAACGGTTCTATGAGTGGTACCTTTCCTGAGCAATACAAAAATATGTTTTTCTTATTAAAAGAAGCCAAGTTAAAAAATAAAATTTTAGAGAAAATTTAAAAAAAATCTATCGGTTTGTTTTTGAGAAAATTCGAATTTTCGTTTTTTGACCAAAAAAATTGTATGGGGGCCACTGTTAGTTTTGATCTTAAAAAAAAAATGAAAAAAACGCCTAACGCGAATCTGCTCAAAACCTTAACTTCCAAGTTTGAACTCAATCGACCCAATGGTTTAGGCTGTAGGAGCGTGGACAGACAGACAAAATTGACCGGACGGAATCGCGGGACCCACTTTTTTCGACTTCTCTACCATCGTAATATCATGTTTGATTAAAATCTCGAGTTCGAAATTTTGCACGAATGCAAAACTTGCCATATAGTTCCTATATGTCGCAAGTAAAAAGCACTGAGAGTTCATACATTGCTCAAAAGTAAAAAAAGTAAATAAATATCCATTATAACTAACTTAACTGAAATCACAAAAGTTCACTTGTTTTAGCATTTAAAACATAATTAAACTGGCACATAGGAATTCATAACATTATGCTTTGCTTGCTCAATTTCCAAAAGTTGTTTTTTTAATTTTAATTTGGTTTTTCTATCGTTTTCTTTATTTTTAATATTTTCTTTATATAGCTGCAACTTTTCTTTTTTAATTTTAAGTAATTCACTTTGTTTTTCTTTTTTTAAATTGTAAGTTTTTTTGGCATAATATTCAGTGTTTTGAATGGATGATTTCATGCTTTGTAAGTTTGTGTCGATATTGCTCATTAAATTACTCATTTTGTCATAAAATTTTTCCTGCGCTGACGTTTGCTTTTCCAACAGGGCCATTCTTTCTTTTTCATTTGTGAAATGTTGCCTTATTTTTCCGATTTGGATTTGTTGACGCTGCAATCACTTCTCCAACCTGCACGGCCGTGACTACTTCTTTGGTGTCCATTGCAAAAATTTCTCCGACTCCTTCATCTTCTTCAATAAGAAAACTTGTTGAATTCAATCCAAATTCAACACCTGGTGGATCAACACAGGCAGGAAAGTGCATAAGGCGACTAACTGCTTCTTCGGTGTCAGTCAATTGATGCAATTTATTGGACCCTCCACCGGTCGCATTGAGTTCAATTTTATTTTGCGAAATTTTTTTTTTAACTTTACATTTTAAATCAGCCCATACCTAAAAGGTTATGAATAAAATTAGACAAATTATAAATTAATAAATTAAAATTAGTCAAATTAAAACACTCACTCTTTGCCACTTAGCTGATTCCCATTCTGGAGGCCCCAAGCTATTAAGTTCCAGAGCGATGTCTTCCCATTTTTTTGTTAGAACTGGCTTAGCACAAATGCCTTTTGCAAGCTCAGGATTTTCCTCCATCAATTCCACAAGCCTTTCTAGTTGTTTTTTGTTGCTAACTATTCTACTCCTAAATAAACAAAATATTATTAAGAAAAAAGAGAAATTTATTTAATGAAAACAACTTACATTATTCCGCCGAAATTATTTATAAAACAAAACACAAGAACTCAGCACAAATGACAAACGTCAAACAGCAAACAAAACCTATACACAATCGTATATTGATTAGTATTCACAATGGGTGAAAAATTATCATTTGATACTCATAATACCAAATTATCAATAAATTGATAGAAGTTATCAGTTATCAAATAATTGATAGTTGATAGCCATAATAGGGCTGATAAATGTATTTAGTTTGTTGAAAATGTCTGTCAGAAAAAGTTGAACACACATTTTCGTTACTTGAATTTTTGGCAAATACATTTTCTGATGATAAACATTCAGAATTCAATAAAAAAAAACTTCATGTCCTCAAATTAACAAACGTCAGCAGTTCCATTTATATAAAAATGATTAATTAAAAATATTCCAACTGAAATAAATTGATATTGGGTAAAAGGTCACAAACTTAAATATAAATGATACTTTTCGAGTGGTTTATTTATAAATAATTTAAAAGTTTATTGCGCGACTAAAACTCAACAAATATGCCAAATGAACATAAACAAGAACGCGTTCCACAAGCTCAATAAACGAAAATAAAGTAATGAAATATTTCCCAGCTCTATCTGCCTAAAAAAAAAATTTTTTTACTGCACAATAAAATGGACATGAATTTTTGAAAATACCAGTTGCTGGACCATCAGTTGTATATGCATAGTTTATAGCGGTATATCGAAAGGCCACATCACATAAAATTTGTTCACGTCAACAAGATATCCTTTCATCTTAAAATATTCCCTCAAAGACTTCCAACTTCCTTCAACAGAATATGTATGGCAAGTGGTGCACCATCACATCATCCATGCTTCAAACTTCTTCATAAAATATTTATAAATACGTAGCTGAGTATGAAAATAAAAATACAAATAAATAAAAAGTTCATCCGCCACACAAAGTTCGCTAACGCGAACCCAAAGTAAAATATGCATCCGCTGCAAAAAGACCAACAAAACAACAACAACAACAACTATCTTCAAACTGCAACTGCAAAAAAAAAGGACAAACTTTTTCATAAAGTGATGTACATACATTTTCATATTTATATATGCATGTTTATAAAATTTCCTTGGTAACCCTACCACTACCTACCCATGGATTGTGAAACACTATGAAAATCACTTAGATCTTCATATTCTGGTTGAGTTTTTGAATGCGGTTTTCAATTTCGAACTCTATATCTACTTCTACGAATATCATACATACATATATAAATTTCCTACTGCAGGAGGAGGAAAGGAAAAGAGGAAAAATTGAGAAAAAAGTAAACAACATACAAAATAAAAGAAAAACACAAAAAATGATGCGCTTTGGGACTGTGGAAAAGTTTTTGTGGTTTAGCTTTGAAATATTTTTCATTTAAAGGAAAGTTTTTCAAATAAAAACAAATTCACTACGAAGGTTTCCTACAACTTGTTTTTTTTTTTCTCAAATTAATATCCAAAAGACTTAACCTGTCAATATATAGCTACTAAAAATATTGCTGAATATTTGTGAAGAAGTCATAAAATGTGGCTTATTTACATAACTTAAAACTATGTCAGTCTTCAGTACACGAAAAAGTAATATCGCACATAAATTGTAAACATTATCGTTGAGAAGAATTCTGGAATATAAATATGTATGATAAATAAGTTTAAAAATATATTGAAATTAAGGCGAGATTTGAATTAAGAACCCATTTGTGTTAGAAACCCTAAAATAATTAATTAAAATTTAGAAAAACAAGTTCATATTACTGTTAAAATTTTCAAACTTTCAAATATGAAATTCTTTTTGCTAAACAATATTAAACAATAGCGGAAAATTCATATGTTTTTCTTACAAAAAAACTTCCCAACATATTAAATTTATGGAATTAGGTTTAAATAAGTCCTTTGTTGTCGAACCACCTTTTTGAAACCCTATACCATTTTAACAAACGTCTTTTCAATATACTCGTATTTGACTAAATTTGTTGCAACACGTTTTACGTCCCCCTTCAAAAACGTTTCGTGGTTAAGGTTAAAGTTCCTTAAGCATGTAAAGAATTGTACCTGACCGAAAATGCTTTACTATTGCAAATGAAACAGTTTTGTCGAAAATGTTAAAATCACACCTATTAAAACAATAAAAAGGGTTCTCATCGCGTACATTTTTTGACGACAATCGTCTAAGCAATAGTCGAAAACAATATCGTCAGAAGTTTGCTTAATGTAGCACTCGTGTCGTTTATCATTCTTGCTGAATTATATTGACAGATGCTGAATAAACAAACTTGTTTGATAATTTAAAATTTTCATCAAGTTTTACGAAATGGTTTATTTGTGAAACTTATTGCCGATGGACTTCTAAGAAAGACCGAAACAGCATTGAGAGTAGTAAGTCGTTTTATAGTGTAAATGTGTACATTTATACATAATTTTAGAAATGAAAAATTAATTTTTGATGATTATGATTACAAATATAATGTCAAATGAAAGTGCAGTCAAAACTTACTGTGGTTGAAAAAGACAATTTTAGATATGGAGGAGAAAGTAATTAAAATTACTTTCCCTTGTACTGCAGTGGCCGGAAGTAGTTCACACTGTTTTTGGAGCACCACATCTTATGAATCCAAATGAAAATAATAACTTAAAAGAAAATCTTCGAAGACTCCTCGAAAATCCTACAGAAAATTCAAGTGATAGTAACTCAAACGGTAGAATTTATTAATAATATGACATTTTAAGGCAATCGTATCAAGACCGCTTTAAAATCTGGAGGATTTCAATTCGATGACAGCAGTTTTAAAAGAATAAATTTAAAACGACAAACGTTTCTAAGTCAATTTGCTTAAAGTTCATATGGAGCGAAATTAACAGGAACTGTAATTCCAAGGGAAAATTGTGAGCCTCTTTGAAAATGCTCTAAAACATTTCGAGAAGAAATAAGTTAGCTGTCGTCTTTTTTAGTTTTATCGATTTATTGACTGAATTGTTCTTTTATTAAGTTATAAAGGGTGATTTTTTAACTATTGTCTTTTTGGCAACACTGGTTTAAACAGCTGACGCACATTTCGTGTTTTGTTTCACTGTCAAATATCTTCGCACGCTTCTTCCAGCGAGCGACGAAGCTCATTTTTGGCTCAATGGGTGCGTAAATAAGCAGAATTGTCGATTTTGGAGTGAATGTCAGCCAGAAGCATTGCAAGAGCTACCAATGCATCCACAAAAAGTCACAGTTTGGTGCGGTTTATGGGCTGTTGGCATCATTGGACCGTACTTCTTCAAAGATGATGCGAATGGTAACGTAACTGTGAATGGTGAGCAGTACCGTGAGATTATATTCAACTTTTTTTTTCCCAAAATGCAAGAACTTGACTTGCATGACATGTGGTTTCAACAAGACGGTGCCACATGCCATACAGCACGCGCAACAATGGACTTATTGAACATTTATTTCACGTTCGGGACCGTTAAATTGGTCGCCTGGATCGAGCGATTTAATGCCTTTAGACTATTTTTTGTGGAGCTATGTTTAAGCTCATGTCTATACAGAGAAGTCCGCTTCAATTGACGCATTGGAAGACAACATTGAAACATTTATTTGTGAGATACCGGCCGAAATGTTGTAAAGAGTATTGCCAAAATTGGACTAAGCGGATGGACCATTTGAGGCAACATTTGCATAAAGTAATCTTCAAACATTAAATTATATTTAAATAATTATAATAATTATAAATAAATAATAATTGTAACAATAAAACATTTTGGTGAAACATTTTTCTTTATTAATTAAAATTAATTTTTTATTTTAATTTTTAATAAGACTTGAAAAAAAAAAACACAACAAAAACGATAGCTGAATCAATATCAGTTATTTTATTTACGTGAAGCAAAAGCTCAATCGTCTATTTGATATCGTTTAAAAGATAGTTGCTTTGTATCCTTACATGAATCAATGCTATCGATATCAAAAACGATATCGAAAGCCTTACGTGATGAGAGCCTTGGCGTTGGCTCAGAATTTTGGTATCAAATTTTAGGTAATTTTGTATGTTACTGGTTTTTGAACTTTACCATACAAAAATAAAGTGCACGACTGGGTCGCACGAACTTGCTCCTGTATGCAAAGAGCCTGTTTAAAAAAGTATCTATATAATATTTAAAAATATACCTGTAAAATAAGTTTGTCTTCAAAGATATATATGCCATTTGATTTGTCGAAAAAACCTGCATTTTTTCAATTTTTTGGGAGGGGGTTACATTTAATACAGTTTAAATAATTTAAAAAAAACTAATTTAAGATTCAAAATTTTACCTGAAAAATAAGTTTGTTTTCAAAAATTTAAATGCCATTTTATAAATTAAAAAACCCTTGATTTTTCAAATTTTTTTTTGAAAATCGTTAGAGCGGTTTTTTTTTAAATTAATTTTTTATATATAAAATTTTTCAATTTTGTTCTAAAAATATTTTTGGTATGCAGTTGTTTAGTGATTGTAAATATACGCTCTATATTTCAATTTCATAAAAAAATGTTCACCCGTTTTTGAGATATAGAAAAAAAAATTTCAATATTTTTTTTAAAATCCAAACAATAAAAAATTGCACTTTTGATAATCAAATATTGTTAAGGCAATATAAGAGCCCGTTCAGAAAAAAAATTATTGAAATCGGTTTAAAAGTTGCTGAGAAAATTAAAAAACAAAAAAACGCTTCTATGAGCGGTACCTTTCCTGAGCAATACAAAAATATGTGTTTCTTATTAAAAGAAGCAAAGTTAAAAAATAAAATTTTAGAGAAAATTAAAAAAAAATCTATCGGTTTGTTTTTGAGAAAATTCGAATTTTCGTTTTTTGACCAAAAAAATTGTATGGGGGCCACTGTTAGTTTTGATCTTAAAAAAAAAATGAAAAAAACGCCTAACGCAAATCTGCTCAAAACCTCAACTTCCAAGTTTGAACTCAATCGACCCAATGGTTTAGGCTGTAGGAGCGTGGACAGACAGACAAAATTGACCGGACGGAATCGCGGGACCCACTTTTATCGACTTCTCTACCATCGTAATATCATGTTTGATTAAAATCTCGAGTTCGAAATTTTGCACGAATGCAAAACTTGCCATATAGTTCCTATATGTCGCAAGTAAAAAATTGTTAAGATGTAAGTTGTGATGTTCAGAATCTTAATTTTGGTTTATTTACTTAGTAAATTGACACAACAAGTTAAAGAAAATAACTTCAACACTCTCGTAATGTTTCATGTATTTTATTTTCCACCTCAAACAATTCAGCCATAATACTCGAACTTCCAGAAATGCCCATCAGTTTACCCTTGAACACAATTCTTCACGTTATGTCAAGTTTAGAAATCCTTTTTTCAACCGCACATCAAGAATATGAAATGCATTACCCAACTCTGATTTTCCTTTTTATTATGTATTTGAAAACTTGACTTATGTGCAATGAGGTTAATATGCATCGGAAACTCTCCTTAAATCCTTCCATATGTTCCTAACGCTCCAACTGTGTTTAAATATGATAACGGTAGTCTCTTGTTATATTCCTTTTAGTAAGTGGAAAGTATAAAAAAAACTTGAATTTCTAAGCAACTTTTCACGAATAAAAAGCAAAAAGATTGTGCTCTAAGCAACAATCGATCGTTGATATTAGAAAGAGAATTGGAGACTATACAGAGTCCTGAGGCAAGCCAGCATTTAATTTAATTTTCTTCTAAGACTGCTTGCAGATTTCTTAGAAATTATGAACGGATTTTGTTTGCAATTTTCCAGAACGATTTCAAGATTTAATTCACTGGTTTTTGAGGTAACAAATTTTATTTTTCAAAGTTTAATGACCAATTTTATAATTTTCATAGTTCAAAAAATTAAATTTTTGGAGCAACCTTTAAATAAAGTGTAATTTTTTGTCATTTGAATATAAAAATAAAATGGCCTTTAAAGCTCAAAGAAAATGTAATTTTTGACTTTTAAGTATAAATTACACTATTTTCGCAGTTTGTTCTAAAACTCTTTGGGCCCAACTAATAATCAATTTAAATGTTGAGGTTAAAATTTGTGTAAAATTGAACCTTATGCTTTGGATTTTTATTAATAAACGATATATGTATGTTATGACCTAAATATTAAAGTCGACTCTAAACAATAAACTGTTTATGGTTTGAAATCGCAAAAAAAAACTTTACACTTATGGTGATCCTTAAAATGTATCGTAAATTTTCCCAAATTTTAAAGTCTACTCCAAATTTAATTATTGGTAGGGCCCTAGGTATTCAAAATTATTTTTTTTAATAAAATAAATTTTATTCAAAATTGTAAAAAAAACTCCAAAGCTAGTCAAAAAAATAAAGAAAAAGAGGCCAGAATCAATGCCTATCGATACCTTTAAAAATGTCAATTTGAGAACTTCATTCAATTTCAATTCAATTTTAGATAAAGTAGGTTTCCGTGGAGAAATTTAAAATAGTTAATAAGCTTAGGAGTATTTTTGGCAAGACTACAATTTTTGTAAAAAAAAAAGAAAAACATTGAATTTATTTTGAACAATTTTACCAAAAAATCAATATTTTATATGAAAATATTGGACTCTAAAATAAATTTGGTAGGTTGTATTTTTCAAAGGTTTTTATTTTATGCTCTTAAAATTTTCTAAAAATATTGACTAATGTCAAGAATAAATAATATTTTATTATTCTTGACATTATTTTGATGTATAGACAAAAGATATGATACTTCTTGTAACAAGTCAATTTTTGTTTTTAATAAACTTAAGAGTGCATGGAATTTTGTTTTCGTAAAAAAAGTTGTCATATAGATTTATCTGAAAATTTACTAAATACTAACGACAACATTTTTCATGAGATAAAATAGATTTTATTTCAATATGAATTTTTAGAAGGTCTTAATTTTGTATTGAACTGTCGACGCATAAATAAAAATGTGTCACCTCGAAAATTTTAGGAATAAAAAATGATTTCATCTCCAAAACAATTTTATGCCACGAAGAATAATATTTTTGACATGTAATAAAATTTTGAGAAAAATCGAATTGACAGTTTTTTACAAAAAATAAAAACCTAAAAAAAATTAATAAAAGTTGGTAAAAATTGATTTTCGACTTAAATATCTTTTCAAAACTTTGAGATATTGGCTTTAAACTACTTTTGTCTTTCAAAAAATATTACTGTCAACATTCAGTATAATTTAAAAAAAAAAAATCAAATTGACAGTTTTTGTACAAAAAATTAAAAACCTAAAAAAAAAATTAAAAAAAGTTGGTAAAAATTGTTTTTCGACGTAAATATCTTTTCAAAAATTTGAGGCATTGGCTTCAAACTAATTTAATATTATAAGCAATATTGTTTTCAACATTCAGCAAAATTTTGAGAAAAATCGAATTGACAGTTTTTTGTACAAAAAAATAAAAACCTAAAAATAAACAATACTAAAACTTGGTAAAAATTTACTTTCGACTCAAATAGCTTTTCAAAAATTACAAATATTGGCTTCAAACTTATTTCATTTCACAGAAAATATTTTTTTCGATATTCGATAAAATAAAATCTACAAAAAATAGTACGCAAATTTGGTAAAAATTGATACATATAGACAAACTTTTAAGCAAGACAAATCGACAGACGGGATGGGAAGTTATTAGTGTGGGTCACATCCCAGCCTCTTTTTAAAAGTCTTGATTTTAAGTGAATTTAAAAAGTCAATTGACAAAGTCAGTAGTCTCTTTAACTTTATAAAGTCATTTAAAAGTCAAATGTAAATGCAAGTCAATTTTGAAAGTGTCAGTCATTAAAATGCAGTCTTTTAAATTCAAATGACTTACTGACTTTAAAAATTCAAAAGACTGCATCCATATGACTTTCAAAATTGACTTGCATTTAAAAGTGACTTTTAAGTGACTTTAAAAACTTTATAGAGTCAAAAAGGCTGCAATCAAATTGACTTGGGTATCATATTCCATAAAAAATCTACTTCTCGTACGAAATCGACAGAAGATTATTTAAAGTATAATCATAGGTAGTTTTAATATAGTGCTGTTCATTAAAATGACGCACATTAGCGTTACGATTAGCGATTAAAACAAGAATTTATTACAAGAGACAATATTAATGTTTAAACACATCTGAAGAAATTAACTTGACCGAAATAAAAACGTAATTGCAAACTTTCTTATCCTGATCCACACAAGGTCACATGTCCTGACTATACCACCCCCATCTAATAAAAATTCCAATTGACCTTTGAATCCTTTTTTTTTTGTTCCTGATGTGTTTCTGCTTTTGATTAATTCGTGTAGCGTGCAACTTGATATTGTAAATTCGATTTCATCGCACACCCAATCATTTACAATGTGGCCAAACAAATAGCTAACATTAATGACAGGGTGCTTAAACGGTATCTGTCCATTTATAATGCAGGGATAAGACCATCGCAGACATCGAACAAAAAGAGAAAGAAACCATTTCGCTTTATCCAAAGGGTATGGTTGTTGATGGAGGTGATGAGCTGATGGAGGTCTGGGATCTGGGTTCTGAGTTCTGGATAAAATGATAGAGATGCATGCACATCAGGCAGCAGACAGGACACACACAGCTGACCATACCACCAGCTCTGCAGAGCGTTCAGCATCAACATTCAGCATAGTGATTCCTTGAAGCGACATCAAGAAAAATATGCGCGTTTAGTTACTGTCAGATTGGATTAGATAGAATGTTAGGTTAGAAGACTTTTGAGGCATGAATGAGAGGGGCCCAGAATAAGATACGACGCGGCAGGCGTTCGGCAGCTATGGGTATACGATGAACGAACAAAGTACGTATATACGTAATAAATTAATGATTGTATTTTTTGGTCTGTTAGAAAACGATGACCATGATACTGGAACTAAGCTACATTTAGAAGGTCACAATTGAAACACGAAAGATGAGAGTTTTGTTTTTTGTTGGTATGAATGATCATTTAATCAGGGATAACATGGAAGTGGAATACATTAGGACGGATACTGGAGTATGATAGTAATCTTGAGCGGCCTGGGGGAAATATAGAGAAAAGAGGAGACAAAAAATTAGAAATACTTAAAGACAGAAGGTGCTTATACGAGCTGTCACGCTATCCAATATTTTTTATATGAATTCGATAATTTTCTTGTTTCTTTTCGACAGGCGATTAATTGACCAAAGTAGAGATTGAACGTGGAGTTACAATACATATTTTGTTACCATCAATTTAATCTTTTAATAATTAAACAATTTTCAGCAATTTTAAATTTTCTTTAATTTTTTGATATAGAAAGTAAACATAAACATCGATAAATTTTTGGTTAAAATTGTATTTCATTAAAATGTTTGGACTCTGACATTAAGTTTGAAAAACAAAATGGGCACCTCGGGAGATTCCCAGCATGCGATTCTTTTGAGGTAATTTTTAATCACTATTTGGGAAAAAAAATTGTCGGTCGGATGTCCTTAAACCTTCTTTCAAAATTTAAAGACAACAAAAAACGGTGTTTTAAGGCTAACATAAAACACAACACAATTCTTTTGAACAATACATTGTATGATGGTTTCGCAAAGTGCAAATGTTTGTCTTCTAGATACAGTTTAAATGATTTTAGTATCATAGCTAGATGTCTCTAGATGCGCACTTCAAGTTGGGTGAGGTAACTTTCCACTTGTGCGTAGGTACCACCTGACCCACGGTTTTCTTTGCTGCGCTGGTTGCGGGCGTGGATTCGAAGCCTTTTTGGGCAGAAGCATTGATTTCCATGCGCTCTACGTTACCTAGGTACTCAATCATTGGACTTTTATCCTTCTGGCTTAGTCTTCGTCGCTGTACAGCCCGTACACATCGTCATTTCATCTTCTCCTCCACTCACCTTCTATGCGTACGGGACCGTAGATCGCGCCAAGAACTTTTCTCTCGAAATGACCCACGGTGCTTTCATTCGGTTTTTTCATAGTCCATGTTTCTGCACCGTATAGCAGGACGGGGATGATGAGCGTCCTATTAAGCAACACTTTGGACGTTTAGATATAACGCCAGATAAGATTTTGTAAGCGATGTAAGAGAGACTGATTTCTCTATACCTAGTTGGTGCAGTTTAGATGGGCTCCTTTTTTCAGTATCGGGAAAACAATACTGAGGTTTCGTTCATCGAGCGCTTCATTTCGATCATATTTTACAGATAAGTTAGTGCATGGTCTAACCAAATTATCTCCAGCTGAATTGAAAATCTCCGCCTTTAAGCCAACTACTCCAGCAACTTTGTAAGACTTCAGCGTAGATATGGCAATCTTCACTTCGTCCAAGTCGGAAAGACGTGATTGTTGGGGTTGGCTTTCATCGTCTATATTGAATGGATCATCCTGGCTGACACGGGAATTCGGTTCGTCGTCGCCGTTATGCAGTCTACAGAAGTGGTCCTTCCATATCCTCAGCATTGACTGCAGTTCCACTATGATGTTTCCACTTTCGCCTTTGCAGCTTTCGGTTGTAGGTTTATGTACTTGTGCATTTCGTTTCACCTGCTCTTAAAACTTTCGAACTTAATTTCTGCTTTTGAACTTCTCAACATGTTCGACCGCATGCTTCTCATGCTCTCTCCTTTTCCGTCTGAGAAGTCGTTGTTTGCCTCTCCTCTTCTGTTCATAGAGCTCGTGAGCAGCTCTTGTCTTTCTATGCAACGCCACTTTGCGTGTTTGTTGTTTGGCTGCATTTGCCTGCCGACATTCCTCATCAAACCAGGGCTCTCTTGTTGTTGGCTGTTTACATCTTGGCAATGTTGCCACTGTATTAGCGGCAGAGAATGATCTGGATAATTCCAAGTTCCTTTGTGGATGTTGAGGTGTGGAAAACGCGTACTAGCTACCATAACGTTTCGCCCCGCAGAAAAATCGATGAGCCTGAATCCGTTATCGGAAGGGTGTCTTGCAGGCTGTTTTTCCCAATTATTCCACCAAAGATGTCTTCCCTTCCTAGCTTGGCATTAAAATCGCCCAGGCCAATTTTAATATCGTAGCTTAGACATTGCTCATATGTTTTGTCCAAGGGCTCGAAGAACATATCCTTGGTGTTGTCATCCTTCTCTTCTGTGTGCGCATATGTTGCCAAAGATAGCCTTGATGCGGATAGTCATGAGGCGCTCGTGGATGCACCTACAGCTCAAGACTTGTTGCCTAAGTCTGGCTCGAATGACAAAGCCGCATCCAAATAAGCGCTGTTGGATTTCTCGGTAGCAGTAACCATAGTAAATATCGAAGTTTTGTATCTTCTTTTTGCCCGGCGCATCCCACCGCATTACCTTGATTTATTTATTTATTTAATTCGTTAAAATCTAACGTTAACAATATTAAATGGCAGTGATGTCTCCTTTATAGCAGTCTAGGGCCTCCGCTAATTTTTTGGATGCACGTGGTCTGTTAAGGGATCTATTCTATTTTTTAAGGGAACAACATCCTAAGTTCGTTGTCCTTAATTCTTTTGCGTGGGTTGTCAACAGTAAATCCGTCCGTATTCGAGGCCGCCGTCTATAAAAAAGTAATAAATTAAGCTTAATGAACTGTTATAAGAGGATTGGGTAAGGATTTTATAGTATTTTATGGAATTTCGACACAAGTTTGAGAACCGAAATAGTCTTTTTCTGAAGGAGGGGAATATAACAGAAGCTTACAAAATTAAACAGTGGTTATGCCATATATAAATCAGTTTTCTAACTAAATATGAGTTAGAATAGAAGACGGGAAGGGATTATGTTAACGCCGCAATATAAACTCAAAAACCTATAACGTTGTAGAAGTAAGGAGCTAATGAGGGCTATAAATTAAGTGGTATAATCTAAAGCGAATTCTTGAGTCCCTTTCGGTAGTGTTTAATAAGTTTTTTTAAATCGGGTTGGTGCGCTATTTGGATGATTCATTAGTCGTAGGGGTCATGCACCCCCTGATGCTTTGAACTTTAATGCTTAAAGTCCTACTTTTAACTTTGGACTGGACCAACAACATAATATGAATCTGAAATCCAGTCGCGTGGCAAAAATTAATCATGTTTGGCAGATGAATTGTTAGTAATTTAATGATATTCACCCAAAAGCGGTTTGCTGTTAAAAACAACTAAAGTCTTTATTTTCTAGCAATTTTGGATTTGGAAAAACTTTAGTAATGCTTTAAATTATTTTCATAAGATTTGTTTCTAAGAGAAAATGAAAATATTTAGGTTCTTAAGAAGAAACCTTCAATAAGAGATCGCTTTTAAATTCCTGAAACTCGTCTTCGATTCCATCTTAAGAAACAAAAGACATATACTTTTTGAAGTGAATTTGCCTTGAATGCTAGAACTGAGATTTAAATACGAATTTCAAGAATATAAATGTTCCAAGAACAGCAAAAGTGACAGTTTCGGTAAACGGCTAATTAAAAAACATAATGAACGTTTCATATCTACTAATTTAATATAAAAGCTTTGAATCTCTCGACAACTAAGGTAAGGTTGGGCTAAAGTGACTGTCCGTGAAGGAGTAGGACACACTGAGGCCAGTTTGATGGCCCATTGTGAAACCACATGAATTTTGGGTTTGATTCTCTTACGAAACGTGAAAAACTGATTATGTTAATGTGATTGAGATCGTTTAGATTGTTATAGAAGAATTCTTCGAGGTAAGTCTTGCGTTTCTAGTAGAAGCGTTGCACAGCTTTGAGTTAATTAGTCTGCTAGTAAGCATTAAATGAACTAACCTTCCAAGCAAACTATCTACGTTTAAAGATGTTAGTAGTAGTTTCTTTATTTCGTAAAAAATATTTTCAACAAAGTCTATGACCGCTCATTTTACAATTCAGAGATTTGATAATTTATACATATCTTACAATTACAAATGAAACATTATCTTGGGAGAAAAAAAAATATAATAAAAAGTTAAGAAGAAAAATCGAAGGAAAATACGAAAAAAACCTTCATTCAAAATAATTACAAAAAAAAAAGTATTACAATAAAAGCAAAACCAGAAAAAGTAAAATAATTTACATAAAACATTAAGAGAATAATAATAAATAAATAAAATGTAGAACATAATGTATTAGCCAAATAATTTAAAAAAAAATGGCAAATAAATAAATGAAAAATTAAATAATTTAACAACCAAATAAATGAATATATAAACATAATCAAGAAATAATAAATAAATTAACACATAACACATTAAAAAAATAAACAAATAAATAAATAAATTAATACATAAATAAATTAAAAATAAATAAATAAAAAAATAATAAATAAATTAACACATAAATAAATTAACAAATAAATAAATTAACAAATAAGTAAATTAAGAAATAAATAAATTAACAAATAAACTATTAAACTATTAAACTATTAAACTATTAAACAAATAAATAAATTTACACATACAAAAAAATGAATCAACAAATAAATAAATTAACATACAAATTATTAAACAAATAAATAAATTAACAAAAAAAAAATAAAAAACCATTAACATAAACCAAAAAAGGAAAAGAAAAAGAAAAAAACAACGCAATAATCTTACTTAAAAAATATCACAGATTATGCAAGAAGTTGGGTTATGAGAACATTCTCAAAACTTTCACAGCTGATATTAAAATTATGTATAAGCTTACAAATTCTATCAGAAATCAGTTCAACATTCGCTTTTCTGTGGAGACTTAAGGTTGAATAATGACACGGAAGGTTTAGCATCATTTTTAAAACCTTGTTTTGTGATACCTGCAACTTCTTTAAATGGCATCTGGCAGCGTATATAACGGTATTGGACACACATATAACGGTATTGCTTGGAATATAACCTTGTGAATGATAATATTATTTTCATTTGTGAGTAGAGATTGTCGGTTAATAAGAGGGTAAAGCATCTTGATAGCAATACTAATTTTTTTAAGAGTATATTTAATATATTGGTTAAAAGTAAGTTTAAAATCGAGATGAACACCAAGGTATTTAACAGACTGCTCCCATTCAATTGTGGTACCACTTACATGTAGCTAATTGCTGGGAAGATAGCAAGGTTTTCTTTTTCGTGTAAAAAAGATGGCTTGCGTTCAGCTTTATTTTCCATTTTGTATAATATTTTTCAAGTACTACGATCGCATGTTTATGAAAATACTGCAGTATCATCAGCGAAAATAGCTGATTCACATTGCGGTAGACTTGGAAAATCCGAAGTGTAAATATTGTACAAGGCCGGACCAAGTACTGAGGCTTGGGGGACGCCGAAATCGACAAATATCAGCCTAGAAACATCACAATTGACATGAACTTCATAACATCTATCGGATAAGAAGCTCTGAACCATTTTACACAAATACAAAGGAAAGTCGAACTGTATCATTTTATATATAATACCATTGTGCCATACGGAATCAAATTCCTTTTCGATGTCTAACAATATCATGCCCGTTGATTGACTACGGGAACGATGGTCTAGAACATGATTCCAAATTCGTTTAATCTGGTGAGATGTGCTGTCAGATCTACGGAAGCCAAATTGTATATTGGGGGTAATGTCTTTATCTGAAATAACTTTTAAAATATGTTGTTTCAGTATTTTTTCAAAAACTTTACTTATGTTGCTCAGTAAACTGATTGGTCTGTAGCTTTCAGGATTATCTGGAAAGCTTTTCCAGCCTTCAGCACAGGGACAACCATTGATTTTTTCCAACATTGAGGGAAGTAATGCAATTTAAGGCATGCATTAATTATAAATGTTAATTAATAGAGATGTTAATGAAGATGTGATTGCAGATGTGTCCACATAGTTAAAAGCTCCTTCGAAGTCAAAGAAAGCAACCATAGTGAACTCTTTATAATGGAGGGATTGTTTGATGGTGCGTACTAATGTGTTTAACGCCTCCGTTTCCACCGTTTTGCCTTTACAATAGGCATGCTGAGACATAGACAGAAGTCTGTCATCAATACTTGCCCTTAAATGGATATAAACCAATCTTTCTAAGGTCTTAAGAAGGAATGATGGTAGACTTTTAAGTCGTAGATCTTTAGGATTGACTTGTTAGCATTTTCCTTCTTTGAGTATAAAATCAACTTTTACTTCTGTCCATGCCAAGGAAATATGGACCAGATATAAACAGCTGTTAGAAACTGCCTCAAGGATTGGTGTAATTATGCCTGACGGTCGAGAACCGAAGTGAAAAGTGATTCTGAAACGTGAAATTTGTGAGTGCTACACAAACGTTTATTTGCAATTTTTAGAGAAATTATGTACCTAAATACACCTGTTTCTTTTGATCCATAATTTTAAGTTTTTTTGACTCCTTTTTCATCAAAATATTTTGAAAAGGTTAACGTAAAACAGTAATCTCGAAAATTGAGTCACTTTCTTGTTTTTATCACACTTAAGCCTAAGAAAAGGTAATTTTGAAAAAGCTTATATTTACTTGTTAGTGACTAATTTGTCTTGTTTTTTTTGAAGAAGGTCAACTATATGGTCAATCATTGTTCAGTTTCAAGTTTGTAACTCTGGCATTTTACATCTGTCAAATTTAGATGTCAATTGAAATGTCACAATATTATGTGAATGTTTGAAATTTTGGATCGCTTAACAATGAAACAACTCGCGAGAAATCGACATATTTGTCGAAATTTGAAAAGTATGAGAACGTTATTGATGTCGTAGGACTGAGTGTCATCGTAATTCACGTAATGAACCAAGTTTATTGATTTCGTCAATATAGGAAATTTTGCATTTAGATTTTCATCTTTGTCCCTATAAATTTCAAAATAGGCATTGATTGAAGTTATCTGACCAATTCAGAACGCCACCACTACTTTGGCGAACGTATAGATACACTTCTTGAATGTTGGAAAAACAGACAATGGACACCGTTTATTTTAACAAAATGATCTTCAGCGATGATCCAATTATTGCACTCATTGGGTTAGGAAACAAAACAATTTACACAAATGGGGCTCAGAAAACCCAACATTAATAGAAGAGGTATCGTTGTATCCAGCTCTATGGTTAGAAGGTTATTTTTTTTAGTCCATAATTGAAGATAATGTGATTCAAACAAGACGTAGGTTTTATTGCGTAAGTAGCGTTTTTTCGCTTTTCGGCGAATCTTATTAGCCATATTTGAAGCAGTTAAATTTTGTTCTATGGAGTTTCGAAAATAGACCGAACAATTTTCGAAGTTTACACGCACTAAAATTAACTACACAAGTATTTAACATCAATTTAACTCAAAGTTTTTGTTACTTGTTTTTTATTTTATGTATGTTCCAAAAAACTGAAATTACACCACTAAACCAACAACTGACAGAAAAATAAGAATGTATGGTAGTTTTTTTTGCGTATTTAAATAATTTTTGTTGTTGACTTGTTAGCATTTTTTAATTTCAAAATAATGACACAAAAATATCATCATCTATAATTATGTGTGTTGAAAACAGTTGACTTTTATATTTTAAATTCAGTTGCGTTTACACAAACAAAAAAACGTCCCTAAAAATCAAGTTACCTAATTTAATTTTTGGTGTCTGAAAATGATTTATAATGTTAACAAAATGAATAACAAATTAATTTTACAACATAATACGAATTAAAATTGTGTATAAAAATAAATAAATCAAATTAACACCACAAACATTTTTTCCTTGAAATGATTTTTTTTTTTCACGAATAAATGATGTTTTGTGTAAAATTTAAACCACAATTCAATTTGATAGTTTTTTTGTAGTTTTTTTAATTATCAGAGATTACATGAAACCAACCATACAAAATGATTTGTTGGTTAAAACCGAACAGATTTATTTGTGTTCTATTTTGTATTAAAAAAAATATACATGTTAACCACATAATTAAAAAAAATGGTTTTTAAACTTTTTTTTCAATAGTTTAAAGTGATTTTTAATCATTGAACCTGGTATTTATAAAATTTTAAATAACTAGTTAAAAACACTGAACCAATGTAATTATTTGTTACCAAAGTTAGATTTTAGCTTAAAAGGTATACGAGGTGTGTTCAAAAAGTACCCGGAATTTTCGTTTTTTCAAAAAAAAATTTATTTATTCGTTTACATCAATGTAGTCCCTCCCAGATATAATACATTTATGTCAGCAGTTTTTCCAATCTTGGAAGGACTCTTGATATTCACTTTTTGATATGTCCTTGAGCTTTCTCAGCGATTTTGCCTTTATTTCTTCAATTGAGGAAAAACGCCGTCCTTTCATTAGTCTCTTCAACTTTGGAAACAGGAAAAAGTCACACGGAGCCATATCTGGTGAATATGGAGGTTGGGGCATGACTACGGTATTGTTTTTGGCCACAAAATTACGAACAAGCAACGAAGAGTGAGCAGGTGCGTTATCGTGGTGCAAAAGCCATGAACTGTTTTTCCAGAAATCTGAGTGTTTTTTCGGATTGCTTCACGCAAACGTCGCATAACTTCAAGGTAATACTCCTTATTAACCGTACGACCTTGTGGTAAGAACTCTTGATGCACTATACCATTATAATCGAAGAAAACAGTAAGCAAAACCTTCACATTTGATCGAACTTGACGTGCTTTTTTCGTTCTTGACGTTAGATGCTTCCAGGTGGACGATAGCGCTTTGGTTTCGACATCATAACCGTACACCCATGTTTCATAACCAGTTATGACCCTTTCAAGCAAACTTGGATCGTCGTTGACGTCATTTAACAGCTCTTGAGCGATATTCATGCGATTGTTTTTTGGTAAAAATTCAGCATTTTCAGCAAAAATCGCCGAGCTCATAAAAACACGTCGAACCTTAGCAACTACCACAGACAAAGTAAACAGTGAATATAGCTGAAAATTGCATCATACTTTAGGGGCATGTATACCAACACAATACAAAAATAATTTTGACCTTCGGACTCTCCAGACCCGCGGAATTTAAAAAATACGGGTACTTTTTGAACACACCTTTTGAACACACCTCGTGCTTTATCCAGCTAATTAAAGAAAAAGGAGAGTTCAAATTAAAACATAAAAGAGGGTGAGATGCGACCCACACTGATAACTTCCCATCCCGTCTGTCGATTTGTCTTGCTTAAAAGTTTGTCTATATGTATCAATTTTTACCAAATTTGCGTACTATTTTTTGCAGATTTTATTTTTTTATGAAAAAACGGACTGTTGGATTTTTATAAAAAAAATTACTGAATATCGAAAACAATATTTTCTGTGAAATAAAATAAGTTTGAAGCCAATATTTGTAATTTTTGAAAAGCTATTTGAGTCGAAAGTAAATTTTTACCAAGTTTTAGTATTGTTTTTTTTTAGGTTTTTATTTTTTGTAAAAAAAACTGTCAATTCGATTTTTTTCAAAATTTTACTGAATGGTGACAACAATATTTTTTGAAAGATAAAAGTAGCTTAAAGCCAATATCTCAAAGTTTTGAAAAGATATTTGAGTCGAAAATCAATTTTTACCAACTTTTATACATTTTTTTTTAAGTTTTTAGTTTTTTGTAACAAAAACTGTCAATTTGCTTTTTCTCGAAATTTTTCCTAATGTTGAAAACAATATTCCTTATAAGTTAAAATTAGTTGGAAGCCATAATCTCAAATTTTTGAAAAGATATTTGAGTCAAAAGTAAATTTTTACTAACTTTTATTAATTTCTTTTTTAGGTTTTTATTTTTTGTAAGAAAAACTGTCAATTCGATTTTTCTCAAAATTTTATCGAATGTTGAAAACAATATTTCTTATAAGTTAAAATTAGTTAGAAGCCATTATCTCAAATTTTTGAAAAGATATTTGAGTCGAAAATCGATTTTTACCAACTTTTGTTAAATTTTTTTTCGGTTTTTAATTTTTTGTAAAAAAAACTGCAATAAGATTTTTCTCAAAATTGTATCAGATGTCAAAAACATTATTCTTCGTTGCACAAAATTGTTTTGGAGATGAAATCATATTTGAGTCGTAAAATTTTCGAGGTGAAAATTTTTTTTTTTTCAGTTTTTTCGATTTATAAAAAAAACCGTTAATTGGATTTTTTCCAAAAATATACTTGTTTGGTATCGCGTTACAATATATAATATAAAATTTGATTGAAGTCTCTAGCTTCATTGGTTCATGAGATATTTAGGGTTAACCAAAATTTTAACTTTTTTTTAAACTGCTATGGTAAAAAAACCACCCACGCAATTTTCTTGAGAGCCCTTTCTGCATCTTTCTGCCTAATTATCTGTATAACAAAATTTACTTGAAGTCGATATCTCTTCTGGTTCTTGAGCTGTGGACGACGAAAAAAACATCGCAAAAGTACGGACGTACGGACGTACGAACGGAACGTACGTACACACGCACGAGTTATAGAATTGCTTCCCAATCATAACAACCAAACCATACCAAGCGTATTCCATATCGCTTAGTAAAAATACCATTAAATATTAAATGCCCACCAAGCATATTTCATTGAACATAATTTATGTGAATAGACATAAAATATTAAAAGTATTGTAAACAAAGAATGTTTAACAAAGAATCTCCCACAGATACAGAATATCCAAACATAAATATAAAATCAAACTAATGTAAACAAAAATCGTCAACGATCAAAAATCAAACTAATGTAAACAAAAATCGTCAACGATCAAAAACAATAAAATTGAATCCATAAAATATGATGATAATGCATGTGTACCAATACACACATATTTATAGTCTGTAAGAAGAAATCAAGATTATCAAAATAGTATAAATAAGCAGGATTTTTCCTGACAATAAGTTCAGTTCCATCTTGACACTCCTACGTATAGCAGAAGATTTCCCCCCACCAGTGGTAAGGGATCCGATGCTCAAATTAATAAATAAAATACTTGTTTAAATTTTAATCTTGTGTTTTATTTTAAAATCTTTTTAAAAAAATCCCGGAGGATTTAAAATACAAAATTCACGCACAGACATCTTTGTAAAAATCTTTTATTTCGACTCTAGGAACCTTGAAACGTCGAGAAATGTCAAAATTTTCAATTTGACAAATCGGACCCATTACAATAACTTCATATGGGAAGTTAAAAAGAGGCTGGGATGCAACCCACACTGATAACTTCCCATCCCGTCTGTCGATTTGTCTTGTTTAAAAGGTTTATAGGTTTTCGTGTTTTGTTTTCAATTGAATTATTTGGAAAAATTTTAAAATTAGCAACAATCTTTCGCATACTCGTATGATGAAATAGTTTGATTTCAAAATCTATTTTTGTTAACGAGATTTTTAGTCGAAAACCGATTTTTACCAATTTTAGTAGCAACTCTAAAAAGTTTTTATTTCTTTTATAAACAAATACTTCAAAATCACTGAGGTTGCATGATATTCTGTATATTTTAATTGCGACATATAGGAACTATATATGGCAAGTTTTGCATTAGTAAAAAAATTCGAACTCGAGATTTTAATCAAACAAGACATTACGATGGTAGAGAATTCGAAAAAAGTGGGTCCCTCGATTCTGCCCGTCTGTGCGTCTGGCCGTCTGTCTATCTATTTGTCCTGACTTATAAAGCACAAAGCATTACCCGTGTTTTGTTGGAAAATCTATCAATAGTATAGTAGGATTTTACACAAATAATAAAAGCAATATCCGCAGTAAGAATACTACCGATAAAAGTTAAAGTAGAATCTTACTACGGATGGGTATTTCACATTTATACGAGCCTGGAATGGATCTTATGTGATTTTGTTCTCAAATGTTGGTACGATTGATAATGCATTTGTATCTCGATGGCTGTGTTCGTTGAGTAGTTGTGCATTTGGAATCATGTGTTTTCCATTGGGGAAAAAAAATCAATCTGTTACTGTTGATATTATTTAGTTTTGTTAGTGAAAATGGACTAACTGGGCTTATTTTGCAAGAGAAAACAATAGAAAATATAAATAAGTTTTGCTATGTTTCCACCAAAGGTTTATCTCAGATTAGATTAAATAAATCTTTTTGGTGTTTCCACCACACAAGAAGATTTAAAAATGATTAAGTTTGACAGCACTTTCTAAAATACAAATGGGGTTTCGATGTTCCTTATAAAGTGCAAGTGAGATAGTTTGATTCGTGTTAAACAATGAAGAAGTGAATAGTTCAGCATCATATAAGAATATGCTACCTACTCCATGTGCAATTTTTTTTTTTTTAATTTGATTAAAACAAAACTAAATTTTTTGTACACGAACATGCAAATAAACAGACCATAATGCATTATCTGTAAAACCAACTCCTCCACACAGGTTTTTCTTTACAAATTTTGACTCGATTCCGGTCGGGGAATCAAGCTCATTTCAACTCGATTCAGGTATATAGAGAATTGAGGAGAGCTTCAAGCTCACATCAATACCACTAGTTAATGTAGTAGTCTACGAACATACCCATTTCTTGAAGTTGTTATATTATGTCAAATTGTTTGGTTAAAACTCTGAAATCGATTATCACCTTACACAGACGTATTTTCTTGATTTTGATAGAAATACTACGAAAAGTCAGCTTACACGATTTCACCCCTGGTCTGAATTTCGCTATTTTTTTTTTTTTTTGAATTTTTTGATAAATTATTCTGGCAAATATTCAATTGTATCAACTTTCAAATATAAAAACTGGACTACTGCGGATCGTTTTTTTGGCAATTTCTCACTGTACTATATATGGAATACCAAAAAAACACGGCTAATGGGTCAATTGAATTGGAAACTAAGGTTTTACGCCAATTTAACATTTAAAATTTTTTAACGAAAAACAAATGTAAAATGTAAAAACATGTTTTTAAGACAAAATTTAAAAATCAAAATTTTCTTGTTGAATTAAAATGGCATTTAAATTTTGCATGTATATTTTAAAATTTAATATACCTACAGGAATTATTTTTAAACCAGACTCTCTGCATACGTGTGCAAGTTCGAACGACCCAGTCGTGCATTTTATTTTATTCTTGGAAGTCAAGCAAAAATTGTGTCAGTTTTTTCCTTCAGGACCAAAATTATGCTGTGGTTGAATAGAAACAGGGGTGGAATCGGCTAAGGTGATTGTTGACAGTCAAAATAATCGAATTTGATCTATGTAAGGTGATAGTCAAATTGATACCTAAAAAGATGTCGCTAGAAAAATTTGATAGTCGTTTTCCTATAAACATGTCGTTTCTGAGTAGAGCTACCAGACGCTTACAAAAAATGAATGGAAAATTTTGTCAGTCAACTTTTTTAGGTACAAAAACACATTTTTGTGACGGACAAAGCTTACGACATTCGAAAAAACACAATAAAAGTAAGATTATTATTAAAACACAGCCAATTTAATACTTTTATTTGGATATTTTATAGAAATCATTTTAAAATTTCACCATGGCAACAATGAATTGTGACAATTATATTCTATATTGTTCAATCGAATTGAATTGAATTGAATCAGCTTACGGGAAACTCGGTGATAGTCAATTTGAGTATCAAAAATTTGGTAGTCAACTATCACCTTAGCCGATTCCAACCCAGTTTTTTGCAGTCAACTCTTTAAGTTTACAAAAACAATGAAGTTTGTTTTTCAAATAATTATTAACAAAATTCTCAACAAATTTCAAGTGAAAAAGTATACAAAAAAATTCCTCAAACTACATAAATGTTTTTAATTTGAAAAAATCCTGAATGTATATTTATGCCTCAAAAGATTTTTTCGCCGAAATAACAGGAAATGTATCTTATTTATGAGAATTAGTCATCATTAAGCGTGTTAGAAGTTTCAAAGTAATTTTTGCTAGCAAAGAAAATAGAAACAGTCTTTCAGGACAAAACATCCTAACTCACTAAATGAAATTTCCTTATTTCCTCTTTGCATCATAATTTCCTTATTATATAAAACTTCTATTCGAATTTTTATACAAGAAGACATTTTACATGAAAACTTCATTAAACAGAAAATAGAAAGTTTTTCTTTTTGTTTGTGTCAAAAAACCATGACATGAAAAATCAATAAAAGCTTAATTTTTAATTTAACATGTGCTTAAACTTTGTTGTCAATGTTGTCAATAAAAAACGCTTGACAACTTTATTTTATTGAGTGTGATTATTGCGTCAATCAATCTTTTCTCATATAAGACCCTTTCACTCTGTCTGTCTCTTTTTTGTGTATCAAAAAATCCATAATTAAGTGTTTTCATTAAGCAAAACCTCAAACAAACCGCATTTCTGCCAATTCTCTGTCTGTACATAAACACCTTCATTAATTATTCTCATAAAATCTATCAAACCACTGGAATTTCAATTATACCATTCAAAAGTATATCAAGACAGCAAGAGGAAACTATAGCATCAGTCGAAGCAGCAGTAACAGCAGGAGGACGAATAGCAGTAGCAGGAGCAGGAGCAGAAAGCATTTCAAAAAATAAAAATTGACACAAATATTTGCTTCATGTAGCTTTGTTTGGATTTCAATTGAATTGAATAGAAATTGTCTTCCTCTTCTCTTGTTATTAGGGAAATAATAATTAATGTGGATTTGGAGTTTTTGACACGATATTCTAAAGTAAATTTATAGCATTTGAATTCCTCTTTCTCGCTCCGCTCCGCTAGCTTCGGGATGCGAATGCTGATACGATGCGATGTAATAATGATGAAGCAGAAGCAAAATCACTAAGCATTTTCAATTCCAATTCCAAATAAGTCAGGACCAACCATAACCATCAAAAACTCCTATCCAAGTACATTACATATTTTCTATCTAATTCATTATAAGTCTCTAATGATTTCAACGTCAGTTAAGTTGATGTTGTTTTTGCTTTAGCTTTTGCCAAAAAGAGAGATGGATTGTGACAAAAACAACAATAAAATCAAATTAACATTTAATTAATGCACGAATAAATGTTTGGTAATATAATTTTAACCATTTTGTGCGTTGTATCTTACTTAAACTCTGACAGTTTGATGGTTGGTGTCCTAAGTCATCTCGCTGGTGCCAGGATTAATGTTAATGAAATGAATGAATAATATATTTCTTTACAGTTGCGTAAAATTATTTTTATTTTTAAACAAAAAATTAAAAAGCTAACAATCTCTGGTTGGAATGTAGCTGTAATTGTAGTCGGATATTGCAAAAAGTTTCAATACAAACCATTGAGACCTTAAAGATTTAACATAGTTTTAAGTTGTTTTTTCAATTCTCTGCATGCATCAAGTTTTATTGTCATCGAAATGGACAAATTTGTTGGTCTTAAATGCTAAAGTTTTAAAAACTATACATGAAAAAGCAATTTTGTAATTATATGTTGACATCTTTTGCCGATCCAGTTGAAGCTCTAAATACATCTCTATTATTTTGTTATTCCGGTAAAAAGATGTAATTCCTTAAATTCAAGCACAAAACAATTTTATTTGACTTCCCACCTATTAAAAAAAAAATAACTTTGGATGGGTGACTCCATTAGCCTAAACCTTTAGAAAAAAGAGCCTGGGATGCGACCCACACTGATAACTTCCCATCCCGTCTGTCGATTTGTCTTGTTTAAAAGTTTGTAGGTTTTCGTGTTTTGTTCAAAAAGTTGTCAGTTGAATTATTTAAAATTTAAAAATTACCAACAATATTTTGCATATGGGTGATTATACAAAAGTGGTGTAACTTTTGAGGATATTTTGTTTACGATAGTTATTAAATCAAACTTCTACAAATTCGGGTGTATATGACAGCTTTAATATGTAATACTGGGAGAAAATACTATATCAGTTTTCAAAACAGACTTTTGACATTTAACGTAACGTTATTTACTTATCTTTTACTAATTCCACATAGTTATTTATTTTATTTTTTATTTATTTTATTCTTTATTTTTTTCCATATAATATATCTTTATCTTTACTATTATATAAAAGCGAAACCATTTTAAAGTTTGTAACGCACGATCTCAGAAAGTAGTCAACCGATTTATTTAAAATATATTTTATTATTTTCTATATTGTTATGAGAGTGTTTATGGCTTTAATTTGTTTTCATTAATTATTTGTCAAACTTAAATATTATTAATTTTACATTTTTTGTCCATTTTTTTTCATTAGTTGACTTATACAATCACTCATATCCTAAAACCTATACAATAATCGACAAAGATTAGCATTGCTTCATAAAGTCAATATTGTTGCGCAAATTTTAAATTTAAAATCACTTCTAAGTTAAACATACAACCTGAGAAATAAATAAAAACAAATTATAAAATTATAAATTTTTTGAATTTATTTTATCCAGGAAATTAGATTCCATCACAATCGCGAGGTCGCTGCTTTGTTTCATTTCATTATCATTCCAACATTTTTAATTTTCTTTTCTTCCCATGCTCTTTCTCTCTTAATAATATGTGTTCCATTTAATAGTTACGTTTTTTCTCTTACCTACCTACCTACATTGCATATTCAATTTTTCTGTATTGTATAGTTCATCAACTAACCTACACATACACACACACATTATTTGTTTGTTTCTCTAATTCAATCGTCACATCGCTGAGCAGTGTGGCTGTAAAATTTTGACATTTCTCGACGTTTCAAGGTCCCTAGAGTCGAAATAAAAGATTCTTAGAAAGATGTCTGTACGTCCGTATGTCCGTACGTCCGTACGTTCGCGACGTTTTTTTCGTCGTCCATAGCTCAAGAACCAGAAGAGATATCGGCTTCAAATGAATTTTGTTATACAGATAATAAGGCAGAAAGATGCAGAAAGGGCTCTCAAGAAAATTGCGTGGGTGGTTTTTTTACCATAGCATTTTAAAAAAAGGTGAACATTTTGGTTAACCCTAAATATCTCATGAGCCAATGACGCTAGGGACTTGAAATAAATTTTATGTTATATATTGTAACGTGATACAAAACAAGTATATTTTTGGAAAAAATCCAACCAACGGTTTTTTTTTATAAATAAAAAAAATGAAAAAAAAAATGTTGTCACCTCAAAAATTTTGCGACTAAGATATGATTTCATCTCCAAAACAATTTTGTGCAACGAAGAATAATGTTTTTGACATCTGATAAAATTTTGAGAAAAATCGAATTGACAGTTTTTTTATAAAAAAATAAAAACCCAAAAAAAAACATTACTCAAAGTTGATAAAAATTGAATTTTCACTCAAATATCTTTTCAAAAACTTGGGATTAAAGCTTCAAACTTATTTTATCTTATAAAAAATATTGTTTTCAACATTCTGAAAAATGTTGAGAAAAATCAAATGTACTTTTTACAAAAAATAAAAACCTAAAAAAAAATTAATAAAAGTTGGTAAAAATTTACTTTCGACTCAAATAGCTTTTCAAAAATTCTAAATATTGGCTTCAAACTTATTTTATTTGACAGAAAATATTGTTTTCGATATTCATATATCATTCGATATAACAATTCAACAGTCCGTTTTTTCATAAAAAAATAAAATCTACAAAAAATAGTACTCAAATTTGGTAAAAATTGATGATTATAGACAAACTTTTAAGCAAGACAAATCGACAGAAGGGATGGGAAGTTATCAGTGTGGGTCGCATCCCAGCTCCATTTTTTTTTAAATTGTAATGGGTTTATTTATGTTCTTGAGGTATATCACCGTCCAGATAGTTGATTTCCTTAATTATTTAGTAATTCAAAGAAAATTTAAGGAAATTGTTTTGTAATATCGGTCAGAAACCAAATCATGTTTTATAAAGTTATTTTATATTATTAGTTACGTTTTTCTTAGAATCCATAAAAATTCTGACGATGTCATAATATGTAAATGGTTTTTTAATTGGCTAGGGTAGATTTTGGAGGCCATTTTGTTTTGGTGACATCTGTCAAATCTTTTGACTATTATTCAGTTGTCATCATGGCAAGTTACACGATTGAACAGCAGATCCAAATGATAAAACTTTATTATCAAAATGAGTGTTCGTGAACGCAAACGTTGAGCGCATTGCGATCATTTTGCGGTAGACGTGGTGGCCCTTCACAGTCGACTCTTCAACGATTGGTGGGCAAATTTCTGACGACCGGTTCAGTATATAATCAGCCAACACCATATTTACCAGGTGATAAATTTGATGAACGATTTAAGGTAAGGTTATCTCTCGCAGGTGTGAATTGGCCACCAAGGTCATGCGATTTGACCCCGCTAGACTTTTTCCTGCGGATTTCTTGAAGTCGCAAGAAAAAAAAAACAACCACTGAATGAAATACCATGCAAGTCACTTCATCAAATGATAGTCCTTGATGTTATTATCTGTAAAATATATTTTATTTTAAGTCTATGTCTCTCGTTTGTTCTTCAACGAAAAAAAGCGTATCCGAAAATGAGGACATACAGACCATGAAATGTCACGCAATTATCAAATTTTTAATTTGAAAAATCAGACTGATTTTGCACAATAAATATTAATGGGAAGTAAAAAATTTGTTGTGTGAAAGGACGAGGCTAGTTGGACCACGTTGACCAATCTTATTATACATTGATAGTTTAAATACTTAATGAAATTTATTATGCTTCTACTCTGAGCGAACAAATTTAAAAAATAAAATGGATTTTGTTTTTGAAAATCAACAATCAAAATTGGAAAGATATTCGTTGAAGCTTTGCTTCTAAAATTTGTATCAAAATATGGATACTTTTAATGATACCTTCTCAAACAAACTCGAAGTACCAAAAAAAAGGGGCTGGCATGCGACCTACACTGATAACTTCCCATCCCGTCTGTCGATTTGTCTTGCTTAAAAGTTTGTCTATATGTATCAATTTTCACCAAATTTGCGTACTATTTTTTGTAGATTTTATTTTTTTTTTTATGAAAAAACGGACTGTTGGATTTTTATAAAAAAATTACTGAATATAGAAAACAATATTTTCTGTGAAATAAAATAAGTTTGAAGCCAATATTTGTAATTTTTGAAAAACTACTTGAGTCGAAAGTAAATTTTTACGCAGTTTTAGTATTGTTTTTTTTTAGGTTTTTATTTTTTGTAAATGAAACAGTCAATTCGATTTTTCTCAAAATTTTACCGAATGTTGAAAACAATATTTCTGATAAGTTAAAATTAGTTAGAAGCCATTATCTCAAATTTTTGAAAAGATATTTGAGTCAAAAATCAATTTTTACCAACTTTTGTTAAATTTTTTTTCGGTTTTTAATTTTTTAAAAAAAAAAACTGTCAATAAGATTTTTTTCAAAATTTTACTGAATGTTGACAGCAATATTTTTTGAAAGATAAAAGCTGTTTAAAGCCAATATCTCAAAGTTTTGAAAAGATATTTGAGTCGGAATTCAATTTTTGCCAACTTTGAGTAATATTTTTTTAGGTTTTTATTTTTTATAAAAAAACTGTCAATTCGATTTTTCTCAAAATTTTATCAGATGTCAAAAACATTATTCTTCGTTGCACAAAATTGTTTTGGAGATGAAATCATATTTTAGTCGTAAAATTTTCGGGGTGACAAATTTTTTTTTTCAGTTTTTTCGATTTATAAAAAAACCGTTAATTGGATTTTTTTCAAAAAATATACTTGTTTGGTATCACGTTACAATTTATAATATAAAATTTAATTTAAGTCTAGCGTCATTGGTTCATGAGATATTTAGGTTTAACCAAAATGTTCACCTTTTTTTAAACTGCTATAGTAAAAAAACACAGTCGCAATTTTCTTGAGAGCCCTTTCTGCATCTTTCTGCCTTATTATCTGTATAACAAAATTTATTTGAAGTCGATATCTCTTCTGGTTCTTGAGCTATGGACAACGAAAAAAACGTCGCGAACGTACAGACGTACGGACGTACGGGCGTACGAACGTACGTACACACGCACGCACAGACATCTTTCTAAAAATCTTTTATTGGACTCTAGGGGCCTTGAAACGTCGAGAAATGTCAAAATTTTCAGTTTGACAAATCGGACCCATTGCAATTACTTCCTATGGGAAGTTAATACAAATTATTTGGTATACAAAAATTCAATGCGAAATACAAGTTTGTTGCCCCCAAAAATATGAAATGAAATTCAAGCTTGCATCTTACATTGATAAATTGTAAGTATACAAAATACTATAATCATTATTTCAAGATTTAAAAGTATTCGTGCAAAATAAGCTTATCTCTTTATCTAAATTTTAATGGAATTAAATTTCTCAAAATAACTTTACATTGTTTTTTTTTTATTTAATTAAAATTTTATATGTTTTGTGCTTATAAATATTCTTTTTTTACTTGAATCTCGTTAACAAATGTTAACCCGTTTAAGGATATCGAAATTTAAAAAATGTATTATTTTTTTCAATAAGAAATAAATGGCGTTTTTCTTGTTTTCCTTATTTTATGAGAAATTTTAGAACGAAAATAACGGGGGTGGGTCACATTGTGGAGCTATTCAAAATATTTTTTGAATGTTCAAATCAAGAATTGAATAAGCAAATCAAAAAAAAAAGAAATAGAGAAAATTTCATACAAATATTTCTCGGAGTTTTTCAGAAAATGCGAATTTTCGATTTTTGGCCAAAAAATTCTTAAACATAAAATAAAACAATGAAAAAGCGCCTAAAGCGAATCTGTATAAAACATTAGTTTTCTAGTTTAAATTGACATAATGGTTTACGTTGTAGAGGCGACGCACGACAGACAAGCAGATGGACGAAATCACCGGATCCAAATAAGTTCGATTTCTCAAACACCGTATTATTTCATTTTATTAAATTCTCGAGTTTGAATTTTTTTACGAATGCGGGAAGTAAAAATTTAATGAACACTCAGTACTTATTTTCATGCAATTCATGAATATTTATCAGTGCAAGATAAACATTATTGCAAATTCTTTGTAGATTTAAATGTGTCCAACAAACACTTAAAACAGTCAGTTATTTTAACTGCAAAGGGTTTTAAAATTTGCACTGAAATTTTGAATATACCATCGGAAGTTATTGAAATCGGTTGGATTTGTTTAATTTGAAAATTATGATATTTCGGGACATCCGCGTGTCCACCGTTACTAGAATATTAATCCACAGTTTTCTGAGCGGTGTCTATTTGTGCCTACTTTTTCATGGCGGCCATATTTAAAGAACCAAGAAAGACATCGACTTCAAACAAATTATATCATCTTCAAAATTTTACCAACAAGATATGCCATTGCTCCTAAAATAGTTGACAGTTTTTTGTACAAAAAATATAATTCTTCCAAAAATATCAACTTATCAGGTTTGCCGTCCTGAATATCTCAATGAAAACACAGCTTAAATTTTAATTATTGATTGCAAAGTTCTTGAAGCTCAAATAAATACTGACTCGAATTAAAAAAACAATATTAAGATGATTTGCAATTGAAATTGTTCTCTTAATTAAAAACTACAAAAAAAAAAACAACAGTAACCTCTCCTGATTAAAAGAAACAAAATAAATGCTTAATCGAACGGAACGGTTTTGCTAATTATTGCCCTCCCATTCCACTTCCATCGGACAATAAAAAAGGCATCATCAGCATTCCATCCTTCCATTCTTCTATCGTGTATTGCACATTTATCTTAATGCTTACAGACAATCCTGAAAGCACACTTCATTTCACTGATTTCCTCCATACCTCCAGACCTCCAGATTCTACCACCTGATAAAACAAAAAAAAACAAAAACTAGGTAAAGGAAATCCATTAGCCTTTGAATGAATTTGACCAGATTTTATTGAAATCCAGCAAGACTTACGAGTATAGCCATCATTGATACCTTTAGGTAAAGTTTATTGTATTTGAAATCCCTGGACTTTGTAAAGGATAGGGAAGCAGATATATTTCAGAAATTAAATACTGATTTAGTGCCATCTATCAAAGAACTAAGCAAATATAAGATCTCTTTCATCACACAAACCTTCCATTTCGATTTCGCATTGGAATCGGGTCGGAAACACAGCACATCACCAAATTGGAATTCCATTCGAGTTCGGGACAAGTTTGGCAGAGTTGAGTTTATCTTTCGCATCACGCACATCAGTAACGTGGTAACGTGAGGCTCCATTAATTAATTGGCGAAGTAATTCGAGTGAAACAAACGAATTTATTCAGTTCCAGGAGCAATTTCGCGCCACCAAATACTTGTTCGACAGACTTTATAGGGCCTGGAGCAGGATTTCTATATTTTTTTTTTATTCACCCTCCTCCTGGTTCATCTTTTTTTCATTCGTTTTCTTTTTACACATCAACACGACGCAATCAATATTCAGTGGTATCATCCTCGTTGCTTTTGCTGCCAGAGTCACTGCTGGAGGGCAATTTTAAATTTAGAGCCCTGTGAATCTAGGTTTGGATTTGTGGGAGAAGGATAATTATTTTAACTGGTTATATACGTAATGTACCTAGACCTACCCACAACCTACCTACTCAAGGTTCCCTGAAAAATATTGCTTTTGGATGCTTGAGTGCGCTTCGGAGCGATTTAATCACACCCGTCCCGGCAGTCTCACGGTTTTTGCTCCTCGTAGACCAAGACCAAGACCACGACCACAGAGCAAAGGAAGAATTCAATTTTGTCTATTTAAGATACTTTATTTTTTTATGCTTCCCCATGTTTTTCTTCCTTAAAGGTTATTTATGAATTCCTCAAAAAAAAAGAGAAAGAAAATGGAAACATTTGAGAAAACATTCCAAAACCAAAACCTGGTGTTAATAGACCAACCTAAGCCGTGGTATGTAGGTCATTTCGCTTGAGAAATCAGGACAACTCATAGCTCTTCCCTCTTGGAATGTTTTTGGTTCTCCCTTCTTCCAGAGAAATGATGATGTTCAACCAGAAAAAAAAAACTGTCATGTCCTGTTTCTGAAGAACTTTATGACCAAAGGTACTTTAAATTGATTTTATGAGAATACCTTGTTGAGTAGAAATTGTTGTTTTTTTTGTATTATGTAGAAAAAAACATCCATGTTAGAATTTATAGGTTATAAAATTTCCTATGAAGAAAATAAGAGTTTTTGACTCTTCGTTCTTGCACGCTATCGGTTTGCCGACAATTCGATTAAGGGGGTTGTAACACTTGATGAGTGACTGTCAAATTAATGTTGATGTTCAGCCATTGATGGGCGTTAGAGGTGACCAAAAAATGGTTTATCGATTTTATGATAAGCATTTATTATCTTGCAGCGAATATTTTTTGAAATAAAAACAAATCTTCTCTTAATCGGAACTAAAAGAAATAAACATCAAGAACTCTCGAACCTTGAAAATTTAGACAATATGCAGAACAGTCAGAAACACAGAGTAAAATGTTCATTAGCTTTATTTATTTTTAAGCAATTTTAGCTCCTTTGCGCCTTTTTTTCCAAATTTTTGAGTTAATATTAGAAACTAAGGATTTGATCAAATTTGACAAAATGATGTCTTAGAACTATTTCCAATAAGTACTTGTAGATCATTTTCTTATATTATTTCAATTAAAATGGTAGTCAGAAAAAGCAATACTTACATTTCTGTTATTGATGTTTTTATAGAGATTTCCACAGGGATCAAGTTCCTCATTTTTGAATAATACGTTTCGCAGAAATAACCAAATTAATTTTTAATAAAGAAATCTTATTTCTCAAAAATAACAAAACCAAAATAATTAAACGTTTTTCCCGAATATAACAGAGGAGCAGTATATTTTTTCAGGCCAAACTTTCAATATTCTGATATTTATCCGGATAGCTCGGATATAAATTGTCTCATTTAAAACACTAGTTTCCATCTTTGTTAAAGGCCCAAAACTAGTTTCCCCATCCTGCTTCAAAACTCGATGCCAGCAAAACTATTTCACTATGCTGTTGCGCAAGGTTTTAAATGAACTAGTTAAATGTTTAAACCCTTTTTAGTAAATATTTAAGTGAAAATTTGAATTTTGACAGTTTTTGCATCTTCTTACCTCTGCATATTTTTCCTAACTTTACATAACAAAATGGTTATTTTAAAGTCCATATAAATATTGATCTTCTTTTCTGAGTTTAAAAAAATTACAGGTCCATTCCACATTATAATTTGTTTGCCTTTTTACACGAAATATCATTTTTCGGACGAGTTGAGATGCGAAATTCTTATTAAAAGTCAATGTTCAATAGGTATGCTAAAGTTCTTGGGTTCAATTACTGCATGGCCTGGGACACCTTAGGTTTTTTCACGGGTACTGCTTCTTTCGAGGAATTAAAAAATCCTCCAAGAGTAACTCGTGTCATGAAAAGTGATTTCTCAAATTATGCGTTCGTACTCAACATACAAAACTGTATTTCCCTCCATCAATGAATTGATTTGCATACAGGAATGTTTGAGAGTTGTAAGTCACTAGACCCTGGCTCTCTACGGAATGTTACGCCAGCTAATTTATTAACTTTCCATAGGAAGTTATTGTAATGGGTCCGATTTGTCAAATTGAAAATTTTGACATTTCTCGACGTTAATATCCCTAGAGTCGAAATAAAAGATTTGTAGAAAGATGTCTGTGCGTGCGTGCGTGCGTGCGTGTGTACGTATCTACGTTCGTACGTCCGTATGTCCGTACGTCCGTACGTTCGCGACGTTTTTTTCGTCCTCCATAGCTCCAGAACCAGAAGAGATATCGACTTCAAATAAAAATAAAATAAAGGCAGGAAGATGCAGAAAGGGCTCTCAAGAAAATTGCGTGGGTGGTTTTTTTACCATAGCAGTTTAATAAAAAAAAAGGTGAAAATTTTGGTTAAACTTACATATCTCATGAACCAATGACGCTAGAGACTTGAATTAAATTTTATATTATATACTGTAACGTGATACAAAACAATTATATTTTTGGAAAAAAATCCAATTAATGGTTTTTTTTATAAATCAAAAAAACTGAAAAAAAAAAATTGTCACCTCGAAAATTTTACGACTAAAATTTGATTTCATCTCCAAAACAATTTTGTGCAACGAAGAATATTGTTTTTGACATCTGATAAAATTTTGAGAAAAATCTGTTTTTTCTATAAAAAATAAAAACCTAAAAAAAACATTACTCTAAGTTGGTAAAAATTGAATTTCGACTCAAATATCTTTTCAAAAACTTGAGATTCAGGCTTCAAACTTTTTTTATCTTATAAGAAATAGTGTTTTCAATATTCTGAAAAATGTTGAGAAAAATCGAATTGACAGTTAAAAAAAAAATTAAAAACCTAAAAAAATATTAATAAAAGTTGGTAACAATTGATTTTCGACTCAAATATCTTTTTTAAACTTTTAGATAATGGCTTTTAACTAATTTTAACTTATAAAAAATATTGTTTTCAACATTAGGAAACATTTTGAGAAAAATCGAATTGACAGTTTTTTTACAAAAAATAAAAACCTAAACAAAAATTTATAAAATGTGGTAAAAATTGATTTTCGACTCAAATATCTTTTCAAAACTTAGAGATATTGGCTTGAAACTACTTTAATCTTTCAAAAAATATTGTTGTCAACATTTAGTAAAATTTTGAACAAAATCGAATTGACAGCTTTTGTACAAAAAATTAAAAACCTAAACAAAAATTAACAAAAGTTGGTAAAAATTTATTTTCGACTCCAATATCTTTTCAAAAATGTGAGATAATGGCTTATAACTAATTTTAACTTATAAGGAATATTGTTTATAACATTCGATAAAATTTTGAGAAAAATCGAATTGACAGTTTTTTTACAAAAAATAAAAACCTAAAAAAAAACCAAAACTAAAACTTGGTAAAAATTTACTTTCGACTCAAATAGCTTTTCAAAAATTATAAATATTGGCTTCAAACTTATTTTATTTGACAGAAAATATTGTTTTCGATATTCATATATCATTCGATATAAAAATCCAACAGTCCGTTTTTTCATAAAAAAATAAAATCTACAAAAAACAAACTTTTAAGCAAGACAAATCGAAAGACGGGATGGGAAGTTATCAGTGTGGGTCGCATCTCAGCCTCTTTTTTATTTATACAATTGCTTCATATTTAGAATATCTGCAGGTAAAGGGTGTTTTTTAAAGGTATAAAGCTTTGAAATAAAATGAAACAGATGATTTTTTTAAATTGACATGAAATGTATTTCAATCGAAAAATTATCTTCTGGCATTATAATTTAAGTATCGTCACGGGCCCAAAACATGAAATAATGCGGTAACCAAACATTTCTTTTAATAAATTAATCAGGACACGAGCTGTGTGACATTGCACTATGTTGTTGAAACCACATGTCTTATACATCATGGTTATTCAATTAATGAACAAATAGTCAGTTATCTTGGCTTTATACCAATACAATTAATTGCATAACGTTTTTGCCGGCATCGTTTTTAAAGAAGTATACCAAACCAAAACAGACAGTTTTTGAGAATGTTATGTGTCTCAACATACACTTGAGGATTATCATCACTCCAAATACGGCAATTTTGATTATTGACTTATCAATTCGACCAAACGTGAGCTGCTTTGCTAAACAAAATTCACGCGATACATATTTAAAACAAAAAAAGGATTTTCAAAATAAATTTTGCACAATTAGCAAGCGTTGTTTATGCATCAGTTTATTCATGTTGAAATACCAAACCAAATTACAAAGTGGTCGTCAGTTAAAAAAGTGTTGCCAAGTAAAGGTTGTATACCTCTATAAACACACATTTCAGTAGAATGCTAAGTGCTTAAACAAACAAGGCTATGAATTGTCCATAAAAGTAGATGCTCTTATTCTGGCTGAGTAATTCAAAAATCTCCTGAATTGGCAACCCGAACAAATATTCAGAAACATTTATAACCAACGATACCTTGACAAACAATTTACATAATCACAAGTATTAATAACAGAGTACCAGACGAAGACCGGATATCTTACGAATTCTTCAAAAATGCAACGAACGCCTTTTTTGAAGACTTAAGAAGAACTTTCAACTGTATTAACGACTATGGTGAGGTCCGAAAAAAGCTTAAAGAAAAACATCATATTCCCTATATTGAAGAAAGGAAATCCAACATACCCAAATAACTATTGAGGTACATCTCTTCTTAACGGTCTGTTACGAAGATCTTCACAAAAGTGTTATTGAAAAAATACTCACTAATTGGGTAGATAAAAATAATCTACTAGGTGAATTCCAAGCCGGTTTCCGTAAATGCAACTCCATAGTAGACAATATCTTCATCCTAACGAATACTACCCGATCCTATCTAGAAAACGGGAAAAGAACTATATGCCTTTTTTGTAGACTTTAAAGCAGCTTTCGACACCATTGATAGAAAAGCCTTATTTTACAATCTCTCGAATTTAGTCATGTCTACGAAGATACTTAAAATACTACAACAGCTCTGTCAGCTGTATGGGATGGTAATATATTATCATAATGTTTTCAAACAAAAACAGGAGTAAAACAAGAATGCTTCTTTAGTCCACTCCTTTTCTCTGTCTCTTTTTTAATGACCTTACACCTACCAGGAGGTATATCTTATGCGGAAACTAAAAAATTCTGATGCACGCTGATGACTTAATAATATAGGGTGACAATACGAACATGATGCAACTGATGATCAACAAACTTTAAATATTGTGACTTATGGAACCAACTTAACTTATTTAAAAAACGAGCAAGTCAAAAATCTTGATTTTCCGAAATGGAACTGGACGGTTTAACAAAAATGAGAAATGAAACGAAGAATTAGAAAAGGTAAAAAATATAAGTATCTGGGAGTCCTGCTAACACCCCAAAATTCCTTCAAGACTCACGTGGAAGAAAAGCTGAAAGTGGCAAAAAGAGCAATTAACAGCACCTGGAGTAAAATTTTCAAAAGAAGAAAATATTGTGCCAAGTGCTAAATACGGGAGCGGGTCGAAATGCTGTATTTTAAAATACTGTATGGTCAAAATTCTGTATGATACTGTACGATACTGTATGGTCATAATACTGTATGGTTAATATTCTGTATTTCAAAATACTGTAAATTTAAAATACTAATGCTGTATTGTCAAAATACTGTATCTCATAATACTGTATAATACTGGAAGTTTTGACAGATCAATTAGTCTGGTGCAGTTGATAGGTGGGTCGATGTTGTGTATTATAGTGAAAAGCGCATCTTGTTTGGAGGCTTGGTTGAGGAAATAGACTAATCGAAAGATAATATGTGATGGGCTGGGTCGAAATTCTGTAATTTTACTTTTTGACAATGTTGTTGTTCAAGGGAAGTATGTATATTAGAACATGTTGCGAATTAAAAATTATTATGATGTTTTCTTAAAAAAAGTATTCTGTTTTCAAAATTCTGTACTTCAAAATGCTGTAAATAAGGCTTAAAAATAAAAATCGTTTTGACAATGGTGCGCACTTTTTATACAGAATTTTGAAATACATTATTTTGAGATACAGTATTTTAAATACAGTATTATGATCGACACAGATCTCGACCCCAACCCGCTAAATACGGAATATTTGAAGCAGTGGTTAGTGCAATCTAGAAATTCGAAGAAGGTGAAAAACTCCAAAGATAATTTATCAAAAAAATGTTCAGACTATATACTATATAAACGGAGACCGGATTACCACCATTGTTCATATACACCCTAAAGCTCCACCTTGACTACATAAAGAAGGTGATGAATCAACCAATACATTGGTTTGCATCTTGCTTGCTTCGCTTCTAAAAAGCTGCAACAAACAATGCTTTAAATAATGGTCTAGGCTCTAAAGAAAATACAATGTTAGTGAACTAACTAATGGACTGTTGCTAATACATGAACTCCTTGAAAAAGTTTAATCCGCCAATTTGCAATCTACCGCGACCAAATCCAAGATAGCGAAAGGAGATTGCCTTACAAGCATTTCGAACATGACCTGGGAATTAAGAATAACTTCCATGATGATCTAAGTGATATGATAGATATGATATTGACAATTTGTAAGATAAGAGCTGAACTCTTATTACCTTTAAACTATAAACAATACGAATCAAGCTTATATATGCCCAGTGTTGAAAACGATAAGACTACAAGTCTGAAGAAACCCTATGCTTTAGACGAATTTATCCATCCATTACATCCATTGAAAATGACAGTTTGCTGTGGTTCGTTCACACGCGGTATTATGTCATTGAAAGCAGCAACCCTTGAAAGCCAATATAAAAGTAATTTTTCTATCGATATCCGTTTAATACTTTCCCATACAAAAATGACATGACGAAATCATAAACGAAAAATTTCGCTGTGCTTTTCGTTTTTCAGTACGCTGCTGAACGACGAAATGTGTCATTTTAGTGGATAGCTGTACTAGATTTCTTAGTACAATTCTCCACTCTTTTCGTTCTCAATTTAGATAGATAGATAGATAAAATTCTTTATTTCATATACTAATGTTCACAATATTTATTCTTAAGAATAAGGACGTGGCAATTCTGCCGTCTGCCTGAAATGACATTTCATAATAAATTAAAGAAATATATGTACATATATTGAAAATATTTGAATATTTTATGACAAACCAAATTCAGAATAATCAAAAAAAAAAAAACTTATTCAATAGATACATTTGACATTAAGTTATAAATATAAGTAACAATTTTGACGTGATTTGAAACACAAAAAACATTTTTTTTTTTTTTTTTTTTTTTTTTCAAAATTCATAAAAAAAAACTTAAAACATGTTAACAATTTTATAGTGATTTTAAATACAAAAGTAAATAATATACATAATGAAACACAATAATTTTTTTCAATTTTAAAGTGATTTGAAACACAGAATAAAAATCAAAGTGATATACTTTAGACTGCAATAACTTTAAAATATCTCATAGGTAGCTATTTCTAAAGGTCAACGCATGTTTACAATATTTGTATAGGCTTCACCAACCTAGGGCACCGTTTAGTATTTCGCGCAAACGAACTGGTGAAATAAAGCTCTCATTTAAATGTAAACGTCGTATCTCTTGCAGAATTGGACATACAGCAATAAAGTGCAAAGTGTCTTCAGCTTCTCGTCTGTTACACAAACCACAAATTTGTGACAGATCAGGGCGATGTGGCATACAATTGAGATTTAGAATTTCGACCCGTGCTCTAAATATTAAGCTTATTGCTTCAGCAGATAGTTCATTGGTGAAATAGTTGTCTTCCGATCGCAAGTGGTGATTGAGAGTTCTGTAGACGTTTCTGGATGTCGTGGATGCTGCTCTGGCTTGATGTTGGTTGTATGCTTTTTCGTCTACCTTAGCAATAATGTTGTTAAATATAGCTGGCCATTGGTCCACATTTGACTCAGTCGGTAAAGAGTTCACTTCGTGAGATAGGGCAAGCTGGTTCCATTCTATAAAAGGTGTTGAATTGGTGAGCAATAGTCGCAACATGATGGTTTTGTGTAGGCTTCTCTCTTCTCTTTTCACAACTCGTACTATATAATCTGCATTAGTTTTAAGGTTTTGAGTATATATGGGTGTAATACCAGACTCTACATAGATTGCATAATTCGGAGTTGACGTCGGCAATCTAAAAAGGCGTTTGGAAAAAAACCTTTGAACTGCTTCGAATTCTTCGAGGGGCAAGTAACCAAAAACTTGAGCACCATAGCACATACAGGTGTTGACAGTTGCATGAAACACACGGTATTTGGACTTTACATCAACTTGTTGGTTTGCAAAAAACTTGGGCCACATCAAGTTTAAAGCTAGTTTAGCCTCAGAGCTTTTATCTTCAACATGTTTAGAAAACTTCAAATTACTTGTAAGTATGACTCCAAGGTACTTAAATTCCTGTACGATATCAATTGGTATATTGTTGAGAGACCATTGTTCTTCAGGCAATCTCCTTCTTTGGCGTGCTTCAAAAACCATAACCTTCGTTTTAGTAGTGTTTACCTGTAGTCCCCACATCTCGCAGAAGCTCTTGAGTCTATTGATCTGCAGCTGGAGACTGAAAGGGTTTTCAGCCAACAGAACTAAATCGTCGGCATAGAGTAAAACTTTAACTTGAACGTCTGCAAACAATATTCCTCCTGGAAGCGCATCACATATGTTGTCAATTTAATTGCCCGGTATATTAATTGCTTGCGAAATTTTGACGTTTAATTTATTTATTGAAAAATTTTTCGAAATTTTTCGTTTATGATTTCGTCATGTCATTTTTGTATGGGAATTATCGTTTCGCATCAGCAGCGTACTAGGCTTAAAATTGAAAAAAATTGTTTACTCGTGACTTTCGGTGTTTTGATTTGGATTTATCTTTGATTTAAAATTTAAAATAAAATGGATTTTTCCAATGTGTTTCAAAATTGCATTTCTGAATCGGAAACTCAGGATGTTATTGGTGATGTGCAAGAAGTGATGAAGACAAGCAGTGAACTTCAACTTCCAGACAGAACTCTCCACAAATATTTTTCCGCTGTGGTTTTCGTTTTTATTTCGCTCTGGACTTAGAGACCGCCGATAAAATTCGTTTCACTTCAGCTGCGTACTAGGCTTTAAACAAAAATATAACCTATCAATTAATAAATGATAAGAATTGAAATTTGACATTTTAAAACTTGATTTGGAAAAAATTTTAACATATTTAGTTGATGGTTAGAATATTTTTGTTGTAATTAAGAAAAGTCTTAATCAATCTAAATTATCAAATAAACTTTTAAATTTACCAACTTCTAATTGATACTTGATAATCGGAAAAAGGGTGTTATAGAAATTACTTACATAGCAGTAGAAAAACATTGAATGATTTATAAATTAATTGATGTCATTGTCAGTCACTTGACAGTTGACAATCGTAATTAAAAAGTAAGTTCGTCCGACTTAACTGTGCATTAAATATTATTTATTGAGTGATGTACATCACTTCAGAAAAATACTACAACAAAATATATATTTCTAAAAACATTTTCTCATTGCAACGGCGAGATGGTTTAGCATGAAAATGAGGCAAACATTTTAAAGATGAAATAAGAGGCGGAAATGTACTTTGTTTTTCTTTGAAAACGAGTATTTCGAATTCTTGTCGCGTTGTCAATATAACGTCTCACTTCCGTGTAAAGACATCTTATGCACTCCTACTCCTCGTCCTCATCTCTTCTTAACTGCGATGCTACTTTTCTCGGTTACCATGTTTTTCAATTGCTTCTGCTTGCAAAATAAATATCTTCGTAGTCTTGGATTTTTTTTAATGCGCTCAAATCAAAACAGCTGCAAGGGTTTTTGAGATATTTTGCAAATACCTTCTTTTTCTTTGTGTTATATTTGTTGGTACTGTAATAATAAGAATTGCATCTTATTTCTCTGTTTTTTCTGCTCTGTTGAATTTACAAGATTAAAACTGAGAAACAAAATTATATACAATATTAAAAAAATACCTTAAAAGAGAGAAAGATGATCCGATTATTTTTTAGTATCCGAAATGTTGTTGGTTTTTGAAAAGCTATTCGTTCAGCTGAACAATTACGGATGGAGATTTTTTATAAGTAGGTACTCTCATCTTATCACAATGTAACTTTTGTCAAATTCTATTTAATAAATGGCTTATCTGTTGTTTTTTTTTTTTTTTTCTTTTTTTTTGAATTAAATATTTTGACAGAGATAAAAGACACACAAATTTTTAAAAAGTCATTATTTTGTTTTTGAAGTATTTTTATCAAGTTCACGTGCTTCAAAGTTTTTTTTGCTAAATGATCTTTTGACTGGAATACTTTTCAAATAAAGAAAAATCTCAACTTTGATTATTGTTTTTTTTCTTTAAATAAATCTGTTGCTACTCGCTTAACCATCATTTATATCTTTCAATCTCTTTTAAGTTAACTCCAGAGATTACCCTAAGGTTACCAATTAGGTCCTCATATGTGCCAATGCAATGATACAGATATGGCCAAAATAACAGGTCAACCTTATTTTTGGTGATAGTGTCTTAATCATTTTGTTAGAATAACAACCTACAATTTAATGATAATATTGGTTGTCAAGCATTTGGAGTCCAATTACTGCGGGCTTCATAAAAACTGAGCAAAAATGTAGGAACAATTTAATTAAACTGCGAAAAAACACAATGACCGATCCAGGGGTGGGGGTTGTAGGGGTCATGCCCCCCTCCCCTCCCCCTGGGAGATATTTTTTTTAATTTTCGTAGGAGTTCCCTTGAATTCAAAACTATCTGTATTGCGTTAATGGATATGATTATTTTTTATATATAAAAACAATATTTATGTATTGTACTTCCTTAAACTTTGTTGCTAAAATTACTACTTTTAACTGAGGACTGGACCAAGAACACAATAAAATAAAATTAGGTGGTGCAACAATAAAATAAAATTAGGTGGTGCAACAGTCCGTTGAGAATTGAGGCCTAGTGAATTACGACTCTTAACCATTCCTGTGCGATTAATGTTGTCAGGAAGGGACCTACAGTTTTAAGCCGAATCCAAACGGCTAATTGAGAAAGCACTTTTCATGGCAAGAATTACTCTTGGAGAATTTGTCAATTCCTCGCAAGAGGCAGTAACCGTTAAAAAAAAGGGATCGAACCCAAGACCTCTAGCATGACAGTCCAATGCACTTTTTTTTTTTTTTTAATTCATTTTTATTAATTAATCTTAAAGCTAGACAAAAATTCATAAAACTAGCCTAATTAACCATAACTTACAACTAGCTTACTGGTCCCATACGGACAACTTAATAAAATGTTAAATTGACTTTAAATTCTTGAAATTATAAGCCTTCAATTTTATCTTATTTTTTTTTTTGACGCACATAAACAAATTTTTTGGTTAAAAATCCAAAATTCTAATTTTTTCAAAAATGAAGCGATAATTTTTTTTTTAACTTTTACGATTTTTTTCATAATTTGGCTTCTTTCTACAAGAAAAACATATTTTTACATTGCTCCAGAAGGGAACCCCTAATAAAACCGTTACTTTGTTCTTAAGTTTTCTCAAGAACTAATGAACCGATTTTAATAATCTTGTCTTTCTGCGCAAGCTCTTGTCGATGATCAAATTGATCAAAAAAAAAAATGATGATAATTTTTGATTACCTATTTTTGATGTGATTACTTATTTTTCATGTACATTTCTAAATCTTAAAATCTCAGAAATATTTTTAAATAGACTTTTTGGGAGACAAAAGAAAGTTCTAGCGACCCAGTCGTGAATTTTATTTCTTTCAAAATAGATTTTCTGTTGAATACAAAAACTTTTAAGATCTTAAAAAATTAAAGAAATCTATTTTTTGAAGTGAATTTGCTTTGGATGCTCTAGAACTGAGATTAAAACACGAATTTCAAGAATATAAATGTTCCAAAAACAGAAACTTTTGTTAAACTAATAGCTAATGAAAAACATAATAAACATTTCATATCTATTAATATAAAAACTTTGAATCTCATGAGAACTGAAGTGAAAGGAGTTTCTAAAACGTGTAATTTGTAAGTGCCACACAAAAGTTTACTCCCAATTTATTTGTTTTTATTTAATTTTTAGAGAAATCATGTATACCCCTATTTTCCTCAATACAAGAACAAAACATTTTTCTCTCTACAATTTTTAAGTTTTTTTGAGTCCTTTAAAATCTAAAATTCAGAAAATTTTTCATATCATATTCGTTCTCATTTTCTGGGTTTTTGAATTTTTGTACCGTTCTTCGCATTATTAGAAATGGAAAGAAGAAAAGAATATATCATTTTTGTAAAAAAGCTACGTTTCAAAACAATTTCTTACATTTCTGCGTGAAAAGCACCAAAACCCTCTAAACTAATGTGTTTTAGCTCTTAAATATAACATATTTAAAAAATTGTCGAAATCTTGAAATGCATTCATATGTAGGGAGTCGTCCAAATTAAAAAGTAAGACCATACCTCGCTGGACAACAATGTTCTTAAATAATTTAATAACTAAGGTTGTCACTTTAGCCCTTCAAATTTTTAGATGTAAAGCTAAGATACACATTGTTATTTACATTTTGTCAGTTTCCTTTAAAGAACATTAAAGAACAATTTTAAACCCCCACCCCCCCTGATTAAAAGTCTGAATCCGCCCTTGGAAAAACAATACGTTTCGGCACTGCTTTACAATTCAAATCTGATTTTAAAATTAATGTACCCCGTCAGTTTTTTAAGATACTATTTTTTTAAAAACGAAAAAACACTTATATAAGGCTTTTTGAAGCTGTCTAAATTTATTAAGTTGCATTTTTTCGATAAAATCCGTGAATCAATATTCAGTTGAAATATTTATATTATTTAATATAATATTCAAAAAATCTTCATAAGTTGAAAGATTTCACCTGTCCTACAAAAATTTAAAAGAAACGCTTAACCATTTTTGCTAAAACGGTTTTCAACAGAAAAAGGCAAAAGTGTGAAAATTAAAAATTTTCCAATGATTTGTTTTTTTTTTGGAGTTGAGTACCACATTTGTCTGACAAGCCAAAATGAGTAAAAAGCCTTATGTCTACTCTCTTCAATTTAAGACTCAATGGAATAGTTCTAAAATGAAATTTAAGTCCAATTATTGAAAATAAAAATAATTCGCTTCAAATTGTCCATCGGCTTCAATTCTTGAGTCAGTTAAATATTGTATGGTTGTAAACCAAGGTCCTAACGCAAATAAACCATAATGTTGTCTGAGCTATTCTTGACAACGCCGCCGCCGCCCGTGGAATTGATTGATTTGGATTGTTTGCTAAGGACGATACTTTTGACATTTCCGTCAACTCGAAATTCGGTTATATCACACAACGAATGTGTAGACTCAATTTTTTTTCAAAATTGGAGTTCACGCTTTTAAAGTTGCGCTCACCTACTCCAAAATTCGGTAGAAACGAAGCATTAGAATTTTTTTGACAGGTCGGTCCTAGCTATCATTGCAAATGTTTGTAATTTAAACAAATTGTACTGATTGGAATCATTTATTTGAGTTTAGAGTTGATCGTTGAAACCAAAACTGATAAGGGTGAATATAAACAAAATGAAACGTCTTCATTGGAAGAATTATGCTAATCAAAAAATACTTGATGGGAAACAAAAATCTCCATCGATCAGATTTTTACATTGAATTCATATTTCTTTAATAATCTTAAATAAATGTTCACGATTGTCAAATTAGCACTACATTTTTCGAAATTTAAAAAACTGAGTATTATAGTTAACTAGCCGACCCGTGCTCGCGTTGCTTCGCAAATTGTAAACAACACATTCTTTTTGTGCTTATGGATTTTCTTCCGATGTTAGCCTTTCTTTTACCCATTTTATATTTCTATGCGATAAAAGAAAAACAACGAATTAAAGCTTGTTATGTACTCGTATTTAATAAAAAAAATCAAAAAACACTTTCTTACCGAAATTAACCGAAATTAAAACAAAACTTAAGTAAAATATTACGTAGTAAAGGCCAAGCCGCACGTGAAAACAAACAAAACCATTTCAATTTTTTAGTTGAAAACAGAACGAAATTTTTGTCTATTTTCTTCTTTTCTTTCTTTTATTCATACCTTGAAACGTTTTTTTGCAACCGAAAAATATAGTTTGCTTACCGCAAAAAAAACAAATTTGTGTTTTTAATGTTCGCATACATCTATAGGTATGCGTGTGTAAATATCCATAGACACATTTTTTATTCATCTGCTCATGTTCAGTGCAGTGCAACTGACTTAACCTACCCACATTTGTGTGCTCTTTTTATCGACGTCATTGTAAGTACCTTCTTCGAGTTATTTGTAAAGAAAATTTTAACTTAATTTCATTTTTATTGTTCGATACAAAATTGGTAATTCAAGCTATTATAATAGAACTTTTTTTATTTTTAAATTGGAAGAATTATAATTTATTCACTTCCTCGAACCAGAAAAATAAAAAATAAAGATCTAATTTTTCTTTAGATAAATCGGTATTTCATGTGCACGGCACTGTAGTTAATTAAATGTCCATAGTAACTTAAAAAAAAGAGCCCACAGTCCACACTGCTCAGCGATGTGACGATAGAATTAGAAAAACAAAAAAATAATGTGTGTGTGTAGGTTAGTTGATGAACTATACAATACAGACAAATTGAATATGTAATGTAGGTAGGTAGGTAAGAGAAAAAACGTAACTATTAAATGGAACACATATTAAGAGAGAAAGAGCATGGGAAGAAAAGAAAATTAAAAATGTTGGAATGATAATGAAATGAAACAAAGCAGCGACCTCGCGATTGTGATGGAATCTAATTTCCTGGATAAAATAAATTCAAAAAGTTTATAATTTTATAATTTGTTTTTATTTATTTCTCAGGTTGTATGTTTAACTTAGAAGTGATTTTAGGCTTAAAATTTGCGCAACAATATTGATTTTATGAAGCAATGCTAATCTTTGTCGATTATTGTATAGGTTTTAAGATATGAGTGGTTGTATAAGTCAACTAATGAAACAAAATGGACAAAAAATGTAAAATTAATAATATTTAAGTTTGACAAATAATTAATGAACAAAAATTAAAGCCATAAACACTCTCATAACAATATAGAAAATAATAAAATATATTTCAAATAAATCGGTTGACTACTTTCTGAGATCGTGCGTTACAAACTTTAATATGCGGTTTCGCTTTTATATAATAGTATAGATATACATAGATTGTAGCTTTTTTGTTGTAAATTAGCTGTGGGAAAAAAAAACTTTGTAGCTCGACGATTTAAAAAAAAAGTGGTATGTAGTGCTAGGTGTCTAACAAGTTAGCACTACACTTTTTCATTTTGTTAAAACTAAGTACGCAATTAGTTGACAATTATTTGTTGTAAATTAGTTGTGGAAACAAAAAAAATCTAAACATTTTTTTTACTTTCATTTAGTTGTTCTGAACATTTTTTTAAATGTTTGGACCTCTACGATCAAAATTTTAAAAGATATGGGCAAAATGTTAAAAAATTCTACATTTCCCCCAGTTCGTGTCCAAATTTTGTCCAAAACCATAAGCAAATATAGCTAAAGGCGAACAAAAACGAAAAAAATAATGTTTTATTTCACCAGTGCCCCCCTTTGAAAGAATTTAACATTTTAAGCCAAAGCTGTATTCATATTTTCAGCAAAGACCAAAAGGTATTTAAGATTCCTAAATAAACCCACAATAAAAAAAGTATTTGTATATGCTTAATCACTCAGATCAAATTGTTATTTACTTATGCTTTGGACACGAACTGGGGGAAATATGGTTTGAATTGGAACATTTTTTTAATGTTTGATTTCTTAAAAAGGGGAGCTAAAAAAATGTTTACAAAATTAAAAGACATCGAGATTATTTTTGAAAGTTTGATCAACAGCGTTAATAATAATTTATAAGCCAAGTTTTGTTCCCTGTACAGTACATGTGCTTTTTCATGTTTTTTTTAAAATGTAGGCTTAAAAAAAAACAAAATGGGGAGACGTATTTTACATTTTTGAAAAAAAATAAAAAAATCGGGGCAATATCTTATAAAATATACATTTCACGACTCTTAGTTTTTGGAACAATAGTTAGAACACTTTTTAGAACCTAAAAAAATATAAAAAGTTGGAATTTCGAAAAAGGAGAGAATTTTTTAAAATTTTGCCCATATCTTTTAAAATCTTGATCATTGAGGTCCAAAAATTAAAAAATTGTTCAGAACAACTAGAACAACTTGAAACAATTTTCAAAAAAGGGGGGGGCTAGGTCAAAAACAGTTTTTCGGGTCTAAAACCCTCATTTTTGGGTATTTTTCAAAAAAAAACTGTGGAACAATGCGGGACAACCTGGAACAACTTTACAAAATAGGAAAATCGAAAAAGGGGGGCTAACTTCAAGCACTCACTACATACCCCCTTTTTTAAGAAAATGAAAGTAAACAAAATTTTTTGAAATTTTTTCTTCCCACAACTAATTTTTAACAAAAAAGCTACAAATAATTGCATTGCTAAATTTTCGAATATCCTTGTTTTATGACTGGACTAACGGTGTCAAGTTAGCACTACATACCCCCTTTTAAAAAAAAAATGAAAGTAAAAACAATTTTTGGAATTTTTAACAAAAAGCTACTGTTAATTGCATTGCAAAATTTTCGGATATCCTTGTTTTATGTCTGGACTCACGGTGTCAACACCTTTTTATAAAAACCCCAACATTTTGAACACATATTTTTATTTTTTATATGGATCATTTAATTTCTAAGAAGTTGAAAATGTTTACTTCATAGAAATATTCTATTTCATTTTCGGGATTTTTGCTTTTCTTGGTTTTTGGTCTTCGGGATTTTGTATTTTCGGGGATATGGGATTATGGCTTTTCGGGAATCTGGGATTTCCGGATTTGGGGTTTTCGGTACTTTGAATTTTCAGGTTTATGGGTTCTTTCGTTTCAAAATTTTGAGATTGCGCCTTGAATGTCATTACTTAATCGCCCTAAGGGGACAGTTAGGTACAGCTATGTATTAGTAAAATTTTGATTTTTTTTTTTCCAAAAACAGGGGCGAACGCAGGTAAGGGTTTTAGGGGTTAAAACGTGAAACGCGAAGCTCGGTTACGAGCTGATTGCTTTAAACGCACTTTTTCAAACATTTCAGATTCCTACTCTTGCAATTTTGTGTGATATGTAGATTTTATTTATAGCTATAACATGCTCCTAACTGAATAAAGCTTTAGAAATTTTGTGTCCAAATAAGTCAAATTTTAACTTTAAAATGAGTAGTACCCGTTGCGTGACGGTTGGTGCTTAGGACTGTCAGGCCAAAGGTCTTGGGTTCAATTCCTGCCTGTGCCATCTACAAAGTTTACCTCACGCGTACTACCTTTTGCAAGAAATTGACAAATTTTCCAAGAGTTATTCTAGTCATGAAAAGTGCTTTCTCCAATTTGCCGTTCGGATGTGGCATAAAACTGTAGGTCCCCTACATTCCTGACAACATTACTCGCACACAGGAATGGTTGAGGGTTGTAAGTCACAGGCCCTAGTGTTCAACGCTCTATATAGTTGCGCCACCCAATTTGTTTATTTATTTTAACTTAAAAATGCTAAAGTTGTAAAGATATAAAACAAAAAGACACTTCTAAAAGTTTTCTTTAACCTGTACAAAAACCCGTTGTTTGCTTTTGTCCGTATGGCATTTCCTTAAACCGTCTAACTTTTAAAATTCATACCCCAACTAAATTAATTCCTCTTTGATATGCAAATCAGATGAAAATGGAAATGAAAATGAAAATGGTTCACAATCCACAACAATCCGAATCCACTATTATGTAGGAGCTCATGTTGCATGTTAAACGGATGGTGATTAAATCTGTCAGATAAGTTTGAAAACGAAACACAAAACGCATCGAAATGCATTCTTAAACAAAGAAAGAAAGAGAGAGAGAGAAGGAGGAAGCATGCAAAAGAATCTATCTGTGATATGTTTGCTTTTGGTTGTTGTACAATGTGCAGAATGCAGAGTGCAGACGTGCAATGCATCGATGCTTGAGTAATTTACTTCAACTTTGACTTGTCATCTGCATGCAGATTGCAGAATGTAAATATTATTTATTCCTTTTGCGGCAATGGTAGCGGTAGCGGTGCGGTATGGTAGCAGTGAAACACGAAGTGAATACATTTAGTCGATTGATTTAAATACAAATTAAAATGGTGAACTCTCCTGATGCCAAAATAAATGAGACAAGCGGGATAGGGAAGGGATACTGCATCGGCAGCGAAATGAGGAAGTGAATATAAGAACACATAAGGCACATATTGTACAGGGTGAGTCAAAAGTTTCTTCCTAATTTGAACTAAATGTATTCAATTCGTGTTTTTAATTTGTTTTCTTTTTTTGAAGGTTTTTTTTAAAACAAACTAGGGAGATTTACTAAAATGAACCAAAACGCTCTAAAGGGACCAAACTAATTGAACTTGAATCTATGAAAGTTATTATCACTATAAATCACGATTCATGACTGGCTCGTCCCTTTTGAAACACCCTTTATGAATGTGTGGATGAACAATTTTTGAACTTTGGAAATTCAGTGATGATGTTCGAAATTGGGCTCTTTGGTCATGCAAGGTTAAGGTGCAGTGAAAGAGAAATAAGAACCGGATGATTTTCACATCAGCTTTATACAAACGGATTTTGAAAATAAAAAAGAGGCTGGGATGCGACCCACACTTATAACTTCCCATCCCGTCTGTCGATTTGTCTTGCTTAAAAGTTTGTCTATATGTATCAATTTTTACCAAATTTGCGTACTATTTTTGGTAGGTTTTGTTTTTTTATGAAAAAAAGGACTGTTGGATTTTTATAAAAAAATTACTGAATATCAAAAACAATGAAAAGATATTTGAGTCGAAATTCAATGTTTACCAACTTTGAGTGATGTTTTTTTAGGTTTTTATTTTTTATAAAAAAAACTGTCAATTAGATTTTTCTCAAAATTTTATCAGATAACAAAAACATTATTTTTCGTTGCACAAAATTGTTTTGGAGATGAAATCATATTTTAGTCGTAAAATTTTCGAGGTGACAAATTTTTTCTTCAATTGGATTTTTTTCCAAAAATATACTTGTTTTGTATCACGTTACAATATATAATATACAATTTATTTCAAGTCTCTAGCGTCATTGTTCATGAGTTATTTAGGTTTAACCAAAATTTTCACCATTTTTTTAATCTGCTATGGTAAAAAAACCACCCACGCAATTTTCTTGAGAGCCCTTACTGCATCTTTCTGCCTTATTATCTGTATAACAAAATTTATTTGAAGTCGATATCTCTTCTGGTTCTTGTGCTATGGACGATGAAAAAAACGTCGCGAACGTACGGACGTATACGGTAAGAAGTTCAAGTTTAAATAAATCTATGGTAAAGCTGTCAAATGTCAAAGACAGTTAAAAACTGCACCATTTCCTAAAAATGAAAAGGTAAATTTTGAAGCATTTTAGTTTTTAAAATTGAAATTTTGAAATACAAAATATCCTCTTACTTTGTTATTTCTCGAAAAGTTGACTACAATTTAACATTGAAATCTTGTGATTAAAAAGTTAAGGTCTTTTTACTTGCGACATATAGGAACTATATGGCAAGTTTTGCATTCGTGCAAAATTTCGAACTCGAGATTTTAATCAAACATGACTTGGTTTCTTTTAATAAGAAAAACATATGTTTGTATTGCTCAGGAAAGGTACCGCTCATAGAACCGTTTTTTTGTTTTATAATTTTCTCAGCAACTTTTCAATCGATTTCAATATTTTTTTTTCTGAACGAGCTCTTATATTGCCTTAACAATATTTGATTATCAAAAGTGCAATTTTTTATTTTTTGGATTTTTAAAAAAATATTGAAATTTTTTTTTTCAAAATTCTATATCTCAAAAACGGGTGAAAATTTTTTTACGAAATTGAAATATAGAGCGTATATTTACAATCACTAAACAACTGCATACCAAAAATATTTTTAGAACAAAATTGAAAAATTGTATGTATAAAAAATTAATTTAAAAAAAACCGCTCTAACGATTTTCAAAAAAAAAATTTGAAAAATCAAGGGTTTTTTGATTTATAAAATGGCATTTAAATTTTTGAAGACCAACTTATTTTTCAGGTAAAATTTTGAATCTTAAATTAGTTTTTTTAAAATTTTTTTAACTGTATTAAATGTAACCCCCTCCCAAAAAATTGAAAAATGGAGGATTTTTCGACAAATCAAATGGCATATATATCTTTGAAGACAAACTTATTTTACAGGTATATTTTTAAATATTATATAGATACTTTTTTAAACAGACTCTTTGCATACAGGAGCAAAATCGTGCGACCCAGTCGTGCACTTTATTTCTTTGTGTCAAGTGAAAAATAAGGTTTACGGCATGTTAAACAAAAATTTAAGTCCCATCAAAAATACTAAGAAACTGAAATATTAACGTCGCGGATTTTTTGAAATTACAAAGATTAAATGTATGGATTGTATAATTTTCAAGTTTCTTTAAATGTCATTGTGGCTTAGTACAAAAAACTGTTATTTGCAATTCTTTAAGGACATATTATGGAAAGTATATAATTTCGGTCACATCCCAGTTTCTTTTTTAATATTTTAAATTCTCCCCTTTATATGATAATTTGAGGAATGAATTCAATTTCCATATGTGGATGCAAATTTAAGAAACAAACTAATCTGCATTATTGTTGTCGCTCGAAGATTTTATAATTTTTTTTTACAAAAACCTATGCAAATTCTGACACAAGAAACTATAAAAAAAAAAATGCGTAAAAAATTCCAAAATGCATCGTCCTCGTCGCTAGTGTCAGCTTCAGCTAAAAAAGCACAACACAACACGACTTCTCATTTGCATCACAATTTCTAAGTGCACTTTTTCCTCTTGATGTAAAGAAGGTCTGTAAAACTTCGTATCATTTCACCAGCAGCGAGTTGGTTTTTGATACAGATACCTACGGAAGTATAAAGTGTATAATGCACTTAAGATACGTTTTTCGTTTCCTCTGCGATCAAAATTTTGACATTTCCAAAAAAAAAAATTTCTTTTGCATTTTTGAGGTGTTTTTTGGCTTTAATATTAAAGAACAAAATTGAAACGAAAACCTTTAAAGATAATAACCCATACAAATTTAAAGGTATAAACATTACATTTTACATACAAAAGTTAAGTATTTTAATAAATTGACTAGCAGGCTTGTAAAAAATGCAATATTTTGGAAATGCAATCGTTATAAATCATTAATTGAATTAAACTTAAAGATTGCAGTCACCTTATTTCACCTAAAGATTGAGACTTCAAATTTTGCAAATATCAATCGTTTTACTTCAAGAAGACTGCAATCATTTGAGACTTCATGCATTCCTTACATTAACTTGAAGTCTTTTATTATTTTTAAGTCTTTTACACCAAAAAACTGTATACAACATCACTCTAAGTTTCAAGTTAGCAAAGGAACATTCACAGAGCAAAAAGTGATTGTCTGACGTTCAACACTTTTCATGGGGCAAAATAAACTGATTTATTTTTGAATTAAAGGATTAACCGGTAAAGTGTAATTTTATTCAGATTACTCGAAAACTTTTTTCATTGTAATTGATAAATTCGGAGAAAAACCTTCAAAACATTAAGTCGCAGCAGATTTAATCAAAAAATCTTATATGTGTAATAGGGTGTTTTTTTAACTTCGTGGGAAGTTTCGATGGATGTTGTGTTATGTTCAGTTCACCTTTAGGGCATCGGTCGATTGTGGTTTATTTGCATAGACCTGCGACTTCAAAAAACCTCATAGGAAAAAGTCCCCTGCGAGAGATAACCTTACCCCCAAATCGTTCATGCCAAATGTCAATGGTGGAGTTTGCTGTGTGGCACGTAGCGCCGGCCGTCTTGCTGAAAACCACATGTCGTCTAGGTCCATATGGTTCAATGTAGGCCATAAGAAATTAGTTATCATTACGTAGCGTTCGCTGTTGACGTTGACCGCCTCACTAACGTCGTTTTCAAAAAAGTACGCCGCCGGCCCAAATCCACGCCAAACGGTAACTTTTTGAGGATGCATTATCACCTGTTAAACCTAGCATGGGTTGGTGTCGTCCTTCACCCAAAAATGCGCTTCGTCACTGAAGATGATTTTTCGGCCAAAATTGGGGTCCTCTTCCAAACGATTCGAAGCCCAATCAGCGAACAAACGGCGTTGTCTATGGTCGTGAACTTTGAGCTCTTGGGTCAGTTGGATCTTGTACGGGTGTAGGCCCAAGTCCCGACGCAAAATTCGCCAAGTTAAAGTCTGCTAAAGGCCGAGTTCTTGTGCACGGCGAGGAATAGACTGCGTCGGGTTCTGCTTTCACAGACCGCATGCGATGTTCTCGGCCAATCCTGAGTTTTTTTTTTTGGCTGATTGTTTACTGAACTGGTCGTCTCAAATTTGGCCACCAAACGTTGAAGAGTCGGTTGTGAAGGGCCACCACCTCTACCGTAAATGCGTTGACGAACATTAATTTTGATAATTGAGTTTTATCATTTGAACGTGCTGTTCAATCGTGTAACTTGCCATGATGATTTGGCATAAACAACTTAATAATAAACAAAAGATTTGACAGATTATTGAATCAGTTTACTTAACTTCACAAGGAAACTTGGATTTTCTTTCAGATATTACCTCAATACACCTATTGGCTCAATACACCTAGAATTTTCTGATGTATTAAATGGTCTTCAGAATTTTAAACCCAATTACATTCCTGGTGTCGATGGCATTCCTATTCTTGTCTTAAAAAAATGCTTTAGTTCTGGGGCATGATTATGGGATTCGCGGGGAATCGTTTTGCTAGCTAGTTTGCCATTTTTCAATTATTGTTTTCACTTTCGCCTTCTTCGTTTTGAATTCGACCAATTAACGAATTCGAAGGCGAATTTGAAATGTCATAATGTTTGTCATAATGTCATAATGTTTGTCCGCTAGTTTTTTTTGGCGGATTCACAGGCGAAAGAGTGTTCATTATTATTGACTCTTCGATTTCGTAATTTCTTTCTTGATTGTAATTATAACTTTGGGATTCACTCTAATCTCCTTCAGTGGATTTCATCTTTTTAACTGATAGCGTACAAAAAGTAAAACTTGACAATCAAACCTCGAGATCTATTAAATGTACCTCAGGAGTTCCCCAGGGCAGTCATCTTGGCCCACTTTTATTTATAATCTTTATCGATGATATTTGCAAAAACCTAAAGTTCAGCCAATGTCTCATATATGCTGATGAGCTTAAATTATTTTTAAAAGTGAATTCCATTTATGATGGCTTTAATCTCCAAAAAAACCTCGATCATTTATTAAACAGGTGTTTGGTTAACTGTCTTAAATTTTAATGTCAAGAAATGTTTCGCTATCTCTGTCTCTAGGAAACTCTTGATCGTATGTCTCTTCAGAGAACTGTTACAGTTAAGGATTTGGGTGTTTCCTTTGATTCCAAGTTTACATTTGTTCGGATAGAATTGAGAAAGTTCAGAATCGTTTCACAAAATATGTGTTTTGCAAAATGCGCTGGATTTTTTGTCCAGATTCTCAAGCTCGACGTACATAATCTTCTGGGTCTGAAATCTCTTAATTCTCAAAGAACTATTCATGATATAATATTTGTGCGAGATATTTTATGTTACCTTCTGTCGTTTATTTGTATTTATGCCCCGATTAGACCATTGAGAGAAACATACCTTCTTTTTCAACCTAAGCATAGGACAAATTATGGAATGAATGAACCAGTTTCAAGGTCAATTAGGGAGTTCAACGAAGTAATAAGTCATATTGACATAGCATGGCCTAGAAACCTGAGCCTGTAGCTCGTAGATTAAACAAATAAATAAATAAATAAATTAGATGTCACCAAAACAAAATGGCCTTCACAAGGCACCAAAATCTACCCGCGCCAATTGAAAAACCCTTTATTTAAACCCATTGTGAGCGTTAGGAATACACGTATATGGAAGGATTTAAGAGGAGATACCGGTGAACATTGGTCTTAAAGTTCTGAATATCAAAATGGGATGGAAAAACAGAGTTAGTCAAAGCGTTTTACATTCTTGATGTGCGGTTTAAGAAAGAATCTCTATACTTGACAGTACGCCCGATATTAAGCTCAAGATAAAACTGATGAGCCTTTCAGGGACATGCAAGTATTACGGCTAAATTGTTTAAAGGGTGGAATTATACTGGCTTATTCGACAAAACATTATTTGTAAAAATATCGATAAAATAACAAAAGGCGTGAAAGATTGTGGCGTTGTTCAAGGGATGTAAATGTTTCGGTTATATCTCTATCGCCTATCATTTTCAAACTTATTTTTTGGATTCTATCCAAGAGATTTAAACTTATTTTTGGGGGCACCTTGCAAGATATGCGAGTTATATTCAACTTTGAAGGGTCGATCATTTCTTGAACAGTCAGAGAAATCCTTAGCACCTAGCAGCATTTTTGCAAATGTCGAATATGTGATCATTCCCTAAGTAAGTGCCACTCATGGATGGTGGCATCTGGGTGGGTTACGTTTTAACGACAGGCGACAGAATTGAGTTTTCGAATCATTCAATTTTACACGCTTATTAATTCCCTGTTGGACAATGCTCTCAAGATCGGAATTTGATGAGCTTAAGATACGCTGCCGTTGAAGTTCCTCATTCGAAAGACAAAGATGTGAATCAAGAAACGAATATGAAAATGTGAGGGTACTGTCGTTAGCGAAACAGTTTAATGGATTAGAAGTGGCAGACAAGAGATCGTTAATAAATATCAGGAAGAGAGTCGGAGACAAGACGGAGCCCTGTGGAACACCAGCATTTATTTTATGAATTTCAGACTTGAAACCATCCAATACAACTTATTTTAAATGGTTAGAAAGCTAGTTTCTAATCCAACGAAGAAGAGATTTATCAATACCAAAAGCCAAACTCTGTGGTACCCGTGGCATGATGGTTAGTGCGTTGGACTGTCATGCCAGAGGTCTTGGGTTCGATTCCTGCCTATGTCATCTAAAGTTTTTTTCACGGGTACTGCCTCTTGCGAGGAATTGACAAATTCTCCAAGAGTAATTCTTGTCATGAAAAAGTGCTTTCTCAAATTAGCCGTTCGGATTCGGCGTAAAATTGTAGGTCCTCTCCATCCCTGACAACAGTACTCGCACACAGGAATGGTTGAGAGTTGTAAGTCACTAGGCCCTAGTTCTCAACGGACTGTTGCACCACCCAATTTATTTAAAAGCCAAACTCTATCAAATGCGTTAAATAATCTCACTTTCTCCAAAACCATGTAAAGATTTGTTCCAATGTTCGGTTAGATAAACCATCAAATCACTGGTGCACATATTGCATCGAAAGCCGGTCATTAAGAAGCTTTCGCCCTTCGAGATATTTCTTAAGCTGATAACTAATCAGCGTTTCCATGACTTTGGAAAGAAGGGACGTGAGTGCTACTGTACGATAGTTGGAGAGGGAGAAGGAACAGGCTGGATAGATGCCGTTTTCCATCCGCTCAGAAAGAGAGACCTGTAGACCTGAAAAAGCTTATGCAGTGATTTTGCCAGCGATGAAGAACACCTCTTCAGATCATAAGGGGGGATACTATACGGGCCAGCAGATTTGTGAATGTCAAGGTCTTTCAGTACTCTTGCAACCGCACGAGTGCGAAAGAAGATTCGTCGCATAAAATCGTCTACGCTCTACTAAGAATAGTAGGACTCATGACACTCTCTGTTGCAAGAAAATTGGCTTTATCAATCGAGCTTACTTATGGAGTGCCATTATAGACGTGCGTTGGAACCGAGAATGAAGTGGTGTTTCGTAAATTTTTTATAAATGAGCAGACATTTTTACTACCTTTGAGACATTGTAGTATTTTTTTGAACTTATTGCGGTTTTCCTCAGTGGGTTCGGCTTTATAGCAACGGAAACTCACATCTTTGATTCTTGTAACCTCTTAACAGCTCGAATCAAACCATGAGGTCTCTTTTTTTACTCTAAATAAATAAATAAATTAGGTGGCGCAACAGTCCATGAAGAACCAGGGCCTAGTGACTTACAACTCTCAACCATTCCTGTGTGCGAGTAATGTTGTCAGAGATGGAAGGAACCTACCGTTTATATGCCGAATCCGAACGGCTAATTTGAGAAAGCACTTTTCATGACAAGAATTACTCTTGGAGGATTTGTCAATTCCTCGCAAGAGGCAGTACCCGTGAAAAAAGTTAGGTGGCACAGGCAGGGATTGAACCCAAGACCCCTTGCATGACAGTCCAACGCACTAACCATCACGCTACGGGTACTACGCTTTTTTTACTCTATTCGGGATAAAATTTCTCATTCCACAAAGAATTAAATTTGTAACTATCGAGAAAGCATAGCGACCAGTTAAAGTTCCTGAAGAATTCATTGAGACCGTCCCATTTGGTTTTCCATGTTTCCAAACGGTTTTCATAGGTGTTTTCTATTTAACTGGGTTTTTTGACATGATAAATTCGCAAATACGATACAATGGTCTCTTTTTTCTTTAAGCAGCCCAATTCTAAATTTTCGTCAAAATTCGGGTTCGATGATTTGAACCTTTTGAAAGGTTTCTCATTTTGTATCTGGTTATTTTTTTAAAAATGTTGTTAACCCGTTTTTTTAAAGCCCTTTAAAATGAGCGGTTCGTTGTGAATATCGGACAACTTTTTGACGGTTTAGTAATTTTCAAGAAATAAGCTATACTTTCCTCCATATTTTTGATAAAGGTCTCGTTTTAAAAGTTCATGCCACTACGAAGAAGCTTTGACATTAAAGAATAATTAGATTTATTTCACCATTGAAAAACTACATAAATTGACCAGTAGCAAACTCCAACTTTTATCAACTTGATAAATTGCATTTTAATACGGTTGCAGTTTAAACTTCCAACCCAACCAAGAAGAGAACTAAGATATCAGCGAAGACGTTGTCTTTGTCGTCACACTACAATGGCGTATAATGATTAATTTTCTATTGGGATTGGTAACTTATTTCAAAGCGGTTTTTATCCATGCATGCAAATTGATTTGCTTTTGCCATGAAACGGTTCATATACAATCTCAAGTGTTTGCCAAAAATCAATTTCAATATAATCTTTACAATGCATCTAAAGCTCCCAATCCATTCTATATACCAACCGCCACGCCATCCATGCCATTGCTATTCATCGCCACCAAAGTTCTCTAAATAATATTGAAACGCACCATAAGAATAAGAACAGGATTCAATCTCTAGAGGATGTTTTCTTTTCCTAAATTCAGCTCTATACGGTATGAATGTGATACCTAGCATTTTCGTCTTTTGAAATGTTGAATCTGTCGCTGTACCTTATACCACGCCCGCCATGCCATGCCACCGACACGACTACGAACGCTTCTACCACCACCGCACCGCCACCGGATCTATCAGATGGAATTTACAAATTGCAGTTCAAATAGCATGAGCGGATTGTATAAAAGATATGTGTGCTGCTGTTGCCGTTGGGTTGGTTTAGGAGTACTCGCAAGAGCAACGATTTCTTCGAGTGTAAATCGAGGGTTTCGCACCCGCCACTACCACTGCCACCGTCATAGCTGCAAACTGTACAGATACACTACACTAAAGGACGTCACGACAACGAACGTGAGAAGAGTAAGTAAAGGAAGAAGGATGTTCATGAGTTGAGAGTTATTTTGTTCCAATTCAATAACTAATGGCATCGCAGTGTTGCTCGATCCTGGCCTAGCACATCAGTATAGGATCATGGATAGGAGCTAGGTGGTATGAGATAGATAGTCGAACTTCAAGAATAGTGTTTGTACAGCTTTTCAATGTGATTTGTGTCTTCTGGCGGAAAATGATATCCTCTGGAAAATGTTTTTCTTATTTTACAAAGAATATACCAACAACAAGTAAAACTTTAGTTGGAGCTAGGAGGAGAAGATGGGTATTGGGAAGGTAGGTATACAAATTCAGAACAGTTATTGAATTCGAAATCATTCTCAGTTCTATATCTGAAATGAGGAGTCACACTTTGTTCTGACGATGAACTTGGGAGATGGACAGGACATTTGAGCTGAATTGGGCTGGGCAGAGAATTTGCCATTCGGACATGGACAGAACATATAGTGAGCTAAATATTTGGTAGACATATTGATTAATGGATGGACAACGAAGGAGACTCTTCGCCTATGGACAAGATATACAAAAAGGACGAAGACAAAAAGGACTAGGTGTATATGATTTTGATTCAAGAGGTGTTTCTGTTTCTGTTCGTTTTGAGAAAGGTTCATTGAATCATTGTCATTGAATTATTTACTTTTTGTGCATCATGAGATAATTATTTAGAATGTATTTTTTGTTGTTGTTGTTGTTCTTTAATTTAAAAGGTTATCACTTTTTTATAATCTAAGCACGTTTTATGCTTTTGGGTAGGACGAACAAATAATTTTTGTTTGAGCTTGTTATTTATGATAGCATCAATATTGAAATTATTACGCTTTGTTTGATTTGTTTATATTATTCGAAATATCGACACCTCCATAAAATGTCTACTTCTTTCTTTGATACAAAGAAAACAAATATAATATTAAAAAAAATCCAGTGTCATATGTATGTTCCCAGTGAACTCTTCACCAAGTCAACGGATTTCGATGAAAGTTGGCATTTTATGTGTAATTTGGTCTAACTTGAGATATAGGATAGTTTATATTTCGATTAATGGTCTTAATAATTTATAATTAACAATAAACTGGATTGTCAATGTTGATGTTTGTTATTAATCGTAAGTTTCATAAGTCCCGAACAGATGGCGTCTTAAATCAGATTTTTTACAGAAAACCGACAAACGTTGTGTTGTCATATAAATAATTTCTAGAGAATATTTTGCTAGAAATAAATAACTTATTGTAAGTGTGTAAGGATGTGGTATATAAGTGGGAGAGGTATAGAGCACTGTAAAAGGTGATAAAATATTAAAATAAAAATTAAATCACTAAACAAATTTTTTTAATTTATTAAAATTAATTCTTTAAAATTATATACATATCGCTAATTTATGACTGTACTACAAAAGAACAATATCAATCCCTTAATGCAACAGAGTGAACAATATTTTGTGTGATCCCTTCTTTCACCAATACAAACAAACTGGATGGTTTGCCCAGTTGAGAGCACGCCACGTATAATTGTCCGTGTGAAAAACATGAAGTGCTCAAATGTAAGCAGCAGACAATCATCGTTTGGCCTTGAGACTTATTGATAGTTATTGCAAATGCCAATAATTGGAAATTGAAGGCGTTTGAATTGAATTGGCACATTTGTGGGCAAAATAGGGATTCGTGGTAATAATATATTTTCACCTCGGAATTTGCCATTTAGAATTATGGCTTGGATAACATTTTTAATTACTAATCGCGTGCCGTTGCACAACCGTGGTGGGTTTAAATGACGAAAAAAAATTACCGGAGATCTAACCTTCAGTTGTAAATTTTGCGGTGGCATGCCTGGTAAATCTAATGAGTTCAAAAACTCAGTTGGATAATTTACAGCTTCGGTTCCATCACAAACTGTATCAATAGATTTGTATGATCCCAAGTCTCCTGGTAACAAATGTTGTATCTTAAGATTTAATTTGTTGACATCCACATTTTTTGCTGCTAAAATTGCTCTTTCTGCCAGCCACTCATGATTTGTATATTGTCTGTGTTCATCGGGAAATATTTGGTCAATGAGAGCATCTTGTGAACCAATAAACGTGCAGAAATCGACCGGTAATTTTATGCATCCAGTTTCATCTGAAGTGACTTTTCCGTGTCCTATATCTAACAGTTGTTTCAGCGGATGGATCTTGAAGCATTTGAACACGCACATTTACTTTCAGTTGTACTCTTTCAACATTACGCCGCAGTGGCGATGATTTTAAGCACTCGTTGATCTCATCAGCGTACGTGGAACGCGGATTAACGGGAAGTGTTTGTCTGAAATCACCTGAAAGGAGTAATCGAGTGCCGGCAAATAGTGTGTCGCTGTTTTTTATATCTTTTTTAATGTCCTCTTCAACGCCTCAAGCGAATGTTTGTGTGCCGTAGTGCATTCATCTACCTCCATCCAATAAATTTGCCGCAACAGCCAATGCGATACCATTATTTGATCGTATTTTAGCAAGAATTAGCGAAATAAGGAATGTTTTGCCAGTTCCACCTGGTGCATCCACCTTGTCCTGCGGAAACTGCGAGCATGATGTGGTCAAAAATGGTTCTTTGTTCATCATTTATTAGTGGGACATTGCGAGCAACAATCGCTGCCATTTCTACAGTTTTGTATTGTAGTTCACGATTCAATTCAGTGTCTATTAAATCAGATGCATTTCGGTGAATGCATACCGAATTGACTGAGTGGTAAGTTGGCACTGATAATGCAAAGATCCTCAATAGCAATCAATGCTTCATTGTACATAGCGTCACTGAATACTATCGTAAGATCGTTGCACCGTATACGATGTTGATGCAATTAAACCATAACACTTAGGAATATAAAAAATAGATAAAAACCTATTCTCAGACCTACCGAATGTATATGCAAAATTTCATTGAAATGGGTTAAGCCGTTTCGGAGGAATATGGCCACTAACACTGTGACAGGAATATTTTATATATATAGAAGAGATTACTGAATATCGAAAACAATAAACAAAGTTTGAAGCCAATATTTGTAATTTTTGAATAGCTATTTGAGTCGAAAGTAAATTTTTACCAAGTTTTAGTATTGTTTTTTGTGTAGGTTTTTATTTTTTGAAAAAAAAAACTGTCAATTCGATTTTTCTCAAAATTTTCCTTATGTTGAAAACAATATTTTTTATAAGTTAAAATTAGTTAGAAGCCTTTATCTCAAATTTTTGAAAAGATATTTGAGTCGAAAATCAATTTTTACCAACTTTTATTTTTTTTTTTTTTAGGTTTTTATTTTTTGTAAGAAAACTGTCAATTCAATGTTTCTTAAAATGTTATCGAATTTTGAAAACAACGTTTCTTATAAGATAAAATGAGCGAAGATTTAATCTCAAGTTTTTGAAAAGATATTTGAGTCGAAATTCAATATTTACCAACTTTGAGTAATGTTTTTTTTTTTAAATTTTTATTTTTTATAAAAAAAAACTGTCAATTAGAATTTTCTCAAAATTTTATCAGGTGTCAAAAACATTATTCTTCGTTGCACAAAATTGTTTTGGAGATGAAATCATATTTTGGTCGTAAAATTTTCGAGGTGACAATTTTTTTTCAGTTTTTTTGATTTATAAAAAAAACCGTTAATTGTATTTTTTTCCAAAAATATAATTGTTTTGTATCACGTTACAATATATAATATAAAGTTTAATTCAAGTCTCTAGCGTCAATGGTTCATGAGATATTTAGGTTTAACCAAAATTTTAAACTGCTATGTTAAAAAAGCCACCCACGCAATTTTCTTGAGAGCCCTTTCTGCCTTATTATCTGTATAATAAAATGTATTTGAAGTTGATATCTGGACGACGAAAAAACGTCGCGAACGTACGTGCACAGGCACGCACAGACATCTTTCTAAAAATCTTTTATTTCGACTCTAGGGACCTTGAAACGTCGAGAAATGTCAAAATTTTCAATTTTACAAATCGGACCCATTACAATATCTTCCTATGGGAAGTTAATAAGTACAAATAATGGAAATGAAATAGATTTTGTATGAGTATGTAACTCGTATTTTAAAATAATTGCAAACAATCAGATTTAATTTTAAAGACAGACGAAACTAAGAGTTTTTACATCCAGATTCTCGGATTCATGTGCAGGTTGTCACAACATAGTCATCTGAACTTAATAGCCATTTTAATTGAGATTGGGGTATTAAATAATATCCGAACTCAAAAAAAAATTTGTCACCTCAAAAATTTTACGAATATAAAATGATTTTATCTCCAAAACAATTTTGTGCAACGAACAATAACGTTTTTGACATCTGGTAAAATTTTGAGAAAAATCGAATTGACAATTTTTTTTTATAAAAAATAAAAACCTAAAAAAAAATGAATAAAAGTTAGTAAAAATTGATTTTCAACTCAAATAACTTTTCAATACTATGAGACACTGGCTTTAAACTAATTTAATCTTATGAGAAAAAATATTGTTTACAACATTCAGTAAAATTTTGGAAACAATCGAATTGCCAGTTTTTTTTACAAAAAATAAAAACCTAAAACAAATTAATTAAAATTGGTAAAAATTGATTTTCGACTCTATTATTTTTTCAAAAATTTAAGATGTAAGCTTCAAATTAATTTTATTTTACAAAAAATATTGTTTTCAACATTCAGTAATTTTTTGATAAAAATCTAACCGTCCTTTTTTTTCATAAAAAATTAAAATCTACAAAAAATAGTACGCAAAATTGGTAAAATTCAGGGGCGAACACAGGGGGTGGTTTGGGGGTTACCCCCATCCCTGACAACAGTACTCGTACATAGGAATAGTTGAGAGTTTTAAGTCACTAGGACATAGTTCTCAACGGACTGTTGCGCCTCCCAATTTATTTTATTTTAATATGAAACACCGAAAAATTGTTCGATTCATCTCTGCGTTTCTGCATTTAAACATACCTTAATGTAAGGCACAAAACAAATATGTCTTTGGTCTAAAGGTTCGGAACGCATGCAAAATGCTTACTTCTAGCATTTTCTTTTACTTTTAAGAAATGCTATACTTAGTAGTATATAGTAGTACCCGTGGCATGATGGTTAGTGCGTTGGACTTCTAGTTTTTAAGTAGTTTATAGGTAGAATAGGTAGTTTTAGTTAGCTTTAAGTTTTATATTAAGGACCTTATTTTAAGTAGTTTTTAAGTAAAAATAAAAAAAGGATATTGATATTAGTTTTTTTGAAATTTTCTAATGAATAAAAAAAAAAAAAAAATTAAATGGAATTGAAATTTAATAGATCGTAGGGCCGAAAGGCATTAGCATTAAGTATTATTGTTTAACTTAGAGTGTCTGTATGGGACCAGTAAGTTAGTTGTAAGTTATGGTTAATTAGGCTAGTTTTATGAATTTTTGTCTAGCTTTAAGATAGTCTTAACAATGAATTAATAAAAATGAATAAAAAAAAAAAAAAAAAAGTGCGTTGGACTGTCATGCGAGAGGTATTGGGTTCGATCCCTGCCTGTGCCACCTTAATTTTAAAAAAAAATAAAAATAAACGGGTACTGCCTCTTGCGAGGAATTGACAAATTCTCCAAGAGTAATGCTTGTCATGAAAAAGTGCTTTCTCAAAATTAGCCGTTCGGATTCGGCATAAAACTGTAGGTCCCCTCCATCCCTGACAACAGTACTCGCACACAGGAATGGTTGAGAGTTGTAAGTCACTAGGCCCTGGTTCTCTACGGACTGTTGCGCCACCTAATTTTATTTATTTATACTTAAATTGGTAAAAATTGGGTAACGACTAAAAATCTCGTTAACAAAAATAGATTTTGAAATCATGCTATTTCCTCATGTGCAAAATATTGTTGGTTATTTTAAAATATTTAAGAATAATTTAACTGATAACTTTTTTTAACAAAACACGAAAACCAACGAACGAAAGACAAATCGACGGACGGGATGGGAAGTTATCAGTGTGGGTCGCATCCCAGCCTCTTTTTTTGGAGATACAATCATTTTTTGTTCGTAAAATAACGGGTGATTTTTTAAGAGCTTGAGAACTTTTTTTAAAAAAACGCATAAAATTTGCAAAATCTCATCGATTCTTTATTTGAAACGTTAGATTGGTCCATGACATTTACTTTTTGAAGATAATTTCATTTTAATGTTGACCGCGGCTGCGTCTTAGGTGGTCCATTCGGAAAGTCCAATTTTGGGTAACTTTTTCGAGCATTTCGGCCGGAATAGCCCGAATTTCTTCGGAAATGTTGTCTTCCAAAGCTGGAATAGTTGCTGGCTTATTTGTGTAGGCTTTAGATTTGACGTAGCCCCACAAAAAATAGTCTAAAGGAGTCAAATCGCATGATCTTGGTGGCCAACTTACCGGTCCATTCCTTGAGATGAATTGTTCTCCGAAGTTTGCCCTCAAAATGGCCATAGAATCGAGAGCTGTGTGGCATGTAGCGCCATCTTGTTGAAACCACATGTCAACCAAGTTCAGTTCTTTCCATTTTTGGCAACAAAAATTTGTTAGCATTGAACGATAGCGATCGCCATTCACCGTAACGTTGCGTCCAACAGCATCTTTGAAAAAATACGGTCCAATGATTCCACCAGCGTACAAACCACACCAAACAGTGCATTTTTCGGGATGCATGGGCAGTTCTTGAACGGCTTCTGGTTGCTCTTCACTCCAAATGCGGCAATTTTGCTTATTTACGTAGCCATTCAACCAGAAATGAGCCTCATCGCTGAACAAAATTTTCAAACAAACACATTTCGAACCGAACACTGATTTTGGTAATAAAATTTAATGATTTGCAAGCGTTGCTCGTTAGTAAGTCTATTCATGATGAAATGTCAAAGCATACTGAGCATCTTTCTCTTTGACACCATGTCTGAAATCCCGCGTGATCTGTCAAATACTAATGCATGAAAATCCTAACCTCAAAAAAATCACCCATTATTAGAGGTGACAAATATTTTTGTCAATTTTTTTTTATTTATAAAAAGAACAGTTAATTGGATTTTTTTTCCAAAAATATATTTATTTGGTATCGCGTTACAATATATAATATAAAATTTAATTCAAGTCTCTAGCGTTATTGGTTCGTGAAGATATTTAGGGTTAACCAAAATGTTCACCTCTTTTTTAAATTGCTATGGTAAAAAAAAAACACCACGCAATTTTTTTGAAAATCCTTTCTGCATCTGCATTATTATCGGTATAACAAAATTTATTTGAAGTCGATATCTATACTGGTTCTTGAGCTATGGACGACTAAAAATCTTTTATATAAATAAAAAGGTGTTTAAAGTTTCATCGCAACTATGAGAGTTGTTGTTATATTGAAAGCTGTCAGTTATTATGGAACAGTTAAGGTTGAGCTCGTTACATTAAAAATTACTGCAGCTGGATAAAAGGGAATCTGGGAAAGAAATTTTTCTATATAATCTAACATTTTTTACACATAAACTTGGCCTACCAACATTATAACGTACCTATTCACTCGGTGCGCAAATGTACACTTTCTTCAATAACTGCGGTACTCATCCGATCTAAGTTTGCGTTTAGCGAAATATCGCTAAAAAATATCAAAATACTGTAGGATTCATACCGTAACTAATTTACGAAATGATTAAAAGTAGAGGTGAGAGTACCAACTACCAAACCTAACGAAAACTTGCTTTATTCCAATCCAATATCAATTTTAGTACCTATTCAGTTGTAGTAAAAACCCATGTTAGTGGGCCTAAGTAAAAGTAATGGTTAATTTTGATTCTTTTCAAATTCTTTTCTTAACCTCTGAAGGGAATAGTTAGCTCCAACAGATGGCACAAAACACATCAATATTTGGAAAAAATTGTAAAAAGTATTTCAAGTTTTTCTGGGCGTATTCAGTTGAAGCGGAGGTATTTTGCTCGTTTAGCTTACCAGTCAAAATAACAATAATTATAAATTATTGAACTTGAACCGTGTCAAATGAACAACAATTCTGATGTAATGATTGAATTCATAATAACATTGATTCGAAGGTCGAAATAATGTATGTCAAACATCTGTATGTATGTATGTCAAAGTTCTGTCTCAACAAAATTCGACTTGAACAAAATTATGTATTTCAAAATTATGTTATGTTTCAAGGACGCATGGTACTGCTCACACCATCCGCTACTAATTATCACTGAAAACTTATTAAACTTATAATGTTAGCCTCAGACAGAATATTTCAAAATATACTTTTAAATGTAACTAATTACCCCTTCTGTGCTCGCAAATTATTATAAATGTCAAAGCTCGTTTCTCAAAAATTGTATAAAATAACCTTAATTATCTTTGAGATTTTAATAAATAACGCATAGTTAATAGTTTGAAAAAGAAAAATCGTTTCGATAATGTAAAAAAGTGCGCACTTTTGTCTTTACTATTAACAGCATTTTGTAATACAGAACTTTCAAATGACCTATCCTCCAAGAGTAATTCAAGCTCTTGGATCGCATGTGGTTTGTTAATATCAATCTTGTTGCCTGCGAAAGAACGACGTGAAATCTACTGTTTTAGATTTTACGTTACACGACGGATGATTCACGATATTTCTGAGCCAGCAATGAAGCCAATACACTGCGAAAACTCCTCTGGATAAGACGATTATGACGCCCGTAAAGTAGGCGAAACACACGGAACATATAACAAAATATACCATTTCAAACAAAATTTATCATTATGCGAGTGTTGAAAACGACTCGATGTACATATCCATATCCAACCATGGTGATTTTGAAAATAGCCTAAATGAATGACAGCCACTTTGACTGGTGTAGCTCCAACAATATGGCCGGCACCAAATGTCAAAGTTGGTAAATTTCTATTGAAAGATCTTTTCAATTGATTTTGAGTTATGTTCGTATAAAACATTACTAACTTTTGCTGCGTAATGAAAACGTCAAAACCGATTACCAAAACAATTTAAACTTTAATAAAGTGACAAAATGTTTTACTTTCAAAAATAAAAGCAACTTTAAAATCTATGTTGACACTCTCATCCAAGCTACTGTCAGTCTATATTAAACCCAAATATCACAAGATATACCTTGCGTTGTCGTTGTCGGCGTACATGGTATATGTAGATGGTACTTGGAACATCAGAAATTTCTGCATTGCGTATAGCGTGTCTATGAACATGAAGCTGAAGTGAAGCCATTTCAAAAATTAAAAAAAAAAAAACAGAAAACATTCTTCAATGCATAACAGAGGAAAATTTTCGTATGACAGCTTCTTGGGTTCCATTAACGGCACCTTGAGGAAATTTCTATAAAATTGAATTTAATGGAAGGAATCTGTTTTGACATGATTTCAAGTGAGCAAGGAAATATGTGCGCAATTCTGCATCTGCAACCATCCACATCCATATCCACAAACTTGGGAGATGGAATTTGGTTTAACTTTTCGCAACGATGACGACGACAACGACAACGCGACGCACGATGCGGAGACACAACGACTACGACAAGGACTTGGGCTATGGGAACGCTCTTACTTAACTACCTCAACATGACTGTAATTGTTCCTTCCTTGCGCCAGGGATTACCAATTAGATGGTGGTAAATCCGCATCTATGAACATATAGAGTGCATCTGGCAAGAGGATAGTATTCTTCGCAATTTTTCTTCCTTTTCTTTGAATGGCTCTGACTGCAGGGTTTGCCTGAAAAGCCACACAAAATCCATTTTAATGCGCTCAGGCGTCACCATCGTTCCTTGTACGTTGGATGGTAGATGTTATAGTGTAGTCTGTATAGTCTGTAGTGTCGTCACCTCTCTCAACAAGTGCGACTGAAATCATCTGGTTACCCCTATTAGCAGTGGGTTCACGAACTCTAGTGTACTATGTTGTAGGTACATTACATAGGTGCCTTACTTGCTCAGTGGTGCCTGGTGCCGCCTGATGGTGCTCTGCTATAGAAGTTGGTTCTTAAAATCTCTACGAAGCAACTTGGCCTCTCTCCGGATGATGCACATCCTGAAGAGTGTCACGAGATTTAAATTGGATGTTAGTGAACATCCTTTCAATGACTACGAGTATACGAGTGCCTACATATTTTGTCTATGAGGATTGAGGATATTTTCTTTTTATTTTGAATTCATTTCTTAATACAAAAATAAAGAAAACTCGCTTTCAATGGAAAGATTTCCATGGTTTTATTTTTATTTTTATTTTGTTGCTTCTTCTTTTGAGGAATTTAAATTCTAAAGAAGATTTTATCAGCATTTTAATAGGATAAGGTAATTAAGACACAAAAATGAATGAAAGGAAAAACCTAATTCTTTTCAGGTGTTAGGAATTTGCAAAAAAGAAAACGTATAGAAATAGAAACTGTTAAGAAAACGAACTGAATAGGTACCAAAAAGACAAAAACACAAAATAAATTCAAATGCGTGTCCTTGATGTAAGGGGGTTGGTGCGAGATGTTGCTTTCTATTCTATGTAGACTATTTTTAGTAATGACAAAAGGCGATTAGATTAGTTAAATTAGAGTCGGTTCAGTGCACTGTTCTGAATTCAACACAGAAAATATAGAGACATTTGAATTAAAACAAGAGAAATGTTTTGTTTTTCTTTTTTCAAATAGGCAAAAATCGTCTTAATTTTGTTTTCTTTAATTAGAAACGGATTTAGGTATCAGTTTAAGAAAATGATTAAACTGGATTCCCATGATTTTGTGTTTATTTTGAATATTACTAGTCCAGTCATTTAACTCGAAATAGGAGAACCATCAGAAAACGTATATTTTGACCTTTTTAAAGTTGTCTTAAAACCTGAATACATAAAGAAGGGTACATACGAGTTTTGATAACTGATAACTTCCCATCCCGTCTGTCGATTTGTCTTGATTAAAAGGTGTGTACGTTTTCGTGTTTTGTTATAAAAGTTGTCAGTTGAATTATTCTAAAAAAATTTTAAAATGTTTGCATATGATGAAATAGTTTGATTTAAAAAATCTATTTTAGCTAATGAGATTTTTAGTCGAAAACCAATTTTTACCAATTTTAAGTATTATTTTTTGTAGATTTTAATTTTTAATGAAAAACTGACTTTTGGATTTTTATAAAAAAAACTAGCAAACCCGGCGAACTCCGTTTCGCCACCAGATGGCTTCGTTTTTTGTAACATTTCGTTTGGGGATTAAAAGATGAAGATAAATTATTTTTTTTTGTTTTATATTTCAAAAGGAAAAATTTTATTTCATTTCACAACAGTAACGAATTCATTTTGATTACAAAAATGAAGTGTAAATTAGTTGAACTTCTCTAAGTAAAAAATGAAAGTGAATCCAAAGTAAATACTGAATCGAAGCGTTATATACTTGTCCGCAAATTATCCGTTTCATTGAAGTGCTCTTTGGTAAACCACCTTTTTTATGTTTTTGGTCTGACGTTAACACAAACAAAGCGGATGGTTTCCCAACTCGTGAACACGCAACGTATAGCTGCCCATGTGAAAAGCAATGATTTTCTAAATTTATTTCGCAAGCACTAAGCGATTGGCCTTGCGACTTGTTAATTGTCATTGCGAACGCAAGGCGAACCGGAAATTGCAATCGTTGGAAGTCAAACGGAAGATCAGTCGGAATCATTTGTATTCGGGGAATAAATTCATTTTCACCTGCGTACTTTCCGTTAATAATGGTTGCCCCAATCAAATTCGTCATAAGTCTTTTCACGGCAAATCGAGTACCGTTGCAAATTCGCGGTGGATTCAAATTACGAAATATCATAATAACTGAACCAACTTTTTGTTGCAAGTTATGTGGTGGAAATCCTGGTAACTCCAGAGAGTTCAAAAACTCCGTTGGACAATGAGCTTGCATTGCATCAACAATTTTCAACTTAAGCCCAGAATGTGCAGTACGACCGCCATCTAGAAGAGTTGCTGCAATTCCAGATGATGCTAACGCCAAAGCTATGAAATGAAATGACAAATGTTTTCCCTGTTCAAATGAAATGACAAATGTTTTCCTTGTTCCTCCAGGTGCGTCCAGGAAGAATAGACCACCAGTATCATTGTCCACCGCTTGCATTAATGTTTCGTATACTTGTTTTTGCTGTTCATTCAGCAACGGCACATTATTTTGAACGGATTCCTGAAATATATCAACATTGTATTGCAGCTCTGAATTTAATTCTTGGTTCAATGCATCGTGCATCGATCGATTTGGCGCAATCATTCTTACTTCAATCAGTAGCTTGTTTGCAATACAATCGGTTATTTGCATGTCGGGATTATTCGTTCGAATGCTCAAGCGATGTAAGATATCTTCACATAATGTCGTCTTTGTATTTGTTGCATAACTGAATTGGTTGTGAAGAGAAACATGTGGTGATGATAATTGCGAACAGCGTTCGTATTTGGTACGCATTTGATAAAACAACTGAATCCGCAAGTGTTAAATCTTGACATGCTTCTCGATATATTTGGCATTGGTGGCCATTCACAGTTTTCAAATGCGTAAATGATTTTGGTCCTCGTACATTTACCAACAGCAGTCGCAAATAAAAACATTCATAATTTCTAGGAAAACACCTGTGGCAAATCTGGAACTGCGGTTCCTTGTTTGCGACGTTGGAATTTCTTTGTTGATTGATTCCAAGTGTAATACTTTCAACGTACATCAGCGTCACTGCGAATGGATCTGCTTCACACATTGCAAAGAAGCTAGTCAATGTTGTCGATGGTGGTCTCTCAGCTCGTTGACAATAATCGCCACAGTGCTTCATTAGTACTGACGTATCTGCCCATTTGGAAGTTGCTGATTTCGTCATTCGCATTTTCGGATGCAATACCAAACACAGCCATGTCGCTGCCCTTTGTGACGTACTTGCACAAAAATTTTACTGATTTGGCCGAATGACAATTCTCAACGTTCGCATGTGTTTTGAAAATTTTAAATAGCAGCGTTCAATATGGTACAACGTATTCATTTCCGATCTCAATCTCTTGAGTTTGAACTTTAACTTTGATAGTTCGACCATTATTTTCTTTTGAACGCCGACGATAAACTGTATATCCATCGTTCCCTGTGACTGTTTCAGCAACTAACGGTCGCGGATATCATTTTGTGCACTTTCCATCAGCCATGGAAGGCGATAATGGATTTAATGCACCGCAGGGTCCATGCACCATCTATCTCGTCACAATGTCGTATAGATGGGGATCAGTGACTGGATCAGGAATTTCAGTTGATATGATCTCATCCACTTCATTTCAATGTAATTTGTTCAGCAACCAAATTAGGATATGAGCATGCGGTAGTCCACGCTTCTGCCATTTTACCGAGTACATATAACAACGTGTGTCACCAAAAACTCGATACTTAGTAAGCACATCCATCATAACCTTGAGTTTTTGCTGAAATACTCTGGCGGTTATGTCATGGCGATCTAGCGGTTTTTGGCCCGGGTCCAACTCACGTTCAATTTCCGTAAGCTTTGGTTTAGAATATAGGGCCCTTGAAACATCAAAAAATTTAAAAATTTTGAACTTCACAAATCGGAACTTTTACAATAGCTTTCTATGGGAAGCTAAACGGAGTTCACCGCTTTTCTGTTGAAATTTTTCCTGAATTTTGTCTCCTATAAACCTCACGGAGCTCGAGACCTTTCCAACGAATGCAATACCGTGGAAATCGGTTCGTGCGTTCTGAAGTTATAGCGTCAGGAAGGAAAACCCGACTTATTTTTATATAGTAGATTACCTACTGAATGTCGAAAACAATATTTTCTATGAGATAAAAATAGTTTGAAGCCAATATTTTTAAATTTTGAAAAAGATATTTGAGTCGAAAATAAATTTTTAGCAAGTTTTAGTAGGTATTGTTTTTTTTTAGGTGTTTATTTTTTGTAAAAAAAAACTATCACTTTAATTTTTCTCAAAATTTAACAGAATGTTGAAAACAATATTTTTTATGAGATAAAATTAGTCTTAAGCTAATAAATCAAAGTTTTGAAAAGATATTTCAATCGAAAATCAATTTTTACCAACTTTTAGTAATGTTTTTTTTTTTTTTAGGTTTTTATTTTTTTTTATAAGAAAACTGTTACGAGTAATTCGGTTTTTCTTAAAATTATTTTGGAGATAAAATCATTTTTTGTTCGTAAAATATTCGAATTGACAAATATTTTTTTCAGTTTTTTTTTTGATTTATTAAAAACCGTTAATTGAATTTGTTTCCAAAAATATACTAGTTTGGTATACGTTACAATATATAATTTAAAATTTAATTCAAGTCTCTAACATCTTTTCAAATTGCTATGGTAAAAAAACCACCCACTCCATTTTCTTGAGAGCCCTTTCTGCATCTTTCTGCATTATTATCTGTATAACAAAATTTATTTGAAGTCAATATCTCTACTGGTTCTTGAGCTATGGACGACGAAAAAAATGTCGCGAATGTACGGACGTACGAACGTATGTACGTACACAAGCACGCACATACATCCCTCTAAAAATCTTTTATTTCGACTCTAGGGACCTTGAAACGTCGAGAAATGTCAAAATTTTCAATTCGATAAATCGAACTGATTACAATAACTTCCTATGGGAAGTTAAAAATAGTAAAAAAGCTCTCTACATCATAAATTCTAATGGGAATTAATTGTGCATAGCTAAAGTATATTTTGTCTAGCTAGACATATTACATCAGTGGGACTTACATTCGTGTTCGTAACATAAACTATTTTGTGTCAGAATTGTTATTTTTGTAATGGGTGAGAATTCTTAGAGAAGAGAAAAAACATGTGGGTTTTTTTTGTATTGAATATAAACTGAGGATCAGGTTGACAGTTGGAGTTAAGCTATTAACCATTATTCTTATGATATTATTTTGTCGACAATAATTTGTGATCAGAATTTCATTTAATACAGCAATTAAATAAAAAATATTCATTTTCCTGTGTTATATGCAAGTTAATGATTCATTTATACCATACTTATGCAAATCTGGGTACCCGTATTGAAACACCAAAATAATCTTAGGACGCAGTAATTTTCAAGAATTAATAATTTATCAGCGGTAATGTCAAAAAGCCTAGATAAAAGCAGTCTTAGGACCATAAGTTTTTCTTTTTTTTAAACTTTGAAGCGGCTCAACACATTGAGATGACAACAACAAAACTTTTAACAATTTTCAAAACAAACAAAAACCGAATCAGTCTTTAATCGAAAATAGTGAAAATTGAAGCTATAGAATTACACTGGTCGGCCAGGTTTTCTTTCCTGGCAATCAAATTGCACTATTCCCATGGGTTTTGATGTCGTTAATTCAAATCCAAGTCTAAAATCACTATATCGCGTTCAGTTTTTAGATATTACTTTTTAAGTTCGAACAAATGAAGACTCATAACTTCTGTGAATGGCTTGGAACAAAATAAGACGCTAATATGATGTAAACTGTATCTGGAAGTCAAAGATTGGTACTTTTTTAAATAGTCTTACAATTTATTGTAAAGAACTATTTTTTCTACACCGTTTTTTAAATTTTAAAGAGTCGTTTTTTTTTTAAAACCTGAGGTGATGAAAAAATTAAAAGGGGAGATTAGAATTCAGCACAACGTAGTCCTTTTAAAAAGTATTGTTTTGTTTGTGAGACTGAACAAAATAATAATTTTCTTCCGACCAAAGTATTTATTGTTAAGCCCAACCACTAAGAAACACCAAATCAAGAAAACGTGCGATTCATCAGTACCTACTTATCTACAATTTTATTTTTATTTTATTATAACTTACCTACTTAGGTATAACAAAGTTTCACTCTTCATCTCCACCAAGACTTTATAAAAGCTTGAAATTCAAAATGATAAATAAATCCTTGAAAACTATAACAAATTCTCTCGCTAATTAAAAAACCAAATAAAGTTTTTTCCTTTTAAAGTTTTTCAAATACTAATCACAAAGTCTTTTGCTGCAATTTGAGTTGGCGGCTTGGTGTGGCGACCGGGCGGCGCGGCGCGGCGGAGCGGCAGCGGCGCCGCTGTTTGTTATTTATAAAAGTTTCCGTAAACACTTTGAAAACTTTCTCCTTTCGCGAATTTATGCTAATTTCATTTAAATATATATTTTGAATCCTTATTACAAACAAAAATAACTAACTAATAGGAAAAGTTGAAATATAATATGTATATGTAGCTAACCAATCAAAGTGTTTACCTTTCGACGACACCCATGACCTCGAAATCTTATGAACTTATTTTGCTCTTTTCAGAAATAGTGACAAAAAGTTGTCTTAGTTAAGAAAATAATTGAATTTACAAATAATATTTAATATTTGCTTGTCCTTAAAACCACAAAACCGACTTTGCAAAGAACTTTCTTCAAAAGATTAAACTAAAAATTAAAATTGAAAATAAAAATATAAATTCGAAGGAAGGAAGAGAGGAAGTTGCCCCCAAAGTCCTTCAAAACATAACTTTGAGACGTGAAATTCAGTGGAGAAAATAAAAATATAAAGGATGTGTTACACCTTCTGATGATGACATTCTTCCTCCTTTATTCTACGTCATGCATTTTATCAAGTTTATTTTTTCGGAACCGTCTTTGGTCGTCAAGTCGTCGTCAGTCGTTGCTCGGCGACTTCAGACAACACAGAGACAACGAAAAGAGGAAATTGTTACAAATTTACGACAAAGTTTGTTGTTGCTAAAGTAGATGAATATGCGATATAATATAATTTAGGTTGCCAATGATGCATTGTTGCACTATGCTGACACAGCTTTCAAGTTTGAGGGAGGATGTCTTGAGAGAGGAAGTAGATTTTCTTGGAAACTTTAAAAGGACCACTTTTGAAACAAGGGGAAATATAATTTGTATATACTCTACTCACTGCCATCACTATGAGAAACTCCTTCTCGTAATAGAAAATATCGTAATCCTTCCATAGTATACATTTTTGAAGCAGCTAAAGGGTCGACAACATTAAATTTACTCTTTGACATCTTTTGTCCGTCGACAGTCCAGTGGGAGTGAACAAATAGCTGCTGGGGTGGTTCCAAACCTGGGAAGTTAATTTTTTTGTTCATAAGTTTACAAAGTTTTATGTTTTGTTATATTTTTGAAAAGCTTACCAACAGCAATAAGAAATGCTGGCCAATATATGCCATGGAATTTGAGAATATCTTTTCCAATAACCTGAGTTGTAGGTGGCCAATTGTTTTGGAACTGAAATACATAATTTGAAGATTTAAATGAATTCAATACATGGGGATATAATATTGTAATATTCGGCTTGGTCCGATAATTAAAACTTATTCACACTTGTAAATAAAATACAAATTTTCTTTATTTAAATCGCTCTAAACTTATTTATTCACCACTTTCAATTACTACTTTTCGAACACAGTCTTTACTTTCAATTATTGCTCTTCAAACACAGTGTTTACTTATCACAGTTCACAATCAATAATGAACCGCTTCGCTTCCGAGCGCCTATTTATATACCTCAAATCGGTTCGAGAAACTACTATATTCTTTTAGGCGCTGAATGTTCTCGATGCTTAACGAAGCGAGTTCTCCTCTTAATCACTAGATGTTGCCCCTTTCGAGGTTCTTGTATGCGCTGAATTTTCTCGAATTGAGTTCTCCTCTTAGCCACTAGATGTTTCTCGATGCTTATAGAAGCGAGTTCTCCTCTTAATCACTAGATGCTTAACGAAGCGAGTTCTCCTCTTAGCCACTAGATGTTGCCCCTTATTCTAAATGTTTTATTCTACTATAACACGATATTAAAAGAGATAAAGAGTGTATACACATTACAATATAATAAATTAATTAGGTGGCGTAACAATTCGTAGATAAGCAGGTTATAGTGACTTTTTACTCTCAACCATTTATGTGTTGGAGCAGGAGGGGACCTACAGTTTTCAAGTCAAACAGCTAAAAAGAAAAATTAGATTCGTCAATTTTCCTCAAGGAACAGTATATCCGTGAACAAACTTCTATGTGGCACAGGCCGCTATTAAGCACAGACCTCTACCATGACAGGCCTACGCACTACCCATCACGCCTCGGAAGTTTATAAGCTACAACTGAGAATTTGATTGGCATTATATCGTCAAGATTAAGCAGGGCTAAATTTTAATACGAAAGAATGGAGATATCTTGAACTGGGAGTATTGGGGATGTCTTCATCTTTTTTGATGCTTGGTAGTGAGGCGAAAGTTGTTTGGCTTACAAGTGTCATATTTTATATTTGTGGTAAGTATTAAAATTGAAAATTATGAAAAAATAAATAAATTTAAAACACTTCCAGAAGCAATGTAGAATGGAATCAAACAGAAAAAAAAAACACAGAACAAATACTCTTCATATAGAGTTAACAACTTTTCATATGGAGTTGAGTGTAATCTGAGGTTAGGAACTTTGTTCGTTCGATTAAGCCGACACTTAGATTATAAGGACCCATTATGCTGATGGCAAGGATGACGACGACCGACGGCGATAATGATGGTTGTGTTGGCGACGACGAACGATGATAATGGCAGCTATGAGGAAGATAGTGGTGATGGCAAAAGGTTAGCAAAACTTATTTGCAATTCTTTTTGATACATTCGGTCATCTGTTTCCGCTTAACCATCCTTCTATTCAAGTTTGCATATTATGATTTGAAAGATGAAGCCGCTTAATCTCTCCCTACGGTAAATGTACGTCTTTACGTTTGGGAGGCAATTTACATGTCGGCCATACCTCAAGAACCGTCACTGATATCGACTTCAAATAAATGTTGTTTTCAGATAATAACATAAAAATATAAATTTAAATAAATTTGGTTTACCTCAAAAATCTCTCCAACCAATAAGGCTAGCGACTTCAATTAAAAAAATTGCGAAAACAAATTGATATTGACTCCACAATAATTGCGTCAAAAAATAAAATGTTTGACATCTTGTAAAATTTTGAGAAAAACCCAAACGGCAATTTTTGTATAAAAAATAAAAATCTACACAAAATTTTTACGAAATGATTTTTGACTCAAATATCTAGATAATGAATAAAGGTACTGACTTTAAAATTATAGTATTCTATACAAAATATTGTTGGTCGCATAATTCTTTTAGAAAAATCCAATCGTAATTTTTTTATAAGGAATAAAAATCCCCTCAAGGAATGCTACTAAAAACTAGTAAATATTGGTTTTCGACAAAAATAGCTGGGAAACAAAAATGGATATTGAAATCAAGCTTATTTAATCATAATTCAAAATAGTTTTGCTAACTTTTAGTTAAGCTTTGAGAAAATACCACGGACATTTTTTTATTACAAATTAGAAAAATTTATAAAAACCAACTAAAAATGGGTTTCGACTTAAGTATGATGAGAACTAAGAAAGATTTTTACTTCAAACTTTTTTTACCTATATCGCGACCTCGTTTTTTTACAACAAACGTTTTTAGAAACTGAACAAGATAATTATTATAAGTTTCAAAATTTTGCATACAATACTCCAATATTATATTTTATAACCAAAAAACCTTCATTCATTTCTTCGAAACATTTAGTTTGTCTGCTTTTTGTAAACAGCTAGAAGTTGTTTTTGTATTTCTTGCAAGCTATTTCAATTAAGGTATCCGACTCGTTCAATAAGGTATCTAAATATTCACATATCCAACACAAGATTGAACGCAGCCATTCCCTTTCTACACCAGAGACCATAGAATCACCGTCAAACATTAAACATGCCTTTCTCTTTCACCTTCCTCATCCCATACAAATTACGACCTTTTTTCGCCTATTTCAAAATCCTGCTAAGAAACAATCTCTACAACTCGCTCTGAGTTTTGTTTTAAGTTTTTTGTCCATCAAAAACTATACATTAAATTTAACTAAAAACCAACTTTAAAAAAAATATTTGAATCTAGCTTTTGATTTTAAAGAAATGCAAATATTTCCAAAGCGAGGTCTAATTACCTAAACCCCCAAATTTGAGGGTCTAATAAATCGAAGTTCTATAGCTAAGTGTACACGATTGCCAGATCTGCAAATATTGCCAGATCTGTCACTGAAAAATTTGTCTCGAATGGCTGACAATCGTGTACACACCAAATTAATTTGCAGACAAATGGTTTGGCTCCTAATTTGCAGACAAATATCTGCCAATTAATTTGTAGATATCTGGCAATCGTGTACACGCAAGCTGACAATCGTGTACACACCAAATTGATTTGCAGAAAAATTTGTTCATCAATCATTTTGAGGACAAATGAATTTGCAGATGTGGCAATCGTGTGTACACAAAATTCATTGGGAGATCACCAAATTTTTTTCATTTTCTGACGTTTCTGCAAACGTCTGACAATGAATAAATTTGCAGATGCCGTTTGAGGAACATTTGCAAATTTATTCATTGGCAGACAAATTTTCTGACTGATGCGATGTGTAACAATGAGCTGAAAATAAATTTGCAGATCCAAAATTTGATTTGGTGTGTACACGGTTGGCAGAAAATCTACAAATGTTTGCAAATCTATTGCTAGCTATTTGGCCAAATTAGTTTGTAGACATTGTCAGACAAATATTTGGCAACAGATTTGCAGAGGTTTGTAGATATCTGCAAACCGTGTACACACAAATTAAATTTTCAGCTCATTGTCAGCTCATTTTCACACATTATCAGACGTTTGCAGATCTGACAATGATTGTCAGACCTGGCAATCGTGTACACTAAGCTTATCTCATGACGCTTGAGATGATAAAAAAAATGGGTTTGTACTTGATGGACTTCAAAATTTTCAATTTTAGAAATTAAAACATTGTCCAGAAATTGTCCGTAAAAGTATTAAAATATAGAGTTTGACTAAAAAGAGGAAATAATTTTTAGAAAAAAGAAAGTCAGTAGACTTAGAAGTAATTTGATGCCATAGAAATATTGCTGTTAATATTTTGTAATATTTAAGGTTTGATTTAATTTCTCGAATATATCTTGACACAAAACAACTTGAAATTTTATTTTTGATTGCATATTCTTTTAAATTCTTTTAAGTTCCTTCAATACAAAAAAGTTGACTATAAAGTTAGTCAAGAAAAATCTTCTTAACTATCAAGTCAAGTCAACTTATGTCAAAATTACAGCTTATCATGTTTTTTCATTTAACTGACAGCTGAGCTTTATTAATTTACAATTTATTTATTTTCTTCCAAATTCCATTTAATGTTTAGGGTGAAACGGTTCCTAGTCAAATTGGAATATGAATAAGTAATATTTCTTTAAAATACAAAAGTCGTGATGGACTTGTGTCTTGCCTAAGAAGTGTTTTGTAAACAACAATGGTTTTTGGCACGATAAACTGAAGGTAGAGGTTTGCGAATTAAAAAAAACTTACTAGTTGCCTTGGTCAAAATTACGTTCAAGGAATGCAGTTGGCTGCAAATGAAGTATCTTATGATGCTTACCTGCCCATTGGTTTCATTGGACGCAACCAGAAGGACTGCAATAGTTCTAAGGCCAAGATTTAGTTTATAACTCAGATTTTTGTATTTTTAGATCTTTCCATTCTTTGGGGTTAGTATGTGTGATCTTTTTAAAGATAGCGACCCTATATATTATTCTTTTTTTTTTAAATTTCATTTGAAGTTTTTAGTTTTAACTGTATAAGATTTTGTTCTGAAAATATATCAGAAATACACCCCACTCATTCCAAGGGATAGCATATTTACTTTATTATTTTTTAAAAATATACTTTTCTTTGTCAGATTTTAAAAAATAAGTCATATTTTCGCTTGATTCAAAATATTCGATCAGTTTTGGAGATGAATTCGTTTAAATACCTTTAAACGGTGTACTTTCATTAGTACTTTCGGCCTTAGGCCACTCTTGGATTTTCAAAAATTCGATGGTATCCTAAAATATTGTCGGGTTTATCTTTAAGTAATCGGTTTTGGAATTTAAGTATCAACATATTGCAAAATTATTCATGATTTCTTACTTCAGAAAACTTTAAACGCGTTTATTTTAATTTTTTGCATTTTTAAGTTTGCCGTCATTTTTAAATGCCGGATGCATTGACTGTGGCCTCCATTTTGAAATGCTTCCCTTAAAAAAGGTTATTGTGAGTAGTCACTCTTAGATACACTGAAATCCCGTTTCTGTAATACCAACATATTTTGTAGTAGTTCTAAAAAAAACTACGTATATATAAAAGCCTATTATTTTTTGGCATCTAGAGTATCCTAAAGCCTTAAAAGATAATTCTATTACATTATTATGTAGGCTTTAAGCCGCCTCAAGGCATATCTCAAAATAACCATATTTAAAGTTTAATAAACTTTATAAATAACTTTTACAACGGCATAGTTTTAAAATACGACTTAAAATATTTAACGAACTCTTCCCTTATCCTAACTTGGTATACAATTTGGGATAGTTAGCAAGAAACTTCAAGTAAACAAACATATATTCTTATAGGCGGTCTCAATTGTACTTTCTAAAAGGTCATCTTTTTGTTCCTAAGTCATTTTTCAGTTAAAACAATCCTACACAAATAAGTTTTGACTTAAGATAAAACCAAAAACTAATTTGAATTATGACTCAATCACAATATTTGCTAGATTTTGACTTTAAATCCTTACCTTCTCATTTGGATATCCCGCCGAAGTCAAATAGTTGATCAGTGCATCCAGCCAAACGTAAACCGTTTGACTGTCATCGTCTGGAACTGGAATAGCCCAATGAACTCTATTAGATGGCCTCGATATGGAAACATCTGGTAGTGGTTCACTTAAATAATCCAATAGGATTTTCTCAAACTTAACAGGCCGAATACGCCCACCTTGTTTTACCCAGTAAAGAACATCTTCTTGTAATTTTGCCAAACTGAACATATAATTTGTCTCCTCAGTCCATTCGACGGGATGCCCTGACTCCAGAGAGCATTTGCTTCCATCTGGATTTGTTTTTAGCTGGCTGTCTGTGAGGAATGTTTCATCTGACACACAATACCAGCCGTTGTACTGAGATGAATGGATGTGACCTCGAGACTTCAGTTCATTCTTAAGGACAATAAATTAGTACATTGAGTTTCAAAAAGTAAAATTTTAAAAGAAACAAGGTTACCAACCCAAAAGTGTGCTACAGCCTTTTTATGACGATCTTCAGACGTCCTAATAAAGTCAGTATATTGGATTCCAGATTCATGGAACACTTTTCTGTAGCTCTGTGAAATGTCATCACAGTACTTAGCTACATTGACATTGTGAGTGGCAGCAGCTTGTTGGATCTTTGTCCCATGTTCATCGGTTCCAGTGCAGAAGTGTGTAGCTATTTGGGGATTCCTTAAGCGTTGATAGCGTACAATGGCATCAGCAATTACTGCTGAATACAGATGACCTATGTGGGGAGCTATTCAAAACAAATTTTTTGAGTTATATTCGTGATTCCTAGCCGGCAATAAACAAGTTGAGGAAACTTACACGCATTTACATAGAAAATTGGAGTTGTCACGTAAATTGAATCACTGGCTCTTGTAGAGAAACTATTCAGTTGCAGGAATTTCTTCAGAAACATGTTTATTTCATTCAGATTCTTTATTTAATTTAATAAAATAAATAATATTAAGCATACAAAAATTAAGAAACGACGTTACGTGTTGTCATTTCATGAAACACGAGTGACAGCGGGTTGACAGGTCTGTCAAAATAACAGCTGTGCATTTAACTTTTGTGGTTATGCGCTCGAAATGGTAGGTGGCGGTAAGAACGGTTGATAGAATTTTAGAAAAAATATATTTTTCTGTTTCTGTTAGTCTATTTTGAAATGTTATGGTTTTTGAATAATAAAAACGAATATTTTGAAACAGTTGTCCAGTTTATGTTTCTAAGATATCAGAATTTGATTTAAATCTAAAGAAGCAACTGATTAAAGTGAAATTTTTGAAGACGCGGTCTTAGAAGAAAAACCTTACGTTTGAAATCGAAACTGCTTTCGTTTAAATTAGACATTCTTTAGAAGGCTAGGAACAGCTTCATTTCAGACATAAGAGGTAAGATAAGGGATGAGTATTTCTCAAGTTGCGAGAATTACGTCGTTTTCAATTGGCAATCTAGAAGTGAAAAAAAGCATTCTGAATGCGTTCAATTGGGCAAAAGTGACAGTTCTGATTCTGAAAAGAAGAGAATTTCCCTTCTGGTTTTAAAAACAGAATCAGAAGCAGAATCACTTACACATTCATACATTTTAAATGTCACTTCCTCCATGTTTGAAGCACAAAAACAAAATGAAATTTAGCGCGAATACACATATATGTGACACATGTCATACTCAACCAATACATTCTCACCAAACTTCAGATTCTTCGGAATAAAAAAAAAACTGTTCAATTGGGATTCCGAATCGAAGAACAATTCCAGATTGCCAATTGAAAACGACGTTAGTGTTAGAGAATATGAAGTTGTCAGAATTGAAGTCGGTTTTATATGCAAAGGTTCGCCTCGAAGTGAAAATCAAAGAAAACCTCATTAAACGCAATCAATGTTTGAAAAAAATGTAGGCCTTGGCAAAAGTTAGATTACTTATTTCAGGTGGCGCTATAGTCCTGTGTAAAGTAGGGAATCACCCAATAAACTTCTCCAAAGCGCTCAAAGTTGGGTGAGGTCAATTTTAACTTGTGTGCGCCACCTGATCCGCGGTCTTCCTCTACTGCGCTGTCCTGTGGGTGTGGATTGGAAGACTTTCCGGGCCGGAGCATTTGTTTCCATGCGCTCTACGTGACCCAGCCATCTAAGTCGTTGGACCTTTACCCTTCTGGCTAAGGTTGCGTTGCTGTATATCCCGTACAGCTCATCGTTCCATCTTCTCCTCTACCCCCTTCTAAGGATACGGGACCGTAGATCACACGAAGAACTTTTCTCTCGAAACGACCCAAGGTGCTTTCATCCGCTTTTGTCATAGTCCATGCTTCTGCACCTTATAGCAGGACGGGGATGATAAGGATCTTATATAACGCCACTTTGCTACTCAATTGCTTTCTTAGCCCAAAGAAACAGCGGGTAGCAAGAGTCATACTTCGTTTGATCTCAGCGCTGGTGTTGTTTTCTGCGTTTATAGCGGAGCTTAGGTAGACGAAGTCCTTAACTACCTTCAAGTTACGCCTGTCGATGGTGACGTTTTGACCGAGAAGTTGGTGTTGTAAGTCCTTTCTTGACAACAGCATAAACTTTGTTTCATTATCATTAACCGTTAAGCCCATTTTTGCTGCCTCTGCCTCAATACTCGCAAAAGCCCCATTGACATCACGCTGAGTTCTTCCGATTATGTCAATGTCATCAGCATATGCTAGTAATTGGACAGACTTTCGAAAGATAGTGCCTCTAGTGTTGACGTTGGAGCTCTGCACTATTCTTTTAAGTACGATGTTAACAAAAAGTTGTCTAAAACCTTTTTTTGACATAGAAAGGTTCGACCTAACCTTCCACGTGCATATCCGCAGTTCGTTGTCCTTAATTCGTTTGCTTAGGTTGTCAACAGTAAATCCGTCCGTATCCGAGGCTTGTTGGTGTTTCGCAACTATGAGATTTTTACGTGGTCAGGAAGTCACCCCGACGGCACAACCCCCAACCTGGAGGGCCAAATCCTTAGTATAACTCCAAGGACGGGGAGCCGGATAAACCGCTCCTTATAAGCCTGGGCTCCTTATAAGTCGTAGAAGCCCTATAAGGTGTTCACTAAGTAGTTCAACCATACTGGAACTGTAGACGCCACCGTTGATTCCATCTCGGGAATTCCTCCGCTGCCGGCCGTCTGGATAAGGAAAGTTGCCTTAGTGGAAGCATCTCTCCCCCCCCTCTCTCGTTTGCTGCCCCCAACAACTTTCCACTGGGGTTGGAACCCAATCTGCAGTTGAGGTACTAGGCAGCCGACGTTCACCGCGTGGAGGTGGTTCATCCAATTTGTATTTGTTTATAATGGGTGATTTTTTTGGGGTTAGGATTTTCATGCATTAGTATTTGACAGATCACGCGGGATTTCAGACATGGTGTCAAAGAAAAAGATGCTCAGTATGCTTTGACATTTCATCATGAATAGACTTACTAACGATCAACGCTTGCAAATCATTGAATTTTATTACCAAAATCAGTGTTCGGTTCGAAATGTGTTTATCGACAAATTTTGTTCAGCGATGAGGCTCATTTCTGGTTGAATGGCTACGTAAATAAGCAAAATTGCCGCATTTGGAGTGAAGAGCAACCAGAAGCCGTTCAAGAACTGCCCATGCATCCCGAAAAATGCACTGTTTGGTGTGGTTTGTACGCTGGTGGAATCATTGGACCGTATTTTTTCAAAGATGCTGTTGGACGCAACGTTACGGTGAATGGCGATCGCTATCGTTCAATGCTAACAAACTTTTTGTTGCCAAAAATGGAAGAACTGAACTTGGTTGACATCATTGAATAATTACAAATAGAAGGGACACCGGGCAAATCCTGCTCTAGATGGCGACACTTATTTCTCAAATGCTCATAAGTCGCTAGTATCGCACGGCGAGTTATTGTATCTCAGTCTATCAAATACAACACCCAATTTTTCAGATTTGGTCCTTATGGGAAATTTACTCACAATTTGTTGTCGAGAAAGATAACGGAATATTGTTATTTAGAATAAAAAACAACAATAACAACTGTGTAGATACATAATGTCTGTAAAAGTGTGGCATTCAAGGCCAAATCACGTTCGCTGCAGAAAATGTATTTTGAAGGTTTGTTTTTCTTTTTTAAATTTCGTTCTCATTCATGAAACGAAAATGATTTTGGTGCTTTTCGGTGCATTCGACATGATGATGTTTTGTGAGTTTCTGTGAGTTTTTCTTCAATTTCGTTATTAGTTTGATATGGGTTGGGATAGGTTTATATTCAAATTTCTTTTTTTTTTTCTGAAAATAGGGACAGTGGACGAATCATACTTTACTACAAAGTATAGGTACATTGCCAATGTACATACATAAGCATAGGTAGATATATTGTTTAGGCTAATGTTAGGTAGGTAATTCTAATTAGTAAATTACTTATAGGTATGTATGTAGGTTGGTATTCATATGCACAAATGGAGGTTAGTAGGTTAATATGAATATAGGTGCATATATGTATGTACATATATATATATGGGCGTACCTACCTGTTAGATTTTTGAACTATTTTAGTACCTACCGAGTATATTTTTGGCAGATTTCTTTGCTTTAAACAAAACTGTCCGCTGAAGAAAAAAAGATACCTATAATTAAAGTGGAGTAAAAAAGGATTCTTAAAACCTACTGTTAAGATTTACCAGTGCACTGCGCGTACAAATAACATACAATTTCTACTCGAGTTGTTGAATTTTTTTATATAGGTATGTTGGTACATTTTGTGGTAGGTATACATACATATGTAGCTTTAAGAATTATTTTCTTACTTTGTTTTTGCTTTTACGTAGGTATTTTTTTTTTTGAGATATTGTTTTGCTTTAGGTTGCCGGTGGCATGGAAGTAGTTTCGACGTTTAGCAGTTTTTGTAGTCGCTTTAATTTTAGCTTCACATAGGAAGTTATTGGTCCGATTTGTCGAATTGAAAAATTTGACATTTCTCGACGTTTCAAGATCCCTAGAGTCGAAATAAAAGATTTTTAGAGAGATGTCCGTGCGTGCGTGTGTACGTATTATGTTCGTATGTCCGTACCATCACTAAGTTTTTTTTGTCGTCCATACCTCAAGAGGGGAGAGTACGATAACTTAGGCGACAAAGTTTAATGACGGATTTGTATAGAACAGTTAAAAACAAGCATTTTTTACTATGGGAGGGGGGGGTCTATCTCCCCCCGTTTAGGCGGTAGGGGCAATTTAAGAAATATGTACATTAAATGGAAAAAAAATAATTAAAAAATAACGGTAATACTTACAATTAAGTATTATACCTTTTTTTAAAGCCAACACTTTTGTCTATTAGTCTGTTTTTAAATCAAGTCAAAACTATGCATAGTTTTTGAAAAAAATAGTTTTAAACTCAAAATTTGGACAAAAAAAAGTTAAAAATAAGGTTTAAAGTGTAATTTTTCAAAACCTTAAGATTATCTACTACTGTTTTTTTTAGAATTCATTGCTCTTATTTGTTTTTGATTAAAAACTGAAAACTAGATGATTTTATGTCTTCTAGTTCTTGAGAAAATTGAAAATTAGCAAGAAAAAATATCTTTTAATTAAATTATTTTTTCCTTGCTTGAGTATTTACGTAGTCTTATTTTGATAGTAATTATCGAATATGGATTAAGATATACCAAGGATAAATTAATTTTTCTTAAATCCAGCTTATTTAAATGCAAAAGAAACTTTGCATGCACCCCATCTTGCACCCACCGCACCTTTCACCCTCCCCACCTTGCACCCACTCCACCTCGCACCCACCCCAAATCCTATAGTGTGCCCAAGCAGGGGGGTTGCAGAGATCCCACTGTTGCATACACCCAAACTCGCGCACACCTTACTGTTGCATACACCCAAACACGCATTACGCATACGCAAATACCATTATTACTATTAAAATAAGACCACTCAAGCAAAAAAAAAAGAATTAAATTAAAATAGTAGTTGTGGTTATTTTCAATTTTCTCAAAAACTAAAAGACATAAAATCATCTAGTTTTCAGTTTTTGATCAAAAACAAATAAGAGCAATAAATTCTGAAATAAAAACAATGGTAGATAATCTTGAAGTATTGAAAAAGTTACACTTTAAACCTTTTTTTAACTTTTTTTACTCAAATTTTGAGTTTAAAAAGTAAATTTTTATTTTCAATTTTCTCAAAAACTAAAAGACATAAAATCATCTAGTTTTCAGTTTTTGATCAAAAACAAATAAGAGCAATAAATTCTAAAACAAAACAATGGTAGATAATCTTGAAGTATTGAAAAAGTTACACTTTAAACCTTTTTTTAACTTTTTTTACTCAAATTTTGAGTTTAAAATTAAATTTTTATTTTCAATTTTCTCAAAAACTAAAAGACATAAAATCATCTAGTTTTCAGTTTTTGATCAAAAACAAATAAGAGAAATAAATTTTGAAATAAAAACGATGGTAGATATTTTTGAAGTATTGAAAAATTACACTTTGAACCTTTTTTTTAACTTTTTTTACTCAAATTTTGAGTTTAAAATTAAATTTTTCAAAAACTACGCATAGTATTGACTTGAATTAAAAACTGGCTAATAAAACAGAATGTTGGCTTTAAAAAAAGGTATGATACTTAATTGTAAGTATTGCCGTTATTTTTTAATTAATTTTTTTCATTTTAAATAACAATTTTTTTAAATTGCCCCTACCGCCTAAACGGGGGGAGATAGACCCCCCCTCCCATAGTAAAAAATGCTTGTATTAAGCCCCTCTACCAAAAATCGTTATTATATCTTGTCGCCTAAGTTATCGTACTCGTGCCCCTCAAGAAGCAGTAGAGATATCGACTTCAAATAAATTTTGTTATACAGACAAAAATACAGAAAGATGTAGAAAGGACTCTAAACAAAATCGGGTGGGTGTTTTTTTTACCATAGCAATTTAAAAAAAAAATTAAAATGTTGTTAACCCAAAATATTTCACGAAACAATAACGCTAGATACTTAAATTGAATTTTATATTGTAACGTGATACCAAACAAGTATATTTTTGAAAAAAAATCTAGTTAACGGTTTTTTATAAATCAAAAAAGCTGTAAACAAATATTTGTCACCTCGAATATTTTACGAAAAAAATGATTTTATCTCCAAAATAATTTTGTACAAAGAAGACTGTGAAATCAAATTTTTTGGGGAGAGTACGATAACTTTGGTGACAAAGTTTAATGACGGATTTGTATAGAACAGTTAAAAACAAGCATTTTTTACTATGGGAGGGGGGTCTATCTCCCCCCGTTGAGGCAGTAGGGGCAGTTTAAAAAAATATGTACATTAAATGGAAAAAAAATAATTAAAAAATAACGGTAATACCCTCCCGTAGTAAAAAATGCTTGTATTAAGCCCCTCTACCAAAAACCGTTATTATATCTTGTCGCCAAAGTTATCGTACTCGTGCCAATTTTTTCATTATTTATGCAAAATATTGTTGTAATTTTTTTAATTTTTAGAAATAATTCAACTGACAACTTTTTTAACAAAACACGAAAACCTACAAATATTTTAAGCAAGACAAATCGGCAGACGGGATGGGATGTTATCAGTGTGGGTCGCATCCCAGCCTCTTTTTATAATAATGTGTTGCGCCAACAACAACAACATAAGGTACATATGTATATATTATGGTGTTATATTATGTTATATTTAAAACATACAGTTTTGAGTTTTTTCTTGAGTTATGTAAGTAATGTACTAACATACCTATACCTATAAGGTATCTTGTTGAACCTTCGCCGATTTACGTTTTTGATCAATGTTTTGATTAACTTCAAATACTTTGTAGGTAAAGCAGACGATTTTAAGTAATTTTTGTTTTGCTTGAAAAAAAACTGTAAATTGAACAAACCACATCAAATTATAGTTGCAACACTTTACCAAAACTCTTAAATAAAATAAAAACAGCGTTAAAAAGATAATGTACATGAATATATTATTAATAAGATCAGATAGGTATACTGGTACATATGTACATTACAATGAAAAAACACTTCCTTTAAAATTTAACCTCGATCGAGTTAAATTGAGTATGAAACTAAGATTGAAACTAAATGATCAAGACCAAGCTACGTTATGAAAAACTGCTGCTAGAGAATTTTGATTGATATAAGATTTTTGTTGTTCACCATTTAATTTTAACATAAGTTTCATAATTAAGTGCTGTTGTGGTTCAATTCTGAGAAAAGTGTACTTTTGAAGAACTCTTCTACAAAACATTGCACAGTAGTTTTTACATGACTTACGAATTCTCTTGTGAGAATTGACAAGCCTCCATTAACCTTATTTTCGAATTGACGAAATTTTATTAAATGTTCCCTTGTTTCATACTTATTTTGACACAAGGACACTCTATGTATGGAGTGTCTTTGTTTTGACATTTGCTTTTGTCCATAAATAATTTGCATAAATCAGTCATTTTTATTTACCACAGATTTTGCAATATATCCTACAAAATACCTACCTATGTTAAGGACATTTTATTGTCATTTTCATTTATTTCATTCCAATTATTTTCAACGTCTCCTTAACAAAATTAAGACAAAATAATTTATTTGATTTAAATTAGACATTGCAAATTGTAAAAAAAGTTTCAAGAAATACTAATGCATTATTTATGTGGATATAGGTACTAGTACTATTAAATAAATTACATATATGTAGGTACATATGTATTTCAGTTTATTTAAAAACCTTCAAATGGCTTTACTGAAGAAATTTATTTTTTGAGTTAATATACAACATGCACTTGGCCATATCGTACTAACATTCACAAAACTATTTATTCGTAAAATGGTATATCTGCCAGTACCGATAAAAAAATTCATGAAAAAGTAGTTGCAATTTTTCTTATTTTGAACAACAAACCTCCAAGTAAACGATTTGGTAAATCAATTTAACCAAATCTCTAAAACAAAATAAAAATAGTAAGAAAATGGCAATTTTTTACACACGAAAAATTAATAGTATCTTTTCAAATACCTACCTAACATATTAAGATGTAGGTATACCTATTCCTTTTTTTATGGCGACACAAAAACATTATGCCTTTTAACGCGTACATAATATTATTGTCTTCATCTATAAATATTCATATAGCTCGTTTTCAAAAAAGATCCCAAAAGGACTTTTTTAATCCCTTTTGACTTTGTATACACAAACCTTTTGAGCATTTAAATTAGCATATACAAAAACCAATATCATGAAAATGATATTCAAGCTACTAATAGTACTCACTGGGTGCTCATAAGTCGCATGGTCGTTTGAGCAATGTTCGGTGTCTACTTCTATTTGTAATTATTCAATGGTTGACATGTGGTTTCAACAAGATGGTGCTACATGCCACACAGCTCGCGAATTCATCTCAAGGAATGGACCGGCAAGTTGGCCACCAAGATCATGCGATTTGACGCCTTTAGACTATTTTTTGTGGGGCTACGTCAAGTCTAAAGTCTACACAAATAAGCCAGCAACTATTCCAGCTTTGGAAGACAACATTTCCGAAGAAATTCGGGCTATTCCGGCCGAAATGCTCGAAAAAGTTACCCAAAATTGGACTTTCCCAATGGACCACCTAAGACGCAGCCGCGGCCAACATTTAAATGAAATTATCTTCAAAAAGTAAATGTCATGGACTAATCTAACGTTTCAAATAAAGAATCGATGAGATTTTGCAAAAAAAAGTTCTCAAGCTCTTAAAAAATCACCCGATATAAGAAATAAAAACTTTTAAAAAATGCGACTAAAATTGGTAAAAATTGGTTTTCGACTAAAAATCTCGTTAACAACAATTGATTTCGAAATCAAACTATTTCATTATATGCAAAACATTGTTGGTATTTTTAAAATTTTTAAGAATAATTCATCTAACAACTTTTTTTAACAAAACACAAAAACCTACAAACTTTTAAGCATTCGCATCCCAGCCTCTTGTTTTTCTTTTTTTAATCAGCTCATTATCTTGTTTTTATTATTTTTGTTTTTTTCCTTATTTATTTTTTATTCTAAACTTTTGAACTTTAAATGCTTAAAAGTTTACTCTTACTGTGAATTGATATATAGTCAGTAAATAAACTAAACTTAATTAAATAAACAAAATAACTACTTTTTCTTCATATAACCGCAAATAATTATTAACAATAAACAATAAAACAATGTGTTTTATTCGGCTATTTTATAATTATTTACTATTATTTTAATAATACGTTGCTATACAAGTGCTTATAATATTGTAATGTGTATACACTCTTTCAATAATAAGGGGCAACATCTAGTGGTAGTAATAGGAGAACTCGCTTCTTTAAGCATCGAGAAACATCTAGTGGCTTAGAGGGGAACTCATTCAGCGCATACAAGAACCTCGAAAGGGGTAAGCATCTAGTGATAAAGTGGAGAACTTCGTTAAGCATCGAGAAACATCTAGTGGCTTAGAGGGGAACTCATTCAGCGCATACAAGAACCTCGAAAGGGGTAAGCATCTAGTGATAAAGTGGAGAACTTCGTTAAGCATCAAGAACAACCTCGTAGATTCTCGAACCGATTTGAGGTATATAAATAGGCGCTTGGAAGCGAAGCGGTTAAGATGGATTATGGATTGTGAATTGCTATAAAGAAAAGACTGTGTTTGAAAAGTAAAGACTGTGTTTTAAAGTAATAATTGAAAGTGTTGAATAAAGAATTTTTGTGAGTTATTTAGAAGAAAGCGAATTTGTGTTTTTATTTACGAAGTTTGAATAAGTTTTAACTGTCGGACCAAGCCGAATATTACAATATAATTATCAAAATTTTTGCCAAGCAAGTTTAAAATTACAAATTAGTGTCACTAATGATGTCTGGGGAATAGAAATGTCTTTTTTTTAGTTTGTTACACTGATTAATTATATGGGGTGTTTTTTAAGGGCGTTTACCTTAAAACAATAATACAGAGACAACATCCTTATCAAAATTTCTTAAATTCTTTTGCTCTAACAAACATTTCGATTTCTAAGCTAGACCCCCTATTTACATTAAACGAACTTTTAGCAGCATTTAAAAAAAGGAAAAATATTAGGGCTAAAGGTTCAGATAGTATTCTGCTTAAATTTTAAAATAATGCAACCCCTGAGTTTCTCAAACTTATGTTAAAGTTGTTGAATAAAAGCTTTATTGAGGAGATATTCCTCACCTGGTTTGGTATGACAAACATGTCTCCAACTAAATTCATTTGGGTTAATGAACACCTTCTATGTAATATTTCAGTTGTGGTATGTGAAGGAAACAACAAATCTAATTTATTTAGATCAAAAACTGGCGTTCCACAAAGTTACATCATGAGTCCGTTGATGATTGCCCTTTACATCAACGATATTAAAAATAATTTGATAGGAGGTGTATGTTACGGTGATTTTCATGTTAAGCTTTAACTTTACGCTCATGATTTAGTGATTTTTTCTGATATACCTGACACGTTACAGCTCCAGATAAATAAATCAACACATTTTTGTGACTTATGGCCCCTTTCACACCAAACGAATCCGAATCAATCAGAATCACTCCGAATCAAGTTGAATCTGATTCGTCATCTCCACTCTTTCACACCAGCTGAATCAACCTGAATCTATAAAAATCCTTTCATCTTCTTTTTGTTTTCCTTCTTTTAATTGCTCTCTCTCTCGTATGGTTGTTGATTAAAGACTGACCGGACGAGGAATCTGACAGGTTGAATCAAGTGCGACCTCGAATCAAACCTGATTGATCCAGATTCGTCCGGTCTGAAGGCGGGAAAAGAATCCCTTTACATTTAAACGGAGCGCTCGAAGCCGAATCTTGGTCAATCAGATTCAACTTGCTTCGGAGTGATTCTGATTGATTCGGATTCGTTTGGTGTGAAAGGGGCCTTAGATCTCAATAGCAATATACGGAGTTGAATGCTAGATAAGCTAATATCAAGGTTGTTAGTGATTTTAAGTACCTGAGCTTATTATTTCCCAAAATTTAAGTATCCAAGCTTATCTTAAAGATAAACTCGCTGTTGCAAAATCGACTATAAATAAAATATGGTTACAATTCTTGCACAATAATCTTGTGGACCCAAGATTAAGGTTTAAGATTTGTAAAATACTTTTTTAGAAATTGCCAAGTCGTTATATAATTTAATCAGAAAGGTTAGAGAATTTACTTTCTTTAATATCTTTAGAATTGCAAGAAAAACATTTCAAGACTATAAGAATGAATTTAATACAAGAGTTTCTAGGTGGACATCAGAGTTAAAAATTATAACTTTCAGTTTGGATCATATCGGTCGTGTGCTCCAATGCAACATGTACATAGATGTACTAAGTGTCCAACGATAAAAAAGGCGTATGTTGAATTGTATTTATAAAACAGGTGAACTTTGACTCACACTCGAGTGCATCTTAGAAACTGATACCAAAGTTTCGAGGACTTAATTATGTTACAAATTTTACTGGGGGCTTAACCTCCATTTATTTTGCTTACCTAATTCAAGCTATAAGTATAACTTAAAACCTAACTTATGTAAATGTAAACTTATAACTATGAGTGGGGGTGGGTCAAAAGGAGTTTGAGGTTATAGCTGCTGATGTAAAAATCAAATGAATTTGGATTCGAATTGACCAACCGAAGCATACGGGTCAGAGATTGGTTAAGGCCATAGGAGTTGAGGTTTAATAGGCGGAGGCGATCACGATAAGGGGGTAAGATCAAAGGATTTTCCCAAGGAAGGTATTGAAGTGCAAATCTTCGTTTGACGCTTTCTATTCTTGATATATCTTGATATGGAGACCAAACCTGGGACGCATATTCAAGTATAGAGGTCGGACAAACGTCATGTAAAGCGATCGGGTCACATAAGGGTCAGAAAATTCTTTGGACCATGCGGATTTAGGCTTGTGACTTATTCCCTCAATGTGATGTAGAAATTTCAGTTCGATCACATAAAATGCTGAAATCCTTTATGTTTTCGCCTATATGTATGGGATGATCATGAAGATAGTAGTGACGGGGAGGTGTTAAAATGCGTTTACGCGAAAACGTCATTTTCTGGAATTTAATAATTTTGAGCTCTAAGCAATTTTTGGTATATCAGTTGAGAGATTGTCGAAATCTGTTTGGAGGAGAGATAAGACTTTATGAGTTGCAATGATTTTGACAAATTTCGTATCATCGGATTTAAGGGATATTTGACTATGTTTAATGAACATCTCAATGTCATTAATTATAAAAATAAAGAGGAGAGAGCCTAAATGACTACCTTGGGGAACACCAGAATAGAATAGGATTGAAACGAGTGTATCTAAATCGGACATAATATTTACGATTTTCAAGGTAAGAAGTTATCCATTTCAGGAAAAGAGATTCAAAACCTATGAGAAGGGGAGTTTGAAGACATAATCTTACGAGAAATTTTGTCAAACGCTTTGTTGAAGTCTGTGGAGAACCATATCAACTTCATTCCCGTTTTCTTAGGCTCTTAGAATAATTGAAACGAACTTTAAAAGGTTCGTGATGGTAAAGCTATTTTGTATGAAGCCTTGCTGTGCATGGGGTTGTTAGAAATCTGCAACGGAGACTGAGGAGTTAATATAAAATTCTTTCAAACATTTTTGGTATATGAGAAAGTTTAGCAATTGGTCGATAGTTTATCACCTCCCCCTTCCGTCCCTTCTTGTGAATTTGAGTTATAAAAGATGTTTTCTATATTATAGAAAATATTCCTTGAGATATGGATAAATGAAAAATTTTAGATAGAGAAAGAGAAGAGGAACATATTTAGGAAGACCATCAGGCCCCGGGGTGAATTCATCATTAGGTTGAGAAAATTTATTTACAATGGCTGATGAACAAAAATGTAATCGGGTAAGAAAGGACCCAACGAAAAACTCGGTAAAACTCAAAATTGGTCTGATCTGTTGTAAAATAATTTTGTAAGTATCAATTTTTAAAATATAATGTAAAGTAATTAGCTATTGTTCCGAGGCTTCAGAGACTTGTTGGTGCTTCGCAACTATTTTTAAGTGGTCAGAAAGTCACCCGACACGGCACAACCCCCAACCTGGAAGGCCAGATCCTTAGTATAATTCCAAGGATTGGGAGCCGGATAAACCGCTCCTTATAGACCTGGGCTCCGAATATGTCGTAGAAGCACTATAAGATGTTCACTAAGTAGCTTAACCATACTGGAACTGTAGACTCCACCGTTGATTTCATCTCGGGACTTCCTCCGCTGCCATCTGGATAAGGAGAGGTATCTTATTGAATACACCTCTCCCCCCCTCAACTTTCCACTGGGGTTGGAACCCAATCTCCAGTTGAGGTACTAGGCACCCGATGTTCACAGCGTGGAGGTGGGAGTAGGAGTTGATAGACAGAGGTGGGTTATGAGAAAAACCTGTGGACGCTTGTGTCCTCTTGAATGCACATGCCTACCATTTGAACATCATTGTTTGACCAAATATTCACACTACGGCAGATCTTGGAAAAAACCCAGGAACTTTAAATCGATACCCACCATTTTTTTTCTAAACTTTAGAGTCGCGTATGCCAGCATCTATAGGGAAGAGCTCTACAGAGCAATGTCTAGTTTTGGCATCCCTGTCAAACTTATCCGTTTATGCAGAATGTCGACAGAGGATGCACGCTACTCTATCAAGGTCGGAAAAGATCTCACCGATGCATTTGATGTCAAAAAAGATTTAAGACAAGGCGATGAACTGTCATGCGACTTCTTCAACATCCTTCTGGAAAGAATTGTGCAAAAATTCAACCGTCAACACTAGGGGCACAATCTTCCAAAGGTCCATCCAATTACTCAAATACGCCGCCGTTGATATTGACATAATTGGAAGATCAAAGCGTGATGTTAGTGGAGGGTTTTTTATCATTGAGCAGCAAGCGGAGAAGATGGGTTTAGTGGTCAGTGAAGGCAAGACCAAGTATATATGCTGTCATCAAAAAAGGACATTGAACGACGACAAAACGTCACCATGAACAGCTATAACTTTGAGGTAGTTGAGGACTTTGACTACCTAGGCACCGCTATAAATTCAGACAACAACACCAGCGCTGAAATCAAACGAAGAATAACTCTTGCAAATCGCTGCTTCTTTCTTAGAGTACAATTGAGTAGTAAAGTCCTCTTTAGAGCATCTAAAATTACCTTCTATAAGACACTCTATAAGACACTCATCATGCCGGTTCTCATTTATGGCGCTGAGGGCTGGACTCTGTCAAAGAAAGATGAGACCGTTTTAAGATGCTGCGATAGAAAAATTCTTCGGTTGATTTTTGGTCCCGTCTGCATAGATGGAGAATAGAGGAGAAGATATAACGACGAACTGTACGGGCTGTACAGCGACACTGACTTAGTTAACAGAATTAAAGTCCAACGACTTAGATGGCTGGGTCATGTAGAGCGAATGGACATCAACGCACCAGCCCGGAAGGTCTTCGAATCCATTCCCGAGGGCAGCGCAGTATAGGATGACCGCGACTCACGTGGCGCACGCAGGTGGGTGAAGACCTCAACCAACTTGGCTATTGTTATATTTATCATTGGAGGTTTTCTTATTGAAGGGCAATGAGCATGGATACCCTTCCGTCTTTATTTTGTGATTAACGAACTGAAAGAAGGTTAGCTTGAGTTCTATGTAAATATTCTTGGTACCAAGATATCAAAAGTATTAGATGTAAAATATTTACATCAGGTTACCAGATCAAAGAGTCTAGGCGGTCGGCAACAGGAAGCCTTATAGTTGTTAATCAATAATGTTAGAATGTATAAATAAATAGATATCATTTCATCTATAACATCGGGTCGGGATGACCAAATTGTAATAGTTATAAGTTGTGTTAAGGTATTGCATGTTACCGGTTCATCATTGTATTATTACCTTTTTGCTGTCACTCGCTAAAACGCATTTAGTCTTTATAAAATATATTCTATCAAAAACCAATCGTTTTTGTTGCTTTATATAATTTCTCCTATGCTGATCGTTATTTCAGTTGTATATACTTTAATATCTTTTCATCTTTGTTAAAATATATCTAACTGAATTTAGAAATACAGAATAATAAACAAAAAAAAACCAGTTGTAATTTGAATGCGAAACGGAAAAGACGTGTTCTATTTAAAATTAGAATTTGGTACTAAACTATCTAAGCTCATTTCGCCATAACTTTCGGATAGAGAAGAACACGTAGCGTCTCCGTCTCTACTGGGTTTGACTATTTCCATGTTTTTTTTTTAATTTTAATTTTTCCATAGAATGAAACGATACGGTGGTGCGGGCTCAATAAAAATGTTGTATATCTTATTAAATTAAAAAAATATAACTTAAGCTTTAATCTTCTTTATTTAAAATTAATAATAAATCAAATGTGGTAAACATTGATAAGAGTGTTACAAAAATAAATTTTGCAAACATCTTATTAAAAATGTGTATATGAATAGAATAAACCTATTTTATTCCTTAAAAGCTTCTTCTGTTCGTAACTTGACTTTGAAACCTCTCGGGTAGTTTCGTATAAAATTCTGTTAATTTAGTTCGTTAAATGGATTTCGAAAAGGTCTTGAATAAATGTGGCGATTACAGTAGATATCAATTCTTATTACTAATATCGTTTGGTGTATTGAATATATTTTCTGCATGGCATTACTTTGCACAAACCATTGTAGGGTTTACTCCACCCCACTGGTATGATATTTTATTTTTGTTTTGTTTTTTTTTTAAATAAGGTCTAACCTATATTTTGTGAAAATATTAATTTGTATGTATGTGCGCATAAAATAGTTGTTTGTTGTTTTTAAAACTGAGATTTATTTTTAACAATAAATGTATTTTTAAGTATATTATTAGAGATATGCTCTTCGCACGTTTCTGATTTGTAAGCAATTTGTTAGTAAGTTTGATAACAATGGAAGAGTGTTATTTTGAATTAATTTATTGTAAGTAGACAAATTTAAAAATATTATTACTTATAAATATTAAGTTTGATAAACTGCTCTTAATTTTTGTACTACTATTTTTGATCCATAAAGATATATTTTAAAAATCAGCACCCTAATCAAAAACAACTTTAGAAGTGAGTTACATGAGTTTTTAATCCCTCGAAGTTTGTTGTGTCTTTTTGTTTAAACAGCTTTAGAAAAATTCAAAAACAAGGTATGCAGTGTTGTTTTTTTTAATAAACAATTAAATACTCTTCATTCAGTTTTCATGCTGTTCAAAATAACACTGGTCAACTAAGTTTTGTCAATTGGCAATCAAACTATACTTTTTGGTTTTAGATTTGATATCAATCTATTAAGTTGAGTTTTTGAGATATTACTTTTAAGAATTTGAGAAAAAAAAGAAACAATTATGGTTGTCTTTTTGAGACTATATTTATTTGAAAGCTACGAATATTTAAAAATAATTAAGAGTTTATCAAATCATGCTTTTGAAAAATATTGAAAACAAATGTAAATATTATGTTGAAAATGAGTATTTTTAAATTGGAATATCACTACATAGTATAAAACAAAGTCGCTTTTTCTGTCATGTGTCATGTTGTATGTCCCTATGAACGCTTAAATCTTTAAAACTACGCAACGGATTTTGATGCGGTTTTTTTTAATAGATAGAGTAACTCATGAGGAAGGTTTTTATGTATAATATCATCCATTAAATAGTGGACAAATACTGTTATTTTTGAGGTTTCTAATGTGATGTCGCAAATAATTACATTTTTTCCGCTTACATTGCAAACGCAGGCTGAATCCTACGAGATTTATCAAAATAACAAGAAAGCTGTGAACGTTGTATATAAAGATATTCTGTAATATATTAATTATTGTTGTAAAATAAATAGGTAAAAATGTAAAAAAAAGTAAAAATGTAAAAAAAAGTAAAAATGTTAAAAAATTGTAAAAATGTAAAAAAAAAGTAAAAATGTAAAAAAAGTGAAAATATTGTGTATAAAAGATATTCCAAAGATAAGGAAAGGGGAATTGTTTTAAGTACTCCAAAAACGCGTGCGGGCTACGGCCAGTAAATGAATAAATCAAATCTACTGGATTGATTTTATCATTTTTTCAGTGAGTTACATATTTTAAACCCGTGCAAAGCCGGAGCGGGCCGCTATGTTTTTTTATAAACAACGTTCACAGTTTTTCTGTAGCGTATTTAGTATATCAGCATTGCACCCGTGCGAAGCCGGGGCGGGTCGCTAGTAATACATAAAGTTAAAATCGAAGTTCGGAGTCATAACCAAATATCAACTCTAATTTGAATTTTTTTTAAAGCTGTTTAAACAAAAAAACTCGAAAAAAGTTGAAAGGGATTAAAACTCTATAAATTCTTTAACCCTCTAACGACCATAAAATTATGGGACTAAATAATTTTATTTAATCTTTTTAGAGTTATTATTAATTAATATTAAAATTTATTAAGTTAATAATATTTTTTGTCTTGGGACAAATGTGTCCCCGTGGTCGTCAAAGGGTTAAGAACTCAGGTAGCGCTCTTCTAGGGGTATTCTTAATTATGAATAAAAAATTTGTTGAAAAAAACCTTGTTTTATTTTACACTGCTTTATTCAGTTTTTAAATTTTTTGAAAAGTTTTATTTTAAAAACTTGACCTCATGGAAAAATTATATTTTCAAATTCGAATTCGTGACAAACAAGTGTTTGGTAATATTTGATTTTCTTTCATCGTATACAAAGTTTAACTCAGTTCAAAGTGAATGAGTTTTAAAATTTATTTTTCGATCTAAGCAACTTGTTGTTTGTGTTTATTTTAACTTTTTTTGTATGAATTAACATCTGTTCAATTAAAAAAAATATGGGAAATATACTTTTGTGTTGTTAAATTTTGTTTTTTTTTTTATCGAGATTTACTTATAGAAACAATTTAATTCAAGTTATATCAATAACAAGAAATTCAAAAATCGAAGACAATAGTATTTGAAAATTATGTTAACAAAGTAGGAAAAAAACATAGAAAACATTGAGCACACAAGTCGAAATTTGCCGCACCTAACTAAAGCCGAAATGTACACAGAGACATATTTTTATATTTTATATATTTTCAAAAATATTCCAAGACAATTTCAAGGCCATATCTTTTCCATGTTTTCATATTTCCACTTTTTAAAAAACGACCCCCACACGTTTTTGTATCAATGAGATGTTTGTTACTCAAAGAGCAATTTGACTTGAAATTTTGAACTGAGTATTCTCGGATATGTTTACCTAATCTATGACGATGTACCATATTTTGGATTGAATGGAAAAATACTATATTTGACTAAAAAGACAATAAAACAGACTTTTTTCAAAACGACGCCATTTTGTTAGATATGATATTTTGAAGAAATTGAAGGTCAACTTACAGGAAGTACCTTTTATTTTAACGACAGTAGGCAAGTTCAGAAAACACAAGGGAATTCATTTGCAGTCAACTGCATTCTTTGAACGTAAACTTTGACCAAGGCAACTCGGAACTTTACTTCACAAACTCCTACCTTCAGTTTATCGTGCCAAAAACCATTGTTGTCTACAAAACACGTCTTAGGCTAGATACAAGTCCAACGTTACTTGTATTTTGTATTGTAAAGAAATATTACTTATGTATTTCTTTGCCAATTTGACAAGGAACCCTTTTACCCAAAACATTAAATGTAATAAAGTTCAGCTTTAGTACTCTTTAATTTATTTAATTTCTACCCAATTCCAGTTGAATGAAAAAAACATGATTAGCTGTCATTTTGACATAAATGGATTTGACTTCATAGTTAGGGAGATTTTTCTTGACTAACTTTCCAATCAACTTTCCAATGAAGTTGCCTTAATTGGAAGGTAATTTTTTGGCAGCTGGCCAATGAAAGTAAAGAGAAGTTTGAAGTTAATTTTGCTTTAGATGCGTCAAGATTGTATTGCTTCAAGAATTCTGTCATAAAATGTTTGGATCACGATTTACTTTTTGTTTGTTTTGCTTACCTTAATTTGTTCATATTAAAATTTTAATTAAAATTCTATGAATTAAGAAAACTCAAAAAGTAATTTTTGTGTTCCTTGTTTTTATCATGTGTGGCTACACTTTTCATCAAAATATGTGAGAAAGGAAATAAAAATGAAACAAAATGAAGACCTCATCGGTCCGATTGTCGAATTTCTCGACGTTTCAAGGTCCCTAGAGTCCAAATAAAAGATACTTTCGTAAGTCCGTACGTCTGTACGTCCATACATCTGTAAGTCCGTACGTCCGTCCGTTCGCGACGTTTTTTTCGTCGTCTATAGCTCAAAAACCAGTAGAGATATTGACTTCAAATAAATTTTGTTATAAAGATAATAATGCAGAAAGATAAAAAAGGGCTCTCAAGAAAATTGAGTTTGTGGTTTTTTTACCATAGCAATTTGAAAAAAAGGTGAAAATTTTGGTTAACCGTAAATATCTCACGAACCAATAACGCTAGAGACTTGAATTAAATTATAAATTATATGTTGTAACGTGATACCAAACAAGTATATTTTTGGAAAAAAATCCAAGTAACGGTTTTTTTCATAAATAAAAAAAAAATATTTGTCACCTCGAAAATTTTGTGAACAAAAAATGATTTTATCTCCAAAACAATTTCTATGAACGAAGAATAACGTTTTCAACATCTGGTAATTTTGAGAAAAATCGAATCAACAGTTTTTTCACAAAAAATTAAAAACCTAAAAAATTTTTAAAAAAAGTTGGCAAAAATTGATTTTCGACTCAAATATCTTTTCAAAAATTTGAGAATATTTCTTCCAACTAATTTTAACTTATAAGAAATATTGTTTTCAACATTCAGTAAATTTTTGAGAAATTTTTTAAAAATCAAAAATGTTGGCTTCATACTTATTTTATCTCACAGAAAATATTGTTTTCGATATTCAATAATGTTTTGAATCCAACAGTCCCTTTTTTTTATAAAAAAATAAAATCTACAAAAAATAGTACACAAATTTGGTAAAAATTCGGTTCTCGATATCTCGTGAACAATAGAAGATATTGACTTCAAATTAATTTCAATTTATATTTGTTTATATAATAAATGAAAAGTTTTAAGAAATGCTACTGAAATTGGTAAAAATAGTTTTTCGACTAAAAATCTCGTTTATAAAATTTGAATTCATTTTTTTTCATTATATGCAAAATATTGTTGGTAATTTTGAAATATTTTAGAATAATTCAACTGACAACTTTTTTTTAACAAAGTACGAAAACCTACAAACCTTTTAAGCAAGACAAATTGAAGACGGGATGGGAAGTTATCAGTGTGGGTCGCATTCCAGCCTCTTTTTTAAAAGTTTTATAGCTGCACACTGAAACGAACTTAACAGCTTATAAATCCGTAGTTGTAGGAGTTTAACTTCCAAAAATCGCTGAATTCCCTAGGAGTAATCTTACCTTAAACTAGTATTGTTTGTTCACACTTTGACTTAACAGATAGTTTTTCAAAATACACGCGCACAGTCTTAATGATTTTTTAAAATCTTTTTAACTTAGATACTAAAATTGGCTGCCTAAGCTTAAAACATGTCCTAAAGCAGATAAGAGTAATGTACAAAAGGTTGCCAAAATTCATCTAAGTTTTTATATGTTAGCACTTTCACTTAGATGGGGAATATTTTTTTAAAAAACGGTTTTAAATGTTTTGATAAGTCAGTTTTGATAAAATAATAAAACAATTAAGGTTTAAATTCAAATAATACTCTTCCTTTTTCTATGTAATGCTATCTTCTTTATAATTAACAGGGGTTCTTTGTTATATGGGTCAAAATCACCAAGGTTGCAAATTTCAAAATTTTTTTATGACAAAAAAAATTGCAAGCTATAATGATGAATTTTAGTTTATACTGTTGCAAAAATTGTATATAAATAAACTTTGACAGGGGAGCGCACAGAATTGTATACTTTTTTAGTAATATTTTTTAGTACTAAATATCATACAAAAAACCATCAATTCGGGAACGTTTTTCTAAGTTTGATAAAATCAACAAAAACAAAACAAAGTACATAATTTAAGCTTTGTTTAATAACATGGGTATATTATGTATGTGTGTTAAATAAGCAATAATGAAAACAATACATACAAAATCTTCTACAAGCAAAAGACGTAAAAATCATGTCCGGGAACGTTCCCGAAATGACCGTTTCTGAAATGACGATTTCAAATAAGCGGGCGCTTTAATTATACGGCGGTTATCTTAAATGCGATCTGACTTTGTCAATAGGAAAATATTAATATAATAAATTATATTGTTTGATAGACACACAAAACAGGTTAGTTTTAGTATTTTATTATTTTTTTTTCTTAATTAAGTCAAGATTTAAGACATTAAATTGCTAGCGAAGCCAATTCTGCACCTTGGTGATTTTGAGCCATATCTTACAAGTTAAAAGTTTGTTAATTGTTCTTCAATTATTGATTCATTATTTTTTTGTATTATTTATATTTATAGGTGCTCTCATGAATCTTTCTCAAATTTGTCATTTGTTGATATTGAAGCTATCTATTCAAAATTTGAAAGACCATCATGTACTAAGCTGATAAAAGTTGATGCTGGATTAGAGTCATATTATACTGCTTCGGAAGAAAAATGCACCGAATGGATCTACAATTACGATTTTGGATACAAAAGTATTTCCGCAGAGGTAAATTTAACATTGACACTTACCACGAATATTCACTTTTTCTTAGGAAGGGAAATAATTATGCTTCACCTTTTATTGCTATATTTATTTTTGGAGATCAAATTGCACTTTTCCGAACGGTTTTGATGGCCTTAATTCATGACCGACTTCAAAATGAATCTATTACGGCAGGTTTTTAAGAAATTCCTTGTTAAAATTCGAAACAAAAAAAAAACACATGTAAAGCTTTTTGAGGCTAACTAAATTTATGAAGCATGTTTAAAAAAAAAATATTTAAAACGGATATTTTTAAATTTTGAGCAGACAGTTTATATAAAAGTTCGGGTTTTAAATTCTCATTAGAAATGAAGTCCAAAACGTATTTTTCAAAACATTGAAAGCATTAAATTGAAAGTTTCTCAAAACTTTGTATAGAGTCAAATGAAGACTACAGACGCTACAGTCAGGGACGGACCTGGGCCTCAACCAACATGTGTCTCCAGATAGCTCGGTGCCTAGCTAATCGTAACTGTCTCCAGGTTTCCACCCCAAGTTGGTTGAGGTCCTCTCCCACTTGCTTGTGCCACCTTAGTCACGGTCTTCCTCTACTGCGCCGCCCGCCGTCCCTCGGGATTGGATTCGAAGACCTTCCGGGCTGGAGCATTGATGTCCATTCGCTCTACATGACCTAGCCATCTAAGTTGTTGGACTTTAATTCACCCGACGATTTTTTCTCTCGAAGCATCCTAAGACGCTCGCATCTTTCTTTGACATGGTCCAGGCCTCAGCGCCATATGAGTAATTGGATGGAACTTTGGAAGATTGTGCCTCTAGTGTTGAAGATTGAGTTTTGCTCAATTCGTTGAAGAAGTAGCATGACAGTACAGCGCCTTGTCTAAGACCTTTTCTGACTTTAAATGCATCGTTGAGATCTTTTCCAACCTTGATAGAGCAGTGTACATTCTCCGTAGTCATTCTGCATAAACGGATAAGTTTATGTAAATCTCTTCATTAAAGATGTTGTCATACGAAACTTTAAAATCGAAAAAGATACCACCAAATCGTAGTTAGCGCAAAGTTGGGCAAATTATGCTGAGATTCCACTCATCATGTCAACTGTATCTATAAGAGAAATATTTTTGCTTGCAATTTATTTATTTATTGTTAAAAACTATGTTGCGTTTCACCTTAGTTTCAAAAACATGTTTTTGGTTTTCTCCTAAATTTAAAAACTTTATGTGATACACAAATTTTATGGTGAGATTCGAATTCAAGACACCATGATGCGTTTAGAAAGGATTTTATTTTATTTGTGAGACAGAAAATAAACTTAATTTGGACGACTTCATGTCTGAGATATGAGATTTCGTAACTTATATATTTGACTTAATAACGATTTCTTGACAATCTTCGTTGAAAAAAAAATTAGAAGTTAAATATTCCTTTAAATTTAATTATTTATTCACGTAGAATTCGGTCCAAAACCAGTTCTGAGTTCTATGAACTTTAAATCTCTATTTAATGGAATGGAAACGAATTAAAAAGTGTTTATTTTTGTTATTTTTGTACCCGGTATGGGTACCAGAGATCACCTCTTATGGTCTAATCACATATTAAACATTGCTTAAAACGGTGCTAGGTGCTTAGGATTTCTTAGACACGGTGTGCAAGAAATGTTTCAACTTTTATAATCTGATTATTATTTACAATGCCTTCGTTTGTTCAAAACTTGAATATAACTCGCATACTTTGGTATTCGCATCTAAACCTAAGCCCCCTGAACAAGTTTCTGAAGGAATCGCTTAGTTACCTGCTCACGCACTCTACACCTCATTCCTTGACTGGACTATCTATACTCAATTCTGACTCAAATTTCTGTAATTTTACAAATACAATTTCAAAACATCATTTGTTTGTATGTCAAATTATACTTTTACTGAATGTAAATAATATGTATTCTTTATTTTTTCTTTCTCTTGATGTTATTTTAAATCAGTCGACATCATTTCGATTCATTATGCATGAATTTGAAAGGTCTCGAGCTTTATGTACATAAGTAGATTTTTATTTGAATGAACCGTTTTGTTTCAATCTCATAAACTTCACTGATAATTTTAAACTTGAACCACCGAAATTACCAACATGTATTCAGTTTCCAAAAACCTACGGAATCTCTATAATTTTAGATGATGCGCGTAATTTATATGGTACCAGCAATTATATTTCTATAGTGATTGATGCATACTGCGTATTTTTTTTTTAAAGAAATCGCGTGTTAAGCAGATTTATTTATAGGCTTAATGTCAAGAAGATGCGACATGCAACAATATTTATAATATACAGTTAAAAATGAAATAGTTTTGAAAAGATTGTTTAAACAAGAAAATTCTTAATATTGCTTCAGATGTAGTCCAGGCAAATTCGATATTCACATATTTACTTCGAAAAAATTTCCACAGCTGAACTTTTAGTAGAGAGCTTTATTTATACTTCCTTAACTCTCCCTAAAAAATGCTTTAATTCCTACCCCTATCATCCTACCCCCCTTTAAATCTTCTTTTGTTCCAAAATAAGAGGAATTTTTATGGAATGTTATAAATGAACAAATGAATCTCTCCACCTAAATTCAGTAATAAGTATTGTAACTTTTCATTTTATTTTCTTGGACTATCAGTTTAAAGGTGGAGTAGAAAGCACCCGTCAATTATCTTTATTTATGAATTGCACTCATGTTCATATTATTTTCTATTAATCTGACAGATTGGATATACTATACCCAAGCTGAAAGTTTGTCGTCTATAGAAAGATACAATTTTTATCAACCATTTGAGATGATTTTATTTTTGGTCAGCGTTTCCTTGTATGGAACTTCTAAACGATTTAAGTGTTTCGCTGATGACAGTAAACTCAGCTTTTCTTTTTAACTGTGTAGAATTTAATTCCACCAAAATTCAATGCTGTCTCCTGTTATCAAAGCGTAACCCACGCCCAATATTGCTATCCATGTGCAGCACTTGCATTATGGAAACTAAAGGATATCCATGTGCAGCACTTGCATTATGGAAACTAAAGGGTTTTCCAATAAGGGCAGGTAGATGTTCAAATGGAATAAAACAAGCTGTGTGTGAGGTATTAATAAATAAATAAATTAGGTGGCGCAACAGTCCGTGGAGAATCAGGGCCTAGTGACTTACAACTCTCAACCATTTCTGTGTGCGAGTAATTGCAGGGATGGAGGGGACCTACAGTTTATATACCGAATCCGAACGGCTAATTTGAGAAAGCACTTTTTCATGACAAGAATTACTCTTGGAGAATTTGTCAATTCCTCGCAAGAGGCAGTACCCGTGAAAAAAACTTTAGATGGCATAGGCAGGGATCGAACCCAAGACCACTTGCATGACAGTCCAACGCACTAACCATCATGCCACGGGTGAATGGTTTTAACAACATTATTTTTTTATTTGAAAGGCTCATCTATGCCATTAAGTGTGGAATATGACATCATTCAAATGCCCGCCTGGGCTTTTTACGGTGGCACGGATCCAAGTGGTCCAATTTGGGCGATGGCCTGTGTTATGGTCAGTTCAACTTTAGGGCATCGGTCGATTGTGGTTTATTTTGCATAGACCTGCGACTTCAAGAAACCCCACAGGAAAAAGTCTAGCGAGGTCAAATCGCATGACTTTGGTGGCCAAATCACATTAATTCTGCGAGAGATAACCTTACCCTCAAATCGTTCATCAAATATATCACCTGGTGGACCTGGTGTTGGCTGATTGTTTACTGAACCGGTCGTCTCAAATTTGGACACCAAACGTTGAAGAGTCGACTGTGAAGGGCCACCACGTCTACCGTAAAGTGGGCGCAATGCGCGCAACGTTTGCGTTAACGAACACTCATTTTTATAATAAAGTTTAATTATTTGAACGTGCTGTTCAATCGTGTAACTTGCCATGATGACAACTGAATAAAAAACAAAAGATTTGACAGATGTCACCAAAACAAAATGGCCTCCACAGATTGCCAAAATCTACCGGCGCGCGTCAATTGAAAAACTCTTTATAATCTGCTTTATTAACCCGGTATGGGTACCAGAGATCACCTCTTATGGTCTAATCACATATTAAACATTGCTTAAAACGGTGCTAGGTGCTTAGGATTTCTAAGACACGGTACAAGAAATTTTTCAACTTTTCTAATCTGATTGTTATTTACAATGCCTTCATTTGTTCAAAACTTGAATATAACTCGCATATATGATTGTGGATTAATCTCCATATTGTGATATTTAATATTTATTGGATAAAATAAAAACAAAAACGAACAAAATTTCTTTTTAATTTTGTATTTTTATTTATTATCTTTAGTTTACTTTAGTGTCACAATATTAGTTTTAATTTTGGTTTAATGTAAATATAAATGTTTACGCGACGCGTTTCGGACTATATGTCCATCTTCGGGCGTTGACAAAGGAAACACAGTCGTTATTATCAATCAACAAGATTACATAGATAAAACTAACACCTTTCTAATCGACAATCACATACAAAACATACCTAAAGATCCTACCAAAACATATGTAAAAGAGATAAACCAAGCCCTTAATAATTGCAAACACTTATTTACCAATAATAACATATTAAAATTCAAACAACCCAACGCACAAGCACCAATTTTTACAGGATTGCCAAAAATACACAAACAAGGAACCCCAATCCGACCATTAATCAATTATACCACAGCACCTTGCTACAAAGTAGCTAAAGAATTACAAAAAATAATAAAAACTAACATCATCATCAACCACAATAAAAGCATAAAAAACTATACTGAACTAATAGAACAAACAAAAAATTTAAACATATTACCCCAATACAAACTTATTTCTTTAGACGTCACTAACATGTACACTAACATACCTATAGACGACACCGTTAAAATATTAAAAGAAAACTTAACAAAAACCGCAAAAATCAATAAACAACAAATAAATGAACTAATAACTTTATTACAAATAACACTCAAACAAAATTACTTCACTTTTAACAACAAATACTACATACAAGACGAAGGACTCGCAATGGGATCCCCACTAAGCGGACTAATGGCAGACATATATCTCAACTATTATGAAAACAAATATATATTATCGGAGTTGAATCCCCAACATAATAAAATCATTTATTATGCTAGGTACGTAGACGACACCCTAATAATCTTCGACGGCACAAACAGACAAATCGACATCTTGCAGAATTACATAAATAAAATAAAATTCACAACTGAAATAGAAAACAATAACACAATAAACTTTTTAGATCTAAGCATATCTAAATACAATAAGAAACTCAAATATAAAATATACAGAAAACCTACAACTACAGACATCACCATCCACAAAGATTCGCACCATCCTTACTCCCAGAAAATGTCAGCTTTCAACGCCCTAATAAACCGCCTTTTAAATGTACCCATGGACCAACAAGATTATGATAATGAAATAAATGTAATTAAACAAATTGCATTATCAAACGGGTATACACCAAAAACAATAGACAAATTAATTCATAAAAAGAAAGAGAAAAACAAAGACAACAACAAAAATAATACAAATATCAATAACAATAACCCAGATAAAAAATATATATCAATTAATTACACTAACATACTCCCACATATAATCCACAACGAACTTAACAAACTTAACATAAAAATATCATTTAAAACAAACAATAACATAGACAAAATACTAAAACAAAAAACATTCAAAGATATAAAAAACAGTTCAGGTGTTTATAAAATCAAATGTGACAACTGTGAAAAATTCTATATCGGACAAACAGGCAGAACTTTCAAAGACAGATTTTATGAACATCTACCTAAACGAAACACTAAATCAAATTTTGCTCTTCATTTAATGGACACTAACCATAATTATACTGATTTTAATTCAAACTTAGAACCTTTACATTTCTGTAAGAAAGGGAGAAATCTGGACGCGCTAGAAGAATTTGAGATATACATGGCCAGCAAAACAGAACGAGACAACATTTTAAACGACAAATTAACAATAAAAGGAAACGTATTATATGACACTGCAATAAATTACAAAAACCAAAACAATAGATAAAAAAGAGACAAACACATAATTACCAATTAATACACAAATCTTAACAACAATTAAAATTAAAATAAACAAAAGACGAGACAATATGATCGATATATTGGCAGTCAGTTCTCTTTCAACGCCCGAAGATGGACATATAGTCCGAAACGCGTCGCGTAAACATTTATATTTACATTAAACCAAAATTAAAACTAATATTGTGACACTAAAGTAAACTAAAGATAATAAATAAAAATACAAAATTAAAAAGAAATTTTGTTCGTTTTTGTTTTTATTTTATCCAATAAATATAACTCGCATACTTTGGTATTCACATCTAAAACAAGACGTAGAGCTATGAAAATAGATATAACTGCAATAAAAACACCACCGCAATGTCTAATGTCTTTCGTTCTTTCATCAGTCCATTAAGGCAGCTGCGTTCCTCCCATCAGTTTACCCTTGAACACATTTTCTTTTTTAAACTGCACTTCAAGAATGTAGAGTACTTACTTACTTATTTAAGGTGGCGCTACAGTTCTGTGTGAACTAAAAGCCTCACCCAACGAACTTTTCCATCTAGCTCGATCCCTAGCTAGATGTCTCCAGGTGCGCACTCCAAGTTGGGTAAGGTCACTTTTCACTTGGGTGCGCCACCTGATCCGCAGTCTTCGTCTACTGCGCTGTACACTGGTTTACATGCGCTCTACGTGACCCAACCATCTCAGTCGTTGAACTATTATCTTTCTGCCTAAGCCTACGTCGTCGCTGTACAGCCCGTACAGCTCGTCGTCCTATCTCCTTCTCCACTCACCTTCTATGCATACGGGACCGTAGAACGCGTTAAAAACTTTTCTCTCAAAACGACCCAAGGTGTTTTCATCCGCTTTTGTCATAGTCCATGCTTCTGCACCATATAGCAGGACGGGTATGATGAGGGTCTTATATAGCGACACTTTGGTCGCTCGAGAAAGGGCTTTACTACTCAATTGCTTTCTTAGCCCAAAGAAACAGCGGTTAGCAAGAGTAATTCTTCTTTTTATCACAGCGCTGGTGTTGTTGATGTTTTCTGATTTCATAGCACAGCCTATGTAGACAAACACAAAGTCCTTCTACCTTCAAGTTTCGATGGTGACGTTTTAACCGAGACGTCGGTACTGTTGGTCCTTTCTTATGACAGCATGAACTTTGTTTTGCCCTCATTAACCGTTTAACCCATTTTTGCCGCCTCTGCCTCAATACAAAAGCCCCATTGACATCACGCTGAGTTCTTCCGATTTTGACAATGTCATCAGTATATACCAGTTATTGGACAGACTTTTGAAAGACAGTGCCCTTAGGGTTGACGTGGGAACTCTGCACTAGTCTTTCAAGGACGATGTTAAAGAAAGCGCATGAGAGCGCATCACCTTGTCTAAAACCTTTTTTGACATTGAAAGGTTCGGTTAAATTGTTTTTGGGGTTTATAGGACAGCGTGAATTCTCCATGGTTATCCTGCACAAATGGACGAGTTTGGCAGGGATGTCAAAACTAGACATTGCTCTATTCAGCTCGTCCCTGTAGATTCTGTCATATGCGGCCTTGAAATCGATGAAGAGATAGGTTTTTTCCAGGTGCAGTGATATAGACGTTCTAATATTACGGCAGAGAAGATTTTGTAAGCGATCGCGATGTTAAGTAGAATGAAGCCTCTATAGTTGATCCAGTTTAGAGGGTCTCCTTTTTTCAGCATCGGGCAAACAGTACTGAGGTTCCATTCATTGGATATGCTTTCTTCCTACCATATCTTACAGATAAGTAGGTGCAAGAGCTAGGCATTTAAGCCATCTGCTCCAGCGGTTTTGTTAGACTTCAGCTAAGATATGACAATCTTTACTTCGTCTAAGTCGGGAAGACGGGATTGTTGGCTTTCATCGTCTATATTGAATGGATTATCCTGCCTGACAGCGGAAATCGGTTCGTTTTCGCCGGTATGCAATCTGCAGAAATGGTCCTTCCATATCCTTAGCATTGACTGTGGTTCCACTATGATGTTTCCACTTTCGTCTTTGCAGCCTTGCTTTGGTTCGGGGTTTATGCACTTGTCAATTTCGATTCACATGCTCATTAACATTTTGAACTTCATTTCTGCTTTTGAACCTATCAACCTAATGCGTCTATTGTTCTCACTTGTCCCTTCTGAGAAGTCGATGTTCCCCTCTCCTCTTCTGCTCATATAGAGTAGCTCTCGCCCTTCTGTGCAGCTCCGCTTTAAATGTGTAATACTTAACCCAAATCTGTTTTTCCTCCCATTTTCATATTCAAAACTTTAAGTCTAATGTGCCCAGGTATGTCCTCTTAAATCCTACCCTATTTCCATTTAACCAAAAAAGAAGTACCCAAGTTCCCACAAGTTCTTAATTCGCGGTACACGTGCTATAAGTTTTTGTTCCTTTTTTTTTTAAATATATTCTCATTTTTAATTAATTTATTTTTAATACAATTTTATAGATGAATTGGGTTTGTGATGATGCACACAAGCTAGCCGTTGGCCAATCACTCTTTTTTATTGGATCGGTCATAGGGACAATTTTATTTGGATATTTTGCTGATCGCATCGGTCGGCTTCCTACAATGATAATGGCCAATTTATCAGGATGCATTGGAGATTTTTTATCATCATACACAAGTTCACTTCCAGAATTTGCAGCATGCAGATTTATTTCAGGAATGGCAACCGATACTTGCTTTTATCTTATGTACATAATGGGTAAGATTTATTGTTCTACAGGGTGATTTGGAGCAAAGTATGTACTACTTGATATGATAAAAGTTTTAAATCGGGTTGGTGTTGAAATGTAGATTTTTACTATCCCGTTTCTTAAAATTCCAATTTTAAAAGCCTTGCTTCCTTATATTCGTTGTTTGAAAATTTTGCTTTTTAAAATCCTGTACATTTTAATCTCAATATCCCACTCTTGCAATAAAACCTAGTTTAATTTTTTTAAATCGCGCTATTAAGATTCCACTTTGTTTTCTTAAATACCGAGTTTTAAAATCCCGTATCTTAATTCACACTTATGACCATTCCGCTTTTTCAATTCAATTCCAATTTGTAATCTTAAACAAGATTTTAGAAGACGGGATTTTAAACTTTTAAGTTTTGGGATTTTTGAAAAGCGGTATTTTAAATTGAACACCTTTTACATACTCGTACTCTTGTTTTTGAATTTCCTTGTAGATGAAAAATAAAATGTTACTAATATAAAATTTTGCTTTTTAGTCTTTGAATATATACGACCATCTAAAAGGACATTCGGTCTAAATATTATTCCTGGAATTTTTTACTGTTTGGGATTAGTGATGATCCCCTGGATGGCAGTTTCCATGGGAAATTGGAGAAATTTTCTATTTTTGGAATCAATACCAATAGCCTCTGTTGTTTTTTATGCGTTGTTCCTATGCGAAAGTGCCCAATGGTTGATAACAAGAAAAGATTACGAAGGAGCTGTTAAATGTTTAAAGCACGTTGCAAAATTTAATCGAAGAACTGTTGAAGAATCAGTTTTTGATGAATTTGAAAAATACTGCAGGAACACTATTCAAAAATGTATAGACGAAAAACACATAGACGATAACTTTTTTGGAATGTTCAGGACTCCACGTCTTCGTAAAATTACAATTATTCTGTTGATAAAATCGTAAGTTTACACCACCATTTCTTTAAACAATTTTTCAAAATTTATCATTGTTTTTTTCTTTTGTGTTTTAGAATGATTATAACAATATCCTTTGATATAGTTGGAAAGAATATGGAAGGACTTGGAACATCTCCTTTCATTCTATTTTCCACAACCTCATTGGTCTATATACCAGCTGCTCTAACCATGATATGTCTCCAAAACAGAATTGGTCGTAAAGGAATGGCATGCTTTTCGCTATTTATGTGTTCAGTTTTCACCATGACGATAGGAATTACTATTGTTAATATTAATTCCTTTGAGAATGCTACGATCTTAGCATTACTTGTGGCAGTTTCTCGTTATGGAACTGTAATAGCATATGAAGCAGAAGCACAATATGCGGCAGAGCTTATTCCTACAAGCGTTCGAGGCCAAGGAGTGGCTATAATACATGTTGTGGGATATCTCTTCAGCTTCCTGAGTGCTTACATTTTGTATTTGGGCAACTATTACAGGTCGTTTCCATCAGTGTTTGTCAGTACTATTATGTTATTTGGATCATTTCTGTGTTTATTACTTCCTGAGACTGTTAACAAGTAATGAATGAATGAATAATGCTTCTTTAATCAAAACATTTCTTAACACAATTTTTTTTTTTTTCAGAACCCTGCCTAATTATCTTTCAGAAGGAGAACAGTTTGCACGTCATGAAAAATGGTATCAATTTCGGGTTTCGGAAAATAAAAAGGACGTAGCAATTTGAGGAAATGTGAAGTTTTGGAATTTATTACTACTTGCAGCTGCTAAGATTTTATGGTTAAACATTTGATTGTTTCAAGATATTGACGAACATTAATGTCACCATAACTATAAATTATAACGATTAAATAGTCTTTTAAGCCTTAAGGCCTTAAGTTTATACAACAAAGTGAAGTAAAATCAAAATAAAACAAAAAAACGCCATAAAAGGCTTACAAACATATTTTAGTCTTTTGAACAAATTGGGTTGTAATTGGTCAGGTTAGGTTATCAAAATGCCTGATCACCAAGCATCTGAACTTGATAGTTAATTTCAATAAAACAAGCCAGTGTCACTCATAGATAGCAGCTTTTCGAAGCATTCAATTCCTAGCTGTTTTTTATAATCTATTGTACGATGCTATTCAAGACGGAAAAATTATGAAAAGCTATGAGTACTATCGTCAGCAAAACAATTAATTCGATCGTAAGGGGAGACAGGAAAAAAACATTAAACAAAATGAGAAAATTTTACGAAATTACGAATTTATAATAAAGAAAGCCTTATGTCAAACCGTATAAAATGGTTTTCAAATATTGAGTGCAATAATCTTACTTTCTCGAAAACGATGTAGAGATATTTGTCCACTGTTCGTTGATATGAACCGTACGGCCGTTAACGAAATAGCTTTCGATCTTCAAGACATTTCTTTAGCTGATGATCAGTCAGTGTTTTCATTAACTTCGAAAGAAGGATGCTATATTGGTGTGCATGTGCGGGGGGAGATAGCTACATTATACTCTTTATACCGCGTCCAATTTTTAAATAGCTATTTTCGAAATTTTGTGAGTTGAACTCAGTTTTATCGTTTTTTGTTTTAATTTTTATTACTTTAATATTCTAAACAAGTATTGAGATCCTCAGCAGTCTCAACCTAATTTTAAATAGCTTAAAAGTAAAATTTGTCAATGCTTTGAGATTTTATTTTATTTTTTTTTATTCAATTCGTTGCTCTTATTAATTTTTCATTAAAAACTGGTAACTGGATGATCTTATGAGTTTTCAAAAACTATGCATAGATTTTACCCAAAAGTTATCATACTCTCCCTATTTTAATCGCCCCAAAAGTGGTACGCATAGGAAGTTTTTTACACTTGACGGACAGACGTCCTCTTCAAAATATTAACATCATTTCTATGCGATGGAACAACTTTGAAAACAGTTGTTCTCAAGATATTTAAGTCAAAATTCAATTTTCAGTTTGCTCAGGTCTTTATTATCTTCAAGAGCTGTCAATTGCTATTCCAAAAAAGAGACTGGGATGGGATGCGACCCACACTGATAACTTCCCATCCCGTCTGTCGATTTGTCTTGCTTAAAAGTTTGTCTACATGTATCAATTTTTACCAAATTTGCGTACTATTTTTTGTAGATTTTTTTTTTTATGAAAAAACAGACTGTTGGATTTTTATAAAAAAATTACTGAATATCGAAAACAATATTTTCTGTGAAATAAAATAAGTTTGAAGCCAATATTTGTAATTTTTGAAAAGCTATTTGAGCCAAAAGTAAATTTTTACCAAGTTTTAGTATTGTTTTTTTTAGGTTTTTATTTTTTGTAAAAAAAGTGTCAATTCGATTTTTCTCAAAATTTGTCCTAATGTTGAACACAATATTTCTTATAAGTTAAAATTAGTAAGAAGCCATTATCTCAAATTTTTGATAAGATATTTGAGTCGTAAATCAATTTATACCAACTTTTGTTATATTTTTTTTCGGTTTTTAATTTTTTGTAAAAAAACTGTGAATTCGATTTTTTCAAAATTTGATTGAATGTTGACAACAATATTTTTTGAAAGATAAAAGAAGCTTAAAGCCAATATCTCAAAATTTTGAAAAGATATTTAAGTCGAAAATCAATTTTTACCACCTTTTATACATTTTTTTTAGGTTTTTATTTTTTGTAAAAAAAACTGCCAATTCGATTTTTCTCAAAATTTGTCCTAATGTTGAAAATAATATTTCTTATAAGATAAAATAAATTTGAAGCCTCAATCTCAAGTTTTTGAAAAGATATTTGAGTAGAAATTCAATTTTTCCCAACTTTGAGTAATGTTTTTTTTTTAGGTTTTTATTTTCTATAAAAAAAATTGTCAATTAGATTTTTCTCAAAATTATCTCTGAACACACTTATTTCGTCTGATGATAAATCCACTAAGTATGAGAAAAGCCTTACTGAAGATAACCTTGACAGTTCAAATTATTATAATGCCATTAGATAGGTAAAATCCGAGAGAAGAATAAACATCAAAAATCTAGAATTATCAAGCTTGAGGTTTATCAATGCTTAAGATTAATTTTATAACTTTGATTTATTTTCATAACCCCAAACTAAACACTTTTTGGAGTTAAGTGTAAAGCAAAAGTGTGAAATTTATGAAAGGCACACAATTTAAAGCGAAATAAAACAAATATAACGTTTTAGAAAATGTTTAAAATATGATAGAGGATCTGGTGGGGTTTTATTTGTCTATGGACAATATAATATTTCATAATCAACTAAATAATGAATGTACTTATCTCTTTAAAGTTATGTTCCAATATTTGTAGTTCGGAAATAATAGCTTAAATATATTCAAAACCTTTCATATAATTAATTTATAAAATTTTAGCGTGTGCAAACCCCCTTCCAATCCCGCTGCTGGATCTGAAGAAAGACTGATTATTTCTGAAAGCATCTCACCGATAACCTAAAAAACTGAAGGTATGATAGTCTGGGGATGCTCCTTAGAAGATGAGAAAGGTGAAATGGTGTTACAACCCTCAGTACTATAACTTTTTAGTGACACATCATTTTTCAACAGGACAATCCTTTTTCTATTCAGTTCAAATTATAAGTACGTAATTATGAAAAATATAAAAGTTTTAACATTAAAATGTAAGAATTAAAAGTAATTCAAAGCAAACAAATGTAAAAGTATAAGGTTTGAATCCAATTAAGAATATCTGAGCAATAGTGAAACTTAAGTATGCGAAAGGTATCCAGCAAAAAGCAGGTCCTTATAAAAAAATACATCTATAATAATTTGTTGAAAACAACAAATTTTATAAAATTAAAAAAATTAAACTTGGCCAACATTTTTTGAACGGCACGGTATTTTTGAAAAAAATAGAGATCGCAACCATTTCAAGAAACTCTGTCTCCTCTTTAAAGCCTGTAAAGCCATAAACTTGTTTGTATCTAAAGATTGGTATATACCTCACAATGTACAATATTTCATCGAAGTAGGTGCATAGCTAACGTACCTATAAAATGTCTATCTAATTTTACTAGCTATCTAAGCACAGGCTTTTAAATGAGGATAATCTCATGCAGCATGAATCCTAATGCGGAAATTTAACGCTGCAGCTCTATATAGTTGGTAGCTAGTTAGCTAAAAGCATTCAGGTAGCTAGCTTCTCAGGGTTCATGTGAGCCTATTCCGTAGTCTACATCTCCAAAGTTGCACATTGAATGTATTCCGTATTCATTCATGTAAATACACTCCAAGTCATAAGGACAGAATCAGGCATTTGTTGAAAATCTATCATATGTCAAAAACGTTATTCTTCGATCAATAACACTATTTTGGAGGTTATGTAATTTTTTGTTTGCAAAATACTCAAGGTAACAACAACTGTTTCGTAGTGGGTGCGAATACCTATTTTCGTCTGCCATAGTTCAAGATTAATCTGAGACATTGACTTAAATAAAATTTGTTTTACCGATAATTTTTCAGAAATTAGTTTTTAAAAATCTAGTATTTGTTTTTATCTTATTTTTAAAATTAAATCATGTACCAAAAATGCGTCACTAAATTGGTTTAACCACCAGATTATTTCGACAAAAAACAGTTTAATCTTCAATTAATTGATTGAATACTTTTTAAAGTTCCTTAAATTACAATTTGGCTTATTGCAAAAAGTAATTATGTCTATCTTAAAGGCCAGCAATGGGAATCAACCAGTGACGGTTGAATACCATCCACATTTAACAAATTTGTTGTCCTCTCAATACTTAAAATCCACTTTACGAATATTATACTTAAGATCTCTGATGAACTCAATTAAATTATACATTTACTTTATTTATTTATTTTTAAAATAATTAAGTTAAACATTTGACGTAATTTATTTTCTCTTAAAACTGATGCACAGGGCGTATACGTATTTTTGTTTGCAAATTATAAATACACACAAAACGATAAAATATAAATCAAATTTGTAGATCAGACTCTAGTTCACGATCTATCGTAAGCAAAATAAGAAACTTTGCAGGCATCTAGCAGGCAATCATGAATACCTCTGATCTTTTTTCGTTTCAGGTTAATCGCTATTTTATGCAACACCCCCACCTCATCAGAGAGTGTACGACTGTGTTGCCAAGATTTCTTGTACTTTTTAGTACCTTATTCCATATGCATCCACAAGTGTGTATCTTTAGTGTGAATTTGAATCACGATGTAAATCCACATCATCAACCACCTTTCACAGTTGAATACAAAAGAAAAACGTGAACAAGAGTACTACCGCTTCTTTTGGCTTCGATTCAGTTCAGTTCAGAAAAAATCTAAAAAACGACCAACATTTGAAAAACATTTGATTTTGAGTTTTTGGTTGTACCGCATCAGTATCAGGCAACAAGAAATGTTGTACGATGTTCGGGCAAAAATGCCACGAGGAACGAGTACTCGACTCGTACGAGAAGAATTGCAAAAACGTTTGGAGTTCAAATGAAAGCATTATGCCCACAGCAGCGAGTGTTGGTCGTGACGCTGACGCAGCTACTGGCGTTGAGCTGTCTGCCTCTATTGATAACGAGTGATGTGTGGGACACAATCCGAAAGTATTGGAATACAACTAAATATATCTTAAGGAACAGTCAAATCCTCTTATTCCATTCCTTAATTTATCTAAACTGTTTGACAAAATAAGTAATTCAGTTCATGAAAATTTGATATACACTTCGAAAAAACTCCGAAAAAAATATAAATTTTAGACTAAAACAATAACCATTTGAAAAGTGAAAGTAAACCTTTTTACAAATTACTAAATATTATAGCTTATGCTGTCCTAGAAATATTATGACACTTTTTTTCGTTAAGTTGATAGATTTTGAGAAAAACTGTTGAAAATATTGGAACTTATAAATCAATATCAGGAAAAAAAATTAAAGTTATTCCATCAAAATATTGTTGTTAAATTATAAAATTAACAACTTTTTTATACAAAAAACGAAAGCCTACAAAAACCACTAAAAACTGATAATAAATGGGTTCCGACTAAAGTTAATTGATAACAAAGAACGACATTGACTTCAACTGTTTTTAACTTACACTAAATGAAATATCATAACTGAAAGGGCACGAATGGGAAGTTACCAGTGTGGATAGCATCCCATCTTCTTTTTATATTATTTATTTTATCAATGAATTTTATCCTAATAATGTCTCAGCATATAACTTGTTAGATAATAAGATAATAACAAACTGAGTTAGCCTGCCTTCAACAAAAAGCCACAGAATTGCTTGAACCATAATTAACTCTATGAAAAAGGAAATGAAATAATGAACGAGCACGAAATTCTCGAGACGGTGTATAACTGTATACTACAGACTAAAGAGGTCAAGAAGGGGCAATTAATTTTAAAAATGATATAGATCTCTAACAAAGATAATTTCAAGGGACACTTTTCTAGTTTCAAGACTTTACATGACAAACAAGCGACACCTCGAACTATAAGAGTGCAATTCAATGTTCTAACACAGATTCCTAATAGCCACATAGGTAACAAATAGAATAAAGAGTTGATTTTAGGCTAAAGTTTAAAGTTTTATATTGAAAACGTAAATCAGGCGTAAATGACCTTTGTGATTTCCTTGAGAGACACCGGAAGTAACACAAACGGGATCAGAGATATTTCGAATCACTTATGGACTGAAAAAAAAAACTAGTTTTTCTAATTTAGGTAAAAGCACAGAATGATTAACTTAATCAAAATCCTTTCCTCACATTTCAAACAGAAAGCTACATAATTTTAAAAACTACAACACTTGAAGAAGGAGATCTTCAATTCATTATTGCTTCGTTGAATAAATTATTTGCCTCAAATGAAAAAATAAATTCTTATAAACAGTTTTTTCAAAAATATTTGCTATAGCAGGTGTTCTACAATTTGAATGGTATTTACTTTTTTCATTCTTGGAGTTTGACTTTAAAATCGGATGGATAAAAGATATGTTAAAATCTTCTAGAAAAACACCTTCAAGTATAGATAACATTTAAAAGGTACAGCAGGTGGACAATTCATAGCATTTGCATTCAATTCATTCAGCACCTAAGAAAGTGAATCATTTTTCAAATTTAAGAGCTTATTTGCAATCTTTTGGGAATATACTTTATATATTTGATTTAAATTCAAAGACATCTTATTGTTTTTTTGTGTTTTCCGTATCGATCTGATCTTTTTTTATAATTAATCCTTTTATATAATTATCATTCAGTGAAAAATGTTGGTCAAAATTTGTATTACCTTTTTCGAGATCAGTTCTTGGAATTAAGGAATGTTACGGGGTTTTTTTTTGTACTAGGTAGCAACATGTCATTCAAAGACTGTATTAAAGTTTGTGTTATTATCAATAAGGTGCAGTGTCATAAGTCCGTAGGTCATAAGTCCGTAAAGGACTTATGACCCACTTAGGTGGGTCAAAACTTCATAAATCGATTATGAACTTATAACCCACGTAAGTGAGCCAAAAGTCCGCAATAAAAAGAGCCATATAAGGTCTTAAACAAAAAAATTTAAGATTGAATGAAATAAATGTATTTATTCTTTTTATGGATAAACTGAAAACAGAATAATTTATGATTCTATCATAATACAAAATTGTATTTGAATAATTAATTAATAGTTCAGAAAAACACCTTCGCGCTCTTTGTCACTAATGTCTGCAAAAGGGGCACAGAATCTCGTTTTTGAAATGATTTGCTCTTTCAATTATGCTTGTGAAACATTCATCGCATAACTTAATATGGTTGCACGGCATAAGAATTGTATTACGTTGGTTAAGAAGTGATAAGCAAAAAATTGTACAATTATTAATTTTGGAAATTAGAATGCTTGAAAAAATTATATGAAAAAAATGTATTTCATGTATTTTTAAAGTAAAGGGTCATTAAAAAAATTCGCGCGAATTCTATTCTTATATTATAATTTTGTTCAAAGTTTGATAGAAACTTTAATAAATTTTAATAAAGAAAACTTAATCATTAAAATAATAAAATTGTAATAAAAGAAATTAAATTGATTAATTTAATATTATACAGTAAAGATGAGTACTTACATGTTCGGAATGAGCAACACAAATAATAATCAATAGCTGTTTCCACTCGCCGATTGGAACTACACCAAATGTACCATCAATGAAATAATTCCTTTCCTCCTCGGGCAAATTTTGAATTCCTTCACCAATTTTTGTTGCCATAAAAATCGTATATGAGAAATCAGTCTCCACTATCGTGCCCTTATAAAAAGTGTTTTTGGCTCACTTACGTGGGTTATAAGTTCATAATCGATTTATGAAGTTTTGACCCACCTAAGTGGGTCATAAGTCCTTTACGGACTTATGACACTGGGCCCGCAATAAGAGCTGCATTTGGCTCGTGATAGTAGCCCTATACCAACCGAAGTGATTTCGTGAAAAAAAAAATGGGAAAAATCAGTTCGGAACACAAAGCCAATATTTGGTATCTTTCACGTCTCAATTTGACAACACGTGACATTTCTAAGAGACTGAATATTGCTCAATAAATTGTGGCATGGAATTTGAAAAAATATCGTGAGACCGGGACTACTAGCAGTTAAAGAGGCTCAGGCAGGCCAAAAAAAGACGACCCCAGTGGAAGATCGTCGTTTTTTGGTGTTGTACAGTCGTCGGCATCGGTTCAGGACTTAAGTGGGCCTTAAAAACAATCTGTGTCGAGCTACAGACAAAGTAATTTCGTCAAGCTCAGTCAGAAAAAGGCTCGTGAATGCTCGACTTAGAGCACTCAAGCCGGTACTGAAGCCGGATTTCCCAAAAAGAGTAAAAAAAAACGATTACTCTGGGCACTTAAATAGTACTCCAAGACATGTGGAACAATGTCAACTTTTCGGACTAATCAAAATTCAAGCTCCATGTTGGAGATGCGAGGATCTTTGTACGAAGAAAACCGAAAGAAAGACTAGGCTCTGATTGCATTTTGTGGATGTCCCAAAAAACTGAAGGTGTGATGGTGTGGGGATGCTTCTCTGGAGATGAAAAAGGTATAATGAGCTTTCTAGAACCCAAAGTCAATGCGAAAGTTTACCTTCGAGTCCTGGAAAACGTATTGGAGCCCACGCTGCTAGAGCTTTTTGGGGACACTTTTAGCTTCATTTTTCAACAGTACAATGCTCCTTGTCATACAGCCAAAATTGTAAGTATGAACTTGTTTTTATTCTTACCATAGATGACTTATATTAAGCTTTAAAAAAAAATATAAAACTTTTATGACTAAAAATAATATTTGGATTTTTTTTGTATTTCTTAGGTTAAAAAGTACTTCGAAGAAAATAATATCGATGTCGATGTACTTAATTGGCCTCCCTACAGTACAGATCTCAATCCAATTGAGAATATTTGGTCTAAAATGAAACCTGAGGTTGCGAAGAAGCGCCCAGAGTCAGTTGATGAATTAAAAAAACTACTTACCCGGACCTGGCACATGATACCTGCATCCACGTGGAAAAACCTATCTCATTCAATGTCTCGCCGATGTGCAGCCGTAATAAAAGCAAGAGGAGATCCAACAAAGCACTAATTAGACACAACATGTTTCTAAAAAGCAATACAAAAAACAAAAAACTGCACCAACAAAGTATTTTTCTTTAATCCTTAAAAATGAGGTAGGTACCTAAAAAATTATTTTTTCGGTATAATCACTTTTTGATCCCGTGACCATTTTAGAAAAATCTCAAAACAAACTTAACCTCATTTAAAAATAAGTTGCAAATCTCTTTGAAACTGCATTTATTGAAATTATAACAAAATTTGCTTTTTTTCATAAAAGGAAAATTTCAAAGAAAGGGAAATATGGTTGTATGAATTATTTAACGTATGTAGTTGAAACGGAGCTTTCTTCATACACACTGAGCTCGTTGTCTACGAAAACTAAATCTTAGAATCTATAAAGATTATTTGAAAAACATTTTGTTTAACCATGCCTAAGCTCAGCCAAAATATCAACATCTACAACCACGCTCTCACTATTCTGTCCAGATTTTCAAAAAACATTACAATAAAATCATGTAACTTTTGTGTTGGTTTTTAAATATTTTTGCTGTCCAGGAGGGAAAACTTCCTGCTTATTGCTGACCGGTGGCCGATATTCTTTTAAATTGAAAACATTGATGCATTCCATGCACACAAGTTCACATAATCGTGCTAAATATGTACTCGTGCAATCGTTTGTAAAAAGGTGCGTGTGTACGTACGTTTGAACCAACAACGCTAGAGATTTGAATTTAATGTTATATCATATATTGTAACGTGATACCAAACAAATATATTTTGGAAAAAATACAATTAACGGTTTTTTATAAATAAAAAAAAAATGAAAAAAAAATATTTGTCACCTCGAAAATTTTACAAAAAAAAAGATTTTATCTCCAAAATAATTTTGTGCAACGAAGAATAACGTTTTTGACATCTGGTAATATTTTGAGAAAAATGGAAAAATTGGTTAAAATTGATATCTTTTCAAAAATTTGAGATTATGGCTTCAAACTAATTTTGTTTTATAAGAAATATTGTTTTCAACATTCGGTTAAATGTTGAGAAAAAGAAAATTGACAGTTTTTTACAAAAAATAAAAACCTAAAAAAAACAATACTTAAACTTGGTAAAAACTTACTTTCGACTCAAACATCTTTTCAAAAATTCAAAATATTGGCTTCAATCTAATTTCATCGCAAAGAAAATATTGTTTTCAACATTCATACAATTTTTTTTTTAATCCAACAGTCAGTTTTTTCATAAAAATTAAAATCTACAAAAAATAGTATCTACACAAAATTGTTAAAAATTGATGTTCGGTTCTTGAACAATAGAAGATATTGACTTTAAATTAGTTTAATTCATCCAATTTTTATTTGTTTATATAAGAAAAAAAACTTTTAAGAAATGCTACTGGTTTTTGAATAAATATCTCGTTTACAAAAATAAATTTTGAAATCAAACTATTTTATAATATGCAAAATATTGTTGGTAATTTTTAAACTTTTTAGAATAATTCAATTTTTAACAGAACACATATCCCAGCCTCTTTTTGGTTTTGAAAAAGTGTAGTTCTATACTAACTGTTGGCCGAAGATGAAATTAAGATAAAAAAAAATAATTTGTCAAATCGTGACTTGCATATTTATCAACTAAACAGTGTTTCAATAAAGCACTAAAAACTAAGAATTAATAAAGATAAACTTTTTTAAACGTTTTAAAAAAAACTAATAAATGTACGTATGGCAGTTTTTAACTTTATTCTTTTCTTATTCCCTTAATATCCCAGTGCGAGCATTTTGAAAAAAAGATGGTTTGACGGGGGAGGTGAATTCTTGAACATTTCAATAATTTTTTTTTTATTTTTAAAACTATTTAACTTTTTTCAAAATCTATATCTCAAAAACTGGTCAACAATTTTTTAAGAAAATTAAATTGCAAAATGTATATTTATAAACCCAAGTAACTGGATAACAATATTTTTTCTCAAAATATTTAAAATTTTATATTAAAGGGTTTTTTCTAATTTAAATAAAATAAAACAAAAATGCTTTTTCTTGAACTGAGATAATCTCATGGCATTAGAACGTATTCCAATTTTCGATGACTTTTTTCAACATTTGCGACCCTATATTCGATTTGTTTATTGACATATCCATACAAACAATAGTAAGCTCCATCCCTAATCAAAATTCAGAAGATAGTTAATAAATTCTTATAATAATAAAAATCGCGTAACTTCTTTAGTAGCAAGTTGAAGAAATCGCCGCGCCCGCGCGCGCCGCACCGCCGCCGGCCATCGGCCTTTGCGGGAGTAAAATACTAAAAATGTAAGAGCAAATGCGTTTCTTGGACTTGGACTATCTGGGATCAGATTTGTCTTCATATTGATAATCTTCAAAACAAAAGGTGTGATAGTCTGGAGACTCTACTTGGAAGGTGAGAAAGGTAAAAAGATATCCCTAGAAAAAGCTTTTTGCCATTCAGCTAAATTATAAGTACGAAATTGTTTAAAGATTTAATATAAAGCTTTTAATTTAAAATGTAAAGTAAAAAGTAGGTACCAAACAAATGTGGAAATATAAGGTTTGAATCCAGTTAAGTTAAGTTATCTGACCAATAATAAAACTTAAGTTTGTGAAAAAGCGTCCAATACATCTATAATTTTTCAAACAAATTTTATTAAAGTAAAAAAAATTAACTTGGCCAACATTTTTTTGAACAGCACGGTATTTTTGAAAAAGAGATCGCAATCATTTCAAGAAACTCTGTCTCCTCTTTAAAGCTTGTAAATCTATAAACTTGTTTGTATGTAAAGATTGGTATTACGTCACAGTGTACAATATTTCAACTCCATTGAAGTAGGTGCATAGCTAACGTACCTACCTATAAAATGTCTATCTTATTTTACTAGCTATCTAAGCACAGGCCTTTAAATGAGGATAATCTCATGCAGCATGAATCCTAATGCGGAAATTTAACGCTGCCGCTCTATACCGTTGGTAGCTAGTAAGCTAAAAGCATTCAGGTAGCTAGCTTCTCAGGGTTCATGTGAGCCTATTCCGTAGTCTACATCTCCAAAGTTGCACATTGAATGTATTCTGTATTCATTCGTATAAATACACTCCAAGGCATAAGGACAGAATCAGGCATTGTTGACAGATATTCGAAATAAAAGATTCTGTAGTGCAAGAGAGCAGTGTATGTACCAAATACCAATTTTAAAAGACCAATTTAAAAGAAGTAATACGGCCAACTAGAAATAAAGTCAGAAAGGGGCTGGAATGTGACCCATACTGATAACAACCAACTTGAGTCCATCTATCGATATTTCTTAAAATTTTACAAAATTTATTTTCTGTAAATTAAATGAAAACAATGGCTTTTTCTGATCGTAAGATATTTTAGTCGAAAACTAATTTTTAACTATTTTTAGCAGTATTTTTTGAAGGTTTATACAGGGCTATCCATTTTGCAGTTTCAAAAGTAAACGTAAATAAAACACCATATTTGGATATATTTTTTAAGTGCTCAAGAGAGATGTATTGGATGAGAAATTACGTGGCCAGGAAATGTCTCTTGCAATAAAGCCATATTCGCTCGAAACCAATTAAAGTTATTGTAATCTATTGGATTTGTAAAATTTTAAATTATGGCATTTTCCAATGAGTTTTGTTGTTTTGAAGTAGCTAGAATCCAGATCCATATTTATTTTTACAGCTGTCTGTGCCGTGGTGAGTATATGAACGTACTTTGGCTCGTTTGGAATACCTATTTTCGCCTACCATATCTCAAACCCTAGGAGAGATATTGACTTCAAATAAATTTAGTTTTACATGTAATAACATCAAAATTTCCAAAAATATCCTTTTAAAAATCCTGTGTTTGTTTTTATTTTTGTTTTGAGAACACACAAAATGTTGTTGGTTACTTTCGGTAAAATAAAAACCAATACACATTTTTTTTCTTACAACTAAATATAAAATCCTTCCAAAAATGAGTCAACCAAAAAAAAAACTGTTTAATTCACTGATTGCATATTTTTTTAAATTCCTTAAATGACAATTTGGCTCATTTACACAAAATAACTATCTTAACGGCCACCAACGGAACGTTACCAGTGTGGAAGGTATACCAGCCTCATTTTACAAATTTGTTATCCTTTCAAGCTTCAAAATCCACCTTACGGATATTATACTTAAGATCTCTGATGAACTCGATAAAATAAGACATCATATTCAAGTGGATTTATTTTTAAACCGATTAAGTTAAACATTTGACGTAATTAATTTTCTCTCAAAAGTGATACACCGGGGGTATACATATACGTATTTTAATTTTTATTTTTGCTCTATTTTACACAAAACGATAAAATATTAATCAACTTTGTAGGTATAGTCTCTAGTTCACGATCTATTGCAAGCAAAATAAGAAACTTTGCAGGCTTCTAGCAGGCAATCATGAATACCTCTGATCTTTCTTTGTTTCAGGTTAAGAAATGCCTCGCTATTTTATGCAACACCCCCACCTCATCAGAGAGTGTACGACTGTGTTGCCAAGATTTCTTGTACTTTTTAGTACCTTATTCCATATGTATCCACAATTGTGTATCTTTAAATCCACATCATCGACCACCTTTCACAGTTGAATGCAAAAGAAAAACGTGAACAAGAGTACTACCGCTTCTTTTGGCTTCGATTCAGTTCAGTTCAGAAAAAATCTAAAAAACGATCAACATTTGAAAAACATTTGATTTTGAGTTTTTGGTTGTACCGCATCAGTATCAGGCAACAAGAAATGTTGTGTGTTGTTCGGGCAAAAATACCACGAGGAACGAGTACTCGACTCGTACGAGAAGAATTGCAAAGCGTTTGGAGTTCAAATGAAAGCATTATGCCCACAGCAGCGACTGTTGGTCGTGACGCTGACGCCGCTGCTGGCGCTGAGCTGTCTGCCTCTATTGATAACGAGTGTGTGGGACACAATCCGAGAGTATTGGAATACAACTAAATATATCTTAAGGAACAGTCATATCCTCTTATTTCATTTTTTAATTTATCTAAACTGTTTGCAAACATATGCATGGAATATATGTCCAGAAAAATAAGATACTCACTTTGGCCAGGAGCAAACCATTTCAAAGGGAAAAGTAAAGCTTTTTTGAAATTATTCGAAAAATATGTTCTGCTGCATTCGAAGTGTTTGAAAAAATTGCCTATCCAATTAAGTGGAATTGACTGTAGGTGGAAAGCGCTTTCAGTTAGGTAACGTACTATGGCACTTATAATATTGTAAGTCGACTTTATCAACGTGGTACAAAATAGAAAATAAAAGAAATGCTTAGTAAGTAGACACTAGTTAAAGTGAAGGTAGAGTTGAGGTATGCGCAGCACAGCTCTGCTCAATTCAGCCTATTTGTATACAAAACCCAAGAGGAACGGATTCATGTATTGTTTTCGACGACTTTACGGTATGAAAACGATAGGCAGTAGTGTTCCCAGTAATATGTTTGTATGTAGGAAAACGTTCCCCTCTAATTTTCTTTTTACAGTGGTTTGTATTAATGATTGTCGTACATACGAGTACACTCCAAGTCATAAGGATAGAAGCAGGTATAAACTGATATTACCACCATAAGATGGAAGACCTCCAAAGAGTAAACAGAAGATCGACTAGAAATGCAGTCAAAAATTAATGGTTTCTAATCCCGTCACAAAAATAAAAACAGCAGAAGAATCAATGTTTTATGTTAAGTGGTAGGATGTTTCGCTCAAAAACCATAATCCAGAAAGCGAAAATCTGTAATACGTACATTTTGAAAACAAAACACAAGGATGGAAAAATACCGAAATAATAAATTCTAAAATTTAAAATTTGTCCCACATATAAAGGATTACGGTGTCCTGATTTTTAATCTCGCATAATTTTTTTTACTCAATTTTTATATCGTGTCAGGTTTTTAAATACGCCTCTTTGAAAATGTTAAAAATAATCCAAAGCGGTGTTTTTGAAACCATCAAAAGCTTTCTTTTTGGTAAGTGTTCATTTGACTTGATTTAATATGCTTCCATGAATCTTCAATTTTAAATATTTGCTCAAATTTAAAAAGTCACAGATTTCAACATTATTTGTATATTTTTTAAATATATTTCAAATACTCATTGTGGTAGCCTTGTTCAGATGACGAATTCGTTACAAAAGCAAAAATTACTTTTAAACTTTCATTTCTTTATTTATAACCGGTCTTCTTAATCATTTCAACTTGGTCTTCTAAAAATGTCAAGTTTTTGATTTGGTTTTAAATACTCTTCTCTTTTGCACTGCATAATCAGTATTAATTTAAGTTTTCTTCTCAACAATTCGTGACGGTATCCTTATGACTTGGAGTGTATTTATATGAATTTATTTGGATTACATCCAATTTGCAGCTTTGGAGATGTAGACTATGGAATAGGCTAGCATGAAGCCCGAGAAGCTATCTAAAGACTAGGAAGAGCGGCAGCGTTAAATTTTTGCAATTAAGAGACATACTACATGAGGGTATCCTCATTTCAAGGCCTGTGCTTAGATAGCTAATAAAATGAGATAGAAATTTTATACCTAGGTACTCGTACGTTCGTTACGTATTTACTTCGATGGAGTTGAAATACCGAACACTGCAACTGTGTCGAATGCAAAAATTTAGATACAAACAAATGTATGACCTCGAGACTTGAAAGAGGATACAAAGTTTCATAAAATGGGTGCGATCTCTGTTTTAAAAGTACGGTGCCGTTTAAAAAATGTTGACCAAGCTTTTATTTTTCAATTCTATCAAATTAGCTGCAAAAACTTAAGATGTATTTTTGAAATAAAACACACGCTTGACTTGGGGATGGTAAGCTGGCGAAAGCGTTGCGAAAAGTGTGATCGGGTGAAGCAAAGGAAAGATGAGAGGGTGATATAGCTTCGTGAATATAGAAAGAGAAACAGTTACGTGTCGTATGGATTTGCTAGCGTTACATTAACAGTTATTGCTTTCTTTTGTAATTCCATTTAATTCTTTAACAATTTCAGTATTAAATATTTTATTGAGTACATTAATATTCTTAGTTTATAGTAACTTAGGCTTAGACACCGTATAATCTACAAATACTGACTGTTTAGTGTGCTTTATGGTTTGGTAGAATATAATTGATACGTATTGACTGGGGTTAGAATATTGTCTGTCGAAAATTCTGTTTAAAAAAAAAAAAGTTCTGTATGGTTGATATTCTATGTATTAAAATTCAGTATTTAAAAATATTGTAAATAATCTGAAAGAGAAGAATGTAAATAGTCTGAACAAAAAGTGCGCACTTTTATACATTATGGAAAAGATCTTCTCTTTCCAACTATTTATATGACTTTGAAATACAAAACTTTAAGAAGAGAATATATTTTAAAATATGGTATCATAATAATTTTAATAACCATATGTACTCAGAAAAACATTTTAAGACATACACGTGAACCAAAAATTCTTAAAAGAATTTTAACATTTAAAAATATACCAGCGAAATAAGTGTATCTTCAAAAACTAGAATTCCATTTGATTTTCCAAGAAAAAATAAGAGTTAAATACCTAAATGTTAATATGTTGAATTTTCAATATTTAAATCGATTTACTAGTTTCTGAGAATATTTAGGCTTTGATGCGACCCACACTGATAACTTTCCATCCCGTCTGTCGATTTGTCTTGCTTAAAAGATTTGTAAGTTTTTGTGTTTTTTGTCAGTTGAATTATTCAGAAAGTTTAAAAATTACCAACAATATTTTGCATACGATAAAAGAGTTTGATTTCAAAATTTATTTTGGTTAACGATATTTTTATTTGAAAACCAATTTTTACCAATTTTAGTAGCATTTCTTAAAAGTTTTTATTTCTAATAGAAACAAATACAAATTGGATGAATGAAATTAATTTGAAGCCAATGTTTTCTATTATTCACGAGATATCGAGAACTGAACATCAGTTTTTAACAATTTTGCGTACCTACTATGTATATTTTGTAGATTTTAATTTTGTATGAAAAAACTGACTTTTGGATTTTTATAAAAAATTTACTGAAAACATTCAAAAAAGTTTGAAGTCAATATTTTTAATTTTTGAAAAGATTTTTAAGTTGTTATTAAATTTTTAAAAAATTTTAGTAATGTTTCTTTAGGTTTTTATTTTTTATACAAAAAACTGTCAATTCAATTTTTCTCAAAATTTTACCAGATATCAAAAACGTTAGTCTTCTTTACACAAAACTAAAAAAAAATTTCGTTATATTCGAGGCAACAAAGATTTATACAAAAAATTGTTTTTTTTTCCAAAATATACTAGTTTCTTATCACGTTAAGCCTAGTACGCTGCTGATGCGAAACGAAAATTCCCATACAAAAATGACATGACGAAATCGTAAACGAAAAATTTTGCTGTGCTTTTCGTTTTTCAGTACGCTGCTGGACGACGAAAAGTGACATTTTAGTGGATAGCTGTACTAGATTTCTTAGTACAATTCTCCACTCTTTTCGTCCTCAATTTAATTGCCCGGTATATTAATTGCTTGCGAAATTTTGACGTTAAATTTATTTATTGAAAAATTTTTCGAAATTTTTCGTTTATGATTTCGTCATGTCATTTTTGTATGGGAATTTTCGTTTCGCATCAGCAGCGTACTAGGCTTAAAATTGAAAAAAATTGTTTACTCGTGACTTTCGGTGTTTTGATTTGGATTTATCTTTGATTTAAAATTTAAAATAAAATGGATTTCTCTAATGTGTTCCAACATTGCATTTCTGAATTGGAAACTCAGGATGTTATCGGTGATGTGCAAGAAGTGATGAAGACAAGCAGTGAACTTCAACTTCCAGACAGAACTCTCCACAAATATTTGTCCGCTGTGGTTTTCGTTTTCATTTCGCTCTGCACTTGGAGACCGCTGAAAAAATTCGTTTCACTTCAGCTGCGTACTAGGCTTTACAATATATAATTTAAAATTTGATTTAAGTCTCTAGCGTTATTGGTTGGTGAGTTATTTTGGGTTAGCCAAAATGTTCGCCGTTGAGAATACGCCTAGCCGCGTGGCGTACTTTTCTATTAGACAGTGTCCGGTTATGACACCTTTTATCGAGCTTATATGCGATCTGCATATATTAATAATTACGGAGTGGCCAATGTTGTTGTTAGTCCACTGCGACGAAGCTTTGAGGCGAATAGCAGAGCTTGCAGCTATTTGTTTGCTGAATATATCCAGAGGTGTTAGGTATAGAGTAAGGTGTCATGTGCCGCAGTTGGGGTCGTGCGAAGCGATCCGCTTATACATATGCAAGCTGAAAAAAAAAATTAATTTGGTGGCGCAACAGTCCGTAAAGAACCAGGGCCTAGTGACTTACAACTCTCAACCATTTCTGTGTGCAAGTAATTGCAGGGATGGAGGGGAGGGGACCTACAGTTTATATGCCGAATCCGAACGGCTAATTTGAGAAAGCACTTTTTCATGACAAAAATTACTCTTGGAGAATTTGTCAATTCCTCGCAAGAGGCAGTACCCGTGAAAAAACTTTAGGTGGCACAGGCAGGGATCGAACCCAAGACCTCTCGCATGACAGTCCAACGCACTAACCATCATGCCACGGGTACCACTGCAAGCTGAACGTTGGACTTTATTTAATATGTCGCGGTTTAAAGCTTTCTCTAAAGCAGTCTACCATACTGCCACTGCCACACCATACATTAAAATAGGTCTAATTATCGATGTCTAAGGCCAATGCGTGATTATGGGTTGTAAGCCCCATTTATTACCAATAGCTTTTTTGCAAGAAAAGAGAGCTACAGTAGCTTCTTTAACTCTTTCCTGTACATTGCGTTTCCAATTTAGTTTTTTATCTAAAACAAGACGCAGGTTTTTTAGCCTCGTCCGAGAAATTTAATTGGATTCCTTTAATATGGGGAGGGTTGACAAATGGAATTTTGTATCTCCTCGAAAATAAACCTAAATCGGTTTTTTTGTGGGTTAACACCCAGTCCACACTGATCAGCCCAAAGTATAAGTCTGCCTAAGGCATTTTGTAAGAGTTTTTTTAAGGTGTTAAGATGCTTTCCTGACACTGCTTTAGCAACGTCGTCCGCATAGGCGATCACCCTGAAACACTCCGCATCCAGACTAGTTAGGATTTCATTCATCACTAGGTTCCAGAGGACAGGGGATAGAACACCACCTTGTGGTGTCCCTCTACTAACGAATCGTCTGCCAGAAGAGTTGCTCAGTTTTGAGTTAATTATTCTGCTAGTCAGCATTAAATGAATTAACTCCCCAAGCGAACTCTCTACGTTTAGAGATGTTAGTGCAGATGTGATGGCAGATGTTTCCACGTTGTTAAAGGCACCTTCGATGTCAAGGAAAGCAACCATAGTGAACTCTCTATGATGATGGAGGGAATATTCGATGGTGCGTACTAAGGTGTGTAACGCTGTTTCCACCGATTAACCTTTACAGTAGGCATGTTGAGACGAAGACAGAAGTATTGTATCAATACTTGCCCTTAAATGGGTATCAATCAATCTTTCCAAGGTCTTTAGAAGGAATGATGATAGACTTATAAGTCGTAGATCTTTATTATTGACTTGAGAGCATTTACCTGCTTTGGGTATATAAACAACTTTTACTTCTCTCCATGCCGAGGGAACATGGACCAGGTAATGACAGCTGATAAAAATTGTCCCAAGGATTGGTGCAATTATGTCAGAAGTTTTTTGTAGTTCGGCTAGTATTATTGAATCTGGTCCTGCAGATTTAAATGGTTTGAAGCTGTTGAGAGGCCATTGTAGCTTGTCCCTTGTGATCAGACCTTGTGGATAGGTTGTATTGGGACTTGAACGTATATAATTGCTGCAAGTTTCGGTAAGAGAACTACCAGGAAAGTGAGTGCCCAGTAGTAAGTTCAGCGATTCATTACTTGAATTCGCTAAGGAGCCGTCTGCATTTTTCAAGCAGCTTGGCATCGCTGGATTAGTTGAAAGAATTTTCCGTAACCTGGAGGCTTCAGAAGTTTTTTCTATCGTGCCACAGAAGGATCGCCCCAGGAAGATTGCTTAGATTTCCTTAGTGCCTTCTTGTAAATTCTTAGGGATTCTTTGTAAGAGTAAGGCTAGTCTTGCGGCTTTGGCTCGGTTGAAGAGTTTCATGCATTCTTTCCTGAGCGAGTCAAGCTCTGAGGCCCACCATTGTGGTTTCCTCTTTCCTCTTATGTGTATATAAGTGGACAAGCAATTTCCAGCGATCTGTTCATAGCTGAGGTGAAATTATTGACTTTGTTGTCAAGTTCATTAGCATTTGAGGAAGGACTAGATAGTCCAGGTTTTAGTAGATTTTGTAACGAGTTCCTGTATGAAGCCCAGTCAGTTTTCAGATAATTTCGAAAAGTCAATGGACTCGGGTTTTCATCCACACTGATATTGAATTGGATATATCTATGATCAGAGTGTTCTTTGGATACTTTCCAGTCCAAGATCATATGGTGTATAGTATCTGAGACAAGAGTTATGTCTAGGACTTCTTGTCGAGTTTTAGTTATGAAGGTTGGTTAATTTCCAACATTACTTACTAAGAGGTTAGTACCAAGAATATAATCAAAAAGAGACTCACCTCTGTCGTTTATATTCGTACTTCCCCATACCGTGTGATGAGCGTTAACATAGCTCCCAATAATTAGGCGGATCCTTTTCCGTTCGGCTTCAGCGACGATTCTCTCAAGGGGTTTTCCAGGAAGAGGGCCAAGGTGGTCATGGCCAAGATACGCCGACACTAGCCAGAAACTTCCTTTGGTTGTTTCCAGCCTAGCTACGGTGGTATCTTTGTCACTGAAATTATGGAGTAAAAATACTTTAATGCTACGTATGCAAGTGTGTAGTACCCAGGAGTCCTGGGTCCTCGAACATCGGATCTCATAATCCATGGCTCTTGGATCAGGACAATGTCTTCCCCGTTTCTTGTCAAACGGAGAAGAAGTGAGGCCGAGGCCTTTATGGAGTGTTGGAGATTATTCTGTACTAACTGCAGCATTTTGGCTACAGTTAAGCATCTTGCACATGAGCAACGAACTGCGAACTGCGAACTGTGGATGTTCGCATATTTTGACTTTTCTTTCACATGAGCTTTTATTTCTATTCGCAGGTAGCGACGAATTGTCAACCCTTTTCTCCATATTTTCCTCAGTCATCATCTTTCACACAAAAACAAAACAAGAGTGGTATAATTTTGAGGTTAAGTTGAGCGCGAACAATTTATTCGTTGCAGTGTGGATGTTATGTGGAACGCGAATAGAGTTTGACAGTTCGCAGCAACCACACTGCGATTCGTTACTACCAAATTGTTTTTACAAAATTCTCTTGTTTTAGAGAACAAAATGCAAATTTTATTATCCTTATATTAGTGTCAATTGGTTTCTTATAATTTAAATGTGTTTTTGTGTGGAATTGACTTTTTGAAATGTGTAAAATCACGTTTGTTCGTCCATTCGCAGTTCGCAGTTCGTTGCTCATGTGCAAGGCACTTTAGGCAGATCAACCTCCACCACGGTTTTGTTCTGATCGTCTGAGTCTGAGGATGAACCCAAGAGTTCGTCCTCGCTCAGAAGAATCATGTTTAGGTCGTTCTCAGTCTCCATTAAGGATGGACTATTTTCGACTTTTTTTAGAGGGTGGAGCCGTGATTGGAGAGGGCATGGGTGCATCTTCACCCTCTGTTGGGAGAGAAGACGACGACGTGCCAGGCCCACCAACCGCGAGTTCACCTTCGGTTGTTGTAGGAGGCCCGCTATCCGCGATAACCTCATCTTTTTTGTATATTCGAATTTTGATGGATTCGAAACCATAATTTATAGAGCCATTGGTCAAGGCTAGAGGAGCCAAGGATTCTTTATTGAGTACCACAATGGCACTCCTATAAAGACCCTGCACTTCGTCTAGCTTGGCGATCTTACAGTTATGCGTCGGTAGGGATGGATTACAAACCTTGATCATTTCGAGAATGTCCTCGATACCAGGAGGTTCGATCGGAATCCAAATGCGGGCTCTAGGTCTGCTAGGAATGTCTTCCTTAGCGACAACTTCGAGCTTCGCACCTGGCCAAACTTCACCTAACCGGCTGACAGCAAGCTTGTACAAGTCACTTCGTATGGGAAGTTAATAACGTTTCTATTGGAGTATCTCTCTGAGCAATGGAAACATATGAATATCTTTTATATTCGAAGAAGCCAAGTTAAGAAAACATTTTGTTTAAATAAAATTGTATACAAATCTAACGGGCCGTCTTCTTTAAAAAACATTCGAATTTACAATTTTTGAACAACAAATTGTGTTACGACTACTGTCTTAAAAAAAATTAAGAAGAAAAACAAAACGTGAATCTGCTTAAAACCTTAATTTCCAGGAACTCAATCGACCCCATAATTAATACTGTGGTGTTTTTATAACTAAGAAGTTATTTGCATTCCGCAAAACTAAGCAATTTGTTAATTTTTTGTTTAATTCTGACAGTAAACTTAGTTCCGACACACGATTGTCAGATCAACCAGTAAAAATCGCCTTAGTTTCTTAAATGTGCATCTACTCTCCATTAAAAGTTCTTGTCAGAGCATTGATATTGTAAAATTTAACAATTGGTATAAGTTATACATTTTTTTTTGAAACTCGTTAAAACTCAAAATATACGAAACGGAAAAAAACTTACCCCAACGATTAAACATAGGAACTTAGGCTAACGTTATCAATGGCTAAAGATTTGATACGTTTCTTTTTGTGTGTTTAATTTGTTTATGGGTTTATTTTAATTTATATTTGGGGCTATTTATAATTTTTTATGATACACGATGTTTATCTTAGATAGTTATGACATATCTTTGCGGGGTCTTTAAGCCAAGCAGTTAAATTATTATTATTTATTGTTTTAAAAATTTAAAGTTTATTTAAAGGCCTTATAGTTCAAATTATGTCAATACACAATCATAAAATACTTCACGCATTGAAGTTTTTAGGAAGCTTCAGCCCTTTTAATCTATCTTTTTAACTGAGGTATGTACATATACGTTTCATAAATTTGCCTACGATCTCATATTTGTTTAAAAAAAATATCTTAATCTTTTTATGTTTGAAATTTCAACCAAATTCTTGACAAAATTATTTAATAAATTAAACCTTGCATTTAGGAGTTTTTGGTTAATCTTCAAGACTTTGTTTGAAAAATATTTTGAACTTAACGAGAAGAGATATAGAACCCGATATAAAATAGTTTTCGAGTTCTAGGAACTTTTGATCTTGTTTTAATGAAACGGAGTTCGTATTTTTTGCTATTTTTGTAGACCATTCTAAAATTCTACAATTAAAATGAAAAATACACACATATCCGTTTTTTGCTTGTCCGGGAATTTATATAAGAATTAAGATATTTGTCTTTTTTCGAAAAAGTTGTGTTTTCTGTGTTTAATTAGATTCGTTTTTGAAATGTTGTTGTTTTAAATTATTTCTATCGTTGCGTAGGTATACGTTACACTTTATGAACATCTTTACTTGAAGAATAATCAAAAAATCGAAATAATTTGAGTTTAATGAGTTTCTTTTCCACTTTTTCTTGAAAACTCGAATCATCGCAATTACTAAAGTTCCCAAACTATTGGAAGTTAAAAAATATTTATGTATGTATACAGCCCGTTCAAATGATAAAACTCTATTATCAAAATGAGTATTCGTTAATGCAAACGTCGGACGCATTGCGCAAATTTTACGGTAGACGTGGTGGTCCTTCACAGTCGACGCTTCAACGTTGGGTGGACAAACGACCGGTTCAGTAAACAATCAGCCAACACCAGTAAGTTCAAGGAATGCAAGTTAGGCGGAGAGCATCGCCGCGGTCCGTCAAAGTGTACAGCAGAACCCTAGGCAGTCTATTCCTCGCCGTGCCCAAGAACTCGACCTTTCGCAGACTTCAATTTGTCGCGTTGGGACTACACCCGTACAAGATCCAACTGACCCAAGAGCTCAAAGTTCATGACCATAGACGCCGTTTGTTCGCTGACTGGGCTTCGATCGGTTGGGAGAAGACCCCAATTTTGGCCGAAAAATAATCTTTAGTGACATGAATGGCTGTGTTAATAAGCAAAAATTGCCGTATATGGGACGACACCAACCCACGCGAGGTTCACCAGGTGATAATGCATCCTCAAAAATTTAACGTTGAGTGTGGAATTTTGGGTCGGCGCGGCGCGGTGGCTTAATTGGTCCGTACTTTTTTGAAAACGACGTTAGTGAGGCGGTCACCGTCAGCCGTGATGGCTACATAACGACGATTACTAATTTCTTATGGCCCAAATTGAACCATATAGACCTAGACGTCATGTGGTTCCAGCAGGACGGCTGGCGCAACGTGCCACACAGCAAACGCCACGACCGACATCTACACACAACATATACTCGCCCTCTTTGAAAAACCCCTATATAAGTGAATAAGGTTTTGCATTTGAAATTTCAAATTTCATTTAAAAAGTTTAAAATGTGTCTAATCTGAGAGTAGAGTGTTATAAACGATATCGGACAAAACTCTCAGCATTAAAATTTGTAAGAGTACAAAGTTTTGCGGAAAACTTGTTGTCTAGATTTCTATTTCTTTTGTCCATACAACTTAGTTTTTCATTTATAAAAATTTTCCTTTAAATTCTTTGTGAAATCGTTTGCACCCATGTGTTAACAAAGTTGCTAGAAAAATTATTTCAATATCTGTCAAAATAGTTATAGAGATAGCAAACAAAAGTAGCCTATTACACGATGAATTTAGATGCGTGTCACGTAACATAATCTATTCACAACTGCAAACGCGAAAAATAATTGAAAACAACGAGCGGGAAAAATGACGTATACCTACGTGCAGTCAATAAAATATTAATTTTACCATTTTATTTATTTTTTTACTTATTTTCTTCATAAATTTATTTATTTGATCTATCTTGTAACAATAGACAAAACTTCTTCAAATCATTCTACTGATCGTGGCGATTTCGTTAGCATTCCGTTCCCCATAGAACTTCACAATTATTTATTATTGTTAAAAATCTATAACTTCTTCTTTCATCCTTTGCATATCGGTAAGTTCAGTCGAATCATCAAACTATAGTGGATATTGATAATAATTCCTTTGTTGCAGGTACAAATTAAAAACACGAGAAAAATTAAACCAAAATGAAAGACAACATTCACTTCCGCTTAGCTATAAGTACGGATAAAACAGCAGTTCTAGAGTTTTTGAGGGAGAACTATTTTCCCTATGAAACATTAACTTATTCTATTGAACCGAAAAAGCAGGATTCTGGTGCAGAGGACGATATGACAAATTGTGTGGACGTAGCTGATCGATTCTGTTTACTAGCCCTCTATGAAAATCAGATTGTCGGAGCTCGGTCATTATTAACCAAAGGACCAGACGCAGAGCAAGTATTATTGAAAAAAGCATCCGAAATACCTTGGAGTCAGTACGCAAAAGTTTTGGAGATATTAGCAAAAGTTCAAAGAGATGCTAATGTTTTCAAAAAGTACAGCAATTTCAACGTAGCGTTGCATGGAAATGGTTTGGCTGTTCATAAAGATTTCCGTGGAAATGGAATTGCTTTGAAATTGTATGAAAAATCAATGCAAATTGGTAAAGCTTTGGGGTATTCACTTTTTACTTGCGATTGCACGAGCATTTATTCAGCACGATTATGTGAACTTATGGGCATAAAATGCACTAACGTTTGCAAAATGGAAGATTATCGGCTTCCGGGAAGCGATGAGCAGTTAATTTTTCCACCTGAACATCAAAAATATATAAAAACTTATGCAAAAGTTGTTCAATAATAAAGTTTTTGGAATTAAAGTATTAATAATTTATGCAAATGTTTCATTCAAAAAAACTCACATTTACAAAAGTGTAACAATTTCAATGAAGTTTAAGGAGCTCGTTACTAGAATCAGTTAAAGGAGAGTAATCATTATATGCATCTAATTAGGTTCTCTGAAAATCATTCATTGAAAATCACAAAATTCAAAATGGAATTTTGTAAACAGTAACAAGTTCATCCAGAAACTTAGAGTTTTGATAACTAGAAATTAAAGTTAACGCTTAAATATCTTTTTACCGTCCTTTCCGCCATCTATCAATTGGTAAGAACAACCATTTAATTAAAATAAAAACAGATATTTTAACAGAACTGTCTGTAACTTGTATCTGCTAAAAAAATACAAATGATTTATGTTATTTAAATTTTTAAATATTTTGAATAAAATTATAATGTTTGTCAAAAAAAATTTCTGCAGTTATACAATTTTTCTACAGAGGACAATGATTTAATTTTTGTGACAACTTTAAATTTCAATGTAAATGCTTCTAAGTATGGTCAACTTCTTTATTTCCGGCTTAGAGTCTCGAAAATAACTCAATTTTTTAAGTTTTATTTTTGAAGTAGCTCCTTACATACACAGGTCAACGTCTTAAGAATCCCCAAATAGAGACACATTTGTGCACTGGAACCGAAATCCAAGAAGCTGCTCCCATTAACAATGTCAATGTGCTAAATAATGCGATGACATTTCACTACAGAAAAATTTTCAGTCGCTCTGGAATTCAGTATACAGACTTTGGTTGGGATCTGTAGATCATCATACAAAGGTTGTAAAACAACATTTTAGAATGGGCCTCAATGTAATATTATATCATTGTCCTTAAAGCGGGTTTCCATGGGTAATTTCGGATTTCCTTCCAAAATTTATTTTTGAGCTGTCAAATTCCCACCTTAAAATTTTGTTTTCAAATTGTATTACTTTTAATGCAGAAAAGTATAAATTTGCCGAAAAATCCAGATTTATCAATGAATCCAAAAACGATCACTTCAAAACAAATTAAAGCAGCTGACAAATATCACAGTAGTCAATAAACAATTTTGTTGATTGGGCAGGTTCGGACAACATAAGCGACTTCACTTGCAGTCAACTCCATTCTTTGAATGGATATTTGTCATTTTAAAAATAAAAATGCAATTAGTTATGCGGTTTTAAATAGGTAATATAAATAAATTTATTTTTGATCTAGATCTGTCAATTCGCAAAACAAATTGATTTATTTTTGATTTGAGATAAAATCTTCAGATCTGGATGTTTTAAATTAGTAAAAATTTTAAGATTAAAATTTGACAGTAATACTGCACTCATTAACACGTAGACGAAGTTACACTGGAATAATGACAAAAACAAAATAACTCCAATCGTGTTCTATGCGTCACGAAAAAAAATCAACTTTTTGACTAAAATCTGAATTTACCCATGGAAAACCTCATTAGTTTTTCAAGTGCCATACACTTAAAATTTGGAACTTTACTTCAATAACCACTACCTTAAGCTGACTGTACAATAAATATCAAACGCATAATTGACTACAATACACTCCCCAGGCAAGCTACAAGGACATCTCGACTTCTATTTTGTATTTTAAGTAAATATTACTTATTCCTTTTTGGAAACCTTTTACATAAAATTAAACTGTGCAGGAAATACATTAATAAATCACAGGCTAATAAAGTTCAGCTTTCAGTTGAATGAACAATTATAATTGTCCGTCATTTTGACACAAATGGAATTGACTTCATAGCAAGGGAGATTGTTTTTGACTAACTTTCCAGTCAACTTTGTAATAAAGCTGCCTTAATTGAAAGGCAATTTTCCGGAGCTGGCCAATCACATGCTGAAAACTTACTTTTCTTTCAAGTCATTGAATCAATTTTTAACAGCTGTTTGTATCTGGTCCATGGCATGGAGAGAACTAAAATTTATAACGAACCGAGGTGTTGTTGGTATGAGTCTCTGAACGCCTTTCGAACTTTCAGGAGACCCCAATCCTTCCTTCGCTATACCACCGTTACGACCCACTGCTTATAGGATCAGCAGGCCGATCCGGGCAGCAGGAAAGGAAGGGTGTTCAGATTACTTCTTGGCCTGGCATGCTAGCATTGCACGTCCTAGCTCGTCGGATGGGCGGGGTTCTTGCCTAAGTAAACCTGAACGATTGTTACGATTATTCATGCCAGAAGATAATATGGATTTGGGTTCAAAAAAAAAATGAGCCCCTTTTTGATCTGACTTTTGTAGACGGACCTTTCTGCCAATGCCCAACAAATTTTCGATTTAGGAGAGCGTTTGATGGAGTTTGCTCTCTGAGGAGGATTTCCCACCCACACACGTATATAGGGATACGTCCTTGGCTGTCTTGTCCTCGATTCTAAAGACAGCCCCTAACTACTAGTTTTAAATGTTCTTAGCTTACCATGGTCTCGTCATCCTCTCTTGAAACGTCGTCGGCATACCCAACCTAACTCTTTTACGCTGAAATCATCTTAATTCACAAACTTCATTAAAAACTCCAAAAGTAATTCATTCCGAACTTGCATCCGAATGCAAAAAAAAAAACAAAATCGGTTCTTATTTACAAAAGTTTGAATACAAATAATTCAGTTTTATTCATTAAATAAATCCTAAGTCTATACCTACTTAATTACTATTATGTATATAAAGGGGATATTTGAAAACCAAAATTTACATTGCATACTTTAGGCGGCTACGGAAGCTTAACGCCATTATGAATTTTAATTTAGACTTTGCAAATTTGAAGATTTTAATCTAAGGTTTAATTAACGTACCTTTATTGAAATTTTCTTGTTTTTTTTTTCTTTTTTTTTTTTTTATTTTAGTTCTTTTTCTTTTTATTTGTGCAAAATTATTACCATATGGATAGATATTTAAGTATATTGTATGTATATAATGAAAACTGGAAAAAAATAAATTCACCACACCATTACCTCAAAAACACTGAGATCGGACAATTAGTGCATACCCCTAGGAGTTTAATATGTTATGTAATTCTTCATTGGACTTTTCTCTGATATTTTTTTTTTGTTTTGGGTTTATAGCTTGTCAATCGAATGTGTGTTTTTTCATTTTTTTATTTTTTTAAGAAAATATTTATTTCAGGGATATTTGATATAACATTAAATTAAATTTTTTTTTGACTTACCGCGACTCTAGTGTTCCAGATGAGGAGGTGCACCGCTTCATCCGCCTGGTTTACTTTTTGCTCTTTCTTTTGCAGCCTGCTCAATTCCACGAATTCACCATACTTACGAGTACACTGAAATATAATATTTTCTCTCCAAAATTTTTACACAATCTTCAAGTACAAACTCTTTTTTTTTTCGAATTTTAAACACAGGTAAATCTTATTTTTTTTTATTTGGTTATTATAAAAGAGGCGAAAATGTGGTGAGTACACGAAAGAGGGGTAAAGAGAAATTATAGCAAAAGAATAATAAAAAACTACTTATTTAGGAATACACAAATTAACTTCGGGAGCAATCAAATGGTAGAGTGGGCGGGCGGGTGTAGGTTGACCAGATGAGTCGTGGTGATTAATTTTCGTTCCAATGCAACGATCTGGATGAATTTGTTTCTTGGTGAATCGTCGTCGTTTGAATGGGAAGCGGCCGGACGAGGTACAGTCAGCACGGGTTATTGCAGTTTTTTATTCGTAAACAATGGGGAGTTTGGTGGATTTATGCAGGTGTAGAACGAATTTTGTTCTTGTTGTTTTTGGCTTTTACTTTTGTTTGTTACTTTCTTAAGACACTGGGGTTATAACCTCGTTCTTTTTTTTTTTTCTCTCGGGATAGATATTTCCAGGGCTACTTCTCCTTTGAAAACACTTAGGTCAGAAATAATGCTTAAGGGTGGGATTTAGGGTATGGAATAACTTTTTTTTGTATGGTTTTATTTTTTTTAAATTAACTTTAATCTTTTTTTTTTTTTCATATAATCTTATATATAGTGGTCACACGCGGATTCAGGGCAAATTTGAGAATTAGGTTTTTTTTTTTTTTTTTTTTTTTGTTTTTCCTTATTTTTAAAAACGCATGAGTTTTTTTGTTTGTTTTTCTTTTTTTGTTAAAAAAAACGTGGGAAATATAATTTTTTGACCGAAAAACAATTTTGATCCACCCGCGGCATAAAAAGTTAAAACAATTTTCTTTCTTTATTTTTTCTGTCTCACCGAGCGAGCCCTAGTTACCCGTGTACGTTTCGAAACCAAAAAGAACGAGCTGACAGTTTCCGGGCCTTTTATACCCTGATGGCTAGCCTTGAAAATTTCGAAAAAATTTGGTCGGAGATCTTTCTCGAATTACGTGGAAAGTTTACCGGATGTTACCATTACCGGTCATAACATTAACTAAATTTTCACACCTAATATCTTGAAAATTATTATTATTATTTTTGAAAATAAATGTGATAAAACCCAAATAAAAAGGTTAAAATATTCAAAAAATAAGGTCTGCGGAAATACTTCCATCATACAATACATTCAAATATTTTTGCATGTGTATAAATTCCGAAAAATCCAACGAGATTTTTTCTCAATTTCTCTTGCCAAAATTCGATCATATGCTCTTCGTTCGAAAACTTGTGCACTATTCGGCCCTTACAACCAATGAACTTCAAGAAGGGGCCTCCCCCTGCACTTCGTACATAACATCTTCATGATCAGCAATTTTTCTCCACACCCATAAGCATTTCCCCAGCATCTTGCAATGAACCATAATATAAATAAATGAACTCAAGTGAATTTAAAAGGTTTGTGTTTGTGCTAAACTCTAAACCGGAAACAAGTATAACAGTTTAAACCGTCCGTTTGGCATTTATTTTTTTAAATATTTTTAACTTAACACTACCCAAGTCGCTTTACCTCCACCACCGGATTCTATTTAAACTTAAATGGACTATTTATTATCTACCCCTAATTTCGTTTCCCACAAAACTTATTCATTTGAAAGGATACCGAATCAAATGAAGAAGAAAAGAAACGACATACATGAAAAAGAAGGATCAAACATTTCTACCCACACCCGAGAACAAGTCTCATGTTCAGGCTGTCGCTGGCCGAGCTGACAAAATCAGGAAAAAGTTAGGTATGTATATTATTTCTTTGAATGTATTTACCTTTTTATATCTTTTGAATGGAAGACTCCTAATAACTTTCCATTCTCATCTTCTAATTCGTAAAGGTTGTTGCCTATCACTTGCACTATTTTCGACTTAATGAACTTGGGGCACAGTTTAGCATTGACCCTTTTTGTAGCGTCACTCAAGATAAAGTTACGCTTGTAAACTATATCGCCGACTTTATAAACTATGTTTTTACTTCGTGTGTTATAAGCATGTTCGTACTTTTCATGAGCTTTCGCCAGTGATCCTTTAATTGCCGAATGAATAATATTCATTTTTGTGGATTTTGGAATAACATCCAGCTCTGAATTGTTTAAGCAATCCAATTTTCGCAGCAGTTCGAACTCCGAACCATGTTCAACCATCTTTTGGCCGAAAAGAGCTTCATATGGTGACATTCCTATGGCTGAATGAGTAGCCGTTCTTAGAGCGCACGCAATGGAAGTAAGGTTAAGATCCCAATTTCTTTGGTCTTTACCTATATAAGACCTAATAGCGGCTAAGATTGAACGATTTACCCGTTCGCTGGCGTTGGCTTGGGGAGCGTAGGATGCGGTTCTTATGTGCTTTACCCCAAACGAATCTAGAAGTTTTGCAAAATGGGAGCTTACAAACTGTTTGCCGTTATCTGTAAGAACAGATTCCGGAACACCAAAAACACAGAAAATTTCATCATGCAGAAATTTAGTGGCAGTCTCCGAGGTTGCCTTTCGCAGAGGTCTTAAAACGACAAATTTGGTAAGTTGATCGAGAGCTATGATTATAAAAGTGTTTCCGTTCTTGGACCGTGGATATGGCCCAAGGAAATCCATATACAAGTGTTGATACGGTCGATCAACCACAAAAGGCTTACCCATTGGCAAACGTTGAACTTGATTTGAGGCTTTCGAAGTTTTACACACCTCGCAACCATTAATATGTAGCTTTACTTGTGTAGCCATATTCGGCCAAAAAAATTGTTGACGAAGCCTATTCAGAGTTTTTCCTAACCCCCCATGTGCCGCTCGTGTAGGTTGATGAGCCATCGTGATCAATTTGCTGGTTAGCTGCGATGGAATCCACAACTTCCAAATGTGGTCGTCTTCTATTGGATTCCCTGTGCTGTGTTTGACCTTCTTATAAACGAAATTTTCCGAAACAAGAAGGTCTGGCAGCTGGTCTTTTTGCTGTCTGATGTTGTCAATGATTTGAACATACTCCACAGATTTAAAACTGGGGTCTGTTAAATCTATGTGCAGCACATCAGGTGGATATAACTCCGATTTCGTATCAAGGTCCAACTGGTCGACTGCAAACACTCTCGACAGCGCATCGGGAACGACATGTTGTGAACCTTTTCGATGTTCGATATCGAAGTCATAGCCTTGAAGTTTTAAACTCCAACGAGCCAACCTGCCACTGAGATCCTTTTGGCTCATCAGCCACTTCAAACTGGAGTGATCCGTCACGACTTTAAAGTTATATCCCTCAACATACGGACGAAATTGTTCAATACTTAGGACTGCAGCTAAACATTCACGTTCAGTGACACTATAATTGCATTGAGCTTTGTTTAGCTTATGCGAATAGAAATAAATGGGTCTTTCGTTGCCTTCAGCGTCTCTTTGGCAGAGAACACCTCCGATTCCTGTCGAAGAAGCATCACAAAGGATAACAAAGGGCTTGTTATAGTCCGGGTGCACAAGGACAGGTGCGGATGTCAAGATATTTTTGATCTGATTGAATGACTTTATGGCCTCACTTCCAAATTCAAACTTTTTATTTTTCTTTAATGTTTCGGTGATAGGAGCCGCCAAAGTGCTGTAATCTCGCACGAACCTACGATACCATCCTGACATTCCTAAGAAACGACGAACTTGACGAAGATTTTGGGGAATTGGAAAATCTTTTATCGCTGACACCTTAGCTGGATCTGTTTTCAGAACACCATCTCCTATTATATAACCTAAATATTTAAGTTCCTTAAAACAAAACTTAGATTTTTCAATATTAATTGTTAAGCCTGCCTCTTTAAGTTTGCGCGCGACGATGTTGAGATAGCGGATGTGATCCTCAAAGGTGCGTGTAACTATCAACAAATCGTCCAAATAAACGAAAACGTTTTCTTTTAGTTCATGGGGTACCACTTTGTCCATTAACTTGCAAAGACGTTGAGGTGCGTTACAAAGGCCAAAGGGCATTACCTTGAACTGATACAATGGGCGACCCGGAACCGTAAACGCTGTTTTTTCCCGAGACGATTCCTCAAGCGGTATCTGCAAAAAGGCGTCTTTCAGATCCACGCTAGAAATATAACGCGTATCTGAAATACGACTTAACAATGACTGGATATGAGGCAAAGGATAGGCACTTTTCTTTGTAATCTGGTTCACTTTTCTGTAATCGAGACACATCCTGTTTTTTCCTGGTTTCCTAACTAGAACCACAGGAGAGCTCCACGGACTGTTGCTTTCTTCTATGATATCCATTTCCAGTAACCTATCTAATTCCCCATATAGAAGCTTTTGCACCGCTGGAGAAACCGGATAGTGACGTTGTTTTATTGGTTCCGAATCCCCAACATCGATTATATGTTCCTCCAGCATGGTTTTCCCTAAGCCAAGTTTGGCATAGGAAGGAAACATACTGATGGCTGTTTGAAGTTCCTTGAACTCGTCTGCTGATAGCTCCCGCATCTCCTTAGATACATCGCTGAAATCTGTAATTGATGGGCTTAGTTCTGAAATTATTTGAGGTGCTATATTAAAAGTTTTCCAAAAATTGATCCCTAAGTAAAGCTTCTGTTGAAGTGACGGAACTATATACAATTCGATTTCTTTCGTTTCATTCTTGTAGCTTATGTTTGTTCTGATTTTCCCTATTATGGTTTGAGCGTGGCCGTCTGCTGTTTTAACCTTTGACAAGAATGGATTGTAAGCAACACCATGACCTTTCAGATAGCTTTCGCTCTCAGACCCTAAACAGCTAATGCTAGCTCCGCTATCTAATAAGCCTAGCATATTTTCACCAAAGATTTTGACCTGAGCGTAAGGACGAGGATCTTCTGAACAACAAAGAGTTGTTGACGCAATACTTTTCAAGTCTGATTTCCTATTCTTGACTCGGTCACGAATCCTTGTTATCCTGGCGGATACAGGCTTTGTGGGAGTTCCAAAAATTCTATCCCGGGCAGCATAGTAGGCAATCTTCCTTTCGTGCAGACTTTTTATAGGTTTTGTTATTTTCGTTTCATAAGATTGAGAATTTGAGTTAGGTTTGTTTTCAGGGGTGGTACGTTGTAGGATCTGTATTGGAATTTCAAGGTTAAGACTTATAGATTGGCCGGTTTTGGATTTCGTGAGCAAGCCATCCCGGATGATAACTTGCTCCTTCGGGAGTTTTCCGCACATTTGGGACTAGTACATTGTGGAGAGGTTGTACCTTCCTTGCCACATTTGTAGCAAAACAGTGATCTTTGTGGACTTGGACACTCCATATAACCATGGCCCCTTTCTTTACAGTTCCAACAGATATAGTTACTACTATCGTGCTGAGTCTGTAGCGCTTCCAAGGCGACATCGGATTGGGACGTACAAGGGTCAAGATCTACGATTTCGTTGACGTGACGACGATAAGTTTGTGCAATGGGATTGCGAGTTTTGTTCGGGTTTTGCTCATTAATAAACTTTTCCATACTTCGACAGACATAAGCCAATTCGTTCAAGCTCTGAGTCCTGAAGGTCAACAGCAGCTCTCCCATACGACTATTTACGTTCTGTTTGATTAAACTTAACAGCTCGTGATTCGGTTTCGGATGAAGCAACCGTGTATTTAATTTTTGAACTGCCATGTAAAAATCATCAAATGATTCATTTGGACGCTGACGACGTTCATAAAGCTGTTTCGAAAGTTCAGCGTCGGTTTCGAGAGTATGAAACCGTTCCATCAAAGCAAAACGAAGCCCAGACCAATTCACTCTAGGGTTTGATTTCAAAAACACCCAATACCAGCTATCCACGTCTCCACTAACAAACTGGTGAAAATTCAACACTATTTCTTGCCAAGTGGCCCCATAACAAATCTTCAACCTCTCCAATCTAAAGATGAATTCGTCTACCGTCATGTTTCGGCTATCATACTTAAGACCCCATTTGTGAAACCCATGAACCTTGCGATACATCTGGCTTGAAGAGCTTTCTCTTGCCGGTGTTGCTTCGGCACCAGAGGCTACGCGAGGAAAAGTATCGTCTAAATTCATGTTTCTTATTCGGGATAAAAATTCGTCAGCATCCGGATTTCGATTAGAAAAGTTAGAAGAGGGATCACCTGCTGCCATTCGCGCATGAGGATTCGGAACGTTCTCCGGAAGTTGAAGCCTATTAATCTCTTGTTCTTGGCTTACAGAAGGAGTATCCCTAGTTCTCGTGTCACGAATTAAGTCGGTCACTTGCTTCCTCATTTCAGCCATGTGGGCTTCCATCTCTCTCCGAAAAACCTGCAAATCTTCCGATCTACTAACTCCTACAGAAGCTGTTACTAAATTTTGTATATAGGATGGCAAATCACTTTCACCTCTTAAAGGCATTGTGGTTTGCGTGCTAATGCCTTGCGAACCTGATGGTCTATCCAAATCGGAACGATTTACCACGCTATCTGGATCTACTTGATCCGGTTGTAAAGGATCTTGAGAGCTTACTCTCACCTCTGAAGAAACGTTGGATTGGTCTTGTATATTTGGGTCATCCATCCTGGAACCACCTCGCCCTCGATTCACTCTGCCCGAACCCCGACCTCGACCTCGTTGATTATTACTATTTCCCCACCCTCGACCTGATCGTAGATGATGTGGATCGCTAGAAGTAGGCATAAGTTCGGAACTAGTCTAATGTTGACCCTATTATTCGTCAGAATCGTAAGTGAAATTAAGATCTCAGGGCTGAATAAAACAATAATGAAATAATAATAAGGAAAACTATTTAAAAAAAGGAATATATATAATAAAAGGAAATATATATAAAAAAAATTAAATCGCGAAATCGATGCGATAATAAAGCAAAAGTAAGAGTTTAAATTTTTTGAAACGAATGGAAATATAACTATTTTCTTATTCAAATATTGTTCAATAGAAAAAGAATATATGTATGTATGTAAGTATGTTTTTATTCAAAATTTTCATTAACACGACGGGAGGGTATGCTGACTGTTCCAAGAGAAGACACGGACCAGCTAAGAATTTTTTTTTTGTATATTTTTGTATTCGAAAATTTGTTAGAGATATCCAAAAGGTCCTTCTATTGCTATTTTTTTTCATTTATTCATATAATTATATACATTTTGTTTTATATTTGCGAATAACTAAACGACTTTGTGTTTATTAAATTGGACACTAGAGTAAGTATCAACTCGCAGCTGACATAAAACGTGCGTAGGCTCATTTTATCGGACGACGTAGACTTTCTCGTACCTAATTTAATTCGAGCAAGGAAACTTTTTTTTCTGAACAGCTATAAATTCAACTCAGTTAAAAATACGGATTCAAAAAAAACTCTTTGCTGTAACGATGTAGTTTTTTTCGATGGTAAGAAAACAGGATTGGCGCAGCAGTACAAGTAAGGGAAATTCCACCTCATTTGCTGGACGTCCGCTCGTGATTTTCTAAAATCTTGGCAAATTCTAACAAAACTTTCTTTATAAATGTACTCGCCTCACAAACATTGATATAGCCCACTTAAGGTCGACGGGAGATAAAGTAAAGTTTTCAAAAAAAACATAATTACCCATTAAAAAAAACACTTGATTTTGATTCTTAATTAAGGATTAACAGATCAAATCGGGCCCCACGTTGGGCGCCACCTATAACGAACCGAGGTGTTGTTGGTATGAGTCTCTGAACGCCTTTCGAACTTTCAGGAGACCCCAATCCTTCCTTCGCTATACCACCGTTACGACCCACTGCTTATAGGATCAGCAGGCCGATCCGGGCAGCAGGAAAGGAAGGGTGTTCAGGTTACTTCTTGGCCTGGCATGCTAGCATTGCACGTCCTAGCTCGTCGGATGGGCGGGGTTCTTGCCTAAGTAAACCTGAACGATTGTTACGATTATTCATGCCAGAAGATAATATGGATTTGGGTTCAAAAAAAAAATGAGCCCCTTTTTGATCTGACTTTTGTAGACGGACCTTTCTGCCAATGCCCAACAAATTTTCGATTTAGGAGAGCGTTTGATGGAGTTTGCTCTCTGAGGAGGATTTCCCACCCACACACGTATATAGGGATACGTCCTTGGCTGTCTTGTCCTCGATTCTAAAGACAGCCCCTAACTACTAGTTTTAAATGTTCTTAGCTTACCATGGTCTCGTCATCCTCTCTTGAAACGTCGTCGGCATACCCAACCTAACTCTTTTACGCTGAAATCATCTTAATTCACAAACTTCATTAAAAACTCCAAAAGTAATTCATTCCGAACTTGCATCCGAATGCAAAAAAAAAAACAAAATCGGTTCTTATTTACAAAAGTTTGAATACAAATAATTCAGTTTTATTCATTAAATAAATCCTAAGTCTATACCTACTTAATTACTATTATGTATATAAAGGGGATATTTGAAAACCAAAATTTACATTGCATACTTTAGGCGGCTACGGAAGCTTAACGCCATTATGAATTTTAATTTAGACTTTGCAAATTTGAAGATTTTAATCTAAGGTTTAATTAACGTACCTTTATTGAAATTTTCTTGTTTTTTTTTTCTTTTTTTTTTTTTTATTTTAGTTCTTTTTCTTTTTATTTGTGCAAAATTATTACCATATGGATAGATATTTAAGTATATTGTATGTATATAATGAAAACTGGAAAAAAATAAATTCACCACACCATTACCTCAAAAACACTGAGATCGGACAATTAGTGCATACCCCTAGGAGTTTAATATGTTATGTAATTCTTCATTGGACTTTTCTCTGATATTTTTTTTTTGTTTTGGGTTTATAGCTTGTCAATCGAATGTGTGTTTTTTCATTTTTTTATTTTTTTAAGAAAATATTTATTTCAGGGATATTTGATATAACATTAAATTAAATTTTTTTTTGACTTACCGCGACTCTAGTGTTCCAGATGAGGAGGTGCACCGCTTCATCCGCCTGGTTTACTTTTTGCTCTTTCTTTTGCAGCCTGCTCAATTCCACGAATTCACCATACTTACGAGTACACTGAAATATAATATTTTCTCTCCAAAATTTTTACACAATCTTCAAGTACAAACTCTTTTTTTTTTCGAATTTTAAACACAGGTAAATCTTATTTTTTTTTATTTGGTTATTATAAAAGAGGCGAAAATGTGGTGAGTACACGAAAGAGGGGTAAAGAGAAATTATAGCAAAAGAATAATAAAAAACTACTTATTTAGGAATACACAAATTAACTTCGGGAGCAATCAAATGGTAGAGTGGGCGGGCGGGTGTAGGTTGACCAGATGAGTCGTGGTGATTAATTTTCGTTCCAATGCAACGATCTGGATGAATTTGTTTCTTGGTGAATCGTCGTCGTTTGAATGGGAAGCGGCCGGACGAGGTACAGTCAGCACGGGTTATTGCAGTTTTTTATTCGTAAACAATGGGGAGTTTGGTGGATTTATGCAGGTGTAGAACGAATTTTGTTCTTGTTGTTTTTGGCTTTTACTTTTGTTTGTTACTTTCTTAAGACACTGGGGTTATAACCTCGTTCTTTTTTTTTTTTCTCTCGGGATAGATATTTCCAGGGCTACTTCTCCTTTGAAAACACTTAGGTCAGAAATAATGCTTAAGGGGGGGATTTAGGGTATGGAATAACTTTTTTTTGTATGGTTTTATTTTTTTTAAATTAACTTTAATCTTTTTTTTTTTTTCATATAATCTTATATATAGTGGTCACACGCGGATTCAGGGCAAATTTGAGAATTAGGTTTTTTTTTTTTTTTTTTTTTTGTTTTTCCTTATTTTTAAAAACGCATGAGTTTTTTTGTTTGTTTTTCTTTTTTTGTTAAAAAAAACGTGGGAAATATAATTTTTTGACCGAAAAACAATTTTGATCCACCCGCGGCATAAAAAGTTAAAACAATTTTCTTTCTTTATTTTTTCTGTCTCACCGAGCGAGCCCTAGTTACCCGTGTACGTTTCGAAACCAAAAAGAACGAGCTGACAGTTTCCGGGCCTTTTATACCCTGATGGCTAGCCTTGAAAATTTCGAAAAAATTTGGTCGGAGATCTTTCTCGAATTACGTGGAAAGTTTACCGGATGTTACCATTACCGGTCATAACATTAACTAAATTTTCACACCTAATATCTTGAAAATTATTATTATTATTTTTGAAAATAAATGTGATAAAACCCAAATAAAAAGGTTAAAATATTCAAAAAATAAGGTCTGCGGAAATACTTCCATCATACAATACATTCAAATATTTTTGCATGTGTATAAATTCCGAAAAATCCAACGAGATTTTTTCTCAATTTCTCTTGCCAAAATTCGATCATATGCTCTTCGTTCGAAAACTTGTGCACTATTCGGCCCTTACAACCAATGAACTTCAAGAAGGGGCCTCCCCCTGCACTTCGTACATAACATCTTCATGATCAGCAATTTTTCTCCACACCCATAAGCATTTCCCCAGCATCTTGCAATGAACCATAATATAAATAAATGAACTCAAGTGAATTTAAAAGGTTTGTGTTTGTGCTAAACTCTAAACCGGAAACAAGTATAACAGTTTAAACCGTCCGTTTGGCATTTATTTTTTTAAATATTTTTAACTTAACACTACCCAAGTCGCTTTACCTCCACCACCGGATTCTATTTAAACTTAAATGGACTATTTATTATCTACCCCTAATTTCGTTTCCCACAAATTGTTTTTATACCCAAAGCAGGAAAATTCTCTCAAGTCAACCCTAAAGATCTACGACCTATGAGTCTATCATCATTCCTTCTTAGAACCTTAGAAGGTATCCATTTAAGGGCAAGTATTGCTACAGGACTTCTGTCTATGTGTCAACTTGCCTATGCCTATACTGTAGAGGAAAATCGGTGAAAACGCCTTTACACACCTTAAAACGCACCATCGAATACTCCGTCCATCCTTAAAATCGAAGGTGCTTTTAGAACGTGGACACATCTGCAATCACATTTGCACTAAAATCTCTAAACGTAAGGAGTTCACTTGGGGAGTTATGTAATTGGGCAGGTTCAGACAACATAAGGGACTTCATTTGCAGTCAACTTCATTCTTTGAACGTAAATTTTGACTAAGGCAACTAGTTAATTTTTCAAGTGTCATGAATTTCAAATTCAGAACTTTACTTCACAAACCTCTACTTCAAGTTCACAGTACAAAAACTACCAAAATCATTATTTTCTATAAAACACTCCTCAGGCAAGCTACAAGTCCATCAAGATTTGTATTTTGTATTGTAAGAAATATTACTTATTTCTTTTCCAAATTTACAAGGAACCTTTTTACAAAGAGCATTAAATGAAGTTGTGCAGAAAATAAATAAATCATAGAGTAATAAAGTTCAGCTTTCAGTTGAATGAAAAAACATGATCAAGTGTAATTTTGACAGAAGTAGACTTGACTTGATAGTAAGGGAGATTTTTCTTGACTTACTTTCCAGTCAACTTTCCATTAAAGTTGCCTTAATTTTAAGTTAATTTTTTGGCAGCTGGCCAATCAGATACTAGAAACTTGCCTTACTTTCAAGTCCCTTATGTCGCCTGAACCTGCCCAATTTTTTGGCAGCTGGCCAATCAGATGCAAGAAACTTGCCTTACTTTCAAGTCCCTTATGTCGGCTGAACCTGCCCATTGTTCTTGACTAACTTTCCAGTCAACTTTATAATAAAGCACTAAAATCTCTAAACGTGAGGAGTTCACTTGGGGAGTTAATTTATTTAAGGCTGACAAGCAAAATACTACTATACTATACTATGGATAGATTTGCCAACAAAACACGGGTAATAATTAAATCAAAACTGGGCAACTCTTCTGCTAGAAAATTCATTAGTAGAGGAATTCCGGAAGGCGGTGTTCTCGCAGATCGGTGTGGACTGGGGTCAACCCACACAAAACCGATTTAGTCCTGTTTTCGAGGAAATACAAAATTCCATATGTTAACCCTCCCTACCCTACATTAAATGTACTAAATTAAAGTTCTTAGACGAAGCTAAGTATCTGGGCCTTATTTTAGACAAACAACTACTGTAGCTATCTAGCTAGCTTTTCGTAATAAATTGGGCTTACAACCCCAATTACGCATTGGTTATACACATCATTATCAAACTGATTTTACTGTACGATTGTATCAGTATGGTGTATTGCCTTAAAAAAAGCTATAAAACGCGACAAACTAAATAAAGTCCAACGTTCAGCTTGCCTACAAACAAGCGGATCGCTTCGCACGATCCAATCCGCGGCACTGGACACCCTACTCTACCTAATACCTCTTGATATACTTAGCAAACAAATAGCTGCAAGCTCTGCTATTCGCCTGGGTTAACAACAACATTGGCCACTCCGTAATTCTTAGGTATTTAGAATAAATTCCAAAGCACACAGACTACACCATCCCCCAATTGCAGTTTGACAGCAACTTACAGATTTCTATACCTTCCAGATCTTTCTGGGAGGATAGGGTATTCATAGAAGACGAGTGAGTCCACTTTTAAACAGATGTATCAAAAACAAATGAAGGAGTTGTTGGAGGTGTGTACTCTGAACGACAGAAATTAAGTCTCTTAATCATTGTAGCGTGTTCCAGGCGAACTTTTGTCGATATAAAAAGTCTTGTCCTGGCTTAAGGAAAATGTGATACCGACTTTTAATATCCGTATTTTTCATGGTAGTCAGGCCGCTATCAAATCTCTGGACTCTGTCTCTACAAACTCTATAAAAGTCCATAACTGTCGATCATCTCTAATGGAGACGGCACAACAGTTTAATATTCACCTTTGATTGGTGCCGGGCCATAAAGACATTCCAGGAAATTGTCAGGCAGATGAACTCGCCACAAATGGTATAGTACAACACATTCTACCACGTTTGGCTAATGCTGGCATACCAATCGCTACATGTAAACTATATCTAGTGCAAGACGCTATGAAGAAGGGAAACATCAGGCGGAATATCACCACAACGTGTCAGGTCACAAAAATCATCTGGACTAGATTTAAAGTAATCAAGGTGCTTCCTATCTCTAAGCAGATCGTATATATGTAAGCTCGATAATCGGTGTCATAATTGAGCTCTGTCTACCCGCCCGGCTAGGCGTATTCTCAAATGACTTGCAGAAGCTGATGGATGAGGAAGATGAGGAAACAGATGTGTACAAAACATGCCCTGCTCTAGCTCAAAAACGCAAGAATTACCTAGGAGAATTCTTCTAATCAATCTCAATCACGTTTCGTAGGGGGCAATGTTGCAAGTGCGACTTTGGCCTATGATAAAAAAGCTAAAGAACCCTAGAAACCTTAATTTCCAATAAATTCCATGCGATACTTTTGATACTGTTCATATTCGTAATTTATCAAAATGGGAAATATTCTGAGGGAAATTTTATTCACCGTACCAAATATTTATAACAATAAAATAAAACAACGCGTTTATAATTTCGTCAAAAAGAGTTATAATTATTAATTTATTGTATATACCTATATTTAATATTATTATTTAATATTTATATATACTGCCTATACATGATTTCTTATATTTTACATAATATCTCATTTGTTATTATTATCATAGCTAACAAATAAATGTATTTTTAATTTAATTTATAGTACCTATTAGTTCGTTTTTTTTTTGTTTTTGTTTTATTTATTTTATTGTTGTTCTTCTGTTTTTCGTAAGTGTATGCATTTTGTTATGTTTGTTTAAAGACTTAGCTGCGTTACATTTTGATTTTATGACAATTTCTTTTTCTTAAATAAAACTTAAATCAATTTAAATTTTATTAATGCAATGCTAAAAGCACCGCTTTTGACTCAGCTTTATTTAATATTGCAAAATAAAACAAACAAATAAATAAAATCGCTGTTTACAACTTAGAAATCTTTGGTACATTATTTACAATTTTATTAATTTACAATAATATTTGCTTCTTTTGTTTATTTGATTTTATTTCAAATAATAATTAGGAAATGCATACTGCCTTAATTAGGATTTAAAAAAAACATAAATTATTAAAAGAAGAAACTAAAATTCAGAAATTTCTTAAGTAGTCAGAAAAGTTATTTACACATTTTTGTTTATAAATAATATAATCTATAACTTGTTACGATATACGATGTCCTTGCTACATTAAAATAAAAGTATTTTTTAATTATGTAATACAAAAAATACAAAAAGAAAAACTTAAGTTCCACAGAGAGATCGAGCCTTAACAAGAAAAACCCACAAAGCAGTCTCTTTTCAGTCTAGTTTTGTAGAATTTCAAAGGAAAAACAAAAAAAAGTAGCGTTTTCGACGTTAAGGTGCGTAGCCAGGACTTAATTTTTTTTTAAAAAGAATACAAAAACAACTTAAAATCTAATTCGGGAAATAAAAAATAAACATAAATAAATATTTTCTTTTCTTTTTTATCTAGGGCATACTTTTTATAGGAATGGTTCGGGAATCCGATATAGAACACACAAAATCTTCTCATTTCTTTGCTAAACTTCCAGTCAAAGGTTTCGTTTTCGGTGAGTTTTCGAATTTTTGCTGCAAAGACGACACTTTGCCTGTTGTTGTTGTTGCTCCTGGACGTTGAGCTGTACTTGCGGGTGGTTTAGTTGCGTTTGTTGATAATGAACTTGCATTTTCGAGAGGCTTTTTATTGTTTGTTGATATCGTTCGACCAACTGTGGACTTTGTGCCTGCACTTCCGACAGTTGGCTTTGTAAGTGGTTTTGGTTTAGCAGCACCTGACGAGGGCAGTGATTTTTTAGATGCCGCATCAACTGATTTTAAATCGACGGCTGATGTCTTAGCTAGGGGACTGGGGGACTTACTAAATGATTTATTGCCCCTTGAGGCGATTGTCGAAGGTTTGGGGGTGATAGTTGGTGTTCTCCCGGTCCTGCTCGTGGAGGATTCATTCTCAGCTTTGGGTTTGAAGCTGGAGAAAGCGTTTGCGTTTGCATTCGCTGGAGTGGATGTGTCAGATCGAGTTGGAGCGACCCTAGCAATGGGTGCTGCACTACTCACTGTCGACGGTCGAATATAGCCACCAGAAGCGGTGCTACTGGTAGACTTTATGTAGTCCGGTTCTGATTCTTGATCCCCACTGGGGACATTTTCGTAAGGCGCTATTGGCTTTATCCCTTCGGAACTGGTAGCACTTTTGAGGGTCGAAGCCGAGTATATGGAGTCTACGTTTCTTTTCTCAATCTCATTCACAATCTCTCCAAGAAGACCCAGACCATCTGAGCTTTCTTCTGCGGTAGCCTGAATAGGCGACACAATCTCATCGATCACCGAATAAATGTTGTCGGATCCCGTTGGGGATGGTGATTCTTTGATATCCGAAAGTGGTTCTTCTACCGCCTCACAGTCGTCATAGGTGTGATCGACTTTCGATGATGATATAGGCAGTTGATAGCCCGAAGATGTAGTCGATGGGGTTTTCTTGATTCCAGGCGGTGCTGGTGGTCTTGGTGGTGGACTCTTCGGTCTTGCCGTTCCAATCACACTCTTGGGACGGTTAAGACCAGGTGGATTTCTCATGGAACCGAAAGTCTGAACGATAGGTTGCTTCTTCGTTGGACTTCTCATACTTTGAGCCCTTTTCACTAGATTTTTCGTTTCATCTTGAAGTTCCGAGTCGGAATTGGATGTGTCCGTTTGGGGAATTGGAGCTGAAATTTCGATATTCTTAAGCTTCTCCTTGTCAATTACGGGCTTGACTTTCGGAGTGTACTTATCCTCCTTCTTTAGGAAAGACGCAATTCGTTTGATAGTTCCATCTTTTTGACGGGTATTTAGCTTGGGATCCGTGTGCAATGGAACTGGTGGAGGTGGAGCTGGATGGCTGATCGGTGGAGCAGTTGGAGCTGGTCGAACAGGTATAGCTTCACCTGTCTTCGGTGTAATACCTATCTCCCTGCAAGTTGAGGTCTCAAGAACAGGATTTGAAATTATAGGACGTGGATGTGAGCCCGGATTGGGAGGAGGAAGTGCGGGTGCTGATGAATCAGAAATCTTTCCCAAAGTGCTGGCCTTCTTCATACCCAGTACAACACCGTTTGGCTTTTGCAAATCCATCCTATCGAGTGTTGCGTGTTTTGGAACTGGTGGAGCCAAACGTGCAGGGGCACCTCCATTGCTTGACTCATGAACCATTGTCGATTTGCTAACCGGATGAACAAACGCTACATTCGGTGCAACCACTGCTGTAGGTGGTGCCGAATCTGAGAGCGGTCTCAAAGTGAATCCTTTGAATTTGCCAAACATTCCATTGTTAATTGTCGATGCATCCGAATCCGATGGAGACTTGAGCAATGCTGAATTCATATCATCTGTACTGCTTGGTGTAGATTTTGGCAATCCACCATTCGGTGCTGATGGTGGTCCTCGAGCGGCTGATCCCTTGCTTGTTGATTTCATACTGAAAGAAAGTTTTTCAAGACTATTGTTAAATTATTGGAATGAAATCAAATTTGATAAGTGCATTTAGATAGAAAGTTTACGTGGAAAGAGTTAACCAAAAACAAAGAACCATTAACCATACAAACGTGTGAAGGTGAAAACGTAAACGTGCGAAACAACAACAAAATTACCATAAAGCATTTGAAATACAGAAAAACAAAAAATCATAAAAACTACAACACAAATGTTATTTTATTAAATTATAAAATTGTTTATATTTTTTTAAAATCTAAATTACAAACAAAATAGAGCTAACTTAGTAATTAAAAAACACAGATCGGCAGTACGTTTTGGCATAATACATTATTTTTTTAAAATTAAGGTGAGTTTTTGAGATTTGATACTTTGATTATGTGATGAAAATGAGTGGTGAGTTAATTTAAGAGCTTAAACAGTTTTGATAACATTGTGAATGGAAAGAAATAAGACAAAATACTGGTCGACAAAATCCCACAAATAAAAAAATACTTTTTTTAAAGGATAAAGTTGTCCTTAGTTACAATCTCGCCTTAAAAATTTACTACCACATCAGGTTTTTAAGAAATGTTTGCTTAAAAATTCGAAAGACAACTTTAAATGGTGTTTTTGAGGCTAAGGTTAAACACAACACAGTTTTTAAAAATTAATTGTATGATGATTTTGCAAAGAACAAATCTTAGCTTCTACGAGTAGATACAGGTTAAATAATTTTAGTAGAATCTGGACTTTTGCTCAAATTTTAAAAATACAAAATTATTTTTGTTTTCAAAACTATTTTTATATTTTTCAAAACATTTTCAAAACTTGATGTTTGACCTTTCTTAGAACACGAAGACGGATAAGTTAAAAAAAATAAATACTTTAAAACCGTGAAGGTTGAAATCTAATAAATTAGAAGAAGAACACTTCAAATATTTAAACTGAATATTGAAGATAGGCAATATAGATTTAGAAAGCTATGGGCAGGTTCAGCCGACATAAGGGACTTGAAAGTAAGGCAAGTTTCTTGCATCTGATTGGCCAGCTGCCAAAAAATTGCCTTCCAATTAAGGCAACTTTATTGGAAAGTTGACTGGAAAGTTAGGCAAGAAAAATCTCCCTTACTATCAAGTCAAGTCAACTTATGTCAAAATGACAATTGATCATGTTTTTTAATTCAACTAAAAGCTGAACTTTATTACTCAATGATTTATTTATTTTCTGCAAAACTTCATTTAATGCTTTCTGTAAAAAGGTTCCTTGTAAATTTGGAAAAGAAATAAGTAATATTTCTTAAAAATACAAAATACAAATCATGATAGACTTGTAGCTTGCCTGAGGAGTGTTTTGTAGAAAACAATGATTTTGGTAATTTTTGTACTATGAACTTGAAGTAGAGGTTTGTGAAGTAAAGTTCTGAATTTTAATTTCATGACACTTGAAAAACTATCTAGTTGCTTTGGTCAAAATTTACGTTCAAAGAATGAAGTTGACTGCAAATGAAGTCGCTTATGTTGTCTGAACCTGCCCTATCACGAATGTTGTTAAAGAACAACTTCTTCATTAATTTAGAATTTTAGAAAAACTTGTGCAGCACTTTAATGTTGTTCAATTATTTCAAGGCTGGTTGCATTTAGCAATTAACAAATTTAGTTAATTTTATGAACAAATTATTGAATTGATTTAAGTTTTTAAAAGTGGTTAACAAAAAACTGTGGACAAATTAAAATCTTAGGCAAGCTGTTCTGTTTAATGTCAGCGGTTATCCTAATTTGACATCAGTTCTTTGGTGACTTTGCATCCAATATTTTGAGATTCTTCCACACACAGTTAAACATTAAATCTGCCCTTAATGGAAAATAGCACGTCATTACAGAAACTCTTTGACCTGCCTTTGTATTCCATAACGTATTCGACTTGTTTTTTGGTTCATTTTTAAAAAATAGACTTTCATTTTAAAACTCGAATATAGTAAAAGGCCTCATGAATCAATCCTCTGCAGTCATAGTATGAACTTTTTTTTCATAATGTTTGTCCAATTTCAGCCTCACATTGCGTTAATGAAATTTTTTGATTTGTTTTGATTTTTCAGTCAATGTATTTAGAAACATCAAAGATCTGAGACGAATTTAATTTCGAGGCACTTTTGCAGCTTGACACACCTTTAAAACTTTGCTAGGTGATCCGGATAGTTTATCGGCTGTACCGAACCAAGTGTTTTGTAAATTCTTTGAAGTGGCTTAATGTTTGAATATTGTAGTATGCCAATAATTAAGTGGAACACTGATGTTTCTTTCGAATTTAAAAAAAGGAATATATCAAAAACCTGATGTCATAGAGTGGTTTTGAAGTCGGATTTGAATTAAGGCCTATTCGAAACCTTTAATTCGAAAAGTTTAATAAAATTTCCAGCAACAATAATTTTGTCAACCAGTGTAAATGAAGATGAAGCAGTGGGTCTCCAAGCTTGAATATTACTTCTGAGAACGTATGTATTCGAGTAGGGAACCTAATACCTTAGCACTTAAGAAAAAATTAAATGGCGCATGGCCTCTTTGGGGACTTAAATTAAAAGTGAATTTGGGAGTTAAGGATTTGATTAACAATGTTCTGTTTTTTTTTTTTTAATGATGAATGATTTTTTAGGAATGAACTCTCAGACTTATTTTAAGGGTAATAAGCCCTCCTTTTTTACTTAAACTGTATGCCTCATGAAAATCTAAATATGTAACGCATGAACTATTACTCAAAATCTCACCAAAACAAATTCAAAATCAGACATAATTAGAACACAAAACTTTGCATAAAATATTAATTATAATTATTTTAGCATTTTATGCTATTTTTTTCAAAAATAAAATAAAAATAAAATAAAATCTAACTAATTAAAAAAAAAAAAGAAGCCCAATGCACATTTTGAGTTTGAGATTTTGATTTTGTATTTTTAAATATTTTTGAATATCACGTTAACTGATAAACAAACCTATTATTTGAATCTATAGTATAATCTGTGCTATTGCTAAGTGCGTGCGGATTAGTAGTTGAACACAATTTAATATCAGTTATTTGTAATTTTCTTTTAGTAGGATTATTGTTATTTTTAATGCTTGAAGAAGAAGAAGTAGTAGTAGTTTCAGAAGAGGGTGCAGTTGTGGATATGATTGTTTTTTCAGAAGAAGAAGGCGTTGAATTGTTACTACACAATGAACGTGGTGAATGTACATACATATTTTCGAATAGTTTTCCTGGCATTTGAGGATTATTGCGACAATAATAGACGAGGAAACCTAGTAAGGCCATAACAGGAACAACTCCCAAAAAGAATATGAACATGAAGCGTGTGAATCCTTCGAGACCTGTTAAAACAAAACAAAAAAACAAGATATTAAAAAGCTCTTTTATAATGTAAAGTTTAAACTTACTGTTTGGATTTGTTGCTGGTCCACTGTCCTTTGATCCACCAGGTCCTGGAGCGTTACAGGAGGGCGGAGCATAGCCTTCATTGCAGTGACAGTTGCCCTTGCTGTTGCAAATTCCATTGCCATTGCAGTTTTCGGGACATTCCACGCCAAAACCACTCGATCGTAAGTCTTCGATGCCAATGCACCTTTGACCGACACACATTTTGTTCTCACCACACTTAGCACCGTTGGGCGTGAGACCGGGGTCTGTTGACTGCAAACCCAGATCCACAATGGCAGTTCGACAGGGAATGATATTGCCATCGTGATTTAAGAAACTATGCGAAAGCACAGCTACAGATTCCATTCCGAACTCAAGGCGTTCGTTTAAATGGCGACAGTGCAACATTCCACAGAATATATCCTCCTTCTCACATTCGAAGTACTTGTTGTTAATTCGATCGAAGCCACAGTTCCCATGGCGACTTCCATTGAGATTCTTCCAATAACAATGTTCCGAACTCTCCCCAGACGGTCCCCATAAGATCCTACATTGATTGCTGCGAGACCTACAGGTTCCTTGATAGCAATAAGCATTCCCTCCATCACATGTCTCTGTGTCACGCTTGAAGACATTAGTTGGACAGTACTCCGATTCACCAGTACAATACTCGGACAGATCACATTCGTTCTCCGATGGTCGACAATTTGTCCCGGCAGTCTTGGGTCGACACGTACTTAAATCACAGCATTCACCTGTGGCACATGATGCATTCGTCCTTAGCATGCAAGTATTTGGATCACAGCAGGTATTTTTACAATACTCGGGCAAACCACAGTCACATTGTTCACCTGGTTCGACAAAACCATTGCCACACTGAGGGGAATCGAATAATTTTGTGGGTTTATTTCGCAAACAATAATTCATGCCACGTGAGAAGGCAACATTTAATTGATCAATACTGCAAGAACTCCAATAATGTGGCACTACTGAAGTACTCGATGCTGACATTATACATTTCTCTTCGGGACACCGACAGTCGGGAGTGTCGTGTTCCATGCCGAAATTATGACCCATTTCATGAGCCATTGTTGCAGCAACTACGGCTACAATTTGGCTATGCTCCATGGAAACACCGCCAGAATATTCGTAGGTACAAATTGGGCCTTTCAGAGCTTTGCCTGCAAGAAAATAAAAAAAAAACATACAAGAGTGAGTTAGGATTCTAGATTGTTCAATTATTTGTTTTTAAATGGACAAAATGACAAATAAAGAACACCCAAAATATGTTATGCCCTAGTTACGATATTTAATTGTTTTGAGAGATTTTAATGAAGGGAAAAACAGACTTGAAGGTAACAGGCTTATTGATTTTGCTACTTGGCATTCTTTACGACTAAACATCCACAAAGAAACTGGAAGCTTTTTAGTTCAATCGACCGTCAGCCAGATTGACCATATTGCGAACCATGCTAGACACGCTTTCAGCTTCATGTATATCTGAACTTTCCGAGGAGCTTACCTTCTTGTGTAGTCAAGGTGACACTACAGGCTTCCAGAACAAAGGCAAAACAAGAAAATGTTTGGAGAAGATACAACATAATACTCTGTCCGAGTTTAAAGTTTGAAGTTTTAGCCTCAGGTTAATCAAAATGTAAAAGGTTATTTATAAACCTTGAACCGTTTAACAAAGATGAAAGTTTAAACATCCTAGAAGAACTCCATGCTAAGGATATGAAAAAAGCACTCCTGCAGACTCTATATAACGGCGATGACGAGCTGAATTCCGCTGCCAACTGTTCAACATTACCAAACCTGGCTTAGACGAAGTGAAAATTGTCATTCTTAAGCTGTTATCTAACAAAGCCGCTGAAGCAGATGGCCTTGCTGCCGAACATTCACCCGAGTAGGTTTAAGTAACTACTGGATAAAAAAGCCAAGACACTTAGTGCAGTAGTTGATCGGTTGTTATACCATATGGACACAAGGAACTTCCCTACTCGTTAAAACCATTTAGAGCTAATTATGATGTGTTTGAGACCATAAATTTCGGAATCACTGGGATCATTGTAGCAGAAGTCTTATGCATGCACTAACATCTGTAAATATGGTCAGAAAAAAAGTATGCCCCATGAATATGATCTCAGTAGTATTCTTTGTCCGATACTGAATAAGGAGACTCTCGAAATTGCACAAACTATAAAGAAATCAGTCTCCTTTTAAGATTTTCTCTGCCGTAATATGTGAAAACAGATTATGTAAAAAACCCGAAACCATCAATAACTTTGCTGTTTCTTTGGGCTAAGAAAGCAATTGGGCTGCTTCTAGAGAAAAGTGTGGTCCCACAGGACAGCGCAGTAGAGAAAGGCAGCGGTAATGATCTCATCCAACTTGGAGTGGGCAACTGAAGATATCTAGCTATAATTCAATGGAGAAGTTCGGGTTAGGACTTACTTTATACAGGAGTGTACCGCCATGACAATGGAACGTGAGCCAGTGCGAGACGTCTATTTATGTATGTTTCCAAGACAGAGACCAACATTTATTTGTCTGGGCAATTAGATTGGTATTTACCGACATTTTTCCTAGGAATTAGACCTTGTGGAGGAGTTACTGCCGAAGCTTTTTAGGTCAATGTTAAGCACAACAAGGAAGCAGGGAAGTGGGCATCCAGCAAGAGGTTGATCGATTCTTCGCTTGAGTTTATCAAGGAGTCCTCAGCATTTTTTAGACAGCCATGTATACAAAGGATTTTGCCCTATCTAATCTTTGACGACGATAAGAAATATCATTCTTTTATCAGTCGGTTCGCTAAGAAAGTATAATATCAAGAGAAAATCTGATTTTGTTGTGAAAAAGCATTTTTAAAACTAATAATGTAAGGTTTTTGATATACAAATTTCGAGGAGTAAGTGGTCATTAGAATATTTTTTTAGAATTGGCAGTGGTCTCTCTAATCAACTGGGAACTGAACAAGATATCGTCAGACGTCTCGGAAAATTCTGGGCTGCGTTCGAGATGCATGTTTGGGAAAATAAATCTTTCCTAATTGCTGGAGGAAGCTTAAAACACATCGCCGGAAATCGCACACGAACGGCTCTTAAGGTTGTTGAGGTTATATATTTTAAAAGACAATACCCACGGACTTTCTAGGTCTATACAGTACCTTAAACAATTGCAGGATGTTTTGATTAAAAAGCAGAGCTAAATATCGCTCTAGACCAACTAATTAAAAAGGACTTATATTAAAAAGGTAGGTATATTTAAAAAGCTATGCTGATACAATGTCTCTTCTCAAATATTAGGTATTTATTAATACACTGTCTAGCAGAAATGGTTATGTTTTCAAATATAAATACTAACTGGATTTTTAATAATTCAAGCATCTATACATTAACAATAAACTTTAAATGAAATAGGCTTTTCAATTTGAAGAGATGCACATATTGGGTCACGTGGCATTTCAAGAAAAACATCTAGCATCTAGCTATCTCTAAGCACATCGCATATAAGCTCCATAATCGGTGTCATAACCGTGCACTGTCTAATAGGAAAGCACGCCACGCGGCTAGGCGTATTCTCAAATGACTTTTACAGAAGCTGTATGGATGAGGAAGAAGAGGAAACAGTTCTTCACCTCCTTTGTACATGCCATGCTCTAGCTTAAAAAAGAAAAAATTTATCAAGGAGAATTCTTTTATAAAGATCTCAATTAAAATAAATAAATAAAATAATAAATAAGGTGGCGCAACAGTCCATGAAGAACCAGGGCCTAGTGACTTACAACTCTCAACCATTCCTGTGTGCGAGTAATGTTGTCAGAGATGGAAGGGACCTACAGTTTATATGCTGAATCCGAACTGCTAATTTGAGAAAGCACTTTTCATGACAAGAATTACTCTTGGAGAATTTGTCAATTCCTCGCAAGAGTAAAGACTTAGGATTTCTGGGGTATCACAATGAGCCATTAAACTGGCCTAAGTGTGTCCTACTCCATCACGGACAGCCACTTTAACCTAACCATGCTGGCCCAAATGTAACTGTCAGTGCTGACAGCTATAGACAGGATTATTGGCTATTTAGTTCATTAATTGAAAAACAACATCGTGCCCCAATTGATTGATACTTTCACGTTACAGATCAGTTTGGATAATATGTCAATCCGCTAGACCGAAACGATTGAATACTTGAAACACAATGGGCAGGTTCAGCCGACATAAGGGACTTGAAAGTAAGGCAAGTTTCTTGCATCTGAATGGCCAGCTGCCAAAAAATTGCCTTCCAATTAAGGCAACTTTATTGGAAAGTTGACTGGAAAGTAAGGCAAGAAAAATCTCCCTTACTATCAAGTCAAGTCAACTTATGTAAAAATGACAATTGATCATGTTTTTTAATTCAACTAAAAGCTGAACTTTATTACTCAATGATTTATTTATTTTCTGCACAACTTCATTTAATGCTTTCTGTAAAAAGGTTCCTCGTAAATTTGGAAAAGAAATAAGTAATATTTCTTTAAAATACAAAATACAAATCATGATAGACTTGTAGATTGCCTGAGCAGTGTTTTGTAAAAAATAATGACTTTGGTAATTTTTGTATTATGTACTTGAAATAGAAGTTTGTGAAGTTAAGTTCTGAATTTTAATTTCATGACACTTGAAAAACTATCTAGTTGCCTTGGTCAAAATTTACGTTCAAAGAATGAAGTTGACTGCAAATGAAGTCCCTTATGTTGTCTGAACCTGCCCATTGCCTTCCAATTAGGGCAACTTTGTTGGAAAGTTGACTGGAAAGTTATTCAAGAAAAATCTTCCTAACTATCAAGTCAAGTCAACTTATGTCAAAATGACAATTGATAATGTTTTTTTTATTCAAGTGAAAGCTGAACTTTATTACTCAATGATTTATTTATTTTCTGCACAACTTCGTTTAATGCTTTCTGTTAAAAGGTTCCTTGTAAATTTAGAAAAGAAATAAGTAATATTTCTTTACAATACAAAATTCAAATCGTGATGGACTATTAGCTTGCCTGAGGAGTGTTTTGTAAAAAAATAATGATTTTGGTAATGTTCGTACTAAGAACTTGAAGTTAGAGGTTTGTGAAGTAAAGTTCTGAATTTGAAATTCATGACACTAGTTGCCGTGGTCAAAATTTACGTTCAAAGAATAAAGTTGACTGCAAATGAAGTACCTTATGTTGTCTGAACCTGCCCAATGCCAGAAGATTAACTTTCGATTAAAGTAAAGTTTCATGACAATTTAAAAACAATTATTTTTTTTGTACATATACTATTTCATAGTTTGATTACACAAACAAAAATACCATTTGTGTCATAGCATCACTTTCAATGATGACTTTAGAGGTCCAAAAATAGGATACAAATAATTAATTTCAGTTGTTTATGTTTCCATTGAAAATGAGGCAAAATCCAGAAGGAAGAAAATAATACAAACTTTTATCAATACGCTAGCGACACTGATTTATGTAACTTACCAACAACACCACCATTAAATGGCTCTTTAGTCAATAATTGAGCATTATCATTAGGATGATTCACAGCCAATTTCGTTCGACGATAATGTAAGAAATTTTTCAATGTCACATCACCATCTTGAGAGAAATCAATTTCATTCGATTCATTCCATACAACAACCCCAACCAAAGCGATAAAAATATTCAAAGGTTCATAGAGCTGGAAAACAAAATAAAAATAAATTAATAAAAAGATTAAAAACAAAATAGTGTCAATCAATCTTTTTTTTTTTCGATTTTGAATTCTTACCGCATTAACAATATTAGCCAAATCCTTACAATGTCTATGGACTTTCTTCATATTCTCACCCAATGATTTATAAACTTTATTATCAACAACTATAACCAGTTCGACGAACGATGAATGTTTGTTGGCATTGAAAGGTCCACGAATTATATTATTATCAATGCTATTGGATCGTTTGTACTGTGAAAGAATAATATTTAATATTTTTATTATTTGGTGTATTGATCTTTTCGAAGGCTTATGAGAGATGAGGTAAGGAAACTTACTCGTAAGATTCGATTGAACTCAGAGCCATCGATTCGGTTTTGAATGTTATCCCAGTTTTGAGGCCGTTCGTTCGTTTCGTGAATGTGATTTGATTCACTATTGTATCCACATGTTGCATTTTGTAAGATGTCATCATGTCTGAAAGTGAGATTAAAAGTTTCAATGATTATCTATGTAGGTAGTAACTAATTTAAAGTGATCTTAATTTTTGTATTAATAGTAAATTTTGTTACCCTTATTATGCCAAGACACCGTGTGTGCATTAGAAAAGGAAAAGAAGTGGACATTGGTTTTGAATTCCTGAAGGCATTCCACATTAGCGTACATTCGCGAAGTACGGCTAAAAAAGGAATTCCCGAAGTTCGGCTTAAGGTTATACTGATGAATATTCCTGAAGGCGTGAGTATTACGGTCGAATAGTTTGAAAGGATGAATGCAACTGACTTTTTCACTTAAGTATAATATGGTAAAAAATGTAAGACAATACTCTTCCTTAAAAACTCATCAAGAAACATTAATAAACTATTGGGCAATAAGCTGAAAGCTAGTAGTAATACTTAAGCTTTGGACGAATAAAAGCCAAATCAGAAGGGTAGACAAACTTCTTACAACGCCTAAGGAAACTCAGACGTCTTACGGCACTTTTAGCGATATCGCGTATGGGATCCTTCCAAAAGAGGTGGTTGAAGATATACATACCGAGAAATATTCTGCTCAGGATACTGTCATCAGCAAAACAGGTAAGTGGATTATATTAGATGTTTTAGACAGGATATCAATAATAAACATGAGAAAAAGTGTTGGAGACAAGATATAGCCCTGGGGCACACAAGCATTTAGTTACGAACACATCCAATACATAGAAATACAATCTAAAATGAAGGCATGCAATTTCGATAAGAAAGCCTGATGTCAAACTCTATAAAATGGTTTATAGATATTCCTTTAAAATGGATAGTTTTCAAAGCCACGTACGGTGCGAAATTTAATCGATAAGATTTATAAAATAAAATAATAAAAAAAAAATGGTTTTGAAATATCGAGCGAAATAATTTTACTTGCTCTAAAACGATGTAAGGATTTGTTACACTATTCTGTCAGAAAAACATTGAGATCACCAGTGGACCATACTTTCGTATTTCAAGATATTTGTTAGAATAAGAAATGAGCGTTTCCGTGATCGTGAAAGTAGGGCGTTAATGCAATCGGTCCATTATTTGAGGGAGAAGAGGATTCACATTTTTTGGGGATTGACTGAACAAATGCTCTTTCCATCAACAGGACCTGAAGAGTAGGACAGATGAAAAAGCTTTCATTGTAGTTTTGCCAAAACACCTGCTTAAAAACAAAGCGGAGATACCAACCAGACTAGCGGATTTATCTATGTTAAGATGTTTTAGAACTTTTACAGTACGAGTACGAAAAAAGATTGGTCTTATATGTATTGCTTTTGCAAAATTTTGGTCGTAATTTTTGGCAGTGCATAAATTTAGTCCGTCGAATATGGGCGGTCCAGGCCTTCCAGACATTGCACAATTTTTGGCCATTTATAAATTTGTCCCGTTGAATAGGCGTACCAGTCTTACTTGAAATTTTTCCGGTAACCTCCAAAATCATAACGCCTTAAATGTCATAAAGCCCAAAATTGGTCCCATAGACCAAAACTTAGAAACAAATCGCCTAAAAATCCAAAGCTTATTTAAAGATAAGAACGCCCAAATTGTTAGTTATCGTTTTGACGAAAAGAATTTTGAATTTGGGTTTTAGGCTTTGTGACATTTATTTTTGGCATTATGACGATTATGATTTCTATCGTTTCTTATGTCTCATCACCCAACGAAATATAACTGAAATCATAAAATGACATAAGGCCCAAAAAGAGAAACGTCACAAATATATCACTTAGAAAACGTCATAAAGCCCAAATAAAATGTCATATGTATTATAACTTTCAATTTTGTAAAACCCAAATTTATAAATGTCATAACGCCTTAAATTGTTTATTTAGCACACATTTTGGGTAGTTGCGGGCTCTGAGACGCTTGTAAACAGTGAGGTGTGTATGGGGTTGCAAACTTAATCCCTGCAACCCCCTTGGTTAGGCTTACTTTCACTTTCTTAAAGTGAAATAATGCCAAACGTGTTTGTTACGATTTCTTGACGTTTTGATTTTTTGAGCGATCAATTTAGAACTAAAAAGCTGTGTTCAGTGACGCTGTGCTGGACTGTTCTAGACAGAAAAATACAGTTTTTTGCTGTTCATTGAGGTTTTTTCTGTGCTGAACTGTTCTACTTTCCTGTTCATTGACAAACCTAGAACAGTTTAGAACAGGATTTTCTGTTCTTGCTTTTGAGTCAGATCAGGTTAGAACAGATTAGTGAGAAATGTCAAAATCGAAGTTGTCATTTTTTTTGTTTACGTTTTGATTTGGCTGTGCTTTGTGTTTTTTTTTCTCGTGATTTAAAAAAATTAAAATAAAGTTATTTTGCCAATTTGTTTAATTTGTTTTATTAAATAATTATAAAATAAATTGAAAGAAAAAAAAATGCATCAAATTGAATTGACATCCGAGGAAGGAAAGACTGTGAAGACTGTGAATCTGAAGAGGAATCCGACGAAAAATCACTATCGATGTCTAAACCACTAACATTTTCATTTAGTATTATCTTAGCAATCACTTGATTTTCCATTTCAATAATTTTTAATAATATTTTTAACAGTAAAAACACAAAAAATGAAAAAAAATAAGCGAGAAACGAAAAATTCACACAATTTGCAATTTGTTTTGTTTTTTTGATTGACAACTGACGTTTAACTGACTGTTCTAACTTAATCTGACGTTTCTCACGAAACTGTGCTGTCCTGTGCTGTTCTGATCTAGACAAAACCTCGTTGAACGTTGAACACAGCTAAAATGTCGTAGTGCTCAAAATAAACAAAAATTTTGTCAGAATGCCCAAATGGTGAAACACATGACATTGACATTGATTTTGGGCTTTGTGGCATTTTCTTCTGAAAAAGTCTTTAGACCTTTAGACAATATGACATTTTTAATATTTTGGCGTTATTGGCCAATAAAACCGAACGCTTTTTTGTATTTGAAATGTTATATAACCAAAAAAAGTTCTAACACTCAAGAGTTCGGTAATATTGCCCAAATCGTACACCAAAATATTAATAAAATTGTTTTGGGCGCTAAGAAATTTTTTATTTTTTAGGCGATATGGTATTCGACGAAAAGACTTTATTTCCCTTAGTTGAGTTGGTAACGGAAAACAACCTCAATAACCCAGCACTGCAAAACAACGCCATTATGGAGGAAGCATAGTTCAGTTAAAGATCCTGAAATAAAATTTTCCAAACGGTTCTCTAAGGAGATCTTTCTTTAACTAGAGAGTTTTGACAATAGACAGAAATAATGAATGGTAAAATGTGCCTAGAGGAAATATAACACTAATGGTGTTCTTACAACCTTTTTAGCAAATGGAATTTAAAGAATCCTCATTTTCGTGAAGGTGTTGAAATAACTTTATTCAGAAGATCATTCGTTTTGGGTCAACTTTTGTTTGTCCAACCACTTGTTTGCTTATTTATCTTCATGTTCAAATGTAGTTTTAGGTTTTGGTAAACAAGAGGAACAAATATAAAAGCCAAAAGATTCAAATCGAAATGGGAACGAGTGGTGAGTGGCGTCTATCTATTATATTTTTATGAATGAAAACGAATGATTTTTTGTTTTTAGCAAATATTTAAACAAAACTCAAAGTGAACATGACACGGAACGACAAACATCCATCGGCGATGATAGGTGGCAATTGGCGGAGGTGGTAAGAAAACAAATCGTTTCGATTTCGTTTGGAAGCAAACACAAGATAATTCAAAATTGTTTACGCAAATAGAATTAGAACAAAAATAACGATGGGTGCTACTTGGATGGACATTGGGCAGGTATAGCTTCAAACTTATACGAGTAGATACAAAATCTAACTAGAGGCGAACAAGGTGAAAAGAGGTACTTTATTGATTTTCTTTACATACAAAATAAACTGCAGCATTTGAGAAAATGTTTTGAATAATGAATCAATGACTGCATTCATACAAAATTTAATTTTTTGAGAATTCCTTTGTATCATCTTGAATAACACAAAACGAAACCAATTCATCACTTTCAACAAACAAATCAATTAGAATAAATAAAGTGAATGAGTAAACTTTATGTAGACACATATATGTATCTTTTTTGTTTGGACAAAATAAACAAATGCAACTGCAAATTGAAATGGGAAAGTTAAAATTGGAAGAAGTGATGAAGAATTGGACTTGAAGCAAAAATCAGTAAATTAAATTAGGTTAAATTTAAGTCTTAAACTGCAATAATTGAGAAAATGTTAGTTTAAGAACTATTTTAGACTTCTACATGTGTATGTGTATGTTCTGCATTTTGAATGGAATCAAATTGAAACGAAATCAGTTTTAAAAATTTTTGTGAATTGAAATTCATCATGTTCTAAGTTTCAAGAGATTTTGAAAGTTTTATTGATTTTTGATTTATCTCTTAAATATATTTTTATGAATGTGCATTATAACAGGATTTAAGGTGGGGTGATTTTAACAGGAAACAAAACTTTAAAGACAGAATTAAAAGATGAACATAAAACCGTAAGAAATATAAAAACGGAGAACGAAATGCATTCAATATTTAATAATAATATTTACTACATTTGTTTGATTTTTAAAGACAAGAAACTATTTGAAAGAAATTAACAACATCTGGATTAAGATTAGGGGATTTTAAATTTGGAACGGAACTTTCTTTTTGTGTGTATTAAAGAATAAGAGCGGGAATTCCCATATAGTAACAAATTTTATGAACAGAAAACCAATTTTTTAATTTAATTCAAAACTGGACTTTTTAGAAATTAATCCAAATCCAAATCATAGGAACATGTGTCGAAGCAAATTAAGAATCCGATAAACGTTGAGTTATGTTTACTTGAGTTTAGGTATATCTCTTTTAGTATCTACTGATTTTTATATAAGTTTTTTCTTTTGTAATGAGTATTTTGGACACATATGTAGATTACAAACATAATTTTAATTCGTTTCGTAATTAAATTTGTTTGTTCAAAAACAAAGAAATGTATAAAAGTAAACAATCTTTTTTTTAAATACAGAATAAAACTTGCACTTTACAATTTAAGTATAAAATTTTGGTTAAGACTCCATAAACACGGGATAGGATTTGACCATATGAATTGAAATTCAAATCAATAGCAATATTTGCACTTGCATCAGCAATATTTGAGAATATCAGTATTGCTTCCACTCTCTTCAAATTTCTTCACACTTTTACTTATTATGTATTCGACCAACAACGCAATGTTTTTCGATTATGAGTTAAGCGTTGTCCAATATTTAAACGACACAAATATTTAGCTAATTTTATGACACTTCAAATGACAGCTGAGTTTGACAGATGTCAAAGCAACGAAACAAAACAAAATGTTTAAACAACGAAATGAATTAGGTACTCTGTAAAACTGCTGGTACTGTGACTTACAAAACTCGAACAAGCACAACATATTTTAAGTTCCAAGCAATTTTACTTGTACTTAAAAATTACATATGTATGTATGTATGTAGGTCTGGTTTGAGTTTGATTGGTAATATGATATGATTTCATAAGAGTAATAAACACATTTTTGGACTGGTAGAGTTAAATAAATATTTTGACAGATTATAATTGGTTAATTTTGACAGATGTTGAATCATAATATGTCAGTTCCAACCAAACAAAATCTTATTGAGATCTCAATGTCACTTAAAAAGAGGCAATTTCATTTTTTGGAACATAACTCTCAGCCGGAAAAAAAATTGTTTCTTGTATCTTTCAATCAATTGTACATATGTATGTTGGAAGTTGAAGATTTAGGAAATGCAGATTTCAATTTTTAACGTTTTTCTAGCGTGAAAAAAACTAAAATGTAAATGACAATATATATGTACATGACAAATGTCAAAATGTCAAACAAAAGAATCGGATTCAACTTTTCGTCTCAGAAATTTGGGAGGGAAACACAGAGAACTGTCAGTAGATTTGTCCCAAATGTCGGGTAAAGTAAAAAATTTTGTATTACAGTATTGCCAAGAAATGTATTATCAGACGAACGTTTGAAATTGTCAGATGTCGTTGCTTTAAATCTAATCAACTAAATATGTATATATCTGAGAATGAAATTTTAAGAATTAGGGAAAACTCAGCCGTCGTGCCCAACAATTGCACTTCTCACGCTCGTCGTTGATAGTGCAATTGACTCAAGAACTAAAGCCTCTTGACCATTATAAACGTGGATGATCAAAATTCGAAGACAATCATCTTTAGTGATGAGGCACATTTTCACCTTTGTGGACACCTAAATAAGCAGAATTACCACATTTAGGGCGAATGATAATCCAAGAGTGATTGTCGCAAAACCAATGCACCCACAAAAATTGAATGTTTGATTTGGTTTATGGGTTAGCGGCATCATCGGGCCGTACTTTTTTCCAAAATGAGGCCGGCAAGCACTTACTGTGTGAATGGCGTTGGTGCGATGATAACAAACTTTTTATGGCCCGAATCGGAAGATATGGATGTGGACGATATGTGATTTCAACAGGACGGTGGCGATGTCAGTTGCCCGCCTGGTCATGCCATTTGACACCGTTGGAATTCTTTCTTTAGGGTTATTTGAAAAAAAAGGTGTACGTCGATAAGTCAGTAGGAATTCAAGAGCTAAAGGATGAGATAACTCGGCCTTCACTTATAATAAAATTGTAATCTTAATGTGAAATTGTCATTAATAAATACGAAATACGAAATATTAACGGAGGGCCATCGGATCGGCCATCGCGGCAGCCATTTCGCTGATATTTTGTTCCATAAATAATTGAACCATATTAATATTATCATTACAAAAAGAAATAACAATAACTTCCTAAATAATTTATGCTTTTTTGTAGTACCCGTGGCATGATGGTTAGTGCGTTGGATTGTCATGCCAGAGGTCTTGGGTTCGATCCCTGCCTATGCCATCTAAAGTTTATTTTTATGGGTACTGCCTCTTGCGAGGAATTGACAAATTCTCCAAGAGTAGTTCTTGTCATGAAAAGTGCTTTCTCAAATTAGCCGTTCGGATTCGGCTTAAAACTGTAGGTCCCCTCCATCCCTGACAACAGTACTCGCATACAGGAATGGTTGAGAGTTGTAAGTCACTAGGCCCTAGTTCTCAATGGACTGTTGCGCCACCCAATTATAATTATTAATTTGTGTGCTTTATTCAAAATCATCATCGACTCTTAAAATTTAACAAATCTTTATTTTATCTTTATTTTGACAAGTGAATGGCATTAGTAGCTTTGACAGATGTCATCAAGTAAATAAAGATTGTGGAGAAATGAAGAATATATCTAATATGATCTAGAAGTGGCAATAACTTTTTTGAAGACAAAAAATTTCAACTTATTTAAGAAGGAAAGAGGGGAAGACGTATGATAAGTTAATTTTCATCGACAGGATAGTTAAAAAAAAAAACAACACTGAAACATTTTTATCGACGATAAGAATTACTTTTCAAAAAATTTGAAATAGCAGTAACTTCACATAGATTTGTTTTAGCACGTTTTGGGACCAGATTTAAGATTGAAACAGTTTTCAGACAAAATGTCATAAATCAAAGAAATACAGTTTTCGAAAGCACAAGTTGTAAAATATTTAATTTTTCAAATTCCGACACATGAATATGTTCTCCTCAAAACAATGTCAACTTCATTTAAGTGAGGTAAGTTTACGACTGGTTATGTTTTTCAAAAGTAACAAAAAGTGTAATAAACAAAACCATCAATTCCAACACCCCTAACTTAAGGCATAACATAAATAGCTTTTCATTGTATTCTCTTTTCATTATTTCATATAGCCACTTAAGTGACTCTTAATAAGGTCTTCCTTTAAAAATGATAAAAACCAACAAAATACTTACTTGAATAAAAAGTGATCATCCTGAATTCGTCCATCAACACCGGAATGTATGAAATAAGTATCCATACCATCGTGTACAACACCATTTACACCTCCGTTACAAGTCGAAATAGCTACCTTGGATTCTGGTTTGCCTCTAATGATACCCTAGGTAAATGCAAAAAAAAAGAATAATATATTTATGACACATTAGCATTATTGTTGTTAGCCTTAAATTACACCACCATCATCTGACCGAACATCAACATTCAACATTCTAAAGTCAGCTTCATAATAATATGAGTAAAAGTACTTACTTGATAATGGCATAGGTCTATATCAGTCTTTGTAAAATTTTGTACTATGTCCCTAATGCCATGTTGTTCTGTTGTATCTTGATAGCGCAAAAAGTGACCATCCGGTATAAGTCGTTCATTTAAATGTAGGTCGGCAGTTATCCTTTGGCCTAGATGATGATATGATAGTGTGATATGAGGCACATGTAGTCCACTCTGAAAAATTAAAAATACGTTTTATATTAAAACTCAACAAAACTCTACAGTGATGTGCAAAATTATTTTTTGGAAAATGATTTGTATGGGATTTTTAATTTGGTAGTTTGATATAAAGGATTCAGCCATAGCTTAAGATGTAACAGGACCTAGTGACTTACATTCTTCTTCAAGGTGGGTCAACATTTTCTTTCTAATTTTTCTTTTCTTTTTTAAGAATCTAAAAAGATAAACTTGAGATAAACTACATTTACATATTTACATTTTGAGCTAGAAGATCTTTCATTGTCCTAACCCAACATTGATCACCGTGTAGTGTAAATCCAGACAAAATTGTTGGGCCAAGTCGATGCTAGTAATATTGTAACCATAAGAAGTGAAAAGTTTCGGGCTATGACCAAACATTTTTTAATGTCAGCGATTGCTTATTAAGGGTGATTTCTTAGCTATTATCTTTTTGGCAACACTGGTTTAAACAGCTGACGCACGTTTCGTGTTTTGTTTCACTGTCAAACATCTTCAGTTTGGTCTAAAATTTAACCATTAATCGTCTTACAAACGAACAACGCGTGCTCTGTGAAGAAAGTTCATCGCGCGCTACTTCCAGCGAGCGACAAAGCTAATTTTTGTACCAATAGGTACGTAAATAAGAAGAATTATCGATTTTTTAGTGAATATCAGCTAGAAGCATTGCAAGAGCTACCAATGCATCCACAAAATGTCACAGTTTGGTGCGATTTGTGGGCTGGTGGCATCATTGGACCGTACTTCTTCAAAGATGATGCGAATCGTAACGTAACTGTGAATGGTGAGCGCTACCGTGAGATTATATTCAACTTTTTTTTTAATTCAATTGGCCGCCTGGATCGTGCGATTTAACGCTTTTAGACTATTTTTTGTGGGGCTATGTTAAAGCTCATGTCTATACAGACAAGCCCGCTTCAATTGACGCATTGGAAGACAACTATAAAATAAAAATAAATTAGGTGGCGCAACAGTCCGTAGAGAACCAGGGCCTAGTGACTTACAACTCTCAACCATTCCTGTGTGCGAGTACTGTTGTCAGGGATGGAGGGGACCTACAGTTTAATGCCGAATCCGAACGGCTAATTTGAGAAAGCACTTTTTCATGACAAGCATTACTCTTGGAGAATTTGTCAATTCCTCGCAAGAGGCAGTACCCGTTTTTTTTTTTTTTTTAAATTAAGGTGGCACAGGCAGGGATCGAATCCAAGACCTCTCGCATGACAGTCCAACGCACTAACCATCATGCCACGGGTACTACAATTGGAAGACAACATTGAAGCATTTATTCGTGAGATACCGGCCGAAATGTTGGAAAGCCAAAATTGGACTAAGCGGATGGACCATTTGAGGCGCAGTCAAGTTCAACATTTGTATGAAATAATCTTCCTACATTAAATTATACTAACCGTACTATTGATTCAAATAAAGATTTCATACATTTTTCTTGAAAAACTTTCCTATAACTTGAGCTTGAGAACTTTTTTAAAAAAAAACGCATAAAATTTGCAAAATCTCATCGATTCTTTATTTGAAACGTTAGATTGGTCCATGACATTTACTTTTTGAAGATAATTTCATTTAAATGTTGACCGCGGCTGCGTCTTAGGTGGTCCATTCGGAAAGTCCAATTTTGGGTAACTTTTTCGAGCATTTCGGCCGGAATAGCCCGAATTTCTTCGGAAATGTTGTCTTCCAAAGCTGGAATAGTTGCTGGCTTATTTGTGTAGACTTTAGACTTGACGTAGCCCCACAAAAAATAGTCTAAAGGCGTCAAATCGCATGATCTTGGTGGCCAACTTACCGGTCCATTCCTTGAGATGAATTGTTCTCCGAAGTTTTCCCTCAAAATGGCCATAGAATCGTGAGCTGTGTGGCATGTAGCGCCATCTTGTTGAAACCACATGTCAACCAAGTTCAGTTCTTCCATTTTTGGCAACAAAAAGTTTGTTAGCATTGAACGATAGCGATCGCCATTCACCGCAACGTTGCGTCCAACAGCATCTTTGAAAAAATACGGTCCAATGATTCCACCAGCGTACAAACCACACCAAACAGTGCATTTTTCGGGATGCATGGGCAGTTCTTGAACGGCTTCTGGTTGCTCTTCACTCCAAATGCGGCAATTTTGCTTATTTACGTAGCCATTCAACCAGAAATGAGCCTCATCGCTGAACAAAATTTGTCGATAAAAAAGCGCGAAACACATTTCGAACCGAACACTGATTTTGGTAATAAAATTTAATGATTTGCAAGCGTTGCTCGTTAGTAAGTCTATTCATGATGAAATGTCAAAGCATACTGAGCATCTTTCTCTTTGACACCATGTCTGAAATCCCGCGTGATCTGTCAAATACTAATGCATGAAAATCATAACCTCAAAAAAATCACCCATTAGAACTGCATGATGCAGGTGGAAGAGCTGCAAAATGTCTCGTATGTACTTTTTTTACAATAAAGCATTTAGCTTTTTGACGTTTCATGTTTTGTTTTCATTTTTTGGAGCCACTTGTTTATTCTTTGGAAAATGGTAAAAATTTAAAGTAATTTAAACGATAAAATGGAAGATTTTGTTTTTGAAATATTTTAAAGAAAAAGAAAAAACAGTAAGGATAGTGGATGCGGCCTTTTGCCAAGAGAGAAATGGAAAAGGTCATTTTAAAAGTAGTTTTTATCAAAGAACATGTTACCAATTTGTTTTTTAAATCAACCACAATAAATGTAAACCGCAATATGATTTATTATTCGCTTTGGTTAAAAACAGTTTGAACAAAACATCTATTCGGATGCCAATTGGCCCAAAATGTAGAATAATGTTAACATTAAGATAAGTGGCGTAACTAAATGTAGTTTTCCTGCTCCACTACTTTGTTTAAATTGCTGAAAGAAAAAGTTTAAAGTGTTCATAACATAAGAATTTGTGTGTATTCAATATTTTGACAGCTATTCCAATTGCAACTTCGTATCCAGTGTGTAGCCAGTAAAGTGTATGTAATACAAGACCCATAAACCGTACCGTGTTTGACCCACCCCGTACTTCCAGTGGAGGTGACCTACAATTTTAGGCCAAAAGACAGTAATTCTGTGAGAAGAGATTTTTCTTAAAGGAGTTTTTAATTCCTCGCAAGAATTCCTTATCCACAAAATTAAGAAGCTCAGTCTCGAACATTGGCCATCCGTAATTCTTAATTATTTAGAATTAATTCCAAAGCAAACAGACTACACATCCTCCAACTGCAATTCAACAGAAACTTACAGATTTCTATAACTTCCGGATCTTTCTGGGAGGAAAGGGCATTCATGATATACGAGACGGTCCACTTTTACACAGATGCAGATGGGTTAAAAACATATGAAGGGGTTAGTGGAGCTCTGTACTCTGAACTACTGAAATTAAGTGTCCTTCAAAATCTTTGTAACGTGTTCCAGGTGGAACTTTAGCCGATAAAAGAAGTCTTGTCCTGGCTTCAAGAAAACGTAATATCAACATCTGATATCTATATTTTCTCAGATAGTCAAGCCGATGTCAAATATCTGTCTCGATAATCTCCATAACAGTACCTAAGTGACGATTATCTTTAAAGAGGATGACACAACAGTTTAAAATTCAACTTTTCTGGGTGCCGGGCTATAGAGACATTCCAGGAAATTGTAAGGCAGATGATTTCCTTAGAAATGGTACAGTACAACCCATTCTACCACGCCTACATGATGCTATCAAAGGAAGGCAAACATTAGGTGAAATAACACCACCGCGTGTCAGTTCACAAAAATCATCTGGCCTACACTAGATTTAAAGCGCTCAAAGTTATTGTTATCTCTAAACAGATCGCATATACGCTTGGCATCATAACAGGCACTGCTTAAAAGGAAACCACGCCACTCGGCAATGCAAATTCTCAAATGACGTTTGCAGAAGCTGTGTGGATGAGGAAGAGGAGGAAACAGTTCTTCGCCTCCTTCGTACATGCCCTGCTTTAGCTCAAAAACGCAAAAATTACCTCGAAGAATTCTTCTATAATAATCATTTTTTCACGTTTCGTAGGAGACTCAAACTGGTTTCATTGAGCTTAGAAGAATGGGCCATTAAACTGGCCTAAGTGTGTCCTACTTCATCACGGACAGCCACTTTAACCTAACCTCTTAGTCTCGAATGGAACTCGAACTAACGCCATTGACACAAAAAAAAGGGAAAAAATTAAAATTGTATTTTTCAATTTAAGACTTCTTCGGATATCAGTGAAAAATACTCATCAGTCATCACATTCAGTCATGAATTTTTTGGAAAAAAAAATGAATTAATTTTTTGCACATTCCTGTAATGACATTTTTGGTGTTTTCTGATTAATAAAGAAAAGGAAATCTGAAATTTGATCCGACAAATGAAACATCGAATGAGAACATGCGATGAAATTTTGGAAAATTAAATCTATGAAACCGTTAATGATGTGCGGCTGAGATGGTTTGTGCGGTTTATTAAGAACATCCTTCCTTTCTCTAACAGGTATTCCAAATCCAATCCAACAAAGTAGTTAGAATTTTTTTTGGAGGATATGGTGCTAATTTTATACAAGCTTAGCTCATGTTAATTCCCATGATATGCCGGGTACAGGTAAGGTATATATCGTGACTTTATATAATGGAGCGGCAGCAAGCGTCAGCTTTGCAGGTATCTCTTCTGGTTTATCGGTGTCACACAATGATATTGATATACATACGACGACACACGACGACGATATACTGACTTTTGGGTGTTTTCACTTTATTTTGCGATGAGGTCTAATTAAAGTGCCTGTCTGTTAGTTAACACACTCAGCGACAGAATATTCGGTTTTGGTGACACAGTACCGGGTGTTGTTGATGAGGATGATGATGATGATGATGAGTTTTAATTAAGCTATCAGCTTTAATTGCTCATCATCGTATTGCAATCACACTGGATGGAACTAGAACTGGAACTGGGATCGTTCAGTGTGGAAATTAATATTATCTTACGTAATATTTTAGGTGGTTTTTAGTAGAGGTATAGGGTGGTAGATTTTTAGTTCATTTGTAACCAAAATGTGGGAATTTATGTAGTGTAATAGAAAATTCTTCCACTTAATGAGTTCGATAGTTACCTACTATAAATTTTAATCAATTTATTTTTATTAGGGCTTGAAAATCGATGGAATAGTTACCCTGTTACACAAAATCAATACTAATTAAAGTGAAATATGAAACTATACAAAACAAAGAATGATTCAAATAAAGGGTGTTTCTAATACTGATGAAAGTTTTGAATTAGTGTTGCAAGAAGGTTAAAACCCGAAAAAGTGGTTATTTTTTAATGTACCAATACGGCAGATCTTGGAAAAAAAAACAGGAACTTCAAATCGATATACACCATCTCTTTATCGATCTCAAAGCCGCGTGTGGCAGTATTTATAGGGAAGAGCAGAGTAATGTTTAATTTTGGCATTCGTGTCAAACTTGTCCGTTTGTGAAGAATGAGGATGGAGAATGTACGCTACTCTATCAAGGTTGGAAAAGATCTCACCGATGCGTCAGATGTCAAAAAATGTTTTAGGACAAGGTCGTGTATTGTCATGCGACTTCTTCAACATCTTTCTGGAAAGAATTGTGCAGAACTCATCCGTCAATACTAGAGGCACAATCTTCCAAAGGGTCCATCCAATTACTTGGCTAAGCCGAAGATATTGACAAAATTGGAAAATAAAAGCGTGAAGTCAGTGGAGCGTTTTTGAGCTTTTCGGCCATGGCAGAGATGATGGGCTTAGTGGTCAATGAGTGCAAGACCAAGTATATGCTGTCATCAAAAAAGGACATTTAACGACAACGTGTTGGACAAAACGTCACCATGGACATCTATAACTTCGAGGTAGTTGAGGACCTTGTCTACCTTACCACCGCTATAAATTCAGACAACGACACCAGCGCTGAAATCAAACGAAGAATAACTCTTGCAAATCGCTTTCTTTGGCTTAGAAGGCAGTTGAGTAGTAGCTTTGGTTCGATGTTTAAAACAGCTTTTGGGAATTTCCCTTCTTACAAAAGGGAAATTTACCTTTAAATAAATCAGTTGAAATGTAACCAGTGAAGCAATCGGAGTAGTAAATAGTTATAGATAGTGGTTTTTTGGCATTGAGCCTTTTCCACTTTAAATCCGTGTGTTTTATTTATTATTATTAATATTGGTTATGTTTCATCTCCTGAGATCGAAACAAGTAGTAAAGTCTTCTCTCGAGTATCTAAAATCACCATATATCGGGTGATTTTTTAAGAGCTTGAGAACTTTAAAAAAAAAAAACGCATAAAATTTGCAAAATCTCATCGATTCTTTATTTGAAACGTTAGATTGGTCCATGACATTTACTTTTTGAAGATAATTTCATTTAAATGTTGACCGCGGCTGCGTATTAGGTGGTCCATTCGGAAAGTCCAATTTTGGGTAACTTTTTCGAGCATTTCGGCCGGAATAGCCCGAATTTCTTCGGAAATGTTGTCTTCCAAAGCTGGAATAGTTGCTGGCTTATTTGTGTAGACTTTAGACTTGACGTAGCCCCACAAAAAATAGTCTAAAGGCGTCAAATCGCATGATCTTGGTGGCCAACTTACCGGTCCATTCCTTGAGATGAATTGTTCTCCGAAGTTTTCCCTCAAAATGGCCATAGAATCGCGAGCTGTGTGGCATGTAGCGCCATCTTGTTGAAACCACATGTCAACCAAGTTCAGTTCTTCCATTTTTGGCAACAAAAAGTTTGTTAGCATTGAACGATAGCGATCGCCATTCACCGTAACGTTGCGTCCAACAGCATCTTTGAAAAAATACGGTCCAATGATTCCACCAGCGTACAAACCACACCAAACAGTGCATTTTTCGGGATGCATGGGCAGTTCTTGAACGGCTTCTGGTTGCTCTTCACTCCAAATGCGGCAATTTTGCTTATTTACGTAGCCATTCAACCAGAAATGAGCCTCATCGCTGATACAATTGAATATTTGCCAGAATAATTTATCAAAAAATTCCAAAAAAAAATAGCGAAATTCAGACCAGGGATGAAATCGTGTATAAGCTGATTTTTGATAGTTGACTATCGAAATCAAGAAAATACGTCTGTGTGATGTGATAGTCGATTCCAAAGTTTTAACCAAACAATTTGACATAAAATAAAAACTTCAAGAAGGGGGTTTGTTCGTAGACTACTACATTAACATGTGGTGTTGAAGCGAGCTTGAAGCTCGCCTAAATTCTTTATATACGTGAATCGAGTTGAAATGAGCTTGATTCGTCTCAAAATTTTTGAAGAAAAACCTGTGTGAAGGAATTGGTTTTACAGATAATGCATTATGGTCTGTTAATTTGCATGTTTGTGTACAAAAAATATAGTTTTGTTTTAATCACATTTAAAAAGAAAAAAAAATGCACATGGAGTAGGTAGCATATTCTAAAAAGGTGCTGAACTATTCAGTTCTTCATTGTTTAACACGAATCAAACTATCTCACTTGCACTTCATAAGAAACATCGAAACATCATTTGCATTTTAGAAAGTGCTGTCAAACTTAATCATTTTAAAATCTTCTTGTGCGGTGGAAACACCAAAAAGATTTATCTAATCTAAAACTTAATTATCTTTTCTATTGTTTTCTCTTGCAAAATAAGCCCAGTTAGTTCATTTTTACTAACAAAACTAAATAATATCAACAGTAATAGATTGGTTTTTTCCCCAATGGAAAACACACATGATTCCAAATGCACAACTACTCAACGAACACAGCCATCGAGATACAAATGCAATATCAATCGTACCAACATTTGAGAACGAAATCACATAAGATCCATTCGAGGCTCGTATAAATGTCAAAAACCTATCCATAGTGAGATTCTACTCTAATTTTTATCGGTGTTATTCATACTATGGATATTGTTTTTGTTATTTGTGTAAAATCCTACTATACTATGGATAGATTTGCCAACAAAACACGGGTATTGTCAATAACGAATCAAAACCCGGGTAGTATTTAATGCTTCGAAAACTCAATGTTGTCTACTGTCACCTTTGTTTAACCCTCTGTCAATGATAGTATCAATGGGTGTTATTTGCATTTTTGAAGTTGACACACAATAAGTGTTTATGTACCTCATTTAGACTTTATTTTTCTAAGTTCTCGAAAATATTTTTTATATTTGAGCAGGTGCTCAATAACTGTAACCCAAAAATGCTCTCAGATTGGCAGACGGCCGTTGTATTACTGAAGCAATGTTTCATTAGTTTGTCATTATCTTACCCCTATTTTAAAAAATAGTGCTGCATATTCACTTGTATTCCTTGAATGATCTGAATTTTGTACGTACGTACATTTTGGTACACATTCCGAATGTGGAATGCATTACCCGGCTCAAAATTTTTCTCTCATTGCAGACATTCAAAAACCAAGGTGCATAGATATTTTATTTAAAATCCTATCCTTCTTTTTTCTTTGCTTGCACTATAATACAGTATTCCCAGCTTAATTGCACTGTCCGTTTTTTTTTTCAGATTTTTGGTTAAATAAATGGAATCCCGTTTAAATGACCAACTTGTTCAATTAAGTGAAAAATGCTAAGTGCTTAATCGCAACAGTTTGTCAATTAAAAGATAAAACATTCATCTCAATTTATCCCACCGACGAACGTCGCGACAGTCAAAACTGAAATTGCAAATGACAGAAAACAAATAACAGGGAGCTGTCACTTTGTAATTTGTTATGAACTGTGCTTCCAAGTTAAAAAAAGTTATTTCGATTATTAATACATTTATTGATGTTGGCTTGTTTCAGTTTGTTAGTTGCGTTTTTTTAAGATCAATTAAGACAGTAATTGAATTAAACGGGGTTTAATTAACCGAAAAAAAGTTTGACGGTAAACGCAACTCTAGAAAGTCAAAAACTTCACTCAAAATGATGTTTCTAAAATGCTAAAAAGTCCACGATCGAAGTACTTTTAGAGAAAATTTCGAAATCTAAGGAAAGTTAGCGCCAAATTTTGATAACAAATTTTAATGCTCAAACATTTTCGTCAACAAATTTTTGATAACTTAAAGCTCTTAAAAACGCTTTTTGCGCTATTCTCAATTTTTTTGACAGTTCTTTTATGACTTTTATGACAGTTCTTTTTTGGAAAACTTTTTTTGAGTGGTTGGCGGTTAATTATGTAAAAACCTTACTGCATCCATAATTAGTTTCGAAAAGACTCTTTTTTCTTCGATCAAAATGACCCTCAGGTAATAGCGAATGAAGACTAATTCATATGAGAAATGGTCCATTAAAACTCAGTATTATAAAAACTAATATATATTCCATCTACAAATCAGTTTCACGTAATATCTTTTGGTCACACTTAAGACTTAACTCACCTCTGTATCCAATGTACTTTTAATTGCTCTTTTATGTCGCTCATTATATAACTCCGGTTTGATTACCGCATGATTTGAGAATTCATGCACCGATTGAAAAAAATCATGTGCACTATTGTGTTCTGAAACAAAAAGAAAAAAGGGAAAGATTAATACCAATGATTTCTATTAATAAAACCGAATAAGCTATCAATTAATGTTAACTCAAATAATCTAAAAATATAACATAAAGCATTTTTGGTCTTAAAATAAAAATATTAAATGTACCACATTTTGTTCTCTTAGGTACATTATACGAGTTAGTGACATCATAATTAATGACATTAAGGAAGCTTATAAGAGTAACAGGCAACCATGTGTAAATGTTTCATGTGTTTTCTTTCGAAAAACAAAAATGACATCGAAAAGAAGCACCACATATCGTTTATCGCATAAGTTGAATTTTCTTCAACGAGCTGTCACATATTACGACCATATTTGTCACGGTATACTTAATCTGACTTACGATATTGTATATGGTTTTGAAATTTATCAGATTTTGTCTTTATATTTTTGCCGTTCGTTGATAGGTATAGGGTCATTTTTATTCGCTTTGGTTTTAAGAAGAAGAATAACGAATTATAAGTATATATAGATTAAGATTGGTGACAGTTTATAAAAAGTGTCATATGAAAATTCTTAAACCAAAAAGAAGGGGGATATAAAATTAAAATGCATCTGTCAAAGTGACATCTTAAAGTAAACTTAATTAATGTGAGGATACAAATAAGGGAACACATTAATTTTGTAAATAATCAACTTTACCAGACAAAAGGATTTGTTCAGATTATTTTGGAGGAAGATTTGTGGCTTTGTCTCAATGATGAATATATTACGGAATATTTTGACAACTGTCAAATGTAGGAATTAGGTTAAACAGTAACTTCTGAGAGTATCTTAATCTACCTTAGTATGGATAATTATTAAAATATGATTGTAAGTCTAAGATAATAAATTCTTTATTTTTGCAACCGAACATTGCGGAAGCCGAGTTTCGCATTTTTTGCAGAGGTGATAAAAGTCTTTTTGCACTTTTATTTTAAATGTTTGAAGTTAAAACCCGCAAAGGAATTACAATTGCATTGTACTGGGTTTCGGGGTTGTAAAACTTCCGGTTCGTTTAACATATTATATAAAAGCTTAACATACTTGGCTAAAATTAATTTTGTTTTCAGTTATTTTTGATAAATATTTAGTTTAAGTAAATTTAAGTTTTCAAAACTTTTTAGAATTTCTTTTGTGGGATAATGAAAGTGAATGAGTTTTCGTAACATAACTTAATTTGTTGTCTTTCAAGTTGTTGCTACTTTATTGGTAAGATTTAAAAAAAAAACGCTTGGTAGTTCATCTAAAAAAGTCTTAAAGAAAAAAATTATGGGGCTAAGACGTGAAGAACCAAGGTAATGCTAGGAATGGAGGGGGGCTTACAGTTTTTGTGAAAAATTAAAACGGCTAATTTGAGAAAAACTTTAATTACTCACAAACAGACATTTGGCATGACATTCCTACGCACTAACTATTGTTCAGCTACAGACAAATTTGTGTCCAAGCAAGATATTTATTTTAAAGTTTTTAAGAACGTGATAAAAAAAAATCTTGAGTTTATCAATTTCCCAGACAAACGAATTTTAATATGCGGATTTTGCAAGTTTTTGAAATGATACAGAGTTATGCGAATATCCCATAAATGTCGAATCAGATTTCAAAGACAATCCAGAACAAATTTTATTGCTTTAAATTTTCTTACTTTTGACTCAAGTACCAAAAGCCTGGTTGACAAGTAACTGGCCTTAGAGTTATAATTTTGTACGAATATCCCACACAATATTTCCAAAAACCCAGTTTAAACAAACAAGTAGATCTTTTATGGCAAGTAAGGGAAGTTTCAATATTTTTTGAAAATATCCCATATATGAGGAACTACATTTGTATGTAATACTGATTCAAACTTTCTTATGCTTGAACAAAGACCAAGAACTGAAACAGTGCCACGATTTTACAAATATGTGAATATGAGGTCGAAAAAATATTTACAACTTAAAAAAAAAATCGTACAAAAATTGTCTAGCTTTTTTCATGAAAGATTTTTGAAAATATCTCACTTTGAACATCCAAACAAAATGATTCAAATTTTGAAAAAAAAAAACAAATAATAATATTTTTAAATTGTAGCGGACCAATTATTGAATTTAAAATTAATCATTAAGGAAAAAAGTTAAACAAATTCGAATATCCCAGAAAAAAGGTTCTACATTTTCCTGATGACTTTGAACAAATGATTTTGATTTTGTCAAAATGTTGTTATTGATTCCATGAAGTTAAACTCACTGCCCTGTTTTTTTTACCAATTTTATTCGAATATCCCAAATGAGGGATAAAAACAATTGTATTGATTTCAAAAAATAACAAATTTATTAATTAATACAAATTATTGAAAAACTTTATGTTTATTATTTATACACTTTTAAAGTGCAAATTTATTAGGCATATCCCTGAAAAGAATGAAATACCTAAAACAGCTTATAAATCGACGTTGGTTAAATTGTTCATAATTGTGAAATTTCTAAAAGCTAAAGTTCTACAACAGGAATTAATGTAAATATTCTTGGGAAATAGGAATAACCCACAAATAAATTGGCTAAGGGATTTTGAAAAAACACATTCGTTAGTTTTTTTCATGATTGTAAAATTTATAAAAGCTTATGTCCCACAATTGGGATTAAAGTTGAAATTATTCCGAATATCCCACTAATAACTGTCCAGACTTTGAAAAAACACGTTGATTAGTTTTTTTTAATGATTGTCAATTTTCTAAAAGCTTATGTCCCACAATTGGGATTAAAGTTGAAATTATTCCGAATATCCCACTAATAACTGCCCAGACCTTGAAAAAACACGTTGATTAGTTTTTTTTTTTTTTCTAAAATCTTGTGTCCCAGAATTGGGAATAAAGTAAATATTATTCCGAATATCCCACCAATACAATGGCCAGACCTTTAAAAACACATTGGTTAGATATTTTGTCATGATTGTCAAATTTTTAAAAGCTTGTGTCCCACAATTGGTATTAAAGTAAGTGAACATTGCGAGTATCCACAGATTAATTGTCTAAAAGACTATGAAAAAACAGATTTTTTATTTTTTTTGTAATGATTGTACAATTTTTAAAAGCCCACAACTGGAATTAAAATAAATATTATTCCGAATATTCTACCAGTAAATTGCCCAGAACTTTAAAAAATACTTGGTTAGTTTTTTGTCAGTGATAAAGGATTTCTATAAGAAAATGTAACAGAATTGGGATTAAAGTAAATATTATAGGGAATATCCCACAAAAAATTGCCTTAAGGACTTTGTAAAAAATGTTGGTTATTATTGTTCATAATTGTAATAATTCTAAAAGACAATGTCCCAGAATTGGAATTGTGAAGGTCATTTCCTAAAGTTCGTATAATTTCGTTTCCCGACAAATTTATTAATTTAAGCCTTGCCTTAAATCAGATAGAAATAATGTCCCTAATGATGGAAGCTTTTAAATTGTTCTTTTCACTTTAGCATAAGTAGCTACCATATGTACATGTATTTAGATTTTATTTAGTTCTAATAAAATATAAGATGGACATTGGACATATTTTCTAACTGAAATATATTATGTTAACAAAATGGTGATAAAAATTCTATTTTATGGTTTTTCTTATGTAATAAATAAGCCAAGAAAACTCTTAACTCTTATATACTAAACTCTTCCATTTAGCAGATTGTCCATTTGTATACCATAACCATACATTATTTATATACATATACAATCTACTGTAAACATTTTACGTATAAAAATAATATAAATCTTTTAAGACCAAAAAATTCAACATTAAAATTTTGTTGTTTCTTTTGTCTTTATGTTAAATGTTAAATGCATTGATGCTGATTGTAATCATTATTATTGACATGTTAGAAACCCATTATAATATTTAATTTTCCGGGAACCCTTTCGTTTTACTTTTAATGCAATCTACATGGAGGCATGTTATAATATGTTTATATTGTAGAATGTAATCTCGGATGTGTCCAATAAATTTATATATACAAAACATAAATGTTTACATTTAAGTTGGCGCCGAAGTAGCATTTTCTGAGATTTCTACCATATGTCGTTTGTTTGGATTCATAAATACTTGATTTTATTTGTTTTTGTTTTTGTTTTTGTTTCCTTTTTTTTTGCTTAAGAGCTAAGACTGACAATTTAGAAAAAAAGATACAAAATACATTTGAATAAAAATCTTAATGTTTATATACATTATAACATATTTATGTTAGGATACATTGGAAATTGAAAAAAAGTGTCACAACCTTAAAAATCTCATCATGGAATTCTATATGCAGAAAGGTTGGGTATTAAAGATGATAAAGTCATTATACACTGTCTTATGTTTTTAATGATATTTCGAATAAGGGGAATCAGATATTGAATCTAAGAAAATATGAATATGGATGCAGAATGAGACATCACAGGGTAGAGTGCCTATTTTTCATTTTAAAAAAAGTTAAGGATTTTTTGAAATTCTTTGCAAATGCACTTGATTTGAGAGTTGTCATTATATTATATATTATGTTGTTTAATAAAACTAATTACAAAATAAGTAAGGTATATAAATTCACTTAAATAAGAAAAAAATCTTAATTACATCCATAAATTACAAGCTTTCTAAATAGTTTTCTTTTTTTTAATTCACTTTAATTCTAATTTGTTAATGCTGTTGATTTGTTATTCATATTTCCCTTATTATAAATTAGTAATTGTTATACATTTATTATGGTTGAATTTCGGAAAATATTGTATTGTAAGTACAAAGACTAGATTCGGCTCAAAATAAAAAAAATTCAGATAGTCTGAAATCGAAGAGTGTACTTATGGTGAAGAAACTAGGCCACCAGGGTTAAAATCGGCAATCCCTGAAAAAAACTGACGATTTTCGGGGTCCTGCAAATTGTTTGCCTCGTTGCATTCAGACCTCGAGGTCAAAAAATTAGATTATTTACAAGACCAACGTCATGAACTCTTTAAAAAATAAAATGCACGACTGGGTCGCACGAACTTGCTCCTGTATTCAAAGAGTCTGTTTAAAAAAGTATCTATGTATATATAAGATTTAAAAATATACCTGTAAAATAAGTTTGTCTTCAAAGATATAAATGCCATTTGATTTGTCGAAAAAACCTCCATTTTTAAATTTTTTGGGAGGGGGTTACATTCAATACAGTTAAAATTATTTTAAAAAAAAACTAATTTAAGATTCAAAATTTTACCTGAAAAATAAGTTTGTCTTCAATAATTTAAATGCCATTTTAAAAATAAAAAAGCCCTTGATTTTTTAAAAATTTTTTTTGAAAATCGTTAGAGCGGTTTTTTTTTTAAATTAATTTTTTATATATAAAATTTTTCAATTTTGTTCTAAAAATATTTTTGGTATGCAGTTGTTTAGTGATTGTAAATATACGCTCTACATTTGAATTTCGTAAAAAAATATTAACCCGTTTTTGAGATATAGAATTTTGAAAAAAAAAAAAAATTCAATATTTTTTTAAAAATCCAAACAAAAAAAAATTGCACTTTTGATAATCAAATATTGTTAAAAGAATATAAGAGCTTATTCACAAAAAAAATTATTGAAATCAGTACATAAGTTGCTGAGAAAATTAAAAAACAAAATAACGGTTCTATGAGCGGTACCTTTCCTGAGCAATACAAAAATATGTTTTTCTTATTAAAAGAAGCCAAGTTAAAAAATAAAATTTTAGAGAAAATAAAAAAAAATCTATCGGTGTGTTTTTGAGAAAATTCGAATTATCATTTTTTGACCAAAAAAATTGTATGGGGGCCACTGTTAGTTTTGATCTTAAAAAAAAAATGAAAAAAACGCCTAACGCGAATCTGCTCAAAACCTTAACTTCCAAGTTTGAACTCAATCGACCCAATGGTTTAGGCTGTAGGAGCGTGGACAGACAGCAACTTTTGAACCGATTTCAATAATTTTTTTTTCTGATTGAGCTCTTATATTGCCTTAACAATATTTGATTATCAAAAGTGCAATTTTTTATTGTTTGGATTTTTAAAAAAATATTGAAATTTTTTTTTTCAAAATTCTATATCTCAAAAACGGGTGAACATTTTTTTACGAAATTGAAATATAGAGCGTATATTTACAATCACTAAACAACTGCATACCAAAAATATTTTTAGAACAAAATTGAAAAATTTTATATATAAAAAATTAATTTAAAAAAAAACCGCTCTAACGATTTTCAAAAAAAAAATTTGAAAAATCAAGGGTTTTTTATTTATAAAATGGCATTTAAATTTCTGAAGACAAACTTATTTTTTAGGTAAAATTTTGAATCTTAAATTAGTTTTTTTTAAATTATTTTAACTGTATTAAATGTAACCCCCTCCCAAAAAATTGAAAAATGGAGGTTTTTTCGACAAATCAAATGGCATATATATCTTTGAAGACAAACTTATTTTACAGGTATATTTTTAAATATTATATAGATACATTTTTAAACAAACTCTTTGCATACAGGAGCAAGTTCGTGCGATCCAGTCGTGCACTTTATTTTTTATGAAAAAACGAACTGTTGGATGCTTATAACAAAATTGTTGAATATCGAAAACAATATTTTCTGTGAGATAAAATTAGTTTGAAGCTAATATTTTTAATTTTTGAAAATCTAATTGAGTCGAAAATCCATTCTTACCAACTTTTATTTTTTTTTTGTTTAGGTTTTTATTGTTTGTAAAAAAACTGTTAATTCGATTTTTCTCAAAATTAATGTTGAAAACAATATTTTTCGTACGACAAAATTATTTTAAAGCCAATATCTCAAAGTTTTGAAAAGATATTTTAATAGAAAATCAATTTTTACCAACTTTTGTTATTTTTTGACAGGTTTTTATTTTTTGTAAAAAAAAGTTTCAATTCGATTTTTCTCAAAATATTACTGAATGTTGACAAAAATATTTTTTAAAGGATAAAATTAGTTTAAAGCCAACGTCTCAAAGTTTTGAAAAGATATTTACGTCGAAAAACAATTTTTACTAACTTTTATTATTTTTTTTTAGGTTTTTATTTTTTGTTAAAAAACTGTCAATTCGATTTTTTTCAAAATTTGACCGAATGTTGAAAACAATATTTTTTGAAAGATAAAAGTAGTTTAAAGCCAATATCTCAAAGTTTTGAAAAGATATTTGAGTCGAAAATCAATTTTTACTAACTTTTATTATTTTATTTTAGGTTTTCATTTTTTGTCAATTCGATTTTTCTCAAAATTTTACCGAATGTTGAAAACAATATTTCTTATAAGCTAAAATAAGTTGGAAGCCATAAACTAAAATTTTTGAAAAGATATTTGAGTCGAAATTCAATTTTTACCAACTTTGAGTTATGTTTTTTTTTAGGTTTTTATTTTTTATAAAAAAAAACTATCAATTCGATTTTTTCAAAATTTTACCAGATGTTGAAAACGCGTTGCACAAAATTGTTTTAGAGATAAAATCATCTTTTGATCGTAAAATTTTCGAGCTGACAAATATTTTTGTTCAGTTTTTTTGATTTATATAAGAAACTGTTAGTTGGATTTTCAAAAATATATTTGTTTGGTATCACGTTACAATATATAATATAAAATTTAATTCAAGTCTCTAGCGTTATTGGTTCGTTAAAAACTTTTTTTTTAAACCAAAATGTTCACCTTCTTTTTAAACTGCTATGGTAAAAAAAACCACCCACGCAATTTTCTTTAGAGCCCTTTTTGCATCTTTCTGCATTATCATCTGTATAAAAAAATGTATATGAAGTCGATATCTCTGCTGGTTCTTGAGTCATGGACGACGAAAAAACGTACAGAACGTACGTACGTAGGAACGTTACACACGCACGCACAGACATCTTTCCAAAAATCTTTTATTTCGACTCTAGGGACCTTGAAACATCGAGAAATGTTAAAATTTTCAATTTGACAAATCGGACCCATTACAATAACTTCCTATGGGAAGTTAAAAAGATATTGACTTCAAAATGTTGTTATGTTACAAAAAATGTTATCAATATTTTGTAAACATTTTATAAATAGCGACTGACAAGCACGAGTGGGAGTTATCAGTGTATGTCGCATCTTAGCCTTCGTTTTAGCCCAAAACTATTTTTTTTTAACCGGTGATTTTTACGAACGACAGGTAACATGCTAACTAAAGGACATAATTATTTTTCTGAGAAAAATAAAAATAAAGTTGTGCCAAATGTTAAGTAGGTAGTTGAATGTAAAAATATTGGCAACACACAAATGACAACAAATATTAAATCACTTTAAAACTCCCAAAGGTACAAGATTATGAATATCAAAATTTCAAATTAAAATTATAATTTCTCCATAAGTATAGCTCATAAAGCTGCAACATTCACATATGTACAGTACATAGGAGTACGTGTACATGAGTAAATCTTCTATCTATTTTTAAACAATCTATAAGCACTTAAGTCTTGTAAATCACTTCCAGAACTTTGGCCTCTACGCTCGCTCGAATGGCACTCATTCGACTGGCCTTGAATTTATATGATTTCTTTGTCTTTTAACTCTCACTCGCATCTGATGCTTCTCCGCCTGATGCTGATGCTGCTTCTGGGCTTCTAGCTGACATATCTAATCCTCCGTCTGGAAATGATTGTACTTGCTTTATTCTATGAATACTAAAAAACATCCATCAATGTCAATGAATTTCTTCATTTTTCTCTTTGTAGATACTTTTTTTTTGTTCTGCTATAATATCGTGGCACAGGGCATGTGAAAGATTGAAGTGAGTTTTCCTTCTGCAAATAATTTCACACTTCTACCCTGGAACGGGAAATGCACGAAGACGAAGAATAAAACCGTCAAAAATGATGTTAACTGTTTTTCTCGCTCAAGGCTGCTCTGAAATTTTCACCCAAACGAGGTACTTTTTCTGGGCACAAATTTACGTCAAAAGAAGTGTTGCTGGAAGACACCAAAATAAAAGGAAGAAGAAAAGGTGCCATTTTGTGTGCTCGCCTCCATAATTTCATTTCTAAGAACGAACTTATTGAAGAAAATTGCGGGATAAAGGGTTTGAAAGGCGAAATCAATTGAAGCTGCCATTCGGAACGAATAGGTCATGAGTTCTTAGCGTTCATCTATTTGCAGAACAAAATCTTCCCTGCTGTCGCAGAAAATTTATCTTTTTTTACTTCTTTTTGTTCTTTAATATTTTGCAATCTTTTTGGCACGCGTTAACCAACGGATTTTCAGTTTGTGTACGCTTCCATATTTTTTACTCGATTTACAACCGCTTCACAGATACATTTGAATTTCAGGTGAATCCAAGCATTAAAGTAGTGAGCTACTTGTGTTATAAGAAAAGAATACTTTCCGCATACACTCAGTAACGCTGGATTGGATTTAAGGGAATTTTCCAGGGAAAATTGTTTTTGTTTTTATTGAAACATTTGAAAATTCATATATCGAATAAGCCAAATGAAGCCGAAAAAATTCTTAAGCCGGATCAATTTAAAATGTTTTGAAATCCATTCAAAAACCTTTAAAACACCATAAAATAGTCAGTAAAAAAATCCTTGAAAATTTTTGATAAGCTATAAAATGTGAAATAAATCAATTTTTACCAAACGAACTAATCTATTGATGCAGAGTGTATTTTATAAAGACGAGTGCGTAATGAAACGAGTGCATCGCTGGGATAAGAAATTTTGCAAATCCATGTTACAAAAATAAACATTTCGAGCTTGAGGTTGTTTCAGTTTTCGAGAGGAGTGCATCTGGGATTTTGTGCGTATGGATAAGTATCTTTCATCGCCGCATTTTACGAATATACATTATACGAGTTAAACAAAAAAAAAAAAAACACTATATTTTGCTAAACAAATTCTTCGTTTGTTTGTTAGTAATTAATTAATTCAAGAGTTTTTGGTTTCTGTGCGGTTGGTTTTTGTTTAATGCATGTACGGTACGTACCGTACATGTACGAGTAGTTGATGGGTTGTTTGGTTTCTGGCTTTTCAATTATAGCCTAGGTTGGGTACAAGGTAGGTAAAATGGTTTTCTGTGATTTTTATTTTCTTTTTGACATTTTTTCTCATGCTGAGGGGGAACTTCTTGACTGAATACTGGTGGCAAGGCTGAAAGTTCATAAATTGATGTATGTACTATGTCTAGAAAAATGTGTTGTTACTTGTGAATTTTAATTTTAATTTCAATTTTTAATTTTGTTTAATTTAATAGTTGTTTGATTACATACAATATTTCTTGCGTGAGAACACACACAATTATCTAAAGCAATTATTTAATTTGACATTCGATGTTTTATTAGAAAGTGGGCATAACTATATTCGTTTTTGAACTCAAACTATGTAAATATGCAGGGTGTCCCGTAAGGGTCATATTCAAATCTATTTAAGAAAAGTGTTTTATTAGCTTCCAATATCGATTAAATCACAATTATGATTAATGTGTCGAATTGAGTTTTTTTATATGTCGAAAATATGAAAAAAATATTTGAATATTTTGAAAACAGGAAATGAATAACGTCTTTGACATCTGGTAAAATGTTTTATCTTCCCATAGGAAGTTATTGTAATGAGACCGATTTTTCGAATTGAAAATTTTGACATTTATCGAAGTTTTTTAGATTTTTAGAAAGATGTCTGTAAGTGCGTGTATACGTACGTTCGTACGTCCGTACGTCCGTATACGTCCGTACGTTCGCAACGTTTTTTGTTTTTTTCGTCGTCTATAGCTCAAGAACCAGAAGAGATATCGACTTCAAATAAATTTTGTTATACAGATAATAAGGCAGAAAGATGCAGAAAGAACTCTCAAAAAAATTGCGTGGATGGTTTTTTTTACCATAGCAGTTTAAAAAAATAGGTGAACATTTTGGTTAACCCTAAATATCTCACGAACCAATGAGAGACGCTAGAGACTTGAGTTAAATTTTATATTATATATTGTAACGTGATACCAAACAGGTACCTACATTTTTGGAAAAAAGCCAATTAACGTTTTTTTATAAATCAAAACACAAAAGAACTGAAAAAAAATTGTCACCTCGAAAATTTTACAAATAAAAAATGATTTCAGCTCCAAAACAATTTTGTGCAACGAAGAATAACGTTTTAAACATCTGGTAAAATTTTGAGAAAAATCAAATTGACAGTTTTTTTTACAAAAAATAAAAACCTACACAAAAATATTAATAAAAGTTGGTAAAAATTGATTTTCGACTCAAATATCTTTTCAAAACTTTGAGAAATTGGCTTAAAACTACTTTTATCTTTTAGAAAATATTGTTGTCAACATACAGTCAAATTTTGAGAAAAATCGAAATTACAGTTTTTTTACAAAACATAAAAACCTAAAAAAAAATTAATGAAAGTTGGTAAAAATTGATTTTTGACTCATATATCTTTTCAAAAATTTGAGATTATGGCTTCAAATTAATTTTCACTTTTAAGAAATATTGTTTTCAATATTCTGAAAAATTTTGAGGAAAATCGAATTGACAGTTTTTCTTACAAAAAATAAAAACCTATGAACAAAATTAATAAAAGTTGGTAAAAATTGATTTTTGACTCAAATATCTTTTCAAAACTTTAAGAAATTGGCTTAAAACTACTTTTATCTTTTAGAAAATATTGTTGTCAACATTCAGTCAAATTTTGAGAAAAATCGAAATTACAGTTTTTTTACAAAACATAAAAACCTAAAAAAAAATTAATGAAAGTTGGTAAAAATTGATTTTTGACTCATATATCTTTCAAAAATTTGAGATTATGGCTGCCATTTAATTTTAACTTATAAGAAATATTGTCATCAACATTCGGAAAAATTTTGAGAAAAATCGAATTAACAGCTTTTTTACAATAAATAAAAAAATAAAAAAAAAACAATACTAAAACTTGGCAAAAATTTACTTTTGACTCAAATAGCTTTTCAAAAATTAAAAATATTGTCTTCAAACTTATTTTATTTCACAGAAAATATTGTTTTCGATATTCAGACATTTTTTTTTTAAATGCAACAGTTCGTAAAATTTCATAAAAAAATAAAATCTACAAAAAATAGTACGCAAATTTGGTAAAAATTTGTTTTCGACTTAAAATCTATTTAACAAAACTAGATTTTCAAACTTAACTATTTCTTTGTATGAAAAATATTGTTGGTAATTTTGAAATTTTTAAGAATTATTCAACTGTAACCTTTTTTAACAAAACACGAAAACCTACAAACTTTTAAGCAAGACAAATCGACAGACGGGATGGGAAGTTATAAGTGTGGGTCGCATCCAAGCCTCTTTTTTTATAAGAAACTAGCAGGCCCTGCCACGCGTTGCTGTGGCTAACTCTTTTGTCTTAATAAATTATTGTAAGCTATTTAAGGCGAATGGTAAGAAAACATCAGACATGGCGACCTTCATGACTGATTTTCTACTATCGACACCCGTTATTAAAATGAAATTATTATTCACAACCGATGAAATGAACATGAAAAACACGAGAAAAACATGGATTTTCCAAATCAAAACCACAAATGAATATTGTTTGGCCCAGAGACTTATTTATAGATATGACAAAGCTAAACGAAGTAGAATCTGAAGTTATCATTCAAATACGTGGCAACATGACCAATTTTCCTTTAAACTTTTCAGTTAAAATAGTTGCTTCGAGAATATTTCCCGTGATTTTTTTTATGACCAAACGAGTACCGTTGCAGTAACTACTTCGGAAAATTGCTAACACCAAAAATTGAAACAGTAGAATTCACTGCATTTCGTTTAATACAAAATAAATTTTACCTATACTTTAGGCTCAGCAACATGTGGTGGTTATGCTATTAAAATGTAGTTTATATCAACCGTTTGGGAGTTTGACATATCTTCATCTATTAACTACTTACTCAAACCAGTCAACAGATGTCGCTATTTGTTAAAATCGTTTGGAGCTTACAGATAATGGTGACTGTCAAATAATATAAAAATAATTTGTAATAAAATATTATTCCGATCACAAATTGTGAGAGTAAGCTATCCAATCTTTAAAGTTGGAAAGAAATGCATAAATTTGATTAAAATCGTTTAAGTTCTTTAGGAGTCTATCGCGGACAAATAGGCCAAAAAGTCTCCGTACAGTAGCTTTCTTTTTGTTTATTCGAGATAAAATGTTTACTATAACAATATATTAAAAACAGGTTGTTTAAAAACACAATCACAATTTTTTAAATTTAGTAAAAAGGTGTAAACTAACTTTTTTTCAATATTACCACTTTGGTTTTTACATTTATTTCTAGTACTTTTTTCAAAAAAAACACTAAAATTAGGCTGCTGTACAGAGACTTTTTTGACTAAGTGTATATATTAAGATTAAAACCTTGGTTGTTAAAAATTGATTTTGAACTGGAATATCTTTGCAACAATTAAAGTCATCAATGTAGGTCGAAAACCACTTTTTCTTTTACATTGTCTTGGCCACTTTACAGGCGAAAATATTGGGCTTTGTAGAAAAACTACAAAATATTTCAGAATTACGGAAATAAAGTTCTATTAAACTGCTTAAAATATTTTTTTTTTTTTCAATTAATTAATTTCCAAATGGCGAATAAGCAGCGATTTTGTAATAACTTGTTTTTTAAGGGTCTACTGCCGGACTAACAGCTCTTATAATTTTTAAATTATAATGAGTAATAATAATTTTTTTTAAATGTACATATGTATCAACTGCTGGAAAAGTAAGTATAATTTTCACGATATATTATTTTTTGACCAAATGGCGCAATTCTAAGTGAAAAATGCAAAATTTGTCTACAAAATCTTCACATAATTTTCAATTAGAAAAAAACTATGCAATGTTTAAAAAGATGTACGTTATTTCAAAGAATTATTAAAAATTTTCAAGTCAATCGGTTGAAAATTGTCTGAGTTATGTTTCCGACGAACTTATATAAAATACTATTTTGAGATAAACACATTTGAAGTTTTAAATAGTACAAAATTATGAGTAATTTTGCAATACCTTTAATGTGAACATTTGAAAACCGAGTACTAAAAGGTTTTTTTCCAGCCATAATCTTTCCGCACAACATTTTTAAGATCCTAGGGCACAATTTATTTATTCTAGGGTGGCCTAAAACCGGTGCGGTGACATAAGGGCAAGTGACATAAGACCAAATTTCAAAACTTGGTCTTATGACACTTGCCCTTATGTCACGGCACCCCTAAAACCTCAAGAAAATGTTTTTTTTTATTGGTATACATTATTTCTTACTCAACTTCACTTAGGATAGCGATGGTAACACTTATGACCGGCTCCTAAGAGATACTGTTAATTTGAAAAAAGCTTTTATATTTAGACAATACCAGAAACAATACAATTAAAAAAAAATCATTCAACTGCTGCACAAGCTAATTACTTATCGCGGATTATTTTTCCTATGTTTAATTTACACCTCATATCAGACGTGAAAAATAATCGTTTTAAATTTTTCCGAGTACTTAAAAAAAGGAAACTAATTTTAAAAGTAGTAGTAGTAGCATTTAAAAACTTAAATTATAAAACGAATTATAAAGGTTTTGATTTCGCTTTACTTTGAGGTAAACATATTTGTAAAGGAACACATAATTTTAAAAAGGAACTCATAGAACTTTGATTGGGTACAAAATTATAAATTCATAAAAAAAACAAAGGCACATTCGCTTCTTTTAATCGAGTTTTAATTTCACAAATGTTTTCGAAAATTAATAAAACTCGTGAAAGTATCCATTGGCATTCAAGTGCTTTTAATTATGATTATTTTTTGAATGAACTTCCCAGAAAAATTATACGTATAACATTTAAATTCTTTTCGGAATTATGTATATCAAACCGTCCGTCAGTTTTCTAAAATTGTTAAGTTTGACTTTTTCTTACAGTAGGTACTGCTTTTAAATTCTGAAGCACGGAAACGTAATTTTCAATTCTATTTTGTTCATATAATTTTCTTCATATTCTTTGTTTGTTTCGCTTCGAATAATTATGTCATATTTAACGAAGCTTTTATACAAGTACATAGGTATAGTGGTAGATAGGTACACTTATGACTTCATACATAGCAAACAAAATAAATAAATAAAAAAGAATAATAATAATTAACAAGCAAAAAATAGAACTTTCGTTGTTTCATACGTCTATACACGAAGTGCAAATTATGGCCATGACCATGACCTTTAACTACCTTACCTATGCATAGCATATATTATAGACAACAAAGAATCAAGAAATCTATAATATTGATTTGCATAAGGAACAAGTGATGACTTGAGGTTTTTGTTTTAACTATTCATACAAAAAGAAAACATATGGGCCATAGAAGGTACTTGGTTAAATGGCGCTATTCATCGATTTTATTTTATAAGATAAAATATAAAATAATTTAATATAATAATATACGCAAGATTTTTAATTGCAACTGAGAGTAGTCAAGGTTTGACAACCTTGAAAAAAGAAAAAATTGATGGCTGACATTATGAATATGGATATTCTTATAATTAATATTTCAAAAATAACAACATATTAAAATTAATGTCTTGAAAAATACCGAAAGCCTTAAAATTCTTAAATAATACTGTAATGTGTATACACTCTTTATCTCTTTTAATATCGGATTAATAGGAGAACTCGCTTCTTTAAGCATCGAGAAACATCTAGTGGCTAAGAGGGGAACTCAATTCAACATTCAGCGCATACAAGAACCTCGAAAGGGGCAACATCTAGGGATTAAGAGGAGAACTAGCTTCATTAAGCATCTAGTGCTAAAAAGAGGAGAACTCGCTTCGTTAAGCATCGAGAACAACCTGGTAGATTCTCGAACCGATTTGAGGTATATACATAGGCGCTCGGAAGCGAAGCTGTTCGTTATTGATTGTGAACTGCTATAAGTAAAGACTGTGTTTAAAGAGTAAAGACTGTGTTCGAAAAGTAATAATTGAAAGTGGTGAATAAATAAGTTTATAGCGATTTAAATAAAGAAAATTTGTGTTTTATTTACAAGTGTGAATAAGTTTTAATTATCGGACCAAGCCGGATATTACAATACCTACTATGAAATAGAAATATTGTTGAAAAGATACTCTGGATAATGTTCTTGTGGTATTTATTTTATAAGTTAACATCACAAAATGAATAAATTAAATTTAAGCATTTTGTATAAAGCGGACTGTAAAATTATAGGAAAAATAAAACACGGCACTTTAGAGTCGGGAAAAGTGGTTAAAAAACCCGACTATTGATTATCTTTATTAATAATGGTTTCTTTGTACTGTCAGTTTCACTATACAATATTAATTTCTTTACAACAATTATATTTTATCCGAGGCCGGCCTGTACGGTACGAGAGTTAAGAGGCAACTAACTCAACAAAGTAAAAATGAGTGAACTTATTTCTCCAAGTTGCACTCGCATACAATGACATTAAGACAAGAATAAATATATAACTTTACTAATACAAAGGAATAAGACAATTGACTTGAATGTGTTTAGCGCCTTCGATACAGTGCCAGCAAAAATTAACAATTTTTTAATATATATATTCAATTGGGCTCAACATAGCCGTATCTTATTCACTTGAATCTATTCATGCAATTTTTCGATCTCTACGGGTATAATACAAATCTTCTGCACTGGTCGCTTCAATCTTCCTGTCTCTGTCTGCACAATTACGGATCTGACGATGCCATCTTTGCTGGTGATGAGTTCGCACATTCTGCCCAACGCCCAGGATGCTGGAGGGAAGTTTTCGCTCGCAATCGTAACTAGCTGTCCTATTCGGAGCTCCTCTTTCTTTCTACGACACTTCTTAAGTTGTTGCAAAGTGGACAAGTATTCAGTACTTCATCTGTTCCAGAAATGTGTCAGCATCTGTTGTCTCTCTTTCCAAAGTTTAACCCCCACTGTGCTCGGTTGGCTGCTGATATCAAATGGGACTGGAAGTATGGCTGGCTCGCCCACTAGGAAATGTGCTGGAGTCAATACCTGTACATCGGACGGATCGTCACTTAGCGGATGGATTGGCCTTGAATTGAGGATGGCTTCTGTTTGTGCTAGAAGCGTCAGGAGTTGTTCATATGGTAGCACTCTCATACCAACTATCCTCTTTAGATGATACTTCATCGATTTCACGGCTGCTTCGTAAATGCCACCCTGATGTGGTGCGGCCGGTATCATGAACCGCCATTCTGTACTCTTGTTGTTGAGATGTTGTTGAGATATAGTCTGCTCTTCTGACCATTTTTGTATGGCTCTCTTTAACTCTTTATCTGTGCCGACGAAAGTCGTGCTGTTGTCACTGTACATTCGCTCGCATCGCCCTCTTCGGGCTATAAAACGCTCATAACATGCGATGAACGCCACGGAGGTCAAATCTGTGACCAAGTCAATGTGTACGGCTCGTGTCTTCAGGCATACAAATATTGCCACCCAACATTTGCTTCTGGTTATTTGATCGCCTTGCTTGTCTATCATCTTTACTTGTAATGGACCCGCATAATCTACTCCGCAATGCAGGAACGGTTTCCCGATCTGTACTCTATCTGCTGGTAACTCTGACATTAGTTGGTGTTCCAACTTTGCGCTGTATCTGGCACATATTACACATTTGTGCAGGTAGCCTCTTAGCTCACTACGCAGCTTCGGGATCCAATATTTTTGCCTGATGAACTGCATAATAATCTGCACGGCACCATGTTTGGTGCTACGATGTGCATGATCTATCACTAGCCACGCCAATCTAGAACCATTCGGTATTATCACGGGATGATTCATCTCATACGAATTACTGCTTCTGTCCAGTCTGCCTCCTACTCTCAGAAGTCCCTTGGCATCTAGGATTGGCTTGAGCGGCTCTAATTTGCTTTTATCGGGAAGGTTATTGTGCTTTTTTATTGCTTTCAATTCTGTACCATAGTAATGTCTTTGCGAATCTCGTAAGAGGTAGGCCATTGCTCTGGCTCTCTCTTCTATAGTTGGCTGCTGAATTTCAGGTTTACGCCTTTTGGCTCTTATTTTGAAAGTCGGATTGGCTGACCATCTTTCTATGAAACGCATTGTATGGCTTAAAATATTAATTAATCTTTCAATTTTATTAGAATACTCTAATAGAAGAACATTATCCCCTTTTCTCTTTAAACCTATACATAACGCTGGCTTTACTTGTGTAAGCGCAACTATTTTTAGTTCATCTTGTACCTGTACCAAATCGTCTGTACCAAGACCGGATTCCGGTCAACATGTACGTGGTCGTTGCAACCCTGCTGGGCCTTCTAACCATATCCTGTTGTCTACTAATGCGGACGCCTGCACGCCCCTGCTCAATAAGTCAGCAGGGTTGTCTTTAGTGTTGACGTAGTGCCAGCATTTTATCTCTGTGTTCGTCTGGATGGATGAAACACGATTCGCCACATATGTTTTTAGGTTGTATGGCAGCTTATTTAGCCAGTGAAGTACTACTGTGGAGTCTGACCACAAGAAGTAGGGCGTGTCGAGATATTCCATGGAGTTCTTTGCTTCTACGAGCAGCCTCGCCAGTTATTCGGCTGCAGCTAGCTCTAGCCTCGCAATCGTTATTGTCTTCAACGGAGCCACCCTTGACTTTGACATCAATAACTTGCATGTGTCTGTACCATCTGAGTTTTCTATACGAACATATATTACTGCACCATATGCTGCGCTGGATGCATCTGAGAACCCATGGATCTGAACATTTGCTGAACTGATGGTGACTAGCCATCTGTCTATACGGAATTTTTCAAGAGACGTAATATCGTCCCAATAAACTCGCCATCTTTCTTCTACTTTTGCAGGAATTTTCTCATCCCAATCTGTACTTAGCCTCCAAATGTCTTGGATCATTATTTTGCCTATGACCGTGACTGGAGATATGTAACCATTTGGGTCATATAGCTGTGCTATACAGCTTACTACTTTCCTCTTAGAGTGTGCCAGCTAACTTTGGTGTTTTTACTTCGTATGTAAACTGATCTGTCGCTATCAGCCATTTCAGACCTAGAATGGATGATTTCTCCTCCCCCGAAAACACCAAGGAGGCATCCACTGAACTAGGATTCATTGCTTTCATGAACTTGTTGGAGTTTGATTTCCATTGGCATAATTCAAAACCGGCGCCTTTTAATATTCTGTACATGTCTTTGGCTAATTCGATGGCTTTCGTTTCATTGTTTTCGCCTGTTACTCAGTCGTCCATATAGAAGTCATTTCTGATTGCCGTTGCTGCTCTTGGCAGACTATCTTGTGCTTCTATTGCGGCTTGCATTACTGACCTCACCTCTAAATGAGCTGATGACGTTAGCCCAAAGGTGACGACTGTGAGCCAATACTCGCAAAGCGGATCGCTTCTGTTCTCTCTCCAGAGTATGCGCTGAGGGTCCCATTGCTCTTCATTTAGACGGACCTGATTAAACATTTTCTTAATATCGGCGCATATCGCTATGCGATGTCTTTTAAATCGCATTACCGTCTCATGTAGGTCTCTCTGGAGCTTTTCGCCTAGCATTTGGATGTCGTTCAACGAAATACCCATGTCTGTACAATAGCTTGCATCGTATACGATGCGAAATTTCTTTTCTATACAATGATGAGGTATGTAATATACTAGCTTATCTGTACTAGGATTTCTCTTTACTATCTGTATATGCCCTAGTTCAATGCTCTCACGCATCTTTTCTACATAGGCCATTCTCATCTGTTCGTTCTTTTCTAGCTTCTTCTCTAGGCACAAAAAGCGTCGCAACGCCGTTTCACGCGAGCTACCTATATTTGTATAATTTGGCTTTAGCGCCATTTTGACAACAAAAAGACGTCATTGTCACGATAGTGGGAGGACACAAAATGCTGCTCCACAAGTTCTTCTTCTTCTGACCTCTTTGAGCACGAACCGATCTGGTCCATTTGCCAAAGCCTACTAAGAAGCTTGTCTAATTGCTCTCCAGCAGTATAGATTATCGCTGGTCGATCATTGCTTGTCTCTGGGTCAATCGTACGATTCGATCCCATTACTAATACACCCAACGAGGATTCAAGTAGTGTCGTGCCAGACAGTGTTTTGCCAATCACTGATTTGATTGATTTTGCAAAGAGGCTTATGCCTAGTAGTATTTCCACCTCCCCCGGTTTGTAAGACTCAGGATCGGCTTACCTGTATGAGTCTGAATACCCTTGGGTATTGACAAGCCTGAGTGGCAACCTCGGCTGCCACTGGCAATTCTCTGGTAAAGACCAGAATGATTCTGCTACATTATGCTTACTTGCCTCGGTAGCAGACCATGTCAAAATCTTTTGACTAGTAATGACTAGCCTTTTGACTAGTAATGGTACTCTATCAATACCAACCAGACTATCTGATACTTGCCTGGTTTGAATTCTGAGTTTCTTTCTCAGTTTGTTCATCATTAAATTAAGATGGGAGCCTGTGTCAAGCATTGCTCGATATCTTAATCATAGCAATCGGTATTAAATCTATAATACTCTACATAATTAATAGTCTGTACATATTTTTCATGATTTATTTTCGAAATTTTGTTCGGAAATACATCTTTTGCCATAGACCATTTCCTCTTATTGTACGGCGAAAACTGTGGCTCTAGACTCTCTTCCCTCTTTGATAGCAGATCTATTTTGCTGCTAATAAGATCCAATTTGTTGGAAAATGAGGTGTTACCTGATGATTTTCTTACCCTTGCGGGAGCTAGTTCTTTACTGGTTGTGTTGTTGTCTTTTTACTGGACTTCATGGTTTGAATGATCTGTACGTTGAATTTTGACTGCGTTTTTGAATGGATTTTTGTACTATGGTTTCGATTTCTATTTGTTACTTTACGCCTGTACGCTGTACGACATGTACGTGAGGGTTTGAGACGTTTGCCTCTAGTTGCTAGTTAATCGGTATTGTTCTTGGTGCGTCGCCTGGCTACCGATCCGGAGGCAACGTAATCTGCCACCACCGTGAGCGCCGGCTTGTTGACTTCTCGTCTTGGACACATCTGACGCAGCGGCAAACAAGGCAGTTGTTCTCTTTGCGCCCGTGCTTTAGGCAGTTTGCACAGATTGCGCGCCTTTCAACGTAATCTCTTCTGCTAAATTTCTGTAGTTTAAATTCTGTTAAACATCTGTTAAATATTTGTTCTTTAAATTCTGTTAAGCATCTGTTAAATTTCTGTTTTACTTTCGTACTTTCGATACTTGCTTGACGGCTCTGTACAGTGAGAATATTTCCTCCTTTTTCAAATTCCTTTTATACGTCGTCTCGCTCAGCTTGCTTGCTGTGCAGCTGTGCTACCTATACTACCACTATGTGTGAGGGGAAATATTGTTTCTCATTGAGGCTTTAATTTGAAATTTTATCTTTCATGTGTATTCTATATTGCGCGCTATGGGTGGCACTCTATACTTTGTTTGTATTCGCATGCATGTGCCAGCGGTGGTTGTAACTTGTAAGTCACACACAGGTCACTGAGTATATACCGATGTTGGTTGTATGCCCCCATCAGTATAAAGGAATAGCATTCTTCTCTCGTTTTGCATTTGCGCGTATATGTGCGCATACTTATTATACTTATTTAATTTGCCCGAAAGCATGGAAATAAGCCAGACGGCAAATAACGGCACATCCCGTCGTCATAGAGACGATTTCGCATCATGTCTGCGCATGAAACCCTCGAGATAAGCAAAATTATTTCATTTGTGTTCATTTAATAGAACAAACCTTTGGCGGAGGCATGTCTACCTTTTTGCTTGTATTAGTCTATTTATTTCTTAACTAGCCTGTAAGCATACATACTTAGGCGTCTGTACGAATTTATTTTAATCTATGTACTCTATCATCTGTACAGAAATATCAAAATTTATATCTAAGCCCGTAGGAATCTGTCCTAGGCGTCTTTACCAGAAATATCAAAATTTATATCTTAGCCTGTACGTATTTATCCTAGGCATCTGTACCAAAAATATCAAAATTTATATCTTAGCCTGTAGGTATTTATCCTAGGCATCTGTACCAGAAACATCAAAATTTATATCTTAGCCTGTAGGTATTTATCCTAGGCATCTTTACCAGAAATATCAAAATTTATATCTTAGCCTGTAGGTATTTATCCTAGGCATCTGTACTCTAAATCTAAGGCTGTAGGAATTTGTCCTAGGCATCTTTACCAGAAATATCAAAATTTATATCTTAGCCTGTAGGTATTTATCCTAGGCATCTGTACAAAAATATCACAATTCATATATATATCAGTAAGTGCTCGGGTTATAAGTAGTGGCTTTGTATTTTATTCGAATCTTGGGCCTGCCTATATGTGCTTTTTCAGTGCCTATTTTATCTAGTGTGCGTGCTATTTTTCAGGTCAACTCCCCCGCTAGTGTCAGAAACCTGAAAAAAAATAAAAAATAAAAGTATCGTAGTGAACTGCCCATCCTAAGGAGAACAAAACACGAAGAGGCTCTCCCGGTTTGCTCGCCTCTGTATTGTATTCGCTGTACGCACTTAACGTGTAACCAAACAGCTCCAATACGCATCTGCAGCTGCGGACGACAGGGACCGAGGGCCTACATTCTGATCCGCTCTATCCCCGAACGGACGTTCTTCTACTTCAATATAAGATAGGAAATAAGAGATAGAAATAAGACACCAACGGGAACTTAGACCTGGTTGTTCACTTGCTTGCGTATGAATATCTATTATTTGTTTTTTTTTTGCTTGATCGCCAAAAAAGAACTTATAAAGCGCTTAATATTCCAATACGACTTACAGCTCCTATTGCTGTTCCAGCATATAGGCGTTAGCTACCTACTCCCGTCGAAGTGGCGCCTTAACATTTTTTTTTTTTTTAAATTTTGTTTTGCATATCTATATCTGTATCTGGATCCAGCCTGTACCTCTATTTGTCTTTACTCTATATTCTATTTGTCTTTACTCTATATTCTATTTTCTGTAATCTTTTCATTTCTTTTGTCTTTACTGTATGTTCTATCCTCTGTAATCTTTTCATTTCTTTTGTCTTTACTGTATACTTTATGCTCTACTCTTTACATTTTCATTTTATTTTGTATTATATACTAGAGCCCCTGTTAAATTCCTGTACCTATTATGTTACCTCTGTACGTCAAAACATGTTAACATTCTGCACTTATATATTTTTTATTAATTTACTCATCCATACTCTAATCTATACCCTGTCAATCACAACTTTCTCTAAGCTATGCTACTCTATATCGTGCTAACTGTATCGCTTCATATCCTCGTTGCGAACGCACACTTGAATTTAGAACTGGTGCCATGTAACTTGCAACTAATGTTCAAAGACCAGTACGAACCCAAGAGAATATGATAGCTTAATCTGCAAGTGGTTTAAGCAAGTGTTTGCGTTCACATGAGTAACTCAATGCGCTCAAACTAAACACTGCCCATAGCCAATCGCATTGTAAAAAATGTTCTAAGCTGCACTACCCTTTATATACGCATTAATAACAGATGCTTTAAAGTTTGGCAATAACCTATCTGTACTTTGTATCTAAAACTCTGTCCTACCAAACTCTATTTATACTACTAAATTGACGGCACAGTACAATAAGGATTCTTCTCCTATTTAACAGGGCTCTCGTTTAAATGCCTCGCGTCGCTCACCCAGATGCGCTGTCTATATTCTTTTCATACATAAGAGAATCATTTAATACATCCCCTACTTTATATAACTATACTGCGCATCATGGGCGGAGTTATCTACTTGCCATTTGTCTTCGCATGCGTGCATGTGCCAGCGGTGGTTGTAAGTCACACACATGGACACATGAGAAAGAGTATACCCATCTCAATGCCGACGCTGGTTGTATGCCCTCATCGGCATCGAGGAATAGCATTCTCCTCCCCTTCTTTTTTATCCTGCCAACAATTTCTTTGCAGCTGGTCGTCTGGCTACGAATAAATTTGCTGCCGAGTGAGTATGCATGTATGCATACAAAGCCTGAGACGGTTTGCTCAAGTTGAGGTATATGATATACGCCAACGAAACCTAATCTAGAGAAGGGAATTTATTTGTGTATGTATATTTATATTTATATTTTTCTGCGCGTATGCACATGGAAACTTCCAGAACTATATCTTTTGCTGCCGTCTGCGTATGCATGTATGCATACAAAGCCTGAGACGGTTTGTTCAAGTTGAGGTATATAAAATATACGCCAACGAAACCTATACTAGAGAAGGGAATTTACTTATGTATATTTATATTTATATTTTTCTGCGCGTATGCACATGGAAACTTCCAGAATTATATCTTTTGCTGCCGTCTCAGCGGCGCGCGTCGTCGTTGAGACGAATAAATAAATAATAATAAAACGTTGCAACACATGCGATGGCACGCGACGCGGGCTTTGTATTTGCTCGTCTTATTTGTGTTTTGGCTTGTTTCTGCCAACAGAACATCCACACAAAAAGAACCGTAGCAAAGGAACAACAGCACGTCTTACCACCCGGCACTGCACATAGCTATCACTACCCTGAGCACTTTTAAATTTTGGTTATTTTATATTTTAGCGACTCACCTGTACCAATTCTTCTTTTCGTTTTTATTCTGTATCTTCTTTTATTTACTTTGCACTTTTAAATCTCTGTACTTTTCTATATTTTTTCTATTTTATTCTTTAAAACTTATTATTATTATTTCTTTACTTATCTTTCTTCTAAATATGATTCTTCTTTGCGATTTCGCTTAAATTTTTTACTCACTTCTATACAACAACAACTATTTGGTGGTTGAAACTAAAGGTGACGCTATCGCATTGCGCGGAGAATTCTCTCTCCTTTTCATTTGAGTTTGTTGCTGTTATGTATTTACGTGTACATAGGCACATCGCAGCTGCGTAACTGTTTCACTGGCTTGCTGCTGATTTAGTATATGCCGTGTTGCTGTGTGTTTTTTATTTTGCTCTTATTTTAGCATGGAAATGTATAAGACCCCGTCACGACGGCGGCGGCGGCGCGCTTGGCGAGGCGACAAGTTTGTTTGAGTATGTTCCTTTTCTTTTTTTTTGTTTTCTGTACTTTTTCTGTACAGCACTACACGGCACCGCACCAAAAAAGGGTTTACGGACACAACACATTATTATAAGGCGTATTGTGACTGACAATAGGGAGCACTTTTACCGGTATATTTTTACTCTACTGGCGCTATCCGGTCTCGACGTGGACCAAAATGTATAAAGCGGACTGTAAAATTATAGGAAAAATAAAACACGGCACTTTAGAGTCGGGAAAAGTGGTTAAAAAACCCGACTATTGATTATCTTTATTAATAATGGTTTCTTTGTACTGTCAGTTTCACTATACAATATTAATTTCTTTACAACAATTATATTTTATCCGAGGCCGGCCTGTACGGTACGAGAGTTAAGAGGCAACTAACTCAACAAAGTAAAAATGAGTGAACTTATTTCTCCAAGTTGCACTCGCATACAATGACATTAAGACAAGAATAAATATATAACTTTACTAATACAAAGGAATAAGACAATTGACTTGAATGTGTTTAGCGCCTTCGATACACATTTTGTTTTCTGATCCTCTACATTAGGTTTATTTTGCTTTATTTTTACTTGCAACATATAGGAACTATTATGTCAAGGATTGGATTCGTAAAAATTTCGAACTCAAGATTTAAATCAAACATGACATTAGATTTGTTTCAGTTTATTTAATTCGAATTTTCTCGATTTTTCTCAAATTTTTTCTAAAATTTGTGTTCTTAATTTGGCTTCTTTTAATAAAAAAAAAATAATATTTGTGCATTGCTCCAGAGGGGTACCCCCAATAGAACCTTCATTTTGTTTTTTTATTTTTCTCAAAAACAAATTAACCGATTTCAACAAATTTCTTTAGAATCTCTTATACTTTCTTACTATTTGATGGTCAAAAATGCCAAATTTTACTTTTTTCAAAATTCGATATTTCAAAAATGAGTCAATATTTTCTAACGAAAATGCAAAACGTATATTAATAAGTTCCAAGATTTGATTAATAAAATGGCATTTAAATTTTTGAAGACAATCTTATTTTGTTGGCAGATTGTTTTAAATTTTAAAATAAAGGTTCTCTTTGTAAACAGAGTCTTTCGACAAAGGAGCAAATTCGTGCGATCTAGTCGTGCACTTTAATTGAATTAATGTACATAGTAAAAAATAACACCTACTAAATTTTTTTGTACCTTTTTTTTGATGTAAAACAAAATTCATTTGAAGTCAAAATCTTCACTGGATATTAAGATATGACTGACAAAAAAGGTATCCCGAACGTAAGGGATACCTTTTCAGATATCTCGCTTTAAGCCGTTAATTTAATTCTTTGGATTTTTAAACGTTTTTTCATTTTCAAAGATATCTAAAATACTATACAATTCAAAAATTTGATGATTAAGTATGGTTTTCTAAATTTTGAACTATCTTAGTATTTCACTAAGTGTTCACAGCTCTCATGTATACGATATCTTGCATATGTCAACATCATTCTGGAAAGAAGTGTGCAAAACTCAACCGTCAACATTAGAGGCACAATCCAATTACTCAGATACGCCGATGATATTGACATAATTGAAAGATCAAAGCGTTATGTCAGTGGAGCGTTTTTTGAGGATTGCGACGGAAGCGGAGAAGATGGGATTAGTGGTCAATAAGGGCTAGACCATGTATATGCTGTCATCAAAACAGTACATTGAACAACCATGACTTGGACAAAACGACATCATGGAAAGCCATAACTTTGAGGTAGTTAAGGACTTTGTCTACTTAGGCAACGCTATAAATTCAGACAACGACACCAGCTCTAAAATCAAACTCTGCTTTTTAAGACTTAGAAGTCAATTAAGTAGTATCTAAAGTCTTCTCTCGAGCATCTTAAATCGCCATCTATATACGACACTTATCATCCTGATTCAGGCCTGGACTCTTTTAAAGAAAGATTGGAGAGTCTTAAAAGAGAAAAATACTGTCAATGATCTTTAGTCCCGTCTGCTTAGATAGAGAGTACTGGAGAAGATACAACGACGAACTGTACGCGCTGTACAACGACACTGACCTGGTTAAAAGAATAAACGACTAAGATGGCTGGGTTATATGACGAATGGACATCAAAACACAAGCTCGAAGGTATTCGAATCCAATCCCGAGGGATGGCGAAGTAGAGGAAGACTGTGACTCAGTTGGCTCACGCAGGTGGAACAGGACCTCATCAAAATTGGCGTGCGAAATTGAAGACAGCTAGCTGGGGACCGATGTACCGTACATGATGGTTAGTGCGTTGGACTGTCATGCCAGAGGTCTTGGGTTCGATCCCTTGCGAGGAATTGACAAATTCTCCAAGAGTAATTCTTGTCATGAAAAGTGCTTTCTCAAATTGGCCGTTCGGATTCGGCTTAAAACTGTAGGTCCCCTCCATCCCTGACAACAGTACTCGCACACAGGAATGGTTGAGAGTTGTAAGTCACTAGGCCCTAGTTCTCAACGGACTGTTGCGCCACCCGATTTATGTATTATTTTTTAGCTGGGGACCGAGCTGGCCGGAGACGCATGTTGGTTGAGGCCCATGTCCGCCCTGGACTGTAGCGCCATGAAACGTTTCCGCTCGCCATTCACCGTAATAGCAGCTCAATCATTATTTCGAAAAGAAAAATAAGCAATTGCATTATCGGTGCCTGCCTGTTTACAGCACAAAACAGTCAAATTTAATGGATGATTCGCTCCATAAACGGCAATTTTGCTTATTTAATTAAACCATTTATTTTGAAATGGGCTTTGTCAGTGTAAAATGGCAAAGTGTTCTATGGACTTCGCGAATAATTTTTTTGTTTGTAGTCTTGGCATCATACATTTTCAAACCTTACTGAACAGAGGAGTCAAAATATTTTGAAATTCTTAACTATCGAAACTTCTTATGCAGCAATAAATTTAAAATTCTAATTTGCTTTGACAATACACCAGCAGGTACGTCCGATTGTTTTCTAGATTTTATTTTATATTCAAAGCTATCGCCCCAACGAACGGCAGTCATGTCTTAAACTGTCTTATCGGACAAAATTAAAAGGTTTCAAAAAAGATTTGTAGTTTTGTACCTAAACAAATTATAGTTTAATCTTAAAATGCACAGATTGTGTTTGCTTACATTTAAAATCAATTTAGTTCTTCAAATCACCAGCATGTCATTATTCTTAAAACCTTTACGATACACAAAATATATTTATTTTCAATCCCTACCTTACAATCATGTATGTATGTAGGAATAAAAAGGTTAAAAAATGTACCCTTATATCTTTTTTTCCCATCCTACAAATTAATTTGTTATCCTTTTGTCTAAAACGATGGCTTCTCTATAAAACTGATTTGATCTTTTTTTTCTTCTAACATCTATTAAGGCAAACCTATCCAATTTTCAAATACATGCATTTTGTGTTGGTTGAATTATTTTATCTTATCAACTCAACACTTATGATTTAAAAGTTTTATTTAACTTAAATTTTTCCTCCTTCGATTTTTGTTGTTGTATTCTTCGATAATTTTCCATTCGAACCCTTTTGTTTAACATTTTCCTGGAATATCTAACGAGACACATAACTCAATCGATGAATCTGGATATTTTTAATGCTTAAAAGGTTTTAAATGAAGATAAAGATAGAAAAAAGAAAAACAATTTTTAAATAAAAACAAAAATTGATAGACAGCTATGAATAAATTTACTCACTGACCACAATCTGATCCCTACGATGATGATGGTTGGAATTGGGATTGGAATTGAAGTGGCAACCGAGGAATTCTCGATGCGGTGATGGTTTCTATACGTTTTATGGAATAATGAATTAAAGAACTGTGTCTACATTGAATTAAATTCTTGAGATTTTTACTTTTTTTTCGTCTTCAAATTTTATACAAGAAGTGTCAATTTGGTTGCAGATGATCTTTTTTCATTTTTATTTTAGAATAAATTTAAATTACATGACAGTTACGTAACGAAGTAAACTACTGCCAATGACGTGACATTACGTACAGTGGGGACAACAGACATTTTCTTTAAAACAAAACCGCAGCAGGGTTTGCAAAACAATTGTGAATGAGTGCCAGAAATAAAAAGTAGTAGGTTCTGGGTTAAGCCAATAAGTTTTCTAAAAGATTTCTGAAAGCAAAATTTGTTTTAGATGACATGAACACTGATTTGTCTGACATACTGGTTTCTACAAATTGAAGGTGACAGCTGTAAAAACCGTTAATTTTTTAAATTCTGACATTTACTTGTGTAAAGGTTTTTTTTTAGGAAAAAAGAGCTGAACTTATTAATTGACAACACAATTTCTTGTGATGGAAGATTTGACAGTTGATAACTTAACTTGTTTTACTGAGCAAATAAATCATGCTCACAGTAAATCAGTTTTGTTCAATGTTGACACTTGTTTTTTTTTTTTAAATAAGCCATATAAATTAATGAAATATTGTTTGGGAAAAAGTGTATTCAAACTTAACACACTCAAATTCAAGTGATGCAATTAGTGTGTTTTAGTTTTCAACACTGTTTCTATTAATAAAGGATTTATGATTTAATTTATTTTAGTTAAACCTAAATAATATTGTTTTTATGACAGACAAATTACCTACATTTTACGAGGTTTTTATGACTGAATCACAAACACGCTTCAGCTTCGGCTTCGTCTGCGTTACGGTGGGCCTGCTTCGAGGTTGCTTTGAATGACATTTCTATTATTTCATCCCTCCAAAGAGCAAATATTTTGTTTGTTGACATTTTTTTACTGCTGTTGAGCTGTCAAACAAAGCAAATGTTCAGATAATTGAACTAGAGCTTCCGTTTGGAGTCACATTACGTTACATTACGTTCTTTTCCTTACGATTGTCAAACGAAACGTGAGGTCGAAACTCCATTGTGATAGCATGCATTGAATTCCTATGGCTGAACTCGTAAACGTCAGGCGAAGCCGAAGCTGAAGCGTGTTTGTGATTCAGCCATTATTGTAAGACAGAATTGACAATTATACTCTCTGTGAAACTTATATAAGACGGTGTTTTTATTGAAGTTTTTAAGGCAATTTTTTTGACGTTTCATCATCTTATCTCTTTCTTACTCCTTTTTTACCAGATGTGTACCTATTCTTATTTAAATCATGAAGTAGGAGTGAGATAAGATGACATGAATAAAACATCAGAATTTGTCTCTTTAAAAGATTTTAATGTGAGGTTTGCTTTAGGTTTTTTATTAGTTGGCAGAATTATTAAAAATGAAACAAAAATTAACAATTTTGAAATCCTTTCAGAAGATTTTGTTCATTGTAAACCGTAGCTATGCATTTTTGACATATAAAATGTGATTTTTTGAAAGTTCTCTAATAATTAAATTGAACTTGACGGAAAATATCCTTTAAAATGAGGATATTGCACATCTTATTTGTTTTATTATAGATTTTACTACCTAATAGAATTAAAAACTTGTTGGACATATTGGTTTCTAAGTATGTACGTAAAACTCTATTTCCAGATGACAGAAAGTTTGACATTTGAAAGACATTTTAAAGAGTTCATCAAAATTGAAGTGACAATTCGATTTTAAGATTTGATTAAAGTTGGACTTTTCAATTGTTAGACACAAAATTTAAAGCTTGACATATGATTTTTGTGTTTTTTTTTTTTATTTAACAGATGCACTGTCATTTTTTTCATGGCAAGTTTTTTTTGGAATTTTACTTAAAGTTTTCTTTTTTAAAGGACTTTTATTTTCATTATTATTAAAAATAATTTTTTAATTGACAGTGTAGTTAAAAGTTGGAGCGATTTTTTTGAGTGAAAGTTCTAATAATGTTGTCAGATCTTAAGAGACTGATTCATACAAGTTGTTCATGGTGATTCTTTAGATAAGTTATGGAAAGTTTCATTCAATAGTTTTAATGATAGTTTGATTCGAATGAGAGAAATTTTGACAGTAAAGATTGCCATATCCAGGCTGAAGCCTAATAAAGCCGCTGGAGCAGAATGCTTGAAATGTTGGAAAAAAACAGCAAGACCATCAAATCGACACCCACCTTTTTTTTTTATCGATTTCAAGGCATATGACAGAATCTATACAGGGACGAGCTGTATAGAGCCATGTGTAGTTTTGGTATCCCTGCCAAACTCTTCCGTTTGTGCAGGATGACCATTGACCATGGAGAATTCGCGCTGCTCCATAAAGGTAAGAAACAACTTAACAGAACCTTTCGATATCATAAAAAGCTTTAGACAAGGTAATGCGCTGTCATGCGATTTCTTTAACATCGTCCTTGAAAGAATAGTGCAGAGCTCCCACGTCAACACTAGAGGCACTATCTTTCAAAAAAAGGTTGTTTTTATTACGATTTATGTTTATTGAAAATAGTTTTCTAAGTGACATTTAAATTAACATCTAATAAAATAAAACATTAACGATGTTCAATTTTTCTCGTTCTAAAGGTGTTATCAAAATTTTATGTGAAATGAGATAAGTTTTATAAAGTTTCATTCAATAATTCTAGTGACAGAAGTGTTGACAGTTGATAGCTAATAGTTGTGTTTTTCATTTAAAATTGTCAGAATTATTAAATTATTGTGTCCATAATGAACTATACAAATTTGTAACTGTTCGATTGGGGAACATAAGAGAATTTTATATCAGTGACTGTTTGGCACACCAATTATATATTTATTCAATTATAATGGGTGATTTTTTTGAGGTTAGGATTTTCATGCATTAGTATTTGACAGATCACGCGGGATTTCAGACATGGTGTCAAAGAGAAAGATGCTCAGTATGCTTTGACATTTCATCATGAATAGACTTACTAACGAGCAATGCTTGCAAATCATTGAATTTTATTACCAAAATCAGTGTTCGGTTCGAAATGTGAAATCCGCTTTTTTATCGACAAATTTTGTTCAGCGATGAGGCTCATTTCTGGTTGAATGGCTACGTAAATAAGCAAAATTGCCGCATTTGGAGTGAAGAGCAACCAGAAGCCGTTCAAGAACTGCCCATGCATCCCGAAAAATGCACTGTTTGGTGTGGTTTGTACGCTGGTGGAATCATTGGACCGTATTTTTTCAAAGATGCTGTTGGACGCAACGTTACGGTGAATGGCCATCACTATCGTTCAATGCTAACAAACTTTTTGTTGCCAAAAATGGAAGAACTGAACTTGGTTGACATGTGGTTTCAACAAGATGGCGCTACATGCCACACAGCTCGCGATTCTATGGCCATTTTGAGGGAAAACTTCGGAGAACAATTCATCTCAAGGAATGGACCGGTAAGTTGGCCACCAAGATCATGCGATTTGACGCCTTTAGACTATTTTTTGTGGGGCTACGTCAAGTCTAAAGTCTACACAAATAAGCCAGCAACTATTCCAGCTTTGGAAGACAACATTTCCGAAGAAATTCGGGCTATTCCGGCCGAAATGCTCGAAAAAGTTACCCAAAATTGGACTTTCCGAATGGACCACCTAAGACGCAGCCGCGGTCAACATTTAAATGAAATTATCTTCAAAAAGTAAATGTCATGGACCAATCTAACGTTTCAAATAAAGAATCGATGAGATTTTGCAAATTTTATGCGTTTTTTTTTTTTAAAAGTTCTCAAGCTCTTAAAAAATCACCCGATATTAAATTAAATTATAACAAATGTAAAAGTATTTATTATTTATAATTCATCATTATTTCTGATTTATACAAAATGATTATTGTGAATTAACCAACAAAATTAATAGCCCAAAATGACACTTCTTGTCAAATAATTTGTCTATGTTTTTATAATTGGTAAAATCATCTTTTAACCTTGGTAATATGAGAAAAGGTCATTCATTCGTTCTCGAACTTTCAAGCTACACATATAATTTAATAAAGTATACATTTTATAACGATTAAGCAATCGAATTTTATTTAAACCAAAAAAAGAAGAATTTTAATCTTTAACCAGTGACACAACCCAGTGATCATATGACAGTATTTAAATTATTCACGAGTATTTATAAATGTCAGAATTTGATAATGTTTTACATGGATTTTCTGTTTTTCAAATCGATTATGCCCCACTGTTTTGAATGTAGAAAACTGCATGCTTTTGAATTCGACCATTTTCGCTTGCAAATCAGAATACGCAGTCACGGAAGCGGAAAATTGAAGACTCAAAATGAAGTCAAAAGTTTTCATCTCCTTTTTTTTTGTCCTGTCATTAGAAATTCAATTTACCTAACTCTTTTTAGTCTCTCTTCTTCTAAACTTGCAGATATTTTGCGGTAAGGTATAAAATGAAGATGTGCGGTAATATATAATTGTAGGGCGGTGTGATGTGGTTTTGTATGATGTGATGTGGTTCCTTCGATGCGGTGTGATGTCAAAAAACAAGTAGAAGAAGAAGTGACGTGACAATGTCATTGTAAGGCAAAAAGAGTGGACTTTTAATTTGAAGTTTTCTTGTTGGATTAATTTAAGATTAATTGTTATATAGTTTTGACATTCAAGGACGACGACTTTCACGAGGAAGACGATGACGACAACGACAACGACGACAATTTGGAGGAAAACATCTTCTGAAGATGGTTGATACATCTGGGTTCTGGTTCTGGGCGTTGTCATCTTAGAAAATGACAAAATATTTGTACACAACAAAAATAAACGAGGACATCTTTTCTGATGGAGAAAGGAAAACACCAGATTATGTGCTGTTGTAACAACAAACTGATGAAGCAGATGAATATTTTATGAGGACAGTTTGTTATTTTTAGATTACATATTTATTTTTGCAACAAAACCCATCATTATATTGTATAATGGGGCTTTTGATTTAATGAGAAAACATTTACAAATAAAATGATGTAACCAAATACTCCAGTTCCAGCATCAAGATACTTTTGATAGACATTCAATGAGATAGACTTAGGGAGGGACTTTATATGACCTAGATGCAAGGTAAAAATACGGTTAGACGTCACAAAGAGTCGCCAACGCAACCGGCGCGCGACGGCGGTGGCAATCAGAAGATGTATTTCTATATACCACACCTTAAAGAAACACCCTTTAGATGCATTTTAAATGGATCGGAACGAACGGTCGGTATTCAAATCAAAAAAAAAAAAACACAAAAGAAAAGCCGTATTTAGAAAGACAAAGAAGGTTTATAGTGAATCCTAGAACTCTGTCAATTAATTCAATGCATGTGATTGATATAAAAAGCGTGATCGTGCAACAAAAATTAATTATATGCACCGCTACTCATCATCAGACTAGAAATAAAATTTTAAGATACTTTGTTTCTATTTTGTATTCTTATAGCTTTTCGAATGTGCAGTGAAGTATAGAACAAAAGATATATTATAATTTATTCTATCCCGCACTCAAACGGTACCAACCACCATATCGGCCGGCGCGCGGCGGCGGGCGGTGGCGGCGGGGCACTGAGCGGACGGGAAATCTTTATTTATTTCGATGAAAACAAAATAAAATCGATTTATTCTTACCTACAAAAAAACAGTAGAAAAGAAATCCCATTTTATGGCCAATTACGGATTTATTTGGATCACAGTTTTATAGTTTGAAACAAAAGAGATGTCATGATACGAGATTTTCATTTCACTGATGTTATACCAACTCTTAGCCCATGGATTTGGATAACGACTTTAGGAGATTAACAATTAGGTACGAGCATCAAACAATTCTCGGTGGTGTGGCGAAGTTTTTAAGGCAAACTATAATTTTCGAATAAGCGTGCGTGTGGTGTGTTCTGGAATCAAGAAATTCATTTAAATAGATATTTAAGTTCATTTAGCTGAATAATAGCCCGTTAAGGTTATGTATTTGAAGACAATGTAAAGAATTATAAAAAAGACTCTAAAAACAATTTGGATTTGACTTTTATAGTGAAGACCTTAATCGGTAAAATGCATCAGTAACATATAAGCTATTAAATTAAAATAAATGGTTTCCGTTCTAGAAAGTAAGACAGTAGTTTTCATATCAAGGGCAAAGCATGGAAATTGTTTGATCAATTAACCGACAAACAACTTGATTGGAAAAACAATTTAAAAAAAAACATCCAATTGGGGAACTTTGGTGTTTGGTGATTGGTGTAGGTTTGAATTCAAAACATTTTTAGGTCATTTTCAGATTGAGTATGTTGGAGTACTGATCGGAAATCTAGGCATACTGGATCTCGTCTTTTGGTAAAAATTATTTTAATCAAATTAAACAGAAATACTATATTATTCATTGCGTTAAATGCAAATTAATGTTCGCAATACAAGGTAAGCTTTAATTGCAATTCAAATTATAAATTCAAATCAATCGATGGAAATGTACATTATATGCAATTTGTAATGACGCATTACAAATCTACAACGAAAACACGAACAAATTACATGCGTTCTGTCACTATACAGAGCATTGAGTTCACACTCAGTTCAACTTGGCCAAAACTCGGTGACATTAATTTGCAAAGGTTATTTTGTCATTCGCAAGGATATAATTCACACTAGGTTGTTACCAAAAGGTTGGCTTGTAGAACCGAACAAGACCAACAAAAAGGAAGTAGAAGCAGGGAACCAGACCGCGCATATTATAAATACGCCCGAACTCACGGAGCAGAAACCAGTTGGACTTCGATCGCCGCTAAGCAAGGATCAGTGATAAGTAAGTTGGATATTAACAGAGGCTTCCCCCCCACCAGAGGTTAGGGGCTTCGTGTGAAATATTCAAGTTTAATTGATTTACCAGCTTCGGCTGTGATTCACCAGTTTCGGCTGTGATTTACCAGTTTCGGCTGTGATTTACCAGCTTCGGCTGCGATTTATCAGTTTCAGCTGTGATTTACCAGCTGCGGCTGCGATTTACCAATTTCGGCTGTGATTTACCAGTTTCAGCTGTGATTTACCAGCTTCGGCTGTGATTTAACAGTTTCGGCTGTGATTTAACAGTTTCGGCTGAGATTTACCAGTTTTGGCTGTGATTTACCAGTTTCGGCTGTGATTTACCAGTTTCGGCTGTGATTTACCAGTTTCGGCTGTGATTTACCAGTTTCGGCTGTGATTTACCAGTTTCGGCTGTGATTTACCAGTTACGGCCGTGCTTTACACACGATAAGAGGCAATTCACCCGCGTAACGGCGATTGCCCCAGTCCTGACCGAATTGACGGAAGAGACGTGCCCCGCGCCGCGCCGCCTGCTGACCGACACCTATCGCGTAGACTACATCGGACTCGTGGCGCAAGCCGATATTGGGATGAGAAGAATTATTACGAAAATCAGAATTAAACAAAAAGAATGTTAACCGACTACCTATATGAAATAAATTCAAAATAATATAAAGTTAACATTTATAATTAAGAAAAAAGAAGCTTTTGCTGATGTTTCACTTACAACAAAAACAAACAAACAAAACAAGAAGAACTTTTTACTTGCATTTTTTTCTCTCCAAAAGTCTAAAATTCAATAAATATAAGGGTCGAGTGCATAATAAAACAAAAACAATTTATTATAAATTAGTCAGAAAAAAGAATGGCGAAAATCAACTTTATTTATTTATTCTCTAATGCATTTTATTTTTTTAAATGGAGAATCAAAATAAACCAACTTTTTCTTAATACAAGGTGTTTTATTGTGTCGTTTGTTGTATGTCCATAAGTTAAACAGGGGGTGTATGGAAGACTGGTGGTTCCTGTTTACAACTTGCACTTAGGTGGAATGGCCTGTTTAGTAGCGCGTCTCAGAACTATAGAGAAGGCTCATATCCAAGAAAACCGTGAATTCTTTTTATTTTTCGCATACACTGATGTTAAATATATTTAAAGTTTGAACACAGTGCGTGCGTTCGGAAAATTTGGGTACAGCGTTCCACATTCTTGATGTGCTGTAGAAAAAAGAATCTCCATACTTGGCAGTACGCTCAAAATTAGCCTAAACGATTAATTGATGAGCAATTTCTAAAATACCATCTTTAAGGCAGAATTTCTTACAGGAAAATGTAAATGCTAATTTCTGTAGAACATTGTTTTTAAAAATTTCGATAAAACAACAAAAGACATCAATTGCAATAAATTTTGTTTATTCTGGCACAAGCCATTATTTAGATATTTTTCTTGCCCAAAAGAAATATATCGGGCAGAAAAAGGTCTGATTGCAGCTGAGTGGACATATAGCCAAAACATTTACAGTTTTTATAGTCTTTTTGGGAGCTAAATGTGGCCAGGACAAGTTTATAACATCAACACTACTCCATCAGCCATAGTTTGAGTTTAATAGATTTAAAAGTTGTAATCTTCATATTATTCACTACGCGTATCTTCTGTGGTTGGTGTGCCTGATTTGGGTTTTAGTACAGCATTGCAAATTTTAAGTGGTTTACAACCGAGCCCAATGTAGCCATTCATTTCATAGAGATCGGATTTCTGTTCATCTTCAATGCCAAAGCGAACAAATCCATAACCTTTCGAGAAGCCAGAACCATCTAGAATAACTTTTGCCGTTTTGATAGAGGTGTACTTGGATGAAAATACTTTGTACAATGAATAATCATCTACATCCGAACTGATATCACCAACCTAAACGCTGAACTCACGATCATTTCCAGGCATTTTATAGAAATTGCTAGCGCTGTTAAGACGGAACCTTACAATAGGATTTGTTCCTGGAATTGGCTTGCCATTTAGCTTGTGCATTGCATCCATGGCCAAATCATCGGTGGCAAAGTTTACAAAACAATAACCAGCCAAGCCGGTTCACCAGTGTATTTGTTTCTCATGATAAGTCGAACTGTGGTGGGGTCTTCACCCATCTTCCGAAAGGCTGCAATGACGAAATTTTCCGTCATATAGGTTTCAAGCTGGGAGAAAGAAAAAGACATTTTAAAATTATGAATTATTAAGCACAGGCGGGATGGTTTTATATAGACTTACACTTCCCATCCATAATTGACAATGTACTGCTGATGCCATTTTTTATTAATTTAAAACTCTTTCTTAAAAATCTTTAATATTTTAATTTTTTCTTGATTCTTGAATCTTCGACTATTTTCTTCAATTTATGAAAATGTTTTGTTTTTTTGAAGTCGTGTTTTTTGACATAAGAAAGTTATGGCTGAATCACAAACACGCTTCAGCTTCGGCTTCGCCTGACGTTTACGAGTTCAGCCATAGGAATTCAATGCATGCTATCACAATGGAGCTTCGACCTCACGTTTCGTTTGAGAATCGTAAGGAAAAGTACGTAATGTGACTCCAAACGGAAGCTCTAGTTCAATTATCTGAACATTTGCTTTGTCTGACAGCTCAACAGCTGTAAAAAAATGTCAACAAACAAAATATTTGCTCTTTGGAGGGATGAAATAATAGAAATGTCATTCAAAGCAACCTCGAAGCAGACCCACCGTAACGCAGACGAAGCCTAAGCTGAAGCGTGTTTGTGATTCAACCATTATAACCGGGATAAAATTGATGTTTTGGATGTCGGTAATGAAGTGTAATTATGATTTAACTATCATAAGGGTTACCACACACTATTAATGTAAAACGTCATAACTTAAGACTTAACTACATCCAAAACTTTTTCCATAAATACAAAAGTGAGAAATCAATCTTAAGGGCCCAAGTTATAGCTGTTATAAGTTTTTATTATTGAAACCAATTATTGAAATTTTTTTGAATGGTCTGTTATAAATTCATATAATTGAAAAAAATGTTTCTGATTGAAAATCATCCGTAGATTTGTTTCTGACAGAAATCTATTACTTTGTATAAAATGGGGCAAAAATCATTAAAACGGTTGATTGATGAAATCATCAGCTGTCTAGAAAAATTGGTTTCCATCAGGATATAGGAAAATACGCAAAAACAAACAATACAATTAAACTTTTTTTTGTTTGATGTGAAATCTATCAGTTTATAATTTCGCATCTCTAATAATAAAAAAAAAAATAGTTAGATAAATAAAATTAAATTTTGTACGGATTGATTTCAATGATAGCTATACAACTGACTCAAAAACCCTGGTATCCATATTGTTACAATATCATTGTCTTATATTGGAGAGCGGAAACAAGGCAACTTAGTTGTTAGAAACTTAAAATTCGACTAACTTTTAGTTGTCTTCACTCACTACCTGTAACTTAATCTGTCAAAACATAGGTGCAAATACTATAGTTAATATGCCAAACTGTTATTATGTGGCTTTCTTTTTCAATTTGTTACCCTTTTTTCTTCAAATTATGAAGATTTAATTTTATTAAATGCTTAATCTGTCCATCGACATTTCTTTTCATACATTTAAATAGAATATATATTTTTGACAAAAATCAACTTTAACATACAGAAAATGTGATTTTCCATAATTCCAAAAAGTTGATGCAGGTTGCCTATAGTGAATGATGGAAAGCAACTTAGTTAATAGTTTGACTATTTTTCGGCAACTTGCAGTGACCCCTGGAAACTTACGGTGGCCAGCAACTGAGTTGCGCATTGTGCGATGGGCCTAAGAAGTTTACTTAATAGCAAGTACTCGATATATCAGCTCTAGTCACACAGAAACTTGACGTAGGCGTGTAAAGTAAGTCAACAAAATTTTAGAAAAAAAGTAGGGTAAAAACCGAAAAAGAAAACATTTTCCTATGATATTTTACAGTTTTTGTTCTATTGAATATTTTATAACTGTTTGTTTTACAAACATATGATGAATATAATGGTTGCCATTCCAAATGATACGACAACTGAGTACCTTGTAAAATCTTAGTTAAATATAATTTTAAATGAACATTTAAAATACATTAACATTTCTTTTTCTTCAATTTTTTCATAAAACATCCTCTATCTAGAAGGAAATAGGAAGACTATTTTATGCTATTAAATATTTGTAGAATTCTGGAAGTTCACATAAAGTCTCAACTATACATAACTTATCTTTTCTTATGTCAAGGCTTGATTTTAAATGAGCTCTACATTGATAAGCTTAAATGTATGAACGGGTGAGTTGCTGATGTACTAAGTAATGAAAGTACACAAAATTATGATGACAAATTTATAATTTTTTACCTCCTTCTAGGTATGTTGATATTTTGCATATAAATTCTTAAGTGAATGAAAAGTTCCTTTCAGCCATTCGAGACTTTGTTGACATATTCAAGTATTCATTTACTTAACTCCTTTTCATGTACCTACTCGTATATCCTTATTCTCAAGAAAATATATACTCTGGCTGGTAGGTATATAGGTACTTTTAAGCTAATCGCACTTTGTTCCCATTATTTTTAATCTAATCCCCCTTTTAATATTACATCTAATTTCATATTCATAACTTTACCGAACATACATGTATGCTTTCCATGCGATATACAGTTGTGGACTAAATAAAAGTAACATTGTACTAAATTTTGATTTTAATAGTTTAAAATATATTTACAATTTAGAGATTTTGGCACGCAAGTCTGTTTAGGTTCTTTGTTAACGCAGGAGCCTAACCTTGAAGAACAATCTTAATAGAAGGTGTATTAATCGGAAGCAAATTCATTTTGAAAAAAATGTATTACATCAGCCATTTTGCTTGAAAGGGCGAAAAGGAGAGCTGGAACGAACTGTAGTTTTGAAATATTTAATTAATTTATTTGTATGTATTTGGAATGGATTGAAACATGTTTGTCTGTAGCCCAATGTGAGAAGCGTTTTCAAACCCCAAGCTTAGAAGACCAATTTTAAAACTTGGAGGTGACAGCTTAATACTCAAGGATCACTTCTATCAGTTGACCGTGATGCCTAACTTTGGTTATGAATAAAATAGTTTAAAAAGTTGTAAATGTTGACAAACTACAGAATTTTGCCTGTAAAAATATGTCTCTAAGATGGCTATTTCAGGAAAATAGCGACATCAAATATACTGGAATGTACACTTTATGGGGGAGTACAAATATAAACGATAGAGGTGAGTCTCTACTGGCTAACCTTTTAGTAAGTAATGTTGGAAATGAACTCTTGTCTCCGATACTATTCAGCTTATGATCTTGGACTTGAAAACATCCTAAAAAAACTCGTTCTCTGATTATAGATATATATAATTCAATATTAATGTGGTTGAAAACCCTAGTCCATTGACCGAAAAGTCAATGAATAAAAATTTCGAAAAAAATTATCGGAAAACTGACTGGGATTCATACAGGAACTTATTACAAAGTTTACTAAAACCTGGACTATCTAGTCCTTCCTCTAACGCTAACGAACTTGACAACAAAGTCAATGACCTCACCTTAGCTTTGAACAGATCGCTAGAAATTGCTTGTCTACTTATACTCATAAGAGGAAAGAGGAAACCACAATGGTGGGCCCCAGAGCTTGACTCGCTCAGAAGAGAATGTAGGAAACTCTGCAACCGAGCCAAATCCGCAAGTTTTTCACTGGAATTCTTACAAAGAATCCCTAAGAATTTACAAGAAGGCACTAAGGAAATCTAAGCAATCTTCCTGGGGCGATCCTTCTGTGGCACGATAGAAAAAACTTCTGAAGCCTCCATGTAACGAAAAATTCTTTCAACTAATCCAGCGATGCCAAGCTGCTTGAAAATGCAGACGGCTCCTTAGCGAATTCAAGTAATGAATCACTGAACTTACTCACTTTCCTGGTAGTTCCCTTACCAAAACTTGCAACAATTATATGCGTTCAAGTCCCAATACAACCTATCCACAAGGTCTGATCACAAGGGACAAGCTACAATGGCCTCTCAACAGCTTCAAACCATTTAAATCTGCAGGACCAGATGGAATAATACCAGCCGAACTACAAAAACCTTCAGACATATTTGCACCAATCCTTAAGGCAATTTTTAACAGCTGTCTATATCGGCTTCATATTCCCTCGGCATAGAGAGAGAAGGGAAAGTTGTTTTCATACTTAAAGCAGGAAAATGCTCTCAAGTCAACCCTATAGATCTTCGACCTAGAAAGATTGATTGATATCCATTTTAGGGCAAGTATTGATACAAAACTTCTGTCAACATGCCTAGTGTAAAGCCAAATCAGTGGAAACGGCGCACAGTGGCCCGTTTATGCAAAACTGCTTGCAATATTCATTTTTTGAGTGGGTCTATAATGCAAAACTTTTTAGATCACTGGATTCACAAATATTTGAAGCTCGAGTAATCGAAAAAATTATTCAATTTGGGTTATTGTTGTGCCTTATAGAGCGGCCAAAGTTGAAGATTTTTTATGATGATATTTCTTTTAATTTTTTTGTTCTTAACTTTGAATGTAAAAAGTAGAAAAAGGCTTCGAAACGCTTTTCATTTTTGTTTTCATAATATGCTTTGCCATTATTTAGATCGATAATTTAAAAAAAAATATTTTTTAATTGTTTAATTTAATGTTTGTAAATGTAAATGCTAGCACTTGCAATGAGTTTATATCTGCCGTGGAAAGTGAATACCAACTACCAGATGCAAATTCAATCAAACAGATATTAAAACAATTTTATTACAACCTTGATAGAAAATAGAAAGCAGCCAAAAGATCTAGAAATAACTTCAAAAAGAATGCAAATCGGCTTTCCTTATCTCTGCATATCAATACGGGACAAACAGAAGAAGCGGGTGATCTCCCAACTACATCAAGAGGAAGATCAAGGAAGCCAGTTAGTTTAGGTTTAGGTTTACAAAGGAGATATGTACAGAACATCTCTCTGAAGCTTTGAGTATAAGATACAATAAGGACCATGAAAAGGGGAAGAGTGATATAATTCAGGCAATATCTTCTGCAAGTCCACTTCGTGTAAAAAGAGTCAAGGAAAGCATTCACACTTCCCAACACAATCCCATAAAAAAAAATATAAAACCCTGAGAACTTCGTTAAGACATCACAACATAGATGTCTTGCCATCCTACAATATTATTACAGTTACGAAAAAAGAATCAGTTCAAGATATAAACTAAATGAAGAAACAACTATAACTGTGAATCACGAGTTCTTTTTAACTATGATAGACGGAAGAGTATTAAACGAATTAACGGAAACAAAGTCCGATATGCAAAAGGACACAAAAGAACTTCAATAAAGATGAATCAATTGAGGACGAACATAATTACGAATACTGAATCTCTCCACTGCACGCTAGAATCAGATGTATGGAATTTATTTTGAAGCTTGCGTATACTCTTCGACAAAAAGAAGAAGGTACTGATGAATCGATTGGGACCAAGGAGGCGGAAAAAAGAAGAAAACAAGAGATCCAAAGGCGTTTTCGCGATGAGCTTGGCCTTGATGTGGATAAACCAAGGCAAGGGTTTGGAAACGCTAATGACGGATACACTGCAAGAAGATTTTTTGAACAGTCAGATGCAACCGCTCGAATAACTGAAGTCAATGGAGAAGTTGTAATGAGGCTCAAAGTAATATTGAACGTTTTGAATTGCAGAGAAGTAGTAAATGCAGTTAAATTTGGGGAGTATACTAAGAAACTCGGCTGGAACACTGATTTGACATCTTATAAAACAAGATGCCAACTTATTGGTCTCCAATCCCTTCAAAACCGTAGGAAAATGTATGCAGTAATGTTTATTAGTGATATTTTGTCTTACCGTATTAACTGTTCTTTTCTCCTGTCTTTAATAAATTTGTATGCTCCTAGTCGTCACTTAAGAAATAGATTTTTATTTGTTGTAAAAGATCATACAACCAATTATGGTTTTAATGAACCTATGACTCGTTGTGTCAGAGAAACAAATCGTTTATCTGATGTTATAAATTTTGATTTTTACTCTAGTCGATACGTTCTTAAATCAAGTCTTAATCTTTATTTCTTGATTAATTTTTAACTTATTGGTTACCTTTTACTTATTGTATTTAAAAAAAATAACTTTGCTTTATATTCAGTAGTCTATAAGATGTATTGTCTAATTGATGAAATAAATAAATAAAATAAATAAAACGGCAGAGCTTTTAAAACAAAAGTATCCTGAAAAACTACTCACACCTACTCTACACAAAATATTGGTTCATAGTCAAAATATTATTGAACATCAATCACTACCAATTGGAGAACTGTCAGAAGAAGCCCAGGAATGCAAAAATAAAGACTACAAGAAATATCGATATCAGAATACGTGTAAAGTTTCAAGGATTCGGCAGAATGAGGACCTATTTAACATGTTGACACTGTTTTACTTTTGATATATCACTAAAATACATTATGTATTCTTGAATACTGGAAAATAAAAACAAAATGCACTAAATTAAAAAAAAAATATAGTTTTTTTCCCACTTTTTCACTCGAATTGGTCCTTTTTCTTTTTGCTCTACTGTTTCAATTCACTTAGATTACTTAAAAAATTGATTTTGACGATTGCATATTAAAATACCGCTATGTTTATCACCTTTGTTAAAACTTCTTATTTTAACAAACATTTCTGAAACACCCTAATTATATAATTGGTTTTTCTTCTTTTGTAATTACATGTAATTGTAATTGCAAAAAGAAACATTTTAATTACTTGTAATTGTTATCAAACAATTATTCATTTCAATTGAAAATATACATTCAATGGGTTTGTTAAAGTTTTTGAGGGAAAGCACTTTTAAATTACAGTTAGCGTTTCAGGAAATTATTTTGAAATATAGCGGAAAATTAAGCTGACGAAAATAATATTCAATTACTTTTGTTTTCAATTATATTCATGTCCTAATTAAATTGCAATTACATGTAGTTACTAATCGAAATTCTTCAATTACATTTTAAAGTAATAAAAAAGTGTATGGAGATTTGTTTTGTAATAATTGTTTAACAATTATTTACAGAAGTGTTAAGGACGTAATTATACTAACATTTTAGTATTATCTCTATTATTTTAGCCATAGCTGTACATGCGGAAGATGATTATTATGATTTCTTGAATGGTATGAGCATAAACAAACTAAAGACCTAACAAATAATAATACAAACATAAAATACAAATCTTATCACAAATTCATGACTAGGAACAGAAAAAAAAACTGCAAACCGCATTCATCTCATAAAGCCTCTATGTGTATAGATACGCCTTAAAGTCTGACATGCAAACAGGTTAAATAAACTTAACTAACAATGACGTATTCCTTCGTTTGGAAGGCGAGGAAAAGTATATATGGAATTCTATAGCTTCAGCGGCAGCAGCAGCTGCTGCTAATAGTGGAGATGGTGCTGCTTTGGCTTGCGGTTGAAAACATATATCCAGGGCGCATATCCACTCTGACATGCTATTCCACAAGATATGAGTTCCATGTTCCATTTATTTATTTATTTACATCAGGTGAAATGTGTGTGTTTTGAACTAACATAGCAAATGTATGCATATCACAAAATAGTCTGAGAATTAGGGTTGTGCAAGAAGGAAAATTAGATTTGAATTTCGACTTTATTTTAACTTGTATTCCGTTATTGGGTGAAAAATCTGCAAAGTGAAGATAAATCTGCACTATTAACACTGTTTCACTTCATGTTCAAACTCTTAGTGCCATACTTTTTTGTAAGAAGGTTCCGCAAAACGAGCTAACTTCAAATGATGACATTTTTTAAGTATATCCTCGTATTAAGATACAATAAAACACAATGTATTAATATGTACATGTTTACCCTCCTTTTTTAAACAAGTAGTAGATTGTAAGTCTTGCCAGCTTAGAAATGTTATCTTACCTGAAATGAAAAAGAAAAAAAATTAATTTAGTCAAAGTTGAAATATTACGTTGCAAGCAGAAAGTATGAGAGTAATATAAGTCTTATATTTTTGAACTTCCCCAAAAAGAAAAAAAAAAAAATAGTAAATTTGTTAACGGTTTTCAATTGACTGTATATATCAATAAGTTTACATCTAATTGAATAAGAGGGCATTTCAATGTTCCAGCCAAGGTTATTGTAACCTTCAGGGTTAGGACAAGATCAAGATCGTCTTGGAGAAGGTGACAGTCACGAGAATCGAAAACAATTTGGTTACGTTACGTTAAGTAGGATCATAGACACGACAAAATCATACCAGAATCGAATATCGAATTATTTACTCTTTCAAAAGCCTTGACAAAATCTGGAAAAATGACTTCAAAGGTTATCAGACCTTCCTCGAGCTGTATGAGGAAATAATTTGAAAATAGAGCAAGATTATTGAATTTATCGTAAAAATTTGTTTCGAAAAGTTTAGGTTTGATATTAGTTCTTTTTAATTCTCATTGTGATGTATACTTTTTCTTAGATAGATAGATTTTCGGTGTGATTTAATTTAGCGAACTTCATTCGATGACACTTTCATATCGTGTGACATTGAAGAGGCCATGTCTTCACTCCTAACCTTATCGTTCACCTGCCCGAATTCCTGGCTAACGTCAATAATGAGATTTCGGGACTTAAATCTAACAGTTCTTTGAACCCCCTACAACGTTCTTTGAGGATAACTCGTCAGTCTATACACGACTATCAAAGACTCCTTTACCAATCTATTTGATCTCTTCGATACAATCTAAAGTGGAAGCGCCAAGAAATTGTCCGGTTCCGGATGTCATTAAAAGGCCTCCGTCCGTTCCTTTTATTTTCTTCACACTTATTTCGAACAATTGTATCAACAACAGTTATTTAACTGATAAATGGAAAATAACCAAAATATTTCCAATCCCCAAAAAGCCGGGGGCAATAAGTGTGAATGACTTTCGCTCCACATTTTTGCTTTTTATTCTTAGCAAACTTCTCGAATCGCTGATCCTCAAAAAACTTCGTTCACTGAGCCAGTCACTGGGCCTAGTGCAGCATGACTAGTTCGGTTCGGCTTTAAAGCCAAACATTCCACATTCAACGCGTTGCTGAAGCTTCACAATGACGTAACTTTTAGTCTTAACAAAGACGATGCAACAGTAACCTGCTTGCAATTTCAATTTCCTATCCACCTTGACTGCATTATACAAATACTCTTAAGACTGTCCTATCGGGGTCTCCCAAGTATCGTTTCATGAACCTGACTTGCTGAATCTCTATTCTTTCGATCAACCGATCAATATCCCAAAAACAACGACACTTTTATTCGCTGACGATTCAGTAACTTATAGTAACTCTAGAAGTCCTGAAATAGTTCTCCGTATAATAAAAGAACACAGTTTGGACTCTGGGAGTATTACCTCCAATGGTGAATTAATATCAACCCCTCAAAAACAGAACTAACGTGTCTCGGGACAGCCTTAAAAAATGGTTTAGCAATAAAATGCCAACTTTTATAAGACTCAAACAAAGCGTCAAATATCTTGGAATCCATTTTTCTGAGAGATTTAAATTCACCCCTCGAAAGGCAAACGGTGCCTTTTCTCTCATACGCCCACTTTTACGCAAAAGAGAGAAACCAAATTGCGTCCGATTTTATATTAATACGCGACTTTATGAAGCTGCTGGCATCATCCCAATTGATTGATACTTCCACCTATTTAGAACTAACATGTTAAGGAAAATACCAACATATCCCAACCCTCTTCTTAATTTAGTTATAAGCAACTCAACACAAGACGACCGATATCTAGGTGTGCTGTCCTTGACGGATCCCACACTTGGAATATCGAACAATGAAAGCTTCGGCACCTTTTACATAACCGCGGGCCAGCGGCACAACAGAGGCTGATGCTAAACAGAGTAGCCCGGAATTCCTCCTTGGATCCATTCCTGGTGGGTTTCGGGTCAAGGAAGCATATTACTACTCACACCATTCATCACTGACTGCTCCTGCAATTTGTTGATTATAAGGATCCAAAGATCTTTTGCTAAATATAGTAAATTTAAACAAAATGGCGCAGTTTTAAAGAGGAAAGTGAAAAAAAGAAATAAATTAGGTGGCGCAACAGCCCTTTGAAAACTACGGCCTAATGACTTAAAACTTTCAACCATTCCTGTGTGCGAGTAATGCTGTCAGGAGACGGTCTATTGTTGTCTATGAACGAAGTTAAACACTTTTTTTGGATTTTCCGAACAAAAGACCTCTCAAAACTTGCGTAATTGGACTTAGATTACAAAAATATATAAAAAAAATATTAAAATTTGTCTAGGGGGTTGTACTGACCCTCAAAATTTTGACAAATTGATATTTTTATGCTTCTTTTCCCTTCCTTAATTTCGGTTCCTGAGCTACTATTTATTATAAAATATTAACTTTTTGATCTTATTAGGTTTAGAACATATTTGACGTTTTGATTTGCATGCAACAATACGTTTATAGTGGTTTCAAATTTATAAGGTTTTAAGTTAAAAATACACCCAACAATAGGTGACCAAAATTGAATTTTTTTATATATATTTTAAATATATGCGATTGTTTTTGAAGAAATCGACAATATTTGGGCTAAAGCTTCGATTCCAATTGTAACTAAGGAAATAGTTATTCAATTACTTAAATCCTGTTTCGAAAGGTACAATATTGTGAAGCGATACCCCAAAAGCAAACAAAATGCTAGTTTCGAAAACAAACTGAAGTGTTTTTTAGAGTCATCTGAGAAGCTTTTCGACGTTGGTGCTTGTAAATGCACTTCATTTGAAACTTGTTCGTGTTTAAAACCAAAGAAAGTTCCCATCCATGAGAGAAATTTTTTGTTGGATCAAAGAAATGAAAGGAAAATGGTTATAAGCGGGGTTGACAAGAAAGAAACAAATATCTTGAAGAAACGACAGCAGAGACAAATTGAAGAGTCAAAGAGGGAAGCAAAAAAATGGTCTACGCAGGGAACGGATATTGTCTCAGGAAACTGCAATGAATAGTTGGTGCGTGAATCTTCCCCAGAAACACATTCGGTAACAGAGGCATCCCCAACAAACCCCCCTTTGACAGAGGCACTATCGACTTCAAGAGCTTATCGCAATAGATTGATGTTGCCAACAGTTGCCAAGGTATGTGATCGATACGGTTTATCAACGCGATCTGCTGCTGCTGTCGCTTCTGCTGTTTTGGCTGATGTCGGCTTGGTTTCTTCCAAAGATTCAACTCTTGTTATAGGCAAAAATAAGATACACCGAGCTGTATCGAAATTACGTAAAGAAGCTTTAGAAGATATTGGAGGTATTGCTATAAAAAGCATTTACTTTGATGGAAGAAAGGACAAGACCCTGATAAATGAGAAAATAGGGGCGCGTTATCACCGTAAAAAAATTTTTGAAGAACACATCTCAATTTTGGCAGAACCTGGGAGTGCGTGAAGTTAGCCCCCCTTTTTTCGATTTTCCAATTTCGGTAAGTTGTTCCAGGTTGTTCCCGGTTTGTTCCGCATTGTTCCAAAGGTTTTTTGAAAAATACCCAAAAATGGGGGTTTTAGACCCCAAAAACTGTTTTTGACCTAGCCCCCCCTTTTTCGAAAATCGATTTTTTGAAAATTGTTCCAGGTTGTTCTAGTTGTTCTGAACATTGTTCCAAATTTTTGGACCTCTATGATCAAAATTTTAAAAGATATGGGCAAAATTTGAAAAAATTCTAGCCCCCCCTTTTTCGAAATTTCAACTTTTTATATTTTTTTTAGATTCTAAAAAGTGTTCTAACCATTGTTCCAAAAAATAAGAGTCGTTACATGTATATTTTAAAAGATATTGCCCCCGATTTTTTTTTTTCAAAAATGCAAAATACGTCTCCCCATTTTTTTTGTTTTTTTTTTTAAGCCTTCATTTTAATAAAACGTGACTAAACAAATGTACAGCAACCAAAACTTGGCTTATAACCTATTATTTACGCTGATAATCGATCTTTAAAAAAAAATCTCGATGTCTTTTAATTTTGTAAAAATTATTTAAGCCCCCCCTTTTCAAAAATCAAAAAATGTTCCAAGTCTAACCATACTTCCCCCAGTTTGTGTCCAAATTTCATACAAAACCATAAGCAAATATAGCTAAAGGCGCACATAAACGAAAAAAATAATATTTCCCCTCCCAAGTGCCCCCCCTTGAAAAAATTAAACATTTTAAGCCAAAGTTGTATTCTTTCAGCAAAGACCAAAAGGTTTTTAAGATTCCGACTCTATGAAATTGATAATGATTATGCCTACATTCAAAAAAACATCCCCAACCCCCCCCTTTACAAACAACCACATTTAAAAAATATTTTTATACACATAATCACTCAGATAAAATTGTTCCAAAGTTTCATTCAAATATGTTCAAAAATAAAGATATTAAGTCCAAATAAGACTTAACAGCGTACCATTCTGTTAACCATATTCTGGCCCCCCTTTTCCGAAATTCAAAATTCTAAAACTTGTTCCCAATTGTTCCGGGGCTCTTCTAAATTGTTCCAGAGATTCGTTTCTTAAAATTGATTTTTAGTAGGAAAAATTTACAAAAAATGCTCCCCCGGCCCCCCTTTGCCAAAATCGAAAATCTAAAACTTGTTCCCTATCCAAAATCACTCAAATCAAATTGTTCCAAAGATTCATTCAAAAATATTCAAAAATGAAGATTTTAAGCCAAAAAAACACTTTAAGTAGAAAAATCATGTTATATTTGTTCTGGCCCCCCTTTTCCGAAATTCAAAATTCCAAAACTTGTTCCCAATTGTTCCGGGGCTCTTCTAAATTGTTCCAGAGATTCGTTTCTTAAAATTGATTTTTAGTAGGAAAAATTTACAAAAAATGCTCCCCCGGCCCCCCTTTGCCAAAATCGAAAATCTAAAACTTGTTCCCTATCCAAAATCACTCAAATCAAATTGTTCCAACGATTCATTCAAAAATATTCAAAAATGAAGATTTTAAGCCAAAAAAACACTTTAAGTAGAAAAATCATGTTATATTTGTTCTGGCCCCCCTTTTCCGAAATTCAAAATTCCAAAACTTGTTCCCAATTGTTCCGGGGCTCTTCTAAATTGTTCCAGAGATTCGTTTCTTAAAATTGATTTTTAGTAGGAAAAATTTACAAAAAATGCTCCCCCGGCCCCCCTTTGCCAAAATCGAAAATCTAAAACTTGTTCCCTATCCAAAATCACTCAAATCAAATTGTTCCAAAGATTCATTCAAAAATATTCAAAAATGAAGATTTTAAGCCAAAAAAACACTTTAAGTAGAAAAATCATGTTATATTTGTTCTGGCCCCCCTTTTCCGAAATTCAAAATTCCAAAACTTGTTCCCAATTGTTCCGGGGCTCTTCTAAATTGTTCCAGAGATTCGTTTCTTAAAATTGATTTTTAGTAGGAAAAATTTACAAAAAATGCTCCCCCGGCCCCCCTTTGCCAAAATCGAAAATCTAAAACTTGTTCCCTATCCAAAATCACTCAAATCAAATTGTTCCAACGATTCATTCAAAAATATTCAAAAATGAAGATTTTAAGCCAAAAAAACACTTTAAGTAGAAAAATCATGTTATATTTGTTCTGGCCCCCCTTTTCCGAAATTCAAAATTCCAAAACTTGTTCCCAATTGTTCCGGGGCTCTTCTAAATTGTTCCAGAGATTCGTTTCTTAAAATTGATTTTTAGTAGGAAAAATTTACAAAAAATGCTCCCCCGGCCCCCCTTTGCCAAAATCGAAAATCTAAAACTTGTTCCCTATCCAAAATCACTCAAATCAAATTGTTCCAAAGATTCATTCAAAAATATTCAAAAATGAAGATTTTAAGCCAAAAAAACACTTTAAGTAGAAAAATCATGTTATATTTGTTCTGGCCCCCCTTTTCCGAAATTCAAAATTCCAAAACTTGTTCCCAATTGTTCCGGGGCTCTTCTAAATTGTTCCAGAGATTCGTTTCTTAAAATTGATTTTTAGTAGGAAAAATTTACAAAAAATGCTCCCCCGGCCCCCCTTTGCCAAAATCGAAAATCTAAAACTTGTTCCCTATCCAAAATCACTCAAATCAAATTGTTCCAAAGATTCATTCAAAAATATTCAAAAATGAAGATTTTAAGCCAAAAAAACACTTTAAGTAGAAAAATCATGTTATATTTGTTCTGGCCCCCCTTTTCCGAAATTCAAAATTCCAAAACTTGTTCCCAATTGTTCCGGGGCTCTTCTAAATTGTTCCAGAGATTCGTTTCTTAAAATTGATTTTTAGTAGGAAAAATTTACAAAAAATGCTCCCCCGGCCCCCCTTTGCCAAAATCGAAAATCTAAAACTTGTTCCCTATCCAAAATCACTCAAATCAAATTGTTCCAACGATTCATTCAAAAATATTCAAAAATGAAGATTTTAAGCCAAAAAAACACTTTAAGTAGAAAAATCATGTTATATTTGTTCTGGCCCCCCTTTTCCGAAATTCAAAATTCCAAAACTTGTTCCCAATTGTTCCGGGGCTCTTCTAAATTGTTCCAGAGATTCGTTTCTTAAAATTGATTTTTAGTAGGAAAAATTTACAAAAAATGCTCCCCCGGCCCCCCTTTGCCAAAATCGAAAATCTAAAACTTGTTCCCTATCCAAAATCACTCAAATCAAATTGTTCCAAAGATTCATTCAAAAATATTCAAAAATGAAGATTTTAAGCCAAAAAAACACTTTAAGTAGAAAAATCATGTTATATTTGTTCTGGCCCCCCTTTTCCGAAATTCAAAATTCCAAAACTTGTTCCCAATTGTTCCGGGGCTCTTCTAAATTGTTCCAGAGATTCGTTTCTTAAAATTGATTTTTAGTAGGAAAAATTTACAAAAAATGCTCCCCCGGCCCCCCTTTGCCAAAATCGAAAATCTAAAACTTGTTCCCTATCCAAAATCACTCAAATCAAATTGTTCCAAAGATTCATTCAAAAATATTCAAAAATGAAGATTTTAAGCCAAAAAAACACTTTAAGTAGAAAAATCATGTTATATTTGTTCTGGCCCCCCTTTTCCGAAATTCAAAATTCCAAAACTTGTTCCCAATTGTTCCGGGGCTCTTCTAAATTGTTCCAGAGATTCGTTTCTTAAAATTGATTTTTAGTAGGAAAAATTTACAAAAAATGCTCTCCCGGCCCCCCTTTGCCAAAATCGAAAATCTAAAACTTTTTTCCCATCCGAGATCATTCAAATCAAATTGGTCCAAAGGTTCATTCAAAAATTAAGATTTTAAGCTGAAAAAGTGTTAACAGAAAAATCTTGTTACTTGCTTTGATATTTCATTAACTTTAAATGGGTAGTTTTTGTAATCGGTCCGATTTGTCGAAATGAAAATTTTGACATTTCTCGACGTTTCAAGGTCCCTAGAGCCGAAATAAAAGATTTTTAGAGAGATGTCTGTGCGTGCGTGTGTAGTTGTGTACGTACGTTCGTACTTTAGTACGTTTTTTCGTCGTCCATAGCTCAAAATACAGCAGACATATCGACTTAATATAAATTTTGTTATACAGATAATAATGCAGAAAGATTCAGAAAGGGTTGTCAAAAAAATTGCGTGGGTGTTTTTTACCACAGCAATTTAAAAAAAGGTGAACATTTTGGTTTACCCAAAATATCTCACAAACCAATAATGCTAGTGAGTTGAATTTAATTGTATATTATATGCTATGACGTGATACAGAACTAGTATATTTTTGGAAAAAATTCCAACTAACGGTTTTTTTATAAATCAAAAAAAAATTATTTTATCTCCAAAACAATTTTGTGCAACGAAAAATAATGTTTTAACCATGTGGTCAAATTTTGAGAAAAATCTAATTTACAGTTTTTTTATAAGAAATAAAAACCTAAAAAACAAACAAAACTAAAAGTTGGTAAAAACTGATTTTTGGCTCAAATATCTTTTTAAAAATTTGAGATTATGACCTGGCTTTAAACTTATTTTATCTTATTATTTATCTTATTTTTTTTTTAAATTCAATTCGATTTTTCTCAAATTTTTTCCGAATATTGAAAATAATATTTCTTATAAAATAAAATTATTTGGAAGCCATAATCTCAAATTTTTAAAAAGATATTTGAGCCAAAAAACAATTTTTACCAACTTTTAGTTTTGTTTGTTTTTTAGGTTTTTATTTCTTATAAAAAAACTGTAAATTAGATTTTTCTCAAAATTTGACCACATGGTTAAAACATTATTTTTCGTTGCACAAAATTGTTTTGGAGATAAAATAATTTTTTTTTGATTTATAAAAAAACCGTTAGTTGGAATTTTTTCCAAAAATATACTAGTTCTGTATCACGTCATAGCATATAATATACAATTAAATTCAACTCACTAGCATTATTGGTTTGTGAGATATTTTGGGTAAACCAAAATGTTCACCTTTTTTTAAATTGCTGTGGTAAAAAACACCCACGCAATTTTTTTGACAACCCTTTCTGAATCTTTCTGCATTATTATCTGTATAACAAAATTTATATTAAGTCGATATGTCTGCTGTATTTTGAGCTATGGACGACGAAAAAACGTACTAAAGTACGAACGTACGTACACAACTACACACGCACGCACAGACATCTCTCTAAAAATCTTTTATTTCGGCTCTAGGGACCTTGAAACGTCGAGAAATGTCAAAATTTTCATTTCGACAAATCGGACCGATTACAAAAACTACCCATTTAAAGTTAATGAAATATCAAAGCAAGTAACAAGATTTTTCTGTTAACACTTTTTCAGCTTAAAATCTTAATTTTTGAATGAACCTTTGGACCAATTTGATTTGAATGATCTCGGATGGGAAAAAAGTTTTAGATTTTCGATTTTGGCAAAGGGGGGCCGGGAGAGCATTTTTTGTAAATTTTTCCTACTAAAAATCAATTTTAAGAAACGAATCTCTATAACAATTTAGAAGAGCCCCGGAACAATTGGGAACAAGTTTTGGAATTTTGAATTTCGGAAAAGGGGGGCCAGAACAAATATAACATGATTTTTCTACTTAAAGTGTTTTTTTGGCTTAAAATCTTCATTTTTGAATATTTTTGAATGAATCTTTGGAACAATTTGATTTGAGTGATTTTGGATAGGGAACAAGTTTTAGATTTTCGATTTTGGCAAAGGGGGGCCGGGGGAGCATTTTTTGTAAATTTTTCCTACTAAAAATCAATTTTAAGAAACGAATCTCTGGAACAATTTAGAAGAGCCCCGGAACAATTGGGAACAAGTTTTAGAATTTTGAATTTCGGAAAAGGGGGGCCAGAATATGGTTAACAGAATGGTACGCTGTTAAGTCTTATTTGGACTTAATATCTTTATTTTTGAACATATTTGAATGAAACTTTGGAACAATTTTATCTGAGTGATTATGTGTATAAAAATATTTTTTAAATGTGGTTGTTTGTAAAGGGGGGGGTTGGGGATGTTTTTTTGAATGTAGGCATAATCATTATCAATTTCATAGAGTCGGAATCTTAAAAACCTTTTGGTCTTTGCTGAAAGAATACAACTTTGGCTTAAAATGTTTAATTTTTTCAAGGGGGGGCACTTGGGAGGGGAAATATTATTTTTTTCGTTTATGTGCGCCTTTAGCTATATTTGCTTATGGTTTTGTATGAAATTTGGACACAAACTGGGGGAAGTATGGTTAGACTTGGAACATTTTTTGAATTTTTGATTTTTGAAAAGGGGGGGCTTAAATAATTTTTACAAAATTAAAAGACATCGAGATTTTTTTTTTAAAGATCGATTATCAGCGTAAATAATAGGTTATAAGCCAAGTTTTGGTTGCTGTACATTTGTTTAGTCACGTTTTATTAAAATGAAGGCTTAAAAAAAAAAACAAAAAAAATGGGGAGACGTATTTTGCATTTTTGAAAAAAAAAAATCGGGGGCAATATCTTTTAAAATATACATGTAACGACTCTTATTTTTTGGAACAATGGTTAGAACACTTTTTAGAATCTAAAAAAAATATAAAAAGTTGAAATTTCGAAAAAGGGGGGGCTATAATTTTTTCAAATTTTGCCCATATCTTTTAAAATTTTGATCATAGAGGTCCAAAAATTTGGAACAATGTTCAGAACAACTTGAACAACCTGGAACAATTTTCAAAAAATCGATTTTCAAAAAAGGGGGGGCTAGGTCAAAAACAGTTTTTGGGGTCTAAAACCCCCATTTTTGGGTATTTTTCAAAAAAACTTTGGAACAATGCGGAACAAACCGGGAACAACCTGGAACAACTTTCCGAAATTGGAAAATCGAAAAAAGGGGGGCTAACTTCACGCACTCAGAACCTGGATCAATTTACTTGGGACACACAACACCAGGTCGTGGCACCGCAAAAGGGATTTTTACTTCCATCACAACCTTTTTAGAGAGTCAAGGTTGGAATTTAGATGACGTGCTTTGCATTGGATGTGACGGAACTGCAACTAACACTGGTTGGAAGGGAGGCGTCATTCAATATTTAGAGGAATTCTTGAAGAGACCGCTACAATGGTGTATTTGCACGCTTGACGCCAATGAGTTACCTCTTCGTCATTTATTCTTGACATTAGTTGGTTGCACTTCGGGTCCTAGAGAATATTCTGGACCTATTGGGAAACAATTAGCTGATTGCGAAAGTAAAACCACCGTGAGCTTTTGTGCAGTGGCTGGTAATATGCCTGACTTGCTGAAAAATGTGATTGATGAACTTAGTACGGATCAAAAATATCTTTATCAGATATGTCAAGCTGTATCTACTGGTTTCTGTTCTCCTGAGCCGGCAAACCGTCAACCTGGAAAAATGGCGCACTCGAGATGGCTTACTTCAGCTAATCGCATACTGAGACTTTATGTTAGTACTCTTCGTCCATCAGAGAATTTGCTATTGCTTGTCAACTACGTCGTCAAAGTATACGCTCCAATTTGGTTCCGAATCAAGCGACAGGCGTCTTTTAAGGATGGAGCGAAACATATTTTCCAATTAATTATGTACTCTCGATATTTACCCGAAAATTTGAGATGTGTTGTGGATTCTGTTATAGAAAGAAATGCTTATTTTGCACATCCAGAAAACCTGCTTATCAGTATGTTGTTTGATGAAAGGGACCACATTCGGGAGCTGGCATTGCGAAGAATAAAAAAAGCTAGAGAAGCTGAAAATATCAACAAACGCAGGATATATAAACCACCAAAGATCAACTTCTCTGCTAAAGATTATACCGAAATTATTTTGTGGAACGATTGTCAGGTAACATCACTCCCGGTTCTTCGACATATTTCTTTTGAAGACCTTCACATCATGGCAAAATATAAGAGCTTGGAAATTGTTGACTTTCCCTGTCACACCCAATCTGTGGAAAGATGTGTTAAACTGGTAACAGAGGCATCACAGAGTGTAACTGACCCTACTTCTAGAGATGGCTTAATTAAAAACAAGTTGAAATCTCGTGCAGAAATGCCAAATTTTGAACACAAAAATAAGTTTAAATTCTAAGCTTATGTCATTAATTAAAAATTATTTCTTGCTTATTTTGTTTTTATGTGATTTGTTTAAATAATAATAATATCTTTTGATAGCGTAGCTTGAAACAAAATTTTTCTCATACATCGACGGGACACCCTATAATGCTCAAGATTTAACTTTGAAGTCCACAACATAATGATTTTGGTTGACGAAGTCATTAAGTCAAAAATGTTTAACCAAAATTTGGTGTTGACACTCTTAAATCAGCCTTTTCCGACTCTGTATTTTGAAAATACATTCACATCATTGCTTAAAGAGTTCTTCGTCAAATTTCACCATGAAAACAGTTTTTTTAAAAGTTTTGACATTGACATTTCATTCATCTTTTCATTTGGTGCGATCACAGAAAAAATCCTAATTTGTCAAATATTTCGACTGGGAAAACTTTAAGAGACAATTCTTAAAAATTTCAAACTTATATTGAAAAGCTGATTTCAAAACAATTTTGTCGAAAAATTGCAACTTGTAAGTATTGACTATTGCTAAATTATCTTTATAATAAGCAATAGGTCGTTTGTCTCCAGGAAGAAGTGTGTTCCATATTCAGTATGGTCGCTTGCTTTAGTGGTACTGCTCTATACCTATATATTATAGATATAATTCGATATCTAACGAATGTTTTCACCTGCATTTATGGTTTATGTTGCGGTCTAATGATACTTATATATGCGATGATATTAACAGCAGTAGCATATTGTGTGACAAACCAGCATCACTAACGATTTGTTTAATTGAAATAGATGTATACAACTATTTATACCTGTCTACTTATACACAACTTGTTATATAAAGCTTAATTGATAATAATTAAGATTCAAGAGAGCTTAATTTAGTGGTTTTTGGATAAATTAAATTATAAATTCATTTCCACACAAAGAACTGATAAATCATGTGGAAAACACCATTTCTGCATATTAAAACAATAAATCACATTAAGATTAAAATCCCACAATTTGTATATCTTCAGATATCTACGTGTTGCTTCTTATCTTCTTAAACACTTGAGTAATTAAATTCAAAAACACTTTATTTGAGCTCTTAAGAATATTTGCACCTGCACTTTGGTGACTTTATTTTGCTGAATTATTTTCATACCTATAGAGATAAGACAACAATGACACCATATGCCATCACTTTATCTCAAGTGTGCAATGAACATTAAACATTATTTTGTACCACTAAGTGATACCCACTGTGATTTCAAGATATCGAGAAAACCAAGGACCTCTTTGCCTTAGAAATCGACGGGATACCAATCATGCAGCTGCTGTCCTTTCTTTCTTATACAATATTATGTACTTCAAGGATAATTCAGAATTGGACAGAAATGATAATAAATATGAAAACTATAGGTACGGTACACACACTTTGGAATAGGTTTACCTCGCCTACTCATGTTTCTAGACAACAATGTTATTGTATATTATTGTGAATATCACTTTTGGGTTGGTCCCTTTTCAAATGAAATTGATTCCTTACACCAATTGTCCTTGTAAGGATATTTGAAGAGAAAAAAAAAATAGATTGTGTGTTCCTGTTCATGTACAATGGGCTTGGAGAGTAAATTATTGATTGGACTTGTGCTGAGTGTTATTGGGTTTTTCCTTTCCTTCGCAATTTTAAAGACGACAGGTGGTGAAATTTTTCAAATAAAAAAATATTGGTTCTCAAAATAGTTACCTGGATTTTCAGCTTCCTAAATTTTGTTAGCATTTTTTTTTTTTTTTTGACTGTTGATGTTGGGTAGGTGACTTTTTGAGTTTGATGATATTGTGATAATTTCGTTCAAAAACAAAAATGGGATGTGTGTCTTACCTGGTATTTAAATGTTGAATACAACGAGTTTTGGACCATATAAAACAGCTCGGGGCATACTCATAACATGACCTTCAAAATACAGCTATATTTAAAAAAAAAATACAAATCTAAGCGGAAATTTTTAGAATTCCGCTTTTGAAAACCATCGAAAATAAATATTGCATGAAGGTTTGATTTGTATGGAATATAAGACATAAGAGCAAGGTCTTGAAAAATAGTTTCACTTTAACCACAGAATTTTTATTTCAGCAAAATGTATTTAGAAAAATCATTTAAAAATGTTGATGGAAAATGTTGGCTTTAATGGTCTTTTCGTGCTATGCTTTATTGTCAGCTGTTGTGTTCATTTTTTACTTAATTTCCAAAATTTAATAACTAAATTGGTGCGAAATACAAATTTTAAATTATTTTTGGGACATAACGTATTTTAGTTAATCTGCACAAATCGTTGGAACCACTACTCTCAGAAGTCCTCTCCAACAAGATGACAGTTCACAGCTTTAAATGAGGTTATTTCCTTTTTAACTAAACTTCCGTATTGGTGCAGAATTCAAATACTTTCATGTGGCATTATAATGGCACGTGAATAGCAGCAGGCCTACACAACATAAAAATGTATTCTAAATCGCTTTCAATTAAATTGTACATTATGTACTTTCATAGAACTTCTCTTATTTGAATAAATTAACTATTATTTGAAATTGTGTAGTCTGAGTTGGCTTAAAAAATAGGTACCCATCTAATTTTTTTAAGTTCTATTATAAGAACGCATAGAAAATATACATTGATGGCAATGATTGACGAATAATGGAAAGATTATGGAAATAATAAAAACTTAAGTGGTTACAAACAAAAATCATTATTCTAAATTGACAAAATGTATTCTTCCTGATAACAACAACATAAATATTGTACTAAATGTTTATTCAACCCACTTACAATTTACAGCAAAACATTTTTCTTTCCATAAAAGTTGTTTACCTAGGAGTAAGGAATTAAAACAGAATGTAGGCTCTACAATGTAGAAGTGTAACTACTTGTCAAATAAGAAATCAGTCGACTTCAATTATTTGCAAAACAAACAAAAAAGAACGGACAACTTGTTCCAATTAAGAAAAGTTTTTTAGTTTTGTTGTTAGATTTAATAAACTTCGATTTAAAACGGAGCTAGAATAACAATCAAAACAACTTTTAATTTTGACAGTTCAAAGGAATGGAACGATGAAATTGAATTTCATTTTAAGGTGTGTTTAAATTTTAAAGTTTTATATAGATTAAAAGCAAAAAACTAGTGGGTTTTTTACTGACTTTTCAGTAAGGCGTTTGACAAACTCTCACATCGAGTTTTATTTATTAAATTAAGAAAGATGGGTTTAAGTGAAAATTTCGTAGAATGGTTTCAATCTTATTTATTGGATCATACTTTTTACTTTTCAATGGCTGCGAATTAAAAAAAAATCAAAGTTAACTTTGGAATTCCATAAGGTAGTCATTTAGGTCCTATTACCTTTATTTTATTTATAAACGATTCACTGTCTGTGTTGAAACACTATTCTTGAAGTAGATAAATGTAAAAATATGAGGTTTACAAGATAAATTTCTTAGATTTTGTGTTTGACGGAGTATCATTATCTCATGATATTGAAAAGTCTGTCTTTGGTGTGTTATACAATGAAAAATTGATATTATTCACAACTTAACTCAATAACTAATGAGGTAAATTCAATTTTTGATTGGTTTAAGAGGAAATATATAACAGTTTTTTAATATGATTGCAGATCTGGGCATCAAATTATACCTGTCATAAATACAGACTAGGTTAGGTTAAAGTGGCTATCTGTGATGGAGTAGGACAGAATTAAGCAAATTTAATGGGTTTTCTTCTAAGCTCAATGAAACCAATTTGAGTACCCTAAGAAACATGAAAGACGGATTATGAGGACGTTAAGATTCAGAAGAATTCTAGCAGGTAAATCTTGCGTTTTTTAGTTGAACAGGGCATGTACAGAGGAGGTGAAGAACTTTGTCCTCCTCTTCCTCATCCATACAGCTTCTGCAAAAGTTATTTGAGAATTTGCCTAGTAGCGTGGCGTGCTTTCCTATTAAACAGTGCCCGGTTATGATTTATGACACCGATTATCGAGCGATCTGCTTAGAGATATGTAGCAAGCACCTTGATCGCTTTAAATCTAGTGCAGGCCATATGTTTTTTATGACCTGACACGTGGTGATGTTATTCCTCCTTATATGTATATTTGCCTTATAGCGTCTTGCATTAGCAAAAGTTTACATGTAGCGATTGGTATTCCAGCAGTAGCCAAACATGATAGAATAGGTTGTACAGTACCATTTGTGGCGAGTTTATCTGATTTCGGAATGTCTCTATTGCCCGGCACCCACCAAAGTTGAATTTTAAACTGTTGTGCCATCTCCATTAGAGGTGATCGGCAGTTATGGACTGTTATAGAGTTTGTTGAGACTGAGTCCAGAGATTTGATAATAACCTGACTATCTGAGAAAATATGGATATCAGATGTTGATATCACTTTTTTTAAAGCCAGGTTCGCACTCTTCAGCAAAATTTCGGACATACTGTCAAGTATAGATATTCTTTTTTTAACCGTACATTGAGAATGTGGAATGCTTAACAGATTTGTGTTTTCCTTCTCATTTTGTTATTAAAAATTTAAGACTTATGTGTACCGGTATCACCTCTTAAATACTTCTCTAATGCTCGGGACTGTGCTTAAATATAGACATATAAAGATATTAATAACCGCTAAAGCGGCGGTAATTTGTAAATAATGCAATATTGTCAGATCAGATAGGGTTATGACAATAACTGTCAATTTCCTTAAAATTGTCAAATACTCTTCAATAAAAAATTGTTTGTTCATTCATACGGTTGGTATACATAAATTTCGTTCGAAAGTCTACAAATTTCATGATCAGATGGTTAGCTGATTCGATATTGAATCTAGAATAAAAAAATAAAAAATTGTAAACAGTTTTCCAGATGTCTTAAACAACGTTATATAGGCATATCCACAGTATTTTTAACTTTCATGTTACCACAGTATATTAAGCCTTAGAAATGAAATTGGCACTTTCTAAGTGGATAGATTTTCGTATCATGCCTTATTTCAATTATGTAACCTTCTTGTGACTTGATTGGATTAAAATTTTTAATTAAAATTAATAAAAAATAGGCTTAAATATTGCAAATTTCAAGCGTACCAGATGAAAATTTATTAAGTTTTATAAACAAAAAACATTTCAACGACCTTTGAAACAACTTAACACCATTAATATATAATTATTTATAATATACACTGATAGAAAAACCTCGAAAGAAAGGTGTGCTACCATTTAAAAAATAGTACAAAGCAATTAAATTAGAGTACCTGCGTTTTTACAAACAATAAAATCTGATCTTTTTCTCTATATAACTTTCTCAACGATCGATTCTGGTAGTATTTTATAGGCTTAAATTATTTTCTATTAATCAATAATTCAATTAAAATTTAATTTGATAATGTGCCTCTTTAAAAAAAAATTTCATTTTAAAGTTTAAAATTTAAAACGTGATTGGTATAAAATGTGATGTAATATGTGATTTTTTTAGCGGCACACCTATCGATAAGATCTTACAGCAAAATAAATGATTGTGAATCATAATTTTACGAATAATCGATAGTAAAAAAAAGCTGTTGATCTAAATTTTGAAATTTCAAAGTTTGTACGACAGTATAAAATCAAAATTTACTATGAAATTAGGGTTTTTCATTGAATGCTTTTCATTGATCTAACGTACCGGATATTACGTGACGGATATTAACGATGTTTCAAAATGAATCACGCAAGTATTTTCTTGTTATTTAGATGATAAACAATCAAGAAAATGTTTGTTTATAGATATGCCTCAAAATAAAAAAAAAAAGTGTTCAATTGTTGAAAATAAAAGATTCTGTGGATATGCCTATATACCAGTTTCAAAAATCGTCTGACAATGGCTGACAGGGAGATTTCTGGTTATTCTGTCACGAAGTTAAAAGTTCACACGATTACTTTAACAGAGAGATCTGACAATAGTCTTTAATTATCTTAAGCAGGATTCTAAAACCTTTAAAAAAACAAACATTCTCCAAACGGAGTTTTGAATGAGTAACACGATCAAATTATTTGCTGATATAAAAATTATGAAACTTGTTTTAATCTCGTTAAAAATGTTTTGTTTAGTCACACGAGCAAACAAAACGCTAGATATTTCTTTTATAGTTCAATATGGTGAGAGTAGACAGCAAACAAAATCACTTTCTTAATTTGAGCTTGTTTGATAATAAAGCCTTTTCAATAGGATTGATTTTGACAGCTCGTAGCGGCCATATTATTTTCTATGAAAATATTATCTTGTAACTATAGTCACTAAATCATCATGGCAATCGAGCAACACGTGGAAATAATACAATTTTAATTTAAAAATGAGTGTCTTTCAAAGTCAACTATTCAACTATTATAGTGGCCAAATTCAAGTCCGCCGCCTTAGTGAAAAACAAACAACACCGGTACGTTCGTGAAAGTGTGGAGCAAGAACTTGACCTTTCGGAGACCACAACGAGACGAATTTTGCGTACTGGTTTGAACCTGCACCCATACAACATCCAACTGACCCAGAAGCTGAAACTAAAGGAATCGTCGTTTGTCCGTAAATTGGATTTTGGAGCGGTTCGAAGTTGATCCCAATCTTGGTCGAAAAATTATCTTTTGGGACGAAGTTTATTATTAGAGGAATGGCAAAATTTCCGGGTCTGCAAGAACAACACCAATCCACACGAGATTTACGAAGTGCCAATGCATATAAGTAAAGTTACTGTCTGGTGAGGCATTCAGACTGGAGGCGAGATCGGTGTCCATTTCTTTAAAATTGTTGCTCGCCATGCCATCACTGTTAACGGTGGGGATTTTTTAAGTTGCATCTCTATGAGAATAAGCCGTACACCACGTGTCGGCGGCGGCGCTCAACGACAACATAGTTGATGCTATCGATCAAATTCAGTCAGATTTGTGCGCCAAAGTCATCGAAAACTGGACCTTTCAAATGTCCCACTCAGGGAAGCCGCGGGCGGCCATTTATCAAAATATATACATAAATACATGATATTTATTATGGTGCACGTTTTTGGGAATCCTACACTGAATACAAACATTTGATAGTTGACAGTTCAGCTTGATTTTTCAATGTCAAAAACACAACACAAGAATAAGAATAGAAAGACAGGGTATGTAGGGAAATCTCGGTGCATACTAATTTTAAATTCCTGAATATTGCTATGAAGATATGGGGTATGAAGTATTAAACATTCCACACTATTTTAGCAAATCTTAATACATTTTTAGTCTAATTTTATTCCTTAATAGAATAAAAACCTGTAACTTGACCATAATAGAACTTATTATGCTAGAACACCTTTTCTAGTATCAAATTTTACAAACGGTTAAAAAAAATCAATACCCGCAACAATAAACCTAAGGCTGTTTCTACGAGTGTCCAGTTTTTCTTAAAAGCTCATAGATAATACAAGCTGATAAATACTAAAGAAATAAATTAAAACTTAAATGATATTTTTCCATGTTTATTACTCGTTTCCTTTGCATAAATAAGCACTGAGGCGTTTGACACCCAAGATGGTGAACAGAACACACCCAATCCCCCCATCATCAGAAGTATTCATTTCATCCACTTTCCACCTACACGCTGCGTTGTGTCGTTAGCCGTCGAGCTAACTTCGGTCGTCGTCGTCTGCTTTGTGGTCGTAACTTAAATGCGGCCTTCATTAACACGATAAGTGTTGACATTCATTGGTGCTCCCTTGTTCCAATCTGCGCCGCTAAGTCGTCCAGCGAGTCTTCGACTTTGACTCTTTTTCTGTCACTGTCACAGGTGTACCTAAAGTACAAGCGTTGACGTCGTCGCCATCGCCGTTGTACAAATAGACAGATATGAAGTGAAAAAGAAAGAAATGTCGGCCAGCATCTTCTTAACGTTGTTGTAACATGATCGCATAACTTTACTCGCTTAATGCCGACTTTATCTCTCATTACATGCCATTCTAGGTAAGCCGCTACGCTACGTTTACGATTACAACTTCAAGTCGTAATCGTAAGAAAAGCTATATAACCTTTAACTATATAAGACAACGTTAAAGAAAACTATTTTGAAGGTAAGCCGCAACGGTTTAGTTTCTCATTACATAAATCAAACGGCATCCGATAACAATTCATTGGTCTCATAAATTTTGTGTTCTGGTGTTGTGACTTTTGTATGACGTCTCGCTTGGCGGTGTGGAGCTTGGCGCGAGAATTAGATGCGTTATTGCAATTTCGCTTTTGTGTTCGATGAGGCTTTAACTTGGCGTCATTAAGAAACACTCCTGTCGCCGACCGACGACGACGCCATCGTCGTCAGTTATTTTCGTCGTCGTCGCTGTCACCACTGGCCGGCATGGCAGCCGGCTGGCCGCACCAAGAATTTAATTTATCATTTCAAACAGGGTGATTTCAATTTATTCGCGTGGCCTCCCAATCGCATACAATCCGGCAATACATATATTGAAAAGAATTAAGGCGCCTGGCGTCTCTTTTCTTACTATAAGCATGCACACATACATATGTCACATGGTGAGGATGGACGAACAATATAATGACAGGAGATTATATTCAATTAAATATTTATGAAAACACTGTCATAGCAATTCGAATTCGAAACGAGAACAATGACAGAAAAGCGAATGTAGTGCAAACTTTGACACTTTGATTATGTGCATACTTCATCATTTTGTTGAGTAAGCAATAAATACAGAAAAGGAAAACGAATGCGAATGCGAACTGATTATGTAAATACTCTTAGTCCTTTATTTGTTTAATAAAAAGATAGTAACTACATATATGATTACTTTTATAATTTGCAAATGTCATTTTAAGTGAAAGAAAAAGCATTAATGTGTCAAGTGTCATGATGATGTAATTTCTTCTGTCAATATTTGACACTTTTGACATTTTGCGGTATAATTTATGTTGGAACTATAAATGTTTACTTTTAAAAAGAACTGAAAGAGGTTATCTTTTTTATTTGTTCTTACAAAGTTGTGCTTATCGTTATCTTTTATTAAATCAACAAAATTAACAATGGAAAGGATTTGTTATTTGTAAGTGTTTTTTAATGACTTACCTTTAGATAGATAGATACATTTTTCTTTATTTAAAAAAAAAGAATAATAATATTTTGTTTAAGAATACGATCAGGACAAAAATTGCCGTCTGTCGGATATAACACTACATACAAAGAAAATACAGGGTTTTTCAACAAGGAAGCTACAAAAGTAGAGCGACAGGGATAGCAAACGACGTCATATTTCTTGACGCTCTTTTGACATTTCTCTTCAGTAAGGTTTGCCTTTTCATGATGGAAAGATATACGAGCCAACAACGAGTCGAAATTATTAAAATTTACTACCGAAAGTCGGAGTCAGTGGCCTCAACTCAACGTGTTAAGAGCTCTACGTCCAATTTATGGTCGTCATAATCGTCCTAGCAGATCAACAAATGAGCTTCTAGTGGAAAAATTTGAATTCACAGGCAAAGTACAAAATGTTTCCGTGTCAGTGGGACAAAGAAGTGCCCGTAGTGTAGAGAATATTGGTGTCGCTGAGGCTTCAGTTGCAAAAAGCCCATAATATGCGGTATTGGTCAGGCAGCAATCCACACGTACTCCATGAGTCATCATTGCACCCCGAAAAAATTACAGTTTGGTGTGGTTTATGGGCCGACGGCGTCATTGGCCCGTACTTCTTTCGTGATGATCAAGACCGGCACTTAAGTGTGAATGGAGATCGCTACCGTTCAATGATAACCGAATATTTTTGGCCTCAATTAGATGATATAGACTTGGAGGACATGTGGTTCCAACAGGACGGAGCCACAAGCCACACAGCGAATGCCAACATCAATTTATTTGAAGCCAAGTTTGGAGAACATATTGTTATCTCACGAAATGGTCCAGTCGCTTGGCCACCTCGGTCGTTCGATTTGACGCCGCGCCGTTAGACTATTAAAAACCTTATAAAATTGGGTTCAGCATCTGGACTTCTGCAAGCATGCCCGTGGTGGCATGCAAAAGAAATCGAATTACATCCATAATGGTATCGAACGTACTTTCACAGGAATAATGAATTTCATTGATATCCAAAACCGTTTTTGTTTTATTTAAAAAAAACTTCTGTAGCGCTCTTATTGAAAAACCCAATATAATAAAATAAATATAAAAGTAGAAATAACTAAATTATTTGCTCATTTACAATTTTAATCATTTGCAACATAAAGTCAATTTTAAATTATCGAACAATATCTGATAACACAGAAGCTATTACGATAGGTCAGGGCATGATTGCAAAATTTGAACTCAACGAACTAAACCTGAGAGCCATTAAATATATCGTTGAGACTAATTTACGTCAGAAAACTTTCCTGGAAGTAATGGGTGATTTTTTTGAGGTTAGGATTTTCATGCATTAGTATTTGACAGATCACGCGGGATTTCAGACATGGTGTCAAAGAGAAAGATGCTCAGTATGCTTTGACATTTCATCATGAATAGACTTACTAACGAGCAACGCTTGCAAATCATTGAATTTTATTACCAAAATCAGTGTTCGGTTCGAAATGTGTTTCGCGCTTTACGTCCGATTTATGGTCTACATAATCGACCAAGTGAGCAAACAATTAATGCGATTGTGACCAAGTTTCGCACTCAGTTTACTTTATTGGACATTAAACCAACCACACGAATGCGTACAGTGCGTACAGAAGAGAATATTGCGTCTGTTTCTGAGAGTGTTGCTGAAGACCGTGAAATGTCGATTCGTCGCCGTTCGCAGCAATTGGGTTTGTGTTATTCGACCACATGGAAGATTTTACGCAAAGATCTTGGTGTAAAACCGTATAAAATACAGCTCGTGCAAGAACTGAAGCCAAACGATCTGCCACAACGTCGAATTTTCAGTGAATGGGCCCTAGAAAAGTTGGCAGAAAATCCGCTTTTTTATCGACAAATTTTGTTCAGCGATGAGGCTCATTTCTGGTTGAATGGCTACGTAAATAAGCAAAATTGCCGCATTTGGAGTGAAGAGCAACCAGAAGCCGTTCAAGAACTGCCCATGCATCCCGAAAAATGCACTGTTTGGTGTGGTTTGTACGCTAGTGGAATCATTGGACCGTATTTTTTCAAAGATGCTGTTGGACGCAACGTTACGGTGAATGGCGATCGCTATCGTTCAATGCTAACAAACTTTTTGTTGCCAAAAATGGAAGAACTGAACTTGGTTGACATGTATTTTCAACAAGATGGCGCTACATGCCACACAGCTCGCGATTCTATGGCCATTTTGAGGGAAAACTTCGGAGAACAATTCATCTCAAGGAATGGACCGGTAAGTTGACCACCAAGATCATGCGATTTGACGCCTTTAGACTATTTTTTGTGGGGCTACGTCAAGTCTAAAGTCTACACAAATAAGCCAGCAACTATTCCAGCTTTGGAAGACAACATTTCCGAAGAAATTCGGGCTATTCCGGCCGAAATGCTCGAAAAAGTTACCCAAAATTGGACTTTCCGAATGGACCACCTAAGACGCAGCCGCGGTCAACATTTAAATGAAATTATCTTCAAAAAGTAAATGTCATGGACCAATCTAACGTTTCAAATAAAGAATCGATGAGATTTTGCAAATTTTATGCGTTTTTTTTAAAAAAAAAAGTTCTCAAGCTCTTAAAAAATCACCCGATATAACCTTCGAATATCTTGTAAATTAGGACAATCTGCTATAAAATAGAAGATATTTTCGAGTTTTGCTGAAGATCTGCTCTGTTTGGTATACAATTCAGATTTAATAACTCCAACATTGCTTTAAAAGTTGTGGTTATCACCTTAGATGAGTAGTTACTAGTGAAATAACTTTCTCTAGAAGGCAATTGATTGGTTGAGGCTTTTGTAGAACAGTCTAGAGACGGATGATGATGCTCAAGTTAAGTGCTGGTCATAGCTTTTATCATTGAAAATATGTCCTATCAATCTCGAACGTTACTCTCAGATAGCAATAATGTGGATGTCATGCGATAAAGCCTGTTGGTATAATTCCCTGAAAAGAGAAGCATTGGTTCTCAATGACCTTAAAGCAATTGATCTATGAAGACTATTTTCATTTCTTTTCATTACTTTTATTAAATAATCTGAATGTACTTTCAGGTTATGACATAGGTTGGAGTTAAGTTCGGTAAATGGAATAGTCGCTTAAAGAAATATCTTTAAACAGCTTCGAATTCTTCAATGGGATTAACCCCAAACGCCTGTTCTCTAGAGAAGCGTTAAAGACTTGATAGTTAGAAGCAAGCCAATACTAGATACACAGTCTTCCAAAGGTTCATCTAATTACTCGGATACGCCGATGATATTGACATATAATTGGAAGATCAAAGCGTGATATCAGTGGAGCGTTTTTGAACATTGCAACGGAAGCGGAGAAGATGGGTTAGTAAATGAGGGCAAGACCAAGTATTACTGTCATCAAAAAAGGACAATGAACGACGTCTTGGACAAAATGTCACCGTGGACAGCTATAACTGTGAGGTAGTTAGGGGCTTTGTCTACCTAGGCACCGCTATGAACTCAGACAACGACACCAGCGCTGAAATTAAACGAAGAATAATTCTTGTTAATAGCTGCTTCTTTGGACTTAGAAGCCAAATGAGTAGTAAAGTCCTCTTTCGAGCATCTAAAATCACCATCTATAAGACACTCAACTCCCCGCTTCATATTTATGGCGATGAGGCTTGACCCTTGAAAGAAAGATGAGAGCTACTTAGGATGCTTAGAAAAATTCTTCGGGTGGTTTTTATTCCCGTCTGCTAAGATGGAGAGTGGAGGAGAAAGTACAACGACGAACTGTTTGGGCTGTACAGCGACACTGACCTGGTAAAAAGAATATAAACCCAACGACTTAAATGGCAGGGTCATATAGAGCAAATGGATATCAACTCTCCAGCTTAGAAGGCCTTCGAAAGACGGCGCAGTAGAAGAAGACCGCGACTCAGGTGGCGACAGGTAGCTATTGAACGAGCTGGCTGGAGACGCATGTAGGTTGAGGCCCAGGACCGCCCCGGACTGTAGCGCCACCTTAAGTAAGTAAGTAATAAGTTAGAGGCAAGATCAATATTTGGATTTGCGAAAAACTTCGACCACATCAAGTTTATTGCCAATTTAGCTTCAGTGCTTTTTTCGTTTTCATGTTTGCCAAAGTTTGATTTTGATAATAATAATACACCGAAGTATTTGAATTCGATCACCACATCTATCTGCTCATTATTGAGTCGTCAAGTTTCATCTCGTAGTTTTCCTCCCTGTCGATTTACATTTTCAATAAGAAGGTCCCATGTCTTGCAGTACTTTTCTAATCGATTTATTTGAAGTTGAAGCGAAACGCAATTGTCTAGTATCAGTACCAATTCATCTGTATAGAGAAGAACCTTTATGAGATTTTCGATAAATTTTACGCCCCCCGGTAGAATATCAGCTACATCATCAATATACAAGACAAACAAAATAGGACTCAAAATGCAACCCTGTAGTACACCTGCACACGTATCAAACCATTCTGAAAACTTAGAATTATTCCATACAGCTTCACTTGATGACGACAGAAATTTCATGTACAACATTAAAAACTTTGTTGAAACTCCGATTCATGCCAGTTTATATATCAATGCCTGCCTATTTGCTGTGTCAAATGCAGCTTTAAAGTGGACTTTAAAGCTGCGGTAAATAGGCAACCATTGATTTATAAACTGGCACACACATACAGTATTTTATTCTTATAACGATCTGAGTGGTTAAAAATCAAGGTTAGAACCAGCTTGGAATTTGCTGAGCTTATTGGTGTTTTCAATCCAAGTTGAAAGTCTGTGTGTGTGGAGAAAATATTTTTCAATTTTAAATTGAGAATAGAAATTCGCCTATGATTTCTAACCTGGCTTGCATCTCCATTTTTAAATATAGCAAATATAACGGCTTTCGTAAAACTGGCTGAAACACAAGTATTGCTATAAGATCATGTTGAATAAATCCACAATGTATTGCTTGAGTTGTTGTGTTGGATTTTAATAGAACTGAGCTGGAATACCATCACTTCACGGAGCTTTGTTGTTCACTATAACCCGAAAAGTGTTTCCAAGTTCTCTTGGTGAAATTTGAAAGTCAAGTTCAGACACCTGCACTGCACATCCTGTAAAGCATAGCTAAAAGTATCAAGGTTCTCCTCCACTCTCAATACAGTTTTAAAATGCGCCGCCATTGTATCAGTCAAATGATGACAGCTTCAGAAGTGACATCTGTCAAAAAATAGGGCTATTCTCCTCCACTCTCAATACAGTTTTAAAATGCACCGCCATTGTATCAGTCAAAAGATGACAGCTTCAGAAGTGACATCTGTCAAAAAAGAGGGCTATTCAAAATGAAACCTCTAGTTGTGGGAGGAATCAAATTCTATTCGCATTAAATTAAAAGTTCATATGCAGCTGGAGTACAAAAGTAAGTATGCCTCTAATTCCTATGATTTTAAAATGCCAATACTTTCATATTGCAAAATCGTTTTAAAAGATAAACAGACATAATGTTCACAATATGCTCAGTAACTCACTAAAATCAAAATATTAAAAAGTTTTTGTGTGTCAAAAATGTAGGCCATCAGATAAAAATTACCCATAGCTTTTTTTTCTTAATACCTTTTATACATAACTTGTAGCCTTAACCCCATTGAAATGGGTCAAGAACTCTTTATAAAAATATCATAGAGAGAAAAAGTTTAAGTAATTTGGATTTTTTAACAAATTGATTAGTGAGATAAGATATCACATACATGAAAAATATAGAAAATGCATTCCACGAGTATATCTCTGAATTACGTAGCACATTTTGTAAACATGCGGGCTGGGTCCAATAAAAGTTTAGGTGTCTGTTCTTAAAGCCTATGAATTATTGATTTTGAGATAATGAATAATTTCTATGCAAACAAACTAATATAATCAATGAATGATTGAAAATATTTAAGACTTTAAAGTGCTATTTAAAAAAATTATGACTTATTACATAACTAAGCTAATAAGACATTCCTTATTTAGGCAATTTTATGGATAGATATTGTATGAATTTCAATTGTAATATTTTTTATTATTTCCTTAAATGAATTTTTTTATTTCTTGTTTATTATAGAAAAAAAATTGTTTGGAGTCTTTGTGAATTAAAAAATTATGTTGATTATTTGATACACTCCTTATCAATATTTTTCGTGACTTGAATTTGCAATATTGTGTAACTGCTATAAATGCTTACGTAGGTAAAATAATATATTCATTTTAAAAAGAATTGATTTTTATAGGAATGTAGAATCAATAATGTTGGTTTATTAATGACAATTTCTGATATGTAAAATATAATAAATATGTATATACATATGTACCTATTTAAAATTCAAAATGTATTTTATATTTATTTAATTGTTGAAATGAAGTGCGAAAACAATTTTGACAATGATAATATTAGTGTTGCCAATTTATATTAAATTGTAATCAAAAAACACGGTTACAATCCTTAAAATTAGGATGGTTCTTTTTGTTAGCTAGAAACAAGGTTCCAATTTCTTATAAAATCAATGGCACAAAGTTATAAACAACCTTTGAAATTTGTTTATAAGTTATTGAATCACAATTTTTTTTAAATTAAAATTCGTGATTATTTTCCGAAGCACTTTTTCATGACAAGAATTACTCTTGAAGAATTTGTCAATTCCTCGCAAGAGGCAGTACCCGTGAAAAAAACTTTAGGTGGCACAGGCAGGGATCGAACCCAAGACCTCTCACATGACAGTCCAACGCACTAACCATCATGAAACGGGTACTCCATTCCTGCAATTACTCGCACACAGGAATGGTTGAGAGTTGTAAGTCACTAGGCTTTGGTTCTCTACGGACTGTTGCGCCACCTAATTTATTTATTTTTATTTTCCGAATGTCAGATCCTTACATTCAATATTCAATTTTAATATATTTTATGAGTTTTTAAAAAACCTTCATTAGTTTTCAGTCTTCACTAGTCCTCTTTAAAGCATAGAACTATTTTTGCTCAAAAAAAAGAAACAATTTAAAAGTAGTAAAACATGTTTCTTATAAGGAATATTTCATCCAAACAAGACTATCACAAAGTTTTTCAAATGTAAGGTGTTTTTTTTTTAACTGAGTGAAAAGTTTAAAGAGTTGTTGTCTATGGCATGACAGTGTCAAGATGTGTAAACATTTCATATCATTAGGATATGATGCTTCTTTTCCTTAGGCTGAGGTAAGCTCGTCGGACTACAGGACAGGGTCGTCTCGAGAAAGCATGAAAGATGAAACTCGAGTATAGAGAGTTGACCAATCTGCTCTTTTCCAAATAAAAAGAATTAGATTTTCCTTTTTCAGATTTTATTTTTTCTAATCCAATAAAGCGGCTTAAGACTAAACAATAGGATACCTATAGATAATAATACCTATTATATACGAATCCTACGGTCAAGAGCCAATCGACACCGGAAGGGTGAAGGGGAATAACACAATAATTCAGCAAGTGCCCATCGACACCGGAAGGGTGAAGGGGAATAACACAATAATTCAGCAAGTGCCCATCGACACCGGAAGAGTGAAGGGGAATAACACAATAATTCGGCAAGTGCCCGTCGACACCGGAAGGGTGAAGGGGAATAACACAATAGTTTGTTGTTACTACACAGCACGCTAGAGAAGGGGAATATCGGGGGAAACTTGCGCTTCTGAATATAAGGCCCAAAACCTTTAATAAATTTCGGCGAGCAAGCTTCCAATTTCTTCGGATTTCTGGGTCCATAAGCCAATTCTCCTGCAGGAACCAAATGTGAACTTTATAATGACGAACAACAATATCGCATGTATTTTGTTTTTGTATTTCGGCTGCGTGTTGGTGTCACTTATTTCACTTGGTGGGTATGCAGATGGCGGTTGATTGGTGTCGGTCGGTAGATGGAGGTTGATTGGTGTCTCGGTCGGTAGTAGGAGTGTGACGCTTCGTTACAAGGACTTGGCATTTTTTCATGAATCGTTCAACGCCAGAACATACGTTTTCAAATTGTAAAAGTTTACTTTGTAAAAACAAAAAAATGTGTTCCCGAAGTTCATAGAGTATTTCGTTCAAAGAATTATGTCAAGTGATGAGGATTATTTGTGGTTAAATGGATTCGTCAGTAAGCAAATTCCCATATAGCGAGCAAATACAATCTTTAAGCTGTTACCGAAGCACCATAACGTTATAAAAATTGACTGTTTGGTGCGGTCTCTACGATGGCGGCATTATCAGTCCATGTTTCTTTCAAAATAAAGAAGGAGCTGCCGTACTTTATTTTTTTAACAGACCTTTTTCCACTAATTTTTATGTTAGGTCGATTAGTTCATTCAGACAAAAAAGTATTTGTTGAAGCCACTACTCAAGTTATGATAGATGCCATGCGTTCAGATTTATTGAAATAATTAATGGAAAATTAGACTAATTAAGTGGACATGATATTCGAAGCTTGATTTCAATATTGTTTCTGTCTTAAATCTTCAGTTAAAACTACTTTTAAGAGTTCATGTTCAGTAAAATACAGACGTAACAAATTCCCACCCTGGCGGAACGAAGACTTTTCTGCTCTAAGGAAAATGACCAGAACGATCTTCAATATCTGCTACAAACAAGATTCATACCAACCATATAAAGGGCGCCTTTTTTAAAGCTTAAAAGCGAGCTATATAAACTGCCAAATAAAAAAAAGTTGGAGAGAATATTGTCGATCGATGGAAGACATAAAAGATTTTGCCAGACTTAGTAAAGTCTTATCGAAGGAATATTGCAATCCATCATTTATGAAGAAACATAAGAGATTGTGGACAGCCTCTCCTGCTTAGTCCTTAGTAGTACTGATGGTGACACATTTTCCGGGCTGCGAGAATTTGCAATCCCGAAACGCTTGGAACTCAAAACTCCAAATCTAGTTCATGTAAAATTAATTAATTCTGTTATTACAAGAGAAAGCATTTCCTGGGCTATTGATAATTTTTCTCCCTTTAAGTTTCCAGGTTTGGATATTACCAGTGATGCTACAAAAACTGCAAGACATAGCAGTAACATGGCTGGGGACCATCTTCAAAGGATGCCTCTATTTCAACCTTGTATCGGAGACATGGAGACAGGTTAAGGTAGTATTTATCGCGAAAGTTGGTAGGCGTGGCCATGAATACGCGAAAAATGTTCGGCCAAGTAACTTGACCTTCTTTGTACTTTAAACACTGAAACTTATCCTAGATACCCATATCAGGTACATTCTCGACGAATGTCCGCTAGTAGAATCTCAAAGGCAACTCTACTGAGACGGCTTTGCATGAGGAAGTGAGTATAGCATTGAGAAGATAATTCATTGTAAAGAATTTAGCCTTGCTACATTCTTAGACGTAGAAGTTGCTTTCAATACCGTCCCTAATGAACCGATTCTAAAATCACTTAATCACTTCGGGGTAGAGGTTTTTATTCAAGAATGGATAATTTCTATGCTAAGTGATAGAAGGATTTAAGCTTCGTTAAGTAACATAATGTCTTCTAAACAAGTGAGTAGGGGCACACCCCAGGTCAACGTTCTCTTCCCGCTCTTATGGATTTTAGTCATGAATAAAATCCTGATAAAGTTAAAAAGTTGAGGGGTGAAGGCGTTAGCTTATGCTGATGATTTGGTTCTACTAGTATCGGGAAAGTTTGTCACCGTAATAAGCGAAATCACGGAGATGGTTCCGAAGAAAGTTAGCAGCTGAGCCACAAGCAGTAGACAAGGTGTTAATCAAAGCAAAACTGAACTGATGCTCTTTTTGAAATATGTAGAAGTTATTCTAGATCCCAAACTAAACTGGAAAGTAAACATTGAAGGAGGTTAAGAAGGCCTGCATTGCCTTTTACGCTTGTAGAAAAACTTTTGGTAAAAAGTGGGGCCTTCAATCGAAGATGATTTAGTGGACGTACACAGCCGTTGTACTTATGGCTCGATTGTGTGGTGGCCTGTAAGTACCAGTGTATTTCAAGGCGAATTACTTGCAATCAGAGAAGCATTAACAAAAATTAAATCAAACTCAAACCAACATAAAAACACGACTGTCTGTACTGAAAGCTAGGCGGTTATTACGGCTATCAATTCGGCCACATCCTCTTTGCTAGTCAATTAATGTCTGGATGAACTTTCCATCCTCAACATCAACCTCCGTGTCACTCTTAGTTGGGTTCCAGGTCATAGTGGCATTGATGGAAATGAACGGGCTGATGAGTTGGTCCGGCAAGGATCGGCCCTTTCATAGCTCATTTGTGGAAAGGGTAAATATTCCTCTTTTAGCTATGAAGGGCAAAATTTTCTCAATTTTCTCAATCGAACCCCAAGTGGATCATACCGTATCCAGGAAGATTTGGCAACCGAGAGGTATCGAACTTTTATGCAAACCCAGGAATGATATAACTAGGTTCACTGCAATATGTACCAGACATTGGCTGATAGAAGAGCATAAAGCAAAGCTGGATATCTCTCACAATGCTCACTGCCGTATCTGCGGAGACCAAAAAAGGAAAACTGACACCTCTACCTACCTACCTACCTCCTGTATTTCCCAGATTCAAGAACTATTCATATTTATTTTTTTATCTCTTATATTCCGCCTTCATCTGAATATTCTATATATAATGCGCACATAAAAAATATAGAAAATATTGTGAAAAATGTTGACGAAAATTCGTACTTTATTATCATTGGAGACTTTAATTTACCTGATATTAAATGGTTATTTTCAAAAGATGACAATCAAATATTTCCTTATAATGTATCTAAAGATTTCGAGTATAATTTAATTGATGGTTTAACTGCCTTAAATATGTACCAGATAAACAGCGTTTGCAATTCCATTGGCCGTATTTTAGATTTGGTTTTTATTGATAAGAATCCTGAAGCTTACTTAGATGAAGCTAGTTTTAATTTGCTCGATAATAGTATTCATCATAAGGCACTTGAAATTACTTTTAATTTGTCTGTTTTAATAGAATCACAATCTTGTAATACAGAGCAGAAACATAATTTTAAAAATGCTGATTTTATATCTATGAATAATTATTTAGAATCAGTTGACTGGCAACTTCTTTTTTTTTAATGTTCTAGAGCTAGCTTTTATCATGTTTCGAAATATTTTAGATTCTGCTATTTTAAATTTCGTTCCTATTAATTATTCAAAAAATTCGAAAAGGCCAGTTTAGTTTAACAATAGTCTATTGAGATTGAAAAATGTTATGAATAAGCTTCATAAAAAAGTAAGATTTCGGATGTTTTTCGTGAAAAATTTTATCAAACTCGAAAAGAATATGAATTTTTGAAAAAGTTTACTTATAAGCAATATATTTGGTATCTTGAGTCGAAGATTAAAAATAATTCTAAATGTTTTTGGTCATTTCTAAATACAAAACGAAAATCTCTTGGGATTCCAGCAAACGTGTCGTATAATGGCGTCTCTTCTGATAATCTAAATGTAATCTGTAACAACTTTGCGTCTTTTTTTCAATCAAATTTTATTGAGTTAAACATTAATTATGTTCAAATGGTAAATAGCTATAACTCTTGTATTGAGACGGATTGTCTGTATTTATCTATTGATGATGTATTGGAAGCACTATATCATCTCTTGATAACAGTTTTTCTGTTGCACTAGATAATATACCACCGCTTCTTTTAAAGAACTGTAAATTGCATCTAGCTGCTCCACACTGTTATATATTCAATTTGTCTCTAAGACAAGGTGTATTTTTGGATACTTGGAAACATTCCTTGATAACTCCTCTGCACAAGTCGGGATCGAAATCGGCTGTTGAAAATTACAGACCAATTGCTAAACTTCAGCAGATACCTAAAGTATTTGAAGCAATAGTAAAGAACAAGCTCTATAATTTGATTAAAAATCATATTTCTGAAAACCAACATGGGTTTATGAGCGGACGGTCGACAACAACTAATTTAGCTTTATTCACTAATTACTGTCTTTGTTATTTAGAAAACCGTTATCAAGTTGACGTTATTTACACTGATTTTTCGAAAGCTTTCGATCGGGTACAACACAATGTTCTAGTGAAAAAACTTCAATTATTTGGATTTCACTCCGCACTTCTTAAATGGATACATAGTTATTTAGTTGGACGAAAACAATATGTCAAAATTGGTAATGTCCTGCCAAATGAAATCATAAATTTTTCCGGTGTACCACAGGGCAGCCATCTTGGACCGCTCCTTTTCATTCTTTTTATAAATGATTTGCCTAGTTTTATTTCATATTCTAAGTACTTATTATATGCCGATGATCTCAAGATTTTTAGTTGCATTAAATCTCCACTAGATGCGTTTAAAATTCAAAATTCTTAAATTGAAATAAAAATATTTATATTTTAGTTCTTAACGTTTCTGACCAAATTTCGATTGAACTAATTAATATTTAATTTCATAGAAATGTTATCACATCATCGATGAATAAGACAAATGCTTGTTAAAATATTTTTTTTTTGTATAAAATTTGTTTTCTAAAACTATTTTCCGACAATTTTTTCATTTCTAAGGAACTTTTTTTCATAAATTTTACCTTCTCTCCGTATCTATAAAACTACCTCTTTACATAAACTCTATAACACACCTGTTTTGAAGCCAAAATAATTGAAAGTTAAGCGGAAAATGTTTTAAACTTTTTCCTAACTTCTCCAAGGATATTTCTCGCTTTGAAGGCGCGGCATAATGGTTGATGGTTTGTTTTTCTTTGTATAAATGTATGTAGAGTTATATGTATACTTTTAATATGTTTGTACAAGAGGAGTTTAAAAAAGTTTTTATTTTTTATTTATTTTCAGACAACAATGCATCGTTATTTTGAAAGTTAAAAGTTTTTAAAAGTATAGGCATTTGATATGAAGAAATTTTGTTTCAACTACAGAAAAATTAATTTTGTTCACACAGGACTGTAGCGCCACCTTAAGTAAGTAAGTAGAAGATGGATAGAGTTTGAACTATATGCGACTAAATTTTCTTTTTTTCTTAATTTTTGACTCTACAAGGTGTCGCAAAATTGTTCTTCAATTTTTATTCTGTATGACTTTTTTACTTAAAAAATTATCTTCAATTTTGTCTGTTAAGTCACAAGAATGCATAGGCTTCAAGTGAATACAAAAACTTCAAGAAAAAAGGCATCGTCTATTTGCGAAACTGTCGACAGTAAGCTGGGGACCGAGCTCACTGGAGACGCATGTTGATTGAGGCCCAGATTTACCATAGACTGGCTGTGGTTTAATGCCAATTGTTATACATTTTTCCGATAGAGTAACTAAATTTGCGCCACCTTCTAGTATAAAGTTAAAGTTATATGTTAAATTACACTCCAAAGTCACACTGTAGAAATTTTCGAACCAAGTGCGTTAAATTGTAATGTGGGACATAACTTCATAATATAAGTTTTGTTCCTTGTTTGCCCTCGTTAATTTATTTCTTTTTGTTTTGCGAAGAGGGTATAAAAAAGCTGCGGCCAATTAGTGTTTTTATTTGAATTGGTATAAACATCACAGCATGGTTCTCACCATGAACTTAAGATTGTTAAAGAAGTTTCGTTTTTCTTTATTTTATTTTTTTTTGAAACCAAAACCACCTGAATGGCGTTTTCTTTTAATTTTGACCAAACTGAAAACAAAAAATAAATTTACACTCTCACACCATCGCATCATCACCACCGGGGAAAAACTTTATAATTCTGAATAGAATAATGAAGTATATCCTTATTGTCCTTATTTTTGTAGAGCTTTAGAAAAGGAGTTCTTTCTTCTGCAAATCACGAGTAGCAAAAACACACAAAACAATGGATTCTTCACTTTGGTTTACCAGCAACAAAACCAAATAAATATAAAAAAAAAAACAACAAGTACATAAATTGTTATAAACAAAAGAACGGAAGGTATAGGTAGCTACGTATAAAACGTAACGTAGCATTCAAATTGTTTTGGCTTTGTTTTGTTAATGGAAAAAAAGTGAAAGAAACCCTAAAAAGCATTCAGCATATTCCAGCATCAGAGAAGTTTTTGGGTTGTGTTTTGCTTTGGTGTTTTTGTTGTGTTCTTATTTTTGTATGGAAAATTTTCATTATATTTGTTGCCTTAAAGCCAATTACAATATTTTTGGGGCAAACCTAAAATAAGAAAAGAAGTTGAATATGATTTTTGATACGTATTTTTGTACTAGCAAGCACGCACCTGCCTTAATTTAGGACATACAACTTGAACAATAGGACATTATATAAAATTTTCAGATTATAGAAATAAATATATGTTTCAATGAATTTACAAATATTAGAATTATATCAACATTCAATTTTGTTTTATAATTTACATACACTCAAGGGGTTATTAACACCCTTATCATTTTTAAGTTTAAAACTGCGCGGGCTTTAGGTAAATATTGAAGGATGTAAGAAGAGCTACCGGTGCACATTTGTCTTGAAGTTTTGAATATTAGAATGGAAAGGAAAATGGAGCGTTAGGTCTTTTCGCCCAAAATAATAACGTCCAAAACTTAAAATCGGTCACAAAGCCCAAAAAGTTAAAAAAAAAATCAAAGAACTCAAAGCAAATGTTGTAACGCCCAAATAAATTTTAAATAAAACAACGACCAAATTGTTAGTTGTCATTTTGCCCAAAAGAATTTTTAATCTTGACATATGGGTTCGGCTTTGTGAAATTTATTTTGGGCATTACGGCGAGAATAAAATGACATAACGTCCAAAAAGAGAAACGTCGTAAAATATATCACTAAGAAAACGTCACAAATCAACTTTCAATGCCTTACGCCTGAATTTTTTTATTTTGCCAACATTTTGGGCGATTTTGCCTTGAGACGTATAAAATGTGAGATATGTATCGGAGGCATGCTGCCGTAATGCAACCTCCCTGCTTGGGTTTACAATAGGCACGAAGTTAGGTTCAGGCAAAGGTTCATTGCATTTAAAGAAACTTTGCACACACACAACCTCGTACCTACCCCAAATCTTATAGTAAACCCAAGCAAGGGGTTGCTAGGAGCAGCATGCGCCCCCATACGTATTACACTGTTAACACGCACTGTGAGCGAGCAAACCATTCAATACTATTTCACCATAAAAATTCGCCTTATTTATCTTTCTGAAAGTGAAATAAAGAATGCTTTCTTGACGTTCCGAGTTTTTGGGCGATTTGACATTTTTTTCGTTTAATGTTTGAGTTTGGGCGATATAATTTAAAACTCAAAATGACGTAGTGGCCAAAATAAACAAAAATTTTGTCAGAATGCCTAAACGCATCACATCTTTTGGCCGATATGTCAATTAGTAATTCGGGCGTTTTTTTTTATTTGGGCAATATGACATTACTTTTGGGCATTTTGGCATTTTCTTCTGACAAATTTTTTGGGCGATATAACATTTTTTTTTGATATGTTGGCGTTATTTTATTGGGCAATAAGACCGAACGTTTCCTTTTATTTGAAATTTCATAAAACCCAAAAAAGTTTTAACCCCTAAAGGGTTGGTAATATTGCTCAAACCATACAACAACAAAATGTTAACACAATTGTTTTGGGCGCTATGAAGTTTTTAATTTGGACGAAATGGTTTGACAAGAAGATCTAACACCGCAAAACGGAGTTGGGTAAAGCATGCCACATTCTTTAAAAAAATAAATTGGGTGGCGCGACACTCCGTTGAGAACTAGGGCCTAGTGACTTATAACTCTCAACCATCCCTGTATGCGAGTAACGTTGCCAGGAATGGAGGGGACCTACAGTTTTAAGCTAAATCCGAACGTCTAATTTGAGAAAGCACTTTTCGTGACAAGAAGTACTCTTGAAGAGTTTGTCAATTCCTCGCAAGAGGCAGTACCCGTGAAAAAACTTTAGATGGCATAAGCAGGGTTCGAACCCAAGACCTCTGGCATGACAGTCCAATGCACTAACTATCATGCCACATTCTTTATGTGCGGTTTAAAAAAGAATCTCAATACTTGAAAGTATGTCCAAAATTAAGATTAAGGGTAAAGTGATGAGCACTGCTGTCGTTTTTGCTACTATAGTAGTATTTTACTCCTTCGAGAGTTAACTGCTAATCTACTACCCACGGACTAAAACTACTCCCCAAAATAAAACGTAAAATAAATGTTTATTTGGTTTACAATAAAAACCAAAATTTACATTTATCCACTAACATCTCTGTGGTGTTCTATTTCCATTCCAAATGTTTGTTCCATTCTTTGCAGATTGCGATTGCGAAATATTTCAAATAAAAAACGCAAATAATGATTTAATGTTTCCCCTGATAAAAAAAATCGTCGGTTCATTAATCAGTTTGCCCCATAGTAGTGCAACAGCAGAAAGAACATTTTCAGATGTTAGCCTTATAAAAGATAAAAAAAGAAATTCGCTCAGGGTAGAAACGGTGAATGCCGTACTAACTGCTAAAAATATTCTAAAAAACAATTTCAATTGGTTTTCATCATTGAAAACAAACAATTGAATTTTTTTTTCACGGTCGTTTATAGCTATCCTTAAAAATGTCTGTTATTGAAAAAAAATTTCCTGATTAAAAACCACCGAAACATTTCTACTGACAGAAATCTGTCATTGGAACTGTGTAAAATTGGAACACAAATCAGTGGAATGATTCATTTCAGTTTTGAACATAAAAGTATCAGCTGTTCAGGAAAATTAATTTCCGTCCGGAAAATAGAAAAAGGCATTTTTAGCAATAAATACGCAACTAAACTTTTTTTCTCAAAAAAAATTCTTTGTGTGATTTCTGATCGATCAATATATGATTTTCATTTCTAATCAAAGGGAAACAACGTCAAATATCGATTCAAAAATTTGTCGGGATCGATTTCAATGATAGCTGTAATAAATATGAAACAAATCTTTTTATTTATTTTAACTATATTATTTTAAAATGTTGGCCTTTAAGCAGTGAAAGTAAAAATATGCCATGACATTAGATCCTTCTATTTGTCAGTTTTCGGAAAATTAATAGGTCAATTAACTTCGAATTTGGACATTATTATTTTCAGTTTTTAATTTTGTTCATGGGCCAAGAATGTGTTTGTTATTTTTTGTTTTACTCCTCAATTTAAGAAAATACTCCCCAAAATGAGAGAAAAATACTACTCTTGAAATTTTTAAAACGACAGCACTGGTGATGAGCATTTATGGAAGTGCGATTATTACGATTAAATTGTTGGAAGGGGAATACGAAAATAAATAAATAAAATAGGTAACGCAACAGTCCGTGGGGAACTATAGGGTCCAGTAACTTACAACTCTCAACCATTCCTGTGTGCGAGTGCTACTGTTTTTATGTCGAATCTGAACGTGAAATTTTATGACAGGAATAACTCTCCTCAATTATTACAACTGGCTAATTCGGAAGAACTTTGTTTTTAAAAATTTAGGTAAAACAGCGAAAGGCATGCAACTTTGCGGCGGTGTTCGAGAAATGTGAATGTTTCGGTTATAGTTCTATATTTCCAAAGGTCTTTTTTGGATTATATCCAAAATACTTAATCTTGTTAAAAGCACTTTCTTAAGTATGCGAGTTATGTTCAAGTCTTGGAATACCTGACAACCAGAAATAACTTCCAAATTTAGATAACATGAATTAATATATGTTGATCCAATTATTTTTAAGTGAAATGTTGTGAAGTGAAGCCAGATTCATATTAATAATGTTATATTTCAGTTTCTTTTTTCTTACAAACATAATCTTACCATAATATTGCTATAAAATCAAATAACGCATCTTACCTGTAAAGAAAAAAGAATACAAAATATTATTAAAAAATGTTTTATGTATATGTTTAAATATTATTTTTATTTCAATGGTTTTAATTCTTAAATTAATATACATAGATTTTTTAGTTTTATATTTAAATTAGTCAATTGTATGATTCACTTATGTAACATAACTTATGGAATAAAATTTAACTATTTTAAAAGCAATGTTTGAAAAAAAGTTAAGAAAATAGAAATACTATAAGGGTGTTGAAAGAAGACTTTTTTTTTCAAAATTTTATAGAAATAGCCCATAATTTAAACCCGTTATAAGTCAATTTTTAATTTAATTTTTAGAAGTTTATGATATTCCTTTTCAGGGTTTTTAAGTCAAGCGTTTATTTTTAACCAACGTGGATATGTTGTCTTTATGGTGAAATGAGTTATATTTTTATAAAACCTCACAGGGTGGACTAAATACAAGTTTGCTGTAAACAAAAATTATAAACTTAACTAACTTGAATGTCTTCCATGTATTTTGGCTTTATTATTATTATACTACCAGGGCTTTTAGCTGAATCTCAGTTTTAATATATCTATTTTTGTGGGTTGATATTTTGAGATGGTATGGTTGCTGTCTAAAGCAGTAATTTCGGTTTCACGTTCTGCATAGCCTTGTTGGTGTAAAAAGTAATGCCATTATTAGTAAGAAGAAACATTTTCATTGATAAAAGAATTTAACGAAGCGTTGTTCAATAGATGTCTCGACTTACTTCACAGTACACCCTTTTTTAAGTTTGTCAGACTCATTACTCGGACAATTTTCAACCAGAAAACTTGAAATTTATAGTATATCTTTGAAAGAATACATTTTTCATTAAAATGGCGCATTCTAGCAATTGATATGTTCAATTAGATAAAGTGCAATATCAGGAGCTGTAAATCCGGCTGTTGACCCTTAAAATTAGACGATATCGCAAAAACTCTGCACAATCACTATTTTGACATTATTTACTTAAAAAAAATATTTTAAGCAGTAAGATATGTTTAATAAAAGCCCATTTCTGTTAATTCCGATATATTTTGTAATTTTTCTGAAAAAAAATTCCACAAAAAGTTCATTTATATCGGGCTCTATGGTGGCCCTTGAGTGCTTGAATTACTTTCGAAATGTAGGCATGGTTAACATTGGTCCTTTATCATTTCTCCAATTTCTGTAGAAAAAAAGTCGATATGGAATTTAGTTAACAAATTTTCATAATCCACACCAAATTGTCACCCTATGTAGATACATTGGCTTCTCGATAAAAATGTGCGGGTTTTTTTAGCCCTTAGAGCCCCCGCAGACTGCTTCTTAATCAGTATGGAGAGGAATGCATATGCGCACACTACAGCGATTCAGTATCGGCCGATAAAAAAGTTTGATGGGCTACCGGATTACATTCAAACTAATCTGTCGGCCAACTATCGGCAGACTGTTTAATCAGTATTGGCGCATACATGCCTGCGCATACATGACGATTGTTTAGTCGGTCGATATAGTTCAGTTCGCTCTGTGATTTGACGTCGTGTGCGTGTATTTTGAATATGGCGTCGCCCAAATCACAATTGTTGATTGTAGAATAGTCGGCCGACTGTTGGATAGTCTGCGCCCTGTTCACCAACCAAACTGTTAAGTTGGCTCGGTGTGCGCACTTTCAGCCCAACCCGACCAAACTATCGGCCGATAAAAAGTCTGCAGTGTGCGGGGGCTCTTAATGTAACAATTTTGTTTTTTAATGCGCTTAGTCAGAAAACATGATTTTTCGCACATAATCGTTGTCCAATTCAAGCCGCTTTAAGGCCCAAACAACAAAGCTGTAAAGAAGTGTATGGTTGTGTCTCTTTAATTTAAGTCAATTGGTTATGCTTATGACTTATGAATCTTCCCAAGCTAATGCGTGAAACGTTGAGCTGTTCGATGGACTTGATGTTCAACATTTTATTTTTGTCAGCACGCATTTCTTTCCGCAGAAGAACTAAAGTTGGCCTTCTGTCAAAATTTCAAAATAATCTATGATTAAAAAAAAAAAAATTAAGATGGTTTATCTTGTACACATTCAATATAGATTAAAAAATTATTAAATTTCTTTTACTTCCTAAAACGGCTTTCAAGAACGCACATTTTTTACTTGTCTTGGAAGCTAAAATTTGAGCTGTTGAAATTAAAGTTCAAGATTTCTTAGAAACTTCATTTAAAATATTACTACTTTTAATTTAAAACTAAGCTAAATGAAAATGTCTATAGTCGAGTTCATAATAATTTATCTTATAGTAGGGGATTTTTTATTAATTTTGACATTTTTTAACTAAAATTATTTACACGAAATCATACTGTATATTTAAGCTATTATTTAAGTAATTTTAAGGTATTTAAGTTTTTACTTGCGACATTATAGGAACTAGCTATATGGCAAGTTTTGCATTCGTGCAAAATTTCGAACTCGAGATTTTAATCAAACATGATATTACGATGGTAGAGAAGTCGAAAAAAGTGGGTCCCGCGATTCCGTCCGGTCTGTTTTGTCTGTCTGTCCACGCTCATACAGCCTAAACCATTGGGTCGATTGAGTTCAAACTTGGAAGTTAAGGTTTTGAGCAGATTTGCGTTAGGCGTTTTTTCATTTTTTTTAACATCAAAACTAACAGTGGCCCTCATACTATTTTTTTGGTCAAAAAACGAAAATTCGATTTTTCTCAAAAACAAACCGATAGATTTTTTTAAATTTTCTCCAAAATTTTATTTTTTAACTTGGCTTCTTTAAATAAGAAAAACATATTTTTGTATTGCTCAGGAAAGGTACCGTTCATAGAACCGTTTTTTTGTTTTTTAATTTTCTCAGCAACTTTTGAACCGATTTCAATCAATTTTTTTTTTAAAAAAAACATTGAATTTTTTTTTTTTCAAAATTCTATATCTCAAAAACGGGTCAGAATTTTTTTACGAAATTCAAATGTAGAGCATATATTTACAATCACTAAACAACTGCATACCAAAAATATTTTTAGAACAAAATTTAAAAATTGTATACATAAAATAATAATTTAAAAAAAAACCGCTCTAACGATTTTCAAAAAAATTTGAAAAATCAAGGATTTTTTTATTTATAAAATGGCATTTTAATTTTTGAAGACAAACTTATTTTTCAGGTAAAATTTTGAATCTTAAAATAGTTTTTTTTTTTAATTATTTTGACTGTATTAAATGTAACCCCCTTCCATCTCACCAGATCAAATCCTGTGCATGAGCCCGAAAGAGCGCATTATTTTGACAAAATTTTAATAACATTCTCATTTTTTATCGAAATTAATGCATTTGGTACATATTTATGTATTTTTATATCTATAAAAATGTTGTAAATACCAACGATGGCCGTCTAGCGCCACTGCATCGGATTAACTAATATGATATATTTAATCAACAATCTATTTTAAAGTGTCTATCAAGAAGTAATATCTTGGTACCTTTGTATATATGATTTTAAAATATTATTCTTTTACTTGCCTTCGCCTAAATAAAAGAATAAATACTAAGTACAAGTTAAAGAAACGGGCCAGAAAGAGTATATGTATTTTCTATTAGAATGACTTTTACACCTTTATATTGTATTACGTACAACCTCTACAACTACTGCTTACGTGTCACTTCATAACTAAAATCCAAAACGCACAAGAGCCTGACTGTTCCGCAGACTCTTTGCATACAGGAGCAAGTTCGTGCAACCCAGTCGTGCATTTTATTTTTTTGACGTTTTATCAAATTTAAAATGACAAAATGACTACTTTTACTTTAAGTTATAACCTATACATCAATATGGCTTTTGAGTTTCTGACATTTTAAATCAGTAGGACCGTTCAACAGATTTAGGTTTGTTTGCTTTTTTTCTTTGTTCCTTACTGTCACTGCTCAGACGTGTTCAGATGACTTGTTCTTAAAAAGTCGAAAAAAAAGCTCTCATTAAGTTTTTAATAGCTTTAAAGATTTGAAAATTGCTAAATAGTAAAATAATTAGCCCTTTAAAAAAGGTTGTTGAAAAAGTGATAAGCGTTGACTTTTTGTCCCAAAGATTTGTCTCAACATACGCGCTGTCTTATTATTTGTGGGATTGACTGTAAAGCATATGCAGACATAACTTTCTGGGGTGATTCGATCTCTCATATTCATTAAAAATATCGATTTTGAAAAATGAAAATGTTTGGCATGCTCATTACTTATATCGCCATTATGAATGTAGAACCTATCACTATTTTGCTAAAGTGGCTGAAAATTACAACAAAAACAAATATAACTTATGCCCTGAAAAAGATGGGGACAAGCGCGTATTTATAGTCACCGCACCATCATCATCATCACCATTCTCAACGATCGTTTGAAATAATTTCAAATTCATATCACATTACTATAAACCATACACCATCACTCGAAGTTGCTGAGCTATAGGAATATAAGTTTGTCTTTAATTGGTGAACAGCCATCAGAAAGGCCCACTTGCTGCCCCTATCCCTATAGTTTGGCTATGACTATTGACTATGGCTATGGGTCTGGGTCTGGGCTCCTCTACTTGGCATGCAGCATGAGACTGAATATACATTCCAGAATACTTTACGCCACCAAATGGTATTCCATTTCCGTTGTGAAGAACACAAGTATTTTCCTCGCTGCGAGCTGTGAGTTGCGAGCTGCTCTATACGCTACGCTCTTAACGAAGATGATGGAGTTGGAGATGGAAAGGGAGACCCTGTCTCCGTTTTTTGTTTTGCTATACGGAACGGAATACGGATATATGATGGCACTCGATGAAAACATGAAATTTGAAGCAGATGATAAATATTCGTTAGTGTTGTTGTTGTTGATGTTGATGTTGGTTCCCTTCGTCCTAGTCCCAGTCTCATTCGAACTCCCAGACTTTCTCGATGATGATTATATCCCGTCCCGTCCTGGCTGTTAAAAAATGTATTTCCCGTTTGGGTGTTAGTCCAAACTTCAAGGCAAGGCAAAGCAAGGCAGCGAAACCAAACAAACCATATGCAGATTCCAGATTCCATATTGATGGAAAAATAAATTGTTTGTCAAAACATTTTGGTTATTATTATGCGGCAATGCCAGGAATATGTTCGAAAACTCTGGGTTGTATATTTTGCAGCACATGTGATTCACACGAGACGATAGAGTACCAAGTATATAAAAGTCCTATATTCGTTTCTTATCAGCTCAGCAGCGCGGCGGAGGTTTTATTGATTTTATTTTATAATCATGTGAACTCATTGAAATTGAATTCGGTTCGGATTCGGATCTTTTGAAAATGAAAAGATTTGCAGAGCGAAGTGTGAATTGATTCTTTTGATGATGGACTTTCAACAACCACGAAGACCGAAGACCGACATACAGCGACGATGAGGAACATTTTTATCTGATCTTTGGCTTGAGGTCATATACAAGATGTTTTTGTTGATGTTGTTTTTGTTATTTGGTTGAATGATGATGGAAAAGATTACTTCTCGAATTTCATTGGAATATCATCTTGTGCGTTATAAAGTTTTTGAAGTATCTTTATGTGTATAGAGCGTGCACCTAAACCTACTTGAATTGACGTTGTCCTTGATGGAACTTGAAACTCTTGGATGGGAAATAGATTATCTTGAAAATGTAACAAGATTTGTTGTTTATTATGTTTATGTAATTTGATCTGGAGCGCTGAAATAACACGATATAACATATTTAGACGGATAGAGAGACTCTTTTTCTTGGAGTTAAGATATTTCGGTTAATTTAAATGGATATACAAAAGACTGCAATTTACAGTGTTTTGTTTTGTTATTGTTTTTGTTTTTGATTTTTGAATTTGTTTTAAGATTTCTGGTGACGCACTATTTAACTATTTACATATGCCTTGTGCGTCGTTTCAAACACTATTTAGAATCCATGTTTGGATAAACGTTTTTAGAGAGGTATTGAGTGTTGAAATGTAAGAGATAAACAAGCATTTAAAGTACTGGGATAAGATATATTTTGTAATTTATGGGTTAGTTTATATAATTTCGTATCTGGATGTTTATGTCAACTCAATCTAAATATGTTGAGTTTGAAAAATTGTAGAATAATGAAATATTTTGTAACACTCATCAATTTTGTGTTCATAAATGGATTAGGAAATTGGGTACAAAATTTTTGTTTTTGTTTTGTTATTTCAAAATTGTTACATATTTGAACAGATCTTTTAATGCAAGCAACTGTAAATAAATACTAACAATTTAAATTCAATGCTAGCTAGGTAGGCACCTAGCCTAGCCTTCCCTTTTTACTTTGAACGAATTTCATATATCGACTTTTTCACGTACATTGAGAGTTCTTGCAATCGCTTCAATCTGTCGAAATGAAAATATTAGACACTTATCGAAGTTTAAAGAGTTCGTTTACATTTTATGTACAAAGTAATTGTAAAGGGTTTTTCAATAAGTTCGGGTAGATGTTGAAATGGAATAAAACAAGGTGTGTGTGAGGTATCAACAAAAATATTTTTGTATTTGAAAGGCGCATGTATGCCATTAAGTGTGGAATATGTCATCATTCAAATGCCCGCCTCGGCTTCCTACCGTGGCACGGATCCGAGTGGTCCAATTTTCAATGACTCTTCCGCATAGATCCGGCTGAATTTGAGCGATGGAATGTGTTATGTTCACCTTTAGGGCATCGATCGATTGTGGTTGATTTGCATAGACCTTCGACTTTAACAAACCAATCACACAGGAAAAAGTCTAGCGGGGTCAGATCGCATGACCTTGGTGGCCAATTCACATCGATCCTGCGAGAGATAACCTTAGCCTCAAATCGTTAATGCAAAATGTCAATCGTGGCGTTTGCTGTGTGGCACGTCCTGCTGGAACCACATGTTGTCAAGGTCGATACATAGTTCAATTTGGGCCATAAGAAATTAGTTATCATCGTTATCTAGCGCTCGCTGTTGACAATGACCGCCTCACTAACGTCGTTTTCAAAAAAGTACGGACCAATTACGCCACCGCGCCGGCCCAAAATCCACACCAACACAGCTATTCATCCAAAAATGCGCCTCGTAACTAAAGATGATTTTCCGGTCAAAATTGGGGTCCTCTTCCAAACGATTCGAAGACCAGTCAGCTAACAAACAGCGCGGCGTTGTCTATGGGCATGAACTTTGAGCTCATGGGTAAGTTGGTTCTTGTACGAGTGAAGGGTCAAGCCCCGACGGTAAATTCGCCAAGTTGAAGTCTGCTAAAGGCCGAGTTCTTGTGCACGGCGAGGAAAAGACTGCCTTGGGTTCTGCTGTACACTATCACGGACCGCGGCGATTTTCTCGGCCGATCTTGCGTTCCTTGAACGTACGGGTGTTGGCTGATTGTTTACTGAACCGGTCGTCTTAAATGTGTCCACCAAACGTCGAAGAGTCGATTTCGATTTCATTGACACGAGTAAATGATACTCTGTCAAACATATAATTAAAAGAATTTACAGAAAGCTTTCTCGTTAAGCTCATATTTTTACATTTATCTTCGTTAAGAAATAGACAGTTAGGTATACTAAAAATTCGAAATGCAATTCCTCACAATCAAGAGAATTTGACATTTTTTTTTTGAAAATTGTAACATCATCGGCATAAATTATGCACTTAGAGACGGTAAATCGTTTATAAATAAAATAAAGAGAATAGGACCTAAATGACTACCTTGTGGAATTCCAGAGTTAACTTTGAATTAATTTGATTTGCAACTATTGAAAAGGAAAAGTGTGATTTTTCCAAGAATATGATTGAAACCATTTTACAAAACGTTCACTTAAGCCTGGCTTTCTTTATTTAACAAGCAAAACTCGATGTGAGAGTTTGTAAAACGCCTTACTGAAGTCAATCAAAATAAAGTCAAATTATTTTTAGCCTTCAAATAAGTCAATACAGTTTTCAGCTAAATACAAATTACATTAGTTGACGCAACAGCCCGTTGAGAACTAAGGCCTAGTGACTTACAACTCTCAACTATTCCTGTAATTTTGTCAGGGATGAAGGGGACCTACAGTTTTAAACCGAATCAGAAAGGCTTATTTGAGAAAGCAATTTTCATGACAAGAATTACTCTTGGAGAATTAGTTAATTCCTGGCAAGAGGCAGTACAAGTGAAATAAACTTAAGATGGCAGAAATATTGATCGAACCCAAGACCTCTGGCATGACAGTCCTACACACTAACCATCACGGCACGAGTACTACAGTTTTCAGCAGTTTTTAGCTGTTCCATTAAAAAAGAGACGGTAGAAAGCTCCTTGGTAATACCATGCTGATTTGAAATGATCATACATTTCACACAGAAACATAGTGATTCACAAATAATAGACTCAAGGAGTTTAGGAATGACCGATAATCTAGAAATAGGACTGTAATTTTTGACTTCGTCTTTTTCACTTTTTTAAGGTTAGACCTTTTCCAAATCGATGGAAACACACAAGAAGATATTGAGATAATAAAAAGAATGGATATTGGGCACGAAAGAAGACTTGCACAGTTTTTTAAAATAGCAGATGATACTTACACGACCATGTACACAAGTTTCGTCAAGATTAGATATAAACTTTGCAATATTGACAGTATTAATAATTAAGTTCATATCAGTCAAGAAAGTAAAAGATTTCAATAATTCAAAGTTTTGATTTATTACGTCGAATTTATCACAGGTTGAAGTATCACAGTTTATGGTCCCATAGTTTAACGTATACATTGGACTGTCATGCCAGAGGTCGATCCCTGCCTATGCTACCTAAAGTTTTTTAAACGGGTACTGCCTCTTGCGAGGAATTGACAAATTCTCCAATAGTAATTCATGTCATGAAAAGTGCTTTCTCAAATTAGCCGTTCGGATTCGGCTTAAAACTTTAGGTCCCCTCCATCCCTGACAACAGTACTCGCACACAGGAATGGTTGAGAGTTTTAAGGCCCTAGTTTTCAACGGACTGTTGTGCCACCCAATTTATTTTTTTAGTTGAAAGTATCGCACTTGAAAGAATCACTATTAAAGGCACTTTAAAGAATTCCGAAAAAATTTAAGTTAAAACCCGTGGATCGTGACTTGAAGCGTCATTAAGCTTGAAAACCTGAAACTTTAAATTCAGTTGAAAATATCTCTTGAATAGCAAAAAAAAAAGGTTAAAATTGTTTTCAATAGAAGACATTTTGTTGACAGACCAGAATTTGTCTCTTCGATTTTTAAGGCTTTTAATTTCACTTTCGTACAAATATGCAATAAATATGAGATATGAATGCAGTGGCGGCCATAACAATAGGACAACTTTATACATATTAACTTTTCATGAGAAGTTTATAAATATTAAATTACTACTTTCTCAAATTATTTATAAATGTCATTTAAGCAACCGATACTCCAAAAATGTTAGGATGTGGTGCAGATAAGATACCAAATTCTGTTAGGTCTTGACTTGACTTAAAAATAGACTCTTTGAATACAAGATCAAGTTCGGGCGACCCAGTCGTGCATTTATATAAGCAAAGAAGATAATTGGCTCATTATGATTAAAACAAAAATACAGTGATGGTAGAAAAGTTTCTCAATTAATATGAAGCCTTGAGGTTGCACAATCAAGTTGTTGCTGTAATATTCAAACCCTACTAATTACAGGAGCTTATAGTCGGGCCTTGGGCCATAAAAATAGGAGATTCTGTGCCTAAAGCTTTCACTTAGACATCTTTATATGAAATTATTATTCCAAACAATTTCTTGCTCAACATACTGTTTCATATGAAAATAACAAATTAAGTCATATCACTTTACACATCAAAAAAATTAAAAGATCTAATGTCTTATGAACTTAACATTGACGAATTGATAGATATAATTCATTACGAGTTTTAATAATACACAAAAAAAAAAACATCCATTCATTCATTCAATTTTATTGTTTGTTGTAAAGAGGGATATAAATTTTAATTATTTTATGACCACTTTGACACATTTTTCATTCAAATTGATTGCGTAATTCAATTGTATTCAATTTGTCTAATCTCATCACGTCATCTGTTTATTAAAAAGAAAAATCAATTTCCACAACAATTTGTTGTTTGTTATTTTCTTTTAATGCCTGACCTTTCCTTTTTTCATAGGTACAAGACTATGTACTCGAAGGTCTAGATATATTTTTATATATAAGGGACAGCTGGGGATATCGATTCGAAAAAATCTCCCTGTCACTTACACTTTTTTCAATTGTCTTCAAAAACCAAAAAATAAATATAAGAAATATATTTCAAAAGGTAAAAATATCATCCCAAAAAGATGTAAGTAGGATAGGTGTAGGTTTATGTCTTAGCCTCCTTTCGACAAAAATACAAAAAATATCAATCTAAAGGATATTGAAGTAAGGTAAGGGTATGCATCTTGTCATTCTTTCGACATAACTTAAACGGTCTCATCAACTATCCTTTTTTTATTATAGAATTTCTAAGGTGTGTCAACTTTTGATGGGAAATATGTCGAAAAGGTTTTAGATATATTTTATTCTTTTTGTTGTTGTTGAGAAAAGAAAAATACATCATTTTATCCTTTTTTATTTTTTATTTTGAATTTTAGATTTTATCCGTTTGTCTATTCATAAAAGTTCATCGCCATTCATACATTTTTGGGATGGTCTTTGAATACCTGAGGATTTTATAGAATTGGAAAAAATAATTTTCTTCATTCAGTTCTCGTGTCAAAATTTCTAAGGTTTGTCCTTTTTTCTACCTGTGGGTCAATATGTACATTTATATATATATATAGGAATATGTATTTATTGTGGTTTTGTAAGGACATAAATATGTTTTGTGTTTTTTTTTTTTGGGAGATGAATAAAATCCGGTCATCCGGTTCTATTGTAATTCCTCTTGCTTTGTTTTCTTTAAGTATTTTACAGGCTTGAACAAATTTTGGTATATTATCTTTCTTAAATAAATCAACAAAGATTAAGGATAAGATCTTTTTTGCTTTTTTGACCATATGGTTGCTCAGACAGGTGGTTGATAAATGACAAGAACAATTACAATAATGAACAAAAGGATTATTGTGGTAGTGAAAATATGGGAAATATAATAAGTATAATTGCGATTTTTGAGTTTTCAAAAGTCTTTCAAGATATAATTTAATATTTCCGGTGATTGATTTGAAGTCCTTATATGTATTTGGATGCGAGCTGTAAAGAGGTTATTAGGGTCAAGAACGTAAGTTTCCGTTGTTTTAAAGCCAATCCAACTGGGGAAAACCGGAATAAGTTCAAGCAAGCCAGGAAGGCCTGCAACGCCCATATTCGACGGACCAAATTTTTACATGACCAAAAATTACGGCAAAATATACTGCAATGACCTAAAGGCAGTAAAAATGTTTGGTCATTCGTAAAAAACATGAGAAATTCTTCTTCTTCCTCGGTTCTTACGCTAGTTGTCAATGACACTCCATTTGTTAGGTCACTCGAGAAAGCTAACCTGTCATCGATCGCATTAGGGATTCTATGGGGCCAATCTTTTTTCGCACTCGTACTGTTGCGAGAGTCCTAAAAGATCTTAACGTACATAAATCCGCTGGTTCGGATGGTATCCTCGCTATTGTTCTTAAGAGGTGTTCTTCAACGCTGGCAAAACCACTGCGTAAGCTTTTTCATCTGTCCTACTCCTCAGGTCTCGTTCCGAGCGGATGGAAAACAGCATTTGTCCAGTCTATTCCCAAAAAAGGCGATTCTTCCTCACCCTCTAATTACCGACCGATTGCACTTACGTTCCTTCTTTCCAAGGTCATGGAAACGCTGATTAATTATCAGCTCAAGACATATCTTGAAGATCGAAAGCTTCTTAATGACCGACAATACGGCTTTCGCAGCAATAGGTCCACTGGTGATCTCATGGTTCATCTCACCGAACAGTGGAGCAAATCTATACATCGTTGTGGGGAAAGTAAGATTATTGCACTTGATATTTCAAAAACATTTGATAGGGTTTGGCATCAGGCTCTTTTATCGAAAATGCGTGCTTTCGGTTTTCACGAATCCCTGCTTCATTGGATTAGTAATATACAAGTAGTATTGGATGGGTTCAAGTCTGAAAAAAAAAAAATTAATGCTGGTGTGCCCCAGGGCTCTGTTCTATCTCCAACACTCTTTCTCATTTTTATTAATGATCTCCTGTCTGCAACTTCTAATCCAATACATTGTTTCGCTGACTCACATCCCTCTTCTTTGGATGTGGAACTGCAACGACAAAATATGATAAGCTCATTAAATTCCAACAGCATTCTACAATGGAGATTAAAAAACCGAGTGGAATTTAATGCTTCGAAAACTCAATGCTGTCTTGTGACGTTAAAGCGAGATACACCCCCCTTGCCATTATCCATGGATGGCACTTGCATCGAGGAGACTGAACATCTCAATATTCTCGGTATGTGTATCGCAACTTACTTAAGCCTCTTGAACAGTATTGAACGTAGAGAATTTAGATTGATTGGTGATAATACCATCATAGGATCATTTACGTCGCTCGAACATCGTCGTAAAGTTTCCTGTCTCACCCTCTTTTACCAATATTTTAACGGTTAATGATCTAGAGAAATAGCCAGCTGCATTCCTCTCCTTAAACAGTTAAACCGTAATACTTGCGCTTCTAGGAATGCTCATCAGTATACCCTCGAGCCCAACTTTGGTCGTACTGTCAAGTACAGAGATTCGTTTTTTAGCCGTACTACCCGAATGTGGAATTTCTTACCACACTCTGTCTTTCCCAGCCATTGCAATATTCAGGAATTCTAAACCAATGTTCACCGACACGTCCTTTCAACCCCTCTCTCCCTTTCCTAGTGCTCACACTGTGTCTTTACATAATAAGGGTAGTATAGTATCCCCTTAAGTGTGCGCTTATTATAAAAAAAAAAATTATAACTAATTTTTAAAACTGTTATGTTTCAGCACCTTTCAAAATTACTAATTACATCACGCTGTCAGCAAATTTTGTAACATTTGACTTTGTTGGTAAATTTTGACAGTGGATACACTTCTTTTGTCGATAACCCACTAATTAGACCAAAATTTGTTTTAAATTCAGAAAATGAAGCTGCTTTAGTGGCTTCTATCGTAGATGGCTCGGACTTGTTGCTTTAAGGCCGATCAACTAAATTAGGGTAAGGCCAAAGTATACCCTTGTTATTATTCGTTTGAATTTTGGTCAAGCGAGCTATGAGATTTGTTTGATGCAAGAATAAAAGAAAAACTTGAATTTTTTAATTTTATGCAAAACGAACTTAAGTCAGAAATTGGTCACACAGACTCAATGAACTTAAGACGTTAATATCAAAACAAATGTATGAATTTTCCTGTTCTAAGACTAAATTAGTACCTATAATATTCAGCAGTTTTTCTAGATTTATGTTGTTGAGATTTTGAACGAAAGAGACAAAAAAGGCAGTTACTCATAATCAAAAACCTAAAATTAAATTTGTTCACTGAAGACCTTTTTACCTAACGCCAAAGAATTGATCGCTAGAAATGTCCTTAAGAGATCCGGATATACTGTCTAAAATAGTACATTTTTCTCAAACTGGGTCTATTTTGGCTTAGGCGCCAGTTATAGCTATCATTGAAATCGATCCGGAAAAATTTTTAAATCGATATTCGACGGTGCTTCTCTTTGATTAGAATTGAAAATTATAAACCGATCGATCGGAAATCACACAAAGAAAACATTGTTGAAGAAAAAAAAGTTTAGTTGCACTTTGATTTTTCGCTAAAAATGTATTTTTCTATTTTCCGGACGCAAATTAATTTTCCTGAACAGCTGATACTTTTATGTTCCAAAGCGAAACGAATTGTTCCACTGAATTGTGTTCAAATTTCACACAATTCCAATGACAGTTTTCTTTCAGTAAAAATTTTTCGGTGGCTTTCAATCAGGAAATTTTTTTCAATTACAGAAATTTTTAATGAAAGCTATAAACGACCTGCCAAAAAAATTCCAATGTTTGTTTTGAATGATGAACACCAATGATAGCTATAACTGGCGGGCGCCTTACAAATAAATAAATTAGGTGGCTCAACAGTCCGTTGAAAACTAGGGCCTAGTGACTTACAACTCTCAACCATTGCTGTGTGCGAGTATTGTTGTCAGGGATGGAGGGGACCTACAGTTTTAAGTCGAATCTGAACGGTTAATTTGAGAAAGCAATTTTCACGCCAAGAGTTACTCTTGGAAGATTTATCAATTCCTCGCAAGGGCAGTATAGGTACCCGTGAAAAATCTTTTGATGGAACAGGCAGGGAACCCAAGAACTCTTGGATGACAGTTTAACGCACTAACCATCATGCCACGGGTACTATTTTGGCTTAGCAATGTTTAAAAAATATTGACTTTTAGGTTTGGTTTATGGGATAACGTTATCATTTGACCAATTTTAGCGGTTATGAAGTTTTTCGATAAGACTTTAATAGTATTTTTGTCCTTAGTACCAAAATTTTTTTCAGTTTCGATGATTCTTCAGTCTTTATGTGCTTTAAATTTCTTTACTGCGTGTATTTGCCTTGATGCCAGATCTGGAGAATTTGATAGAAGCTGAAGCAATTCGAAGCATAATCAATGTAACAGCACTTTCTTCCTCTTTAAATGAGGCCCTTTTTACGGGACTTCTTTTTTCAAATGCTCCATTAAAGCTATGCAATAGTTTTGAAACATGTTTATCCCAAAATACTGATGTTATAATCTTGCCAACTACTCGTTATTGACAGTTAAACTTCAGTTTTAAATTATGGAGCCAGATTTTATCTATTACCACAGATTGAGTTTTGAGATATTTCTATTGTTTAGATTCTTCAATGCGCTGTTCTTTTGTTTTTGTCGATTTTAAGCTCGCTGGCATGAACTTCCAACAGAGCTTTCACCTATCGTAATATTTATTCACAGTATGTTTAATGACGCAGAGACATAGGGCCCAGGGACATAACGCCCAACTTTTTTTTTTTGGGCCTATGTCTCACTTCGGTGGGACATAAAACCGAAATTGAATTTGGGCCTTAAGTCCTACTCAAATATGACCTAAGTCCCAAATTTTTTTGTTAAAAATGGGACATTGTCCCCACATTTTTGTAGAGCCAAAAAAGAATAAAAAGTTTTTGTATTTCAGTACAATGAACAATAATTTTTTGATACGGTGATAATACAAAAATATCAACAACTTCTTTCAATAAAAGCACCTGTGGGTGGGCCGCTTCGCGGGATCTCAGGATTTAAACTCCACAAAACAAAGTCTTGTGGTATTGAAGTGCTCCAAGTTTTGTCATTTGGTGATTCTTATTAAGTGGGACATTAGTCCCAAAATTTTTTTTTGGGGCTTCGGTCTTACTTGGGCGGGACTTAGGGCCCAAATTAGATTTCGGTTTTATGTCCCACCGAAGTGAGACATAAGCCCCAAACAAAAGTTGGGGCTTTATATCGGGCGGTGGCCGATGGTGATGTCTTAGCACCTGGTACTAGTACTGGTACTCGAAAAAATCAAGTACCTGGTACTTGGTACTTGAAAGTCACTAAAACCAGTACTTTTTCAGTACTAGTACCCGGTACTGGGTATGTGAAAACTTCTGCAATTTAAATGTACTTTCAACTCTGCTTTTAAGTACAAATCAAATGTTTCAAGTAGTCCCCCAAGTACTTGAAGTACTTGCTTTCATAATTGCAGCCATTAAGTTGACAAATACAGGTTCTTGTTTGGTCATTCTAGCCCTCTTACATATTATATTTTGGCGTAATAAACTGTATTTCACAGGGAAACTAATAAATGCTTGAACCAAAGAACAACGTGATCAGAACAAAAAAAGCAAGTATTTTGACTTGGTGCCAAAGTACTTTATATGGTGTTGATGCTTAATGTTGATACAAGAAATCAACATCTTAAACTCTCGTCGTGCATGTTAAAATTAAGTTATGGTAATTTCCTATGAAAAGTAATGTTTCGTTAACATTTTAATGCAAATTTATAGTTCGAATACACTTAATTCTTGAAATACATAGTACTCAAGTACTTATAGTTAAGAACGGTTACGTTAGTCGATGGAGTGCTCACAAATATAATGTTCTATTAATGACTATTACATTGTATGTAGGAATAAGGAAAATAAACGCAAAGAAATACCTTATAAGCGTTATGCTTGAAGCACCATTTATCTCCATCAATTGATCCAACTGAAGTGGACTCGCATTCGTTTCTATCAAATCCTACTAAAGCCCCATATAGCCTCCCCAGGCAACGCATGTAAACACATTTTCCAGTCTTTTCTTTCCCTGAAATCATCATGATTATGCAGCTACCAATGCTACTACGGGCTGCTGCAGAAGTTTTTTCTGCTTGCATTTTCTGGATAGTCTGGTGGTAGTTAGTTCTTTGGTGAGTCAGTAGCCCCGACCATATACTCGTACATATTGATGCAGAAGCTTGTTTTGGTTCCCTTTTAAACTGCGAAATGAAGAAAGAAAAAAAAGGGAACAAAACGAACGAAGAATCGAACCAGAACCAGAGACTGCTTCAATTACTTGGTTCTTTGAACTCTTTTTTAGTCATTTTCTGTTTCCATCGATTTATGGACCATAATTCAACTTTAGATACCAATATGGTCAGAAAAACGGATGCAACTTTTGTTGAAACTCATGCGGCAAGGCCAAGGGAAGGCACAAATAAAGACGCAAGGGTACGAAGCTGATGTGATGGTAAAAGAACTTTAAGAGAAAAAGGAAGGAGAAAGATTTCATTTTGTACGTTAAGCGATTTATAAGCGTTTTTTGGTCCGTTTTGCCATTTTCAATGGGATTATCTGGGATTGGAATAACAATGTATTTTCTGGATCTGGATCTTTTCTTCATATATGTATGTAGCTAGCGGTACATACTCTATACTCGTACATATATGTGTTTGACCAATTATGTCATTGGAAACAAAATTGGTTTGCGGAAGAAGGGAACTTTTTTCTTTCTTAAATTTATTTGTTCGTATCTAGATATTTTATAACAAAGAAAAAAAAAGATGCATTTCCGTTGTGGGATGATGATTCATTGGGTTTGAAAGAATTATTGCATTTCTGTTTACACACTTTTTGGTTTGAAAGAACTTGAACCACAAAAGTATTTGTGGAATAAAAACAGATTGAAGAGAGGGTCACTCTCATGGTGATGTGAAAGTCTAAGGGATATAAATTGACAAATTGGGTAATTGTGGTTGAACATTTTAAACCTATGAAATTGCTCCTGTGAGTGTTTAAGTCAAAAGCATTTTGTTTGATTTAGGGGACAGTTATAGCTATTATTGAAATCAATCCGGAAAAATTTTTGAATCGATATTTGACGGTGTTTCCCTTTGATTACAAGTGAAAATTGTATACTGATCGATCGGAAATCAGACAGAGAATTTTTTTTGAGGAAGAAAAGTGTAATTGCGCATTTATTTTTCTATTTTCCGGACGGAAATTCATTTTCTTGAACGGCTGATACTTTTATGTTCAAAAGTGAAAAGAATCGTTCCACTGATTTGTGTTCCAATTTCACACAATTCCAATGACAGATTACTGTCAGTAAAAATTTTTCGGTGGATTTCAATCAGGAAATTATGTTCAGTGACAGAAATTTTTAATGATAGCTATAAACGACCTGTCAAGAAAATTCCAATGTTTGTTTTCAATGGTGAAAACGAATGATAGCTATAACTGGTGCCTTATAGGCGGTTTTTCGAGGTAAAAACACATGCAGGGTTTTCCACTAAGAGGTTTCAATAAAGGGTGTCAAATCACAAGATTTCGGTGGCCAGTTGCGACCATCTCTTAGAGAAATAATACGGTGAGGAAACTTTTTTTGCGAAATAGCGATAGTTTTGTTCCTTAGGTTACATTTAATTCTGGCTGTAAACAATCATTAATCGTAGATCGATATCAAAATCCTTTTACGTTAAGAGTTGAACCAGAGTCCATTTTAGAATATGATGGTCTTATTTACGACAATTTCGCCCAAAAACTGCACAAAATACTAACAAGTTTAGATTGGAGAGACCTAAGTTATAATTTTGTACATTGACGAAAAATCGGTGCAGTGAAATTCATATAAGGACAAGTGAAATAGGGCCAACTCTTAAAAATTGGCTTATTACTTTTTTACAAAATTGAAATAATGCACATTTTTAGCGGTTGGTAATATTGTAGTTTGAAGAAGTGAAAGGTCAAATTATTATGAGAAATAAAATCAACTTATTTTACGGTGTGTATAAGCAGTTAGGAATGTATGGGGTCATTCTGCTTGGGGACACTATTGGATTTGGGGTAGGTGCGAGGTTCAGTCTGTTGAAATGCTATAATTCTTGGCTTTATTTCACTTGGCTATATTTTCGGCACCCGACAAACCTGTGCTGCATCAGCTTTTTTTGTCCTTAATTGTAACTATTTCGATAATTCGTTCAAATGTGTAACTTTCAATAGTAATGACGTTGTTTTTAAAGGATGGTTAAATTTTTAGGGCCGAAGTTGAATGTGAACCAAAATTAAACGTATTGTTGTTTTGTGCATTTCATTTGACATTTTCACAATTTCAGACTAATTCAATTTGGACCATGGATACAAGATACACAATCGGGAAAAGCGCTAAAATTACTAAGACATTCAAATCAAAAATGCGTATGGTGCACTTCGCTATTTTTTTTTCTGTCAATTAAATCATCCAAATGAGCGTACTGTCGAAAAAATCATGCAAAACTCTGAGCAAACCGGGTCTGTAGGCGATGTAAAACACGAGTGCATTCTTGACAGCTCGTATTGCTGAAAATATTGCTGTTGTACGTGATAGTGTTGCAACTCGTCGTAGTGCCCAACAGGTGCTCCTCTCACGCTCGTCGTTTATGAACATTATGCATAAAGACTTGCATTTACACGCTAACAAGGTGCAATTGACTGAAGAACTAAAGTCTCTTGACCATTTCAAGCGTCGTCAATCGTCAGAATAGTGGCAAGAAAATATGGTAACAGTGGATAAACAATTTTCGAAGAAAATCATCTTCAGTGATGAGGCACATTTTCACCTCAGTGAATTCGTCAATAAGCAGAATTGCCGCATCAAACGAATGATAATCCAAGAGTTACTGTCGAAAAACAACCAATGCACCCACAAAGAGTGATTGTTTGGTGCGGTGTATGGGCTAGCGGCATCATCGGGCCGTATTTTTTTTTTTAATTAGGCTGGTCAGGCAGTTACTTTGCATGTTGTTCGCCGAGGATGCGGCGTCCATTATGCCAAGTTTTTTTTCGTACATAATTGAACCATACCAATATTATCAAATTAATAAGAAATTAAGGTAATTTCCTTAATAATTTGTGTTTTATTCAAAATCAACATCTGCTCTTAAATTTAACCACCCTTTATATGACCAAGTGTCAAAAGATGACAGCCTATATTCAAAAACAGAACTCTCAATGGAAAACCATTTTAATATTTTACGTTTGATTTGTTAACATTTGTATATATTCGTATTCAATTTTTTACAAATTACACATCGTTTTTGAAGGCTATAATTAGTTCTACTGAAATTGAGCAATCGTATTTACATGTCATTCAAGTAAAGGTACTTCGTGTTGTAGCAAAACCACTTAACAAATTTACTATTACTATCGAAATAAACTAAATTACCCACACAAATCGCGAATCAATAGTTCGACTTTTGATCGGAGGTGGGTTATTATTCTGAAATTGCTTTTACCAAAACAATTTGTGTTAAACATGCAATCGAAACAAAAAGGTCATTACATCGATTCATTTAAAATAAAGGTGCATTTATTTGATGTATGTGTTTGTTTTTATAAATTTCAAGTTATGAAACAAGCAAACTAATTTTTATATGAGTTTTATTATTTATATTATTTTTGGGAGGATAGGGCATTCATGGAAGAGTCAGTCCACTTTTATACAGATGGATCAAAAACAAATCAAGGCGTTGGTAGAGGCGTGTCTCTCATTCCGCCAAACAGTTTAGTATTCACCTTTACTGGATGCCAGGCCATAGAGACAATCCAGAAAATTGTAAGGCAGATGAACTCGTCACAAATGGTACAGTACAACCTAAACTATTGCTAATGCAAGACGCTATGAAGAAGGCAAACATCTGATGGAATAATATCACCTTATATGTCAGGTCATTATAAATATCTGGTCTACACTAGATTTAAAGCGCTCAAGGTAACTGCTATCCCTAAGCAGCCGCAAATAAGCTCGATGTCATAACCGGGAAATGTCTAATAAGAAAGCACACCACGCGGCTAGGCGTATTCCCAAATGAATTTTGCAGAAGTTGTATGGCTGATGAGGATTAGGAAATAGTTCTTCACCTACTCTGTTCATACCCTGCTCTAGCTCAAAAACGCAAGTCTTACCTAGGAGAATTCTTCTATAAGGGTCTAAACGATCTCAATCATATTTACATAATCCAGTCTATCAAGTTTCGTAAAGGGCTCATTGAGCTTAGAAGAAACCCTCAACATTCATGTGGTATCACATTTAACAGGCGTAAGTGTGTCCTACTCCATCACGGACAGCCACTTTAACCTAACCTAACCTATAAAAATTCATTCAATAGAGATTATTTCAGTTCAGTTAATTATATCTGCTTTAATTCAATACTGGTTCGGCCATCTCTTTAAATCCTATGACATTTCGACAGTGAGTTTTTTGAAGAAAAAAAAATCGAAATGGAGCGCAAACCAGCCTTGGTAGACAAGAGTGTGTTAAAGAAGTTCTTGAGACTATGATTCTAGGGGAATCTTTAGTCACTGTTATTATATTCGCAGTTTGGGCCTTAGAATAGCCCGAATTGGACAAAACCTTTCATCATCCCTTTCCTAAAGGCACATTTTTATCAAGGACGGCTACGTTAACAAACAAAATTGCCGCATTCGGAACTCAGAATACCCGGACTCCATTCTCGAGATTGACAATTAGGACGGATTGTGGAGTGGGGATCATTTTTAGAAAATTTTGGTTAAACCTAAATATCTCACGAACCAAAAACGCTATAGACTTGAATTAAATTTTATATTATATATTGTAACGTGATACAAAACAATAATATTTTTGGAAAAAAATCCAATTAACGGTTTTTTTATAAATCAAAAAAACTGAAAAAAAGAATTTGTCACCTCGAAAATTTTACGACTAAAATATGATTTCATCTCCAAAACAATATTGTGCAACGAAGAATAATGTTTTTGACATCTGATAAAATTTTGAAAAAAATCTAATTGACATTTTTTTTATAAAAAATAAAATCCTAAAAAAAAACATTACTCATAGTTGGTAAAAATTGAATTTCGACTCAAATATCTTTTCAAAAACTTGAGATAAGGCATCAAACTTTTTTTTATCTTATAAGAAATATTGTTTTCAACATTCTGAAAAATGTTGAGAAAAATTAAATTGACAGTTTTAAAAAAAAAAAATAAAAACCTAAAAAAAAATTAATAAAAGTTGGTAAAAATTGATTTTCGACTCAAATATCTTTTTAAAACTTTGAGACATTGGCTTCAAACTAATTTTATCTTATAAGAAATGTTGTTTTCAACATTCGGTAAAATTTTGAGAAAAATCGAATAGACAGTTTTTTTTACAAAAAATAAAAACCTAAAAAAAAACAATACTAAAACTTGGTAAAAATTTACTTTCGACTCAAATAGCTTTTCGAAAATTAAAAATATTGGCTTCAAACTTATTTTATTTCACAGAAAATATTGTTTTCGATATTCAGTAATTTTTTTTATAAAAATCCAACAGTCCGTTTTTTCATAAAAAAATAAAATCAAAAAATAGTGAATCAAGGTTAAATTGCACCATCTAGGAGGACAATTCCGTGGCACGAGCTGTGTGACACGTTGTTCCGCTGGCGCTGCCGTCTTTTAAATCATTGTTGTTCAATTGATGAACAAAAAAGTCATTAAGCATGGCTCTTTAGATATCAACATTGACTTTTGTAAAGTTCTGGTCATAAGTTTTTGTGAATATAACGATGTTTCAACATACACATGAGGATTATCATCACTCTAAATACGGCAGATTTGTTCATTGACGTACATATCCCTTAGACCAAACGCGAGCTTCATCGCTAAACAAAATTCTTCGAGCGATGTGTATTTCGAACAGAACTATGATTTTCAAAATAAATTTGCACAATATATGAAAAAGTTGTTTAAGCGTGAGTCTATTCATGTTAAAATGTGCCGACCTGTCAAAGTACAGCGGCGAAGAGGCGACAAGGCAAAAATTGCAACAGGCAGCAAATTGAGTGCTGCCACCACGACGAGCTCAGCGAGGGGTGAGTTCAACACACAATTTAATTAATCGAAGGGTCAATTAATTAAGTTGCCCGCGATTTATGTTGATATCACTTGATATCAGAAGAATATACTTTGATTGAAATTGCCACAGGGGCGTTCTTACGTTAAGTAAGAAGAGGGCGCCAGCAATTTTTTTCTGAAATTAAAAAAAAAGGAAATTGCAAACCTTCTAAAGAAACAAAGAGAACAAAGAAAGAAAATTCAACCACAACCAAAGAAAATACAACAAATATAATTTTATAGAAATTTAATTTCTTTATTTTAAAGGTGCCTGAGAAACCTTACTAGCAGGATTAAAACTCAGGATCTTTTCGTTTTGATGTAAATGTTACAAGAAATAGAATCAGAAAACAAAATGGACGATGGACCGTTAAGGTCTCTATTCCCACAAAAGAATTTGGGATTCTTAAGAAATACTCACAATTAATCAACACAACAACATTTTACTTATCTTTTTTTTCCTTTTGCAGCTACAGATCCGAATTAGTCCTTATTTTCTCTCCTTTATCTTATTTTTCTCTCTAACTTTTCTTCTTTCAACACTAATCAACTTTTTTTCAGAAAACTAATTAACCTTTTTTTTTTTTAAACTAGTCAACCACTTTTCTTATCTTTTTCGCCTTTTGTCTTTCTCAACTCTTGTTCACAAAATTTTCTTCTGCTCACTTTGAATGCTCGAAAAGAATTGACTTCCAGATTCTTCGATCTGTCAAGTTTCATCTTTCCTAATTCCCGCCATTTTGAGCTTTCAGCCAATCTGGAGTGGCGGATCTCAATTCACATCATCAACAGCCAATCGGAGATCGGCTTGTTGATATCAACTTGTGATGAGATTCTCGCGATCCCGCTTACTCGCTCTACTCTCACAGCTAAATGCCAGTCATTCTGGAATTCGCCGCCCGCTGGATTCACTTCCAGGTCACGACGATTCCAGAAGCTGCATTCAGCCACCCCCATTTTCCACCTCGACAAAAGTTGAGAAACTCAAAAGTTGCGAAAAACATAATACTTCTTGAATGCAATCATAACACTTTACTATCAATTTTAAACAAAAGAAAAAGAAGGAAAAATGATGGCACGTTCGGGATCTGTAATTATACTTTAAATAGAACTAGTCTTGAACTAAGTTTTTGGAAACTTAAAAGTCCATACGTCCATTACCAAAGTTTAAGTTACATTAATTTACGTTGCAATTTAATAGTTTGATCAGAATTTAAGTAAAAAAATATAATTTTATATCAATTATTAACTTTTATATTATTAAAATTTTATGTTGGGCCTTCGGCCATTCTCCATTCGGAGTGACTTCTCATGCAACTTTTCTGCATCCATTCACCAGACCGTCCGTCTGGTTTGGTTTCACTTCCATGGAAACCATTCTTCTTTTGGGTACCTGAAACTAAACTTGGTATTATTTTTTCCTCACGAAAATGACAGAGAGAACCATGGTCAGAAGGACTATGGCCGTCCCGCTCTCTCTCATCCTCGTGTAGAAGGGTGTGACATTTGTCAAATCAAACGAAGTAAACAAACAAAAGTGGATGCACAATGCATCGTCGTAATTAAAATTAAAATTAAATATTAAAAGAACTCGTTGCGTTCAATTGTAACGCAACAAATTACCTAGTTAAAATAGTGTTGCCAACTTAATATTGTATTCTTTAAAAAACACCCTTTTGAGGGAAAAATGGAATTTGGTTCATTTCATTGCATTAAAAAAAAAAAAAAACGTTTATAAGCGTTACCATTTATTTAATTGATTGCGCATTTCGATAACGTCGAACACCAACCGCGAGCTGCATGTTCCCCATAAAAATAAAGGTTGGTTAATGGTTCTGATTATATTCTATTTCCGGGATTAGCAACTCCCAAAATGTTCAATAGGCTTTTGTTTTGTGGTGGATTTTCAAAATAATTTCCAGACTAAATTCGATTTGAACTTTATTATAACTCTGTTCTATTCTGTTCTTTTTGTGCTTATAAATTTTGCATTTATATACAATCATTTCCGTTACGCACTAAAAACTCCATAATATGGCCAATGCCCTCAAGTCAAGAACTTTTCCTGTTCAAATCGACACACAAAGTGCATATAAATAGGACTGGGGCAATGCGATGGCGATGGTGATGGCGATGCATCTACAAAAATAAAAGAAGCCAATTTTGCAATTTGTTATTGATTTCGATTTGTTTCTTTTTCCCCCTCTCTCTTTTTTTTGATTCAAATAAAATTCAAATGATTGCAGTGCGTTTATGGCTTAATGGAGCCCATATGGTTAGGTTAGAAAAAGAGGTTGGCTAAATGATTGCATTTTGCCATTTGTATACTTTCCATACAAATAAACTATGGGGGATTGTATAAAATGCCAGAGGTAAACATTTAGTTTTCCAAGGAAATTGTATTTAATTTTCCTTTTTTAGTGTGTTTATCGTATATATATGTATGGTTTACCTCTTATATATAGATATTTATTTACTTACAGTATTAATTGCAGGTTAATTGCCACTGTAGCTTAATTGATTTCGCTATTAAAATGAATAATTAAATTGGTTTCAAATAGATTTTCAATGTAATTGAATTAATTGAATCCCGCATAATTGATACAAATGTCTACCTTACTAGAAAAAATGTTGAGCATTAACAACCTACAGTGAAACCCACTTATCGAAACTAGCCCATAAATAACAAAAAGAAAGGAGATGTACATCGGTGCACATTGTTTTTGAATTCCTGAATACTGCAATGAATAGGAAAGACAGAGTGTGGTAAGGAATTCCACATTCGCGTAGTACGGCTAAAGAACGAATCTCTGTATTTGACAGTACGGCCGAAGTTGGGCTCGAGGGTATGCTGATGAGCATTCCTAGAAGCGCGAGTATTACGGTTGAACTGTTTAAGGGGAGGAATGCAACTGGCTATTTCTCTAGAGCATAAACCGTTAAAATAACGATAAGAAAGGGTGGGAAAAGAAACTTTACGACGATGTGCAATTATCCTATGATGGTATTATGACCAATCAATCTAAATGCTCTACGTTCAATACTGTCCAAGAGGCTTAAGTAAGTTGCAGGAGCATCAGCCGAGAGATAGGAGTTATACTCAAGCTTTCGACGTATGTATATATAAGTTTTAAAGATAACAGTAAGATCAGAGGAGAGAAAAATTTCTTGCATCGCCTTAGAAAACCCAAACATCTTGCGGAATTTTTTGCTCGTATGTGATCATTCCACAAGAGGTGATTGGTATTACACATACCTAGAATATTGAGAGTAGTACCCGTAGCGTGATGGTTAGTGCGTTGGACTTTCATGCAAGGGGTCTTGGATTCAATCCCTGCCTGTGCCACCTTAAACTGTAGGTCCCTTCCATCTCTGACAACATTACTCGCACACAGGAATGGTTGAGAGTTGTAAGTCACTAGGCCCTCGTTCGTCATGGACTGTTGCGCCACCTAATTTATAATTTATTTAGAATATTGAGATGTGCATTCTCCTCGATGCAAGTGCCATCCATGGATAATGGCAAGAGGGAAATATATCTCGGTTTAACGATACAAGACAGCATTGGGTTTTCGAAGCATTAAATTCCACGCGGTTTTTTTTCCCCATTGTACAATGCTGTTTAGGTCGGAACTTAATGAGCTTATCATATTTTGTCGTTCCAACTCCACATCCAAAGAAGAGGGTTGTTAGTGTGAAAACGAATTTAAAAAGCTAAGAATACTATCGTCAGCGAAATAATATATTGGATTAAAAGTTGCGGACAGGAGATCATTAATAAAAATGAGAAAGAGTGTTGGAGATAGAACAGAGCCCTGAGGCACACCAGCATTTATTTTGTGGTTTTCATTGAACCCATCCAATACTACTTGCATTGAACAATCCAAAACGTAATTACAAATCTAATTAAGGGAGCGTTCAAGTAATACGTAACACAATTTGTGGGGAGGGGGGTCTCGTAAAACGTTACGATGCGTTACAGGGGCGGAGGGGGTCTATCTTAGAACACGTTACGTAACATTGTTTTTTTTTTAAATAAAAAATTAGGGAATTAAAACTCCACAATTGGCAACCCTTTTCATTTACGTTTTACGGGGAATCCCTTGATTGTATTAGTCTGGTCGTCTGGGCGGAGCGCATATAACCGAGTTGAGCGTCGGATGGCTCCCCTCAGCAAACGACTGGCAGGCGTCATTCTGCCTCATGAAGATTTTGGTTCTCATCTCGACGACAAAGGAATGACTACGGATGATGATTTGGAAAAACACAATTTTCAGCACGCTGGGGAAACACTTGCAGAAGTGTGGAGAGAAATGAAAATTGATAATTACGACGTTTCGGCTGACTATAGATAGCCCGAAGATAGCATGCAGGATCAAGCAGATCCAAATCCGGCGTGGTATAGCGTTCACGTCCGTGAATCGCAATATTTCTTACAGGTTATAAAATGCGCGGATGAATCCTGCTGTTCACCACCGAGAAGTGCATTGAAATCTGTGCTTGTGGATACTTTCATGCCTCCACCTTGCCCAATATTTCAAACTCCAAGCAAGCTCGTAGTACCCAGTTTACTAGACAAAGGAACATCCAAGTTTTCGCCACTTTTTGTGAGGTTGTCCGTTGATTTGTCACCTCCTCTAGAAGGGTTTAAGCAGATGCATTAAGATTTCTTTTGTCCATCTCTACAATCCGACCTGAAGAAAAAAGTATGTCCAACCTGTGGAATCTATTTCACATCACACAAGAGTGTTCAAATACACTGTCATTACGTGCATGGCAAGACTGTCCCAGACCATTGTGAAACTAGAGTACGGCCACAGCGCCTTGCTGCCAGAAGGGCGAATGAGCTTCTCTGCATTGTGCGTGTCGTTATGAAACATCGTCTGAGGATGCTGAGGCTGACTAGCTCGACAAAGACGAAGTTGATGCAAGTGGCGTAACAATTCCAGAACCGTCTTCGTCTGCACTCCAGATGCCAGTGATGAAAGAATCTAGTGGCTAGCAAACCCATGGACAGAGGAGCAGTAATTTCAACAATTGTGTGTAAAGCCAAAAATTTATAAAAAATAAACAAAATACGCAGGTGTTGCGGATTTAGTATTATTACCGTAATAAGACAATTAAAACTATACCAAGGATAAAATCTGTAACATCCTTTTTTGCGACTTTAGGGTAAAAATGGTCACTTGAGTGTTACGTAACGTTTAGAGAGTGGGAGGGGGAGTACAGAAAAACGTTACGGTGCGTTACAAGGGGAGGAGGGGGGTCAAAAATCTTCAAAAATTGCGTTACGTAATACTTGAACGCTCCCTAAGTAGGGATTTATGAAAACCGAAAACACACATTTTCGATAAAAAAAAGTCTCATGTTAAACCCTATTAAGTGCAAAAATCTTACTTTTTCCAAAAAGATGTTAAGATTTGATCCACTGTTCGATGAGATGAACCATGAGATCACCAGTTGACCTATTGCTGCGAAAGCCGTACTGTCAGTCATTAAGAAGCTTTCGATCTTCGAGATCTTGATCTGATAATAATTAATCAGGCAGTGTTTCCATGACCTTGGAATGAAGAGACGTAAGTGCAATCGGTCGGTAATTAGAGGGAGACGAAGATTCGCCTTTTTGGTGATGGGCTGGACAAATGCTATTTTCCATCCATTCGGAACGAGATCTGAAGAGAAGATTAGACAGAAAAGCTTACGCTGCGGTTTTTCCAGCGTTGAAAAATACCTCTTCAGAACAATAGAGGGGATACCATCCCGACCAGCGGATTTATGTATGTTGAGATCTTGAGATGGAGACAGTGCGAAAAAAGATTGGCCCCATAGAATCACTAATGCGCTCAATAACAGGTAGAGTCATAACATTGACAGGCAGCGTTGCGAACTGCCTAGCAAAGAGATTAGCTTTCTTAAGAAAGCTAACAAATGGAATGTCATTGACAACGAGCGTAGGAAACGAGGAAGAATTCCTCATATTTTTTACAAATGACCAACAAATTTTACTGCCTTTGGGACATTGCAGTATTTTTTGCGGTAATTTTTGGTCATGTAAAAATTTGGTAATTCGAATATGGGCGTTGCAGGCCCATATCTGGCTTGCTTGAACTTATTTCGGTTTTCCTCAGTTGGATTGGCTTTAAAACAACGAAAATTTACCTTCTTGACCTCAATAACCTGTTTACAGCTCAAATCAAACCATGCGTTTTCCTTATAGATCTGATGCTTTTAACCCTTTTCGGGAAAAAGTTCTCATACCCGAGAGAATCAAAGTTGTGATCATATCACCGCTGGCGTCAACGTCACTATCGAGGAAGAATAGTGACCAATTAAAGATCCTGAAATAATTGTTTAGACTGTCCCAGTGTTAAATATATAATCCTGTTTTTGTTTTTTAGAATAATTATACAATATTTTTGATATACCGAAATACCAAGCCTAAGCACGTAATTGATATTTTACAAATAACATTTATAAATTCAGGGTAAAAAATTGTACCACCTTATCTGAGTAAGTTGCCTAATAAATGTTTTTAGAAATATTCAATAATGACTCCTATGCATACATTTCTAACAAAAAAATATATTTATTAAAAATAACTTGAAAATCAAAAAAAAAGTTGAAAAGTCTGAGAATAGAAGGACAATCAGCTCTATTGGCAACACTATCCCTTATATCCAAAATTGCGTTGCTCATAGTTCTTTGTAATAGGGTTCCATAGGACAAGCTCATTGCAAATGCCGGCCGTGCTTAAATTTATGCTCTCATTTAAATCTTTCTATTAAAGACACGAAATACCATTAATAAATAGTAATAAATATTAACCTACTTACCTACCTTTAGTCAATAAAGTATTAGATTTTAAATGCTTCCACCTTGAAACTGTTATCTTACCTGAAATTTAAAAGAAAAAAAATATATTATTTAGTAAAGTTGAAAAATGTTGTTAAATGCAGAAAATATGATGAAATTTATAGAAGTCCTACATTTTAAAACTTTCCCAAATTGAAAAATGAGAAGTTTTTTTGAACCTTTATAGTTACTTAACTTATTCTTATTTAAATATTTATTACAAACACGTATTTGGCACAAATAACTTGGTTCTTTTCTACACTATCAGGTTAGTCCCACATTTGACAAAACTTCCTATCTTAAAATTCCCAATTCCCATCAGTTTTTATAAGTAGGTAGACTATATGGCAGCTATAGGTATTCCCCTAGTGTTAAGTGCATTTGCATTAAAATTTATATGCGGCTTTAAAATACTGACGAGCTCAAAACTTTCAATAAACGAACGAAAACCAACAACGACTAAGTGAAGTCAAAGCCAACATGTGCTTTGTATCTTTAATGTGGTTTTGCAAAATATAAAGAAGAAAAACACTCATTTTTATTTTGCAAACAATAATAACACCATAAAAATTCATTCAAGCCTCCATAAAATAACCAATGGAGGAAGAATTTATAAGATTTTAGCATAACTGAGGAATCTACTTAACCATTTATGGCTGAACCTAGATATAATTTCAAAACCACAACAAATTTTTGCGGTTTTTTTTTATATTCTAGAGAAGTGTTAAGATTAGCCTTGAGACAGATATGGTTAGCCGTACAATAAAATAAAGCTGAATTGGGTGTTAAAGTTAACAAGGTTAACTGTATTCTATTATTCCAATATCTCAAAAAGATAATTTTTTTTTTAATTAAGACGAATGAAAAAAAATAAGTATTTAAGATAAATTGACTTGAACATGAACACTTGTTGTAGTTTTAGTGGATAAAACAGTGTTAACAAAATAAAACACTAAATGGGAGTAAACAACAACACTTTTATTTTATTAGTTAGATAAATAAATATAAACGTTAACATTCTTATGTTATCAGAGAAACATGATATGGGAGAGCTTAGGGTTATCGTCTTTGTCGTCGATGACGCTGACAAGTTTTCAAAAGCGCAATAAAAATAAAAATAAATGAACATGAAAAACAACAAAATACAAAATAAATACAAAACTCCCACATCACATTCCCATATTGATACCTTTAGGTCTACATCATTGTTAAAGCAGGTACATATAGAAAACTTTTTAGAGAAGAGGCTTTATATAAGTATAAACTTTAAGGTGTTTTTGGGATAGATAAGACTCAGAGGAGCAACAAACCTTTTTACAAAACTTCACCTTAAATTGGGTTGTGTCACTTATTTTTATCAGTGAAAATGACACATGAAAGAAATTATGGGAGCAATAAAAGTTTCTCACGCTATATATCAAAATAGACACCCTTAAAACGAGCCTATTTCTACAGACCTATAGAAAATAAGGGATTGTGCAGGTGTAAGGTTTGGATATTGTTCTTTCTTGTGGGGTTGGTTAAGGTTGTTGTAAGTGGGTTCTATTTTAAAAGATATTTTTTTTAAGCGGGTAAGATTGGAATACTGATGGCATCAGTCAGCATTTCAGCAACAGAGTTGAAAAATTTGTCACAGTAACAAATAGGTTCCGACTTTAGTGGCATTTGTCGTGGGATTTAATAAATTTAAAAGCTTGTAGAAAACACTTCAAAGACCGTTAATGTTTTCCACTTTGATGTTAATGGCGTTTAAATTGAAGATTGATATGAAAGTAAGAAGAAACGTGTTAACAATATAAATTGCATGTCTGGACAAAAATTCAATTTCCGGGATTTGAAAAATTTAAAACTAGCTTGAATATGAAAACTTTTTGGAGAAAGTAAGATAATTGCTCTGGAGCATTTGACAAAGGTTGTTAATGATCCTTCTTCGTTGGATTAGAAATTACCTTCGGAACCATTTAATACAAGTATCAATGACGCTACGGGCTGGAGTACCACAGAGCTCTGCTTGTCTCCTATACTTTTTCTTATTTTTGTTCTGATGTTCTGCCTGAAACTTTTTATCCACTAATTCCTCAGCTTTTCATATAAGTTGCTTTGCTTCTTCAACGGAAATGTTATTAAATGTTGACCTTGACAGTATTTTTAAATGGAGAATAAAAAATCAGAATTTATAAATAAAGAAAACTCAAAGCCAGTTGCATTTCTCCATTCAATCAATTCAACCGTGATACTTCGGTATTCAGAAATGCGCATCAAACTACCCTTGGGCTTAATATCGGTGGTTATGTCAAGTGCTGAAATTTGTTCTTTAGCCGTACTTCGAGAATGTTAATCTCATAAATACTAAGCTTTATTTATGACATAAGTTCGTTGTTAAATTAAATTCTATAACATGAACTCTTTTTCGAACAAAGAAACTGCTTAATATGTTCATCAAAGTTACGAAGTTCTAAATAACTCAAGCTCTCCAATTAGTCTCAACACATCCTATACCTGGTATTTAGGGTGGTAACATTTTTTATTGAAAAAGAAAATTTGAATCCAACATTTAACCCGGAAGCAGTAGAAAATTTTGTATTCACCGCTTCACTTTTATTTTCTGACACGTTTCTTTCCTCGCTCGCTCGCTTGTCGTTGGCGTTTGTGCATCAGTTATACAGTTAAAGGTAGAGGTACACTGAGGGAAAAATGAATCGAGTATGTACCAGACACTTCTAAGTAAAATGTTTTGTAATGATTTAAGTTAACGTGCGATGGTTACATTTCACTTAACGTACCAAATAGGATCCCAATCATTATAAAAATTGTTTTTAACCCTAACTCAATACTGGCGTTACACTTTCAATAAATGATAAACACTGAATACCACCACAGTAAGATATGTATTCACTACATAAAATCTAAAATCTTAGCCAATAACAAAAACAAACAATTTTTATTGAGTCTATGTCTAGGCCACAATATTTGAAATGCACAATCCATCAAAATAAAACAAAAACCTGTTCAAATTTATAAACTTGTGCTGAATTGATGGTTAAGGAATCAGTACATAGATTTATGTTATCAGTACCTATTTTATTGTAATATTGATGTAATAAGTAAAAAACAGATTCATGTAAAGAGTACATAGATTTATGTCATGACTATACACATAGATGTTTCTAATGAATACTGAAAACTTTACTCACTGCATTGTAATAAAAACGTGATCCTAAACTTCACTGAACAAAGCTTGTACTCATTACAGAAAATCAACGAAATTTGTTTTGGATTTTCCTGCGGTCACAAGTTCATCGCAGCGAAATGAACTTCGCTTGTGTTGTGAGTCCACAAATTCTGTTTAAGCTTCATAAATGCCAATAGTAAGTAAAGATTTAATTTTATGTAATGAATACATAAACTACGTGTGCAGAAATCTATGCAAAATGTAAAAATATCTCTTGAGTTCAGTGAGTTTATATATTTTTCCCTCAGTGTAGGTACGAGTTTTGTACAAATTGAGCTCCATTATGAATGTAGAAGTTTGTTTCCAGTTCACTATAAATCATTCATTGGCCATTCACCCACGACTGCATCAAACTCTCTTGTTTTGTATAGTTAGGCATTTATGTATGTATGTGTTTATGGTTACAATAAACCGTTATACATCAGTACACCCATTAGTCGATGTAAAAGTAAAACATTTGTCTATGTCTATGTCGTCGATGATGGGAACATACGGCCGGCGGCGGCAACAGAAGACAACAACTTCACTTAACGTGTATGCCATACATTCTGACCTAGATTCAACTTCAATCAAATGATACACTTTCTGACCAACAAAACACAACACAACACAACACAATACATAGTGTGCATCAACATTTTACCGGCAAGCCACTGTCATCATCATCATCATCATTATCATCATCACATGTGCTGTGTACAGAATCGATAATCACCATTCATCCATCGACTTTTTATAGTGCTTCGGTTTCCACTTATGTACTAAATATGGGACAAATGAAGCCCCTCTTTACTGATGATGACGATGATGATGATAATGATGCCTGATGGTTTTTAGGTTAATCATTTGACATTTAACACAACAGTTAGCACCCACTGAATTCTGTCGCACCATTTCATTTTGATTATATGAAATGACTCTCTGTTTCTGTTTCACACACAAAAAGAATGTTTTGTTCTTTATTTTATGTTGTTTTCATGTTCTTTTTTTTTTAAGTTTTTATGGGAAACCCAACTGTCAAAATCACCCATAATAAATAACAGGGTGATAAATAATTAAAGAAAAGCTACAACAGCATTAACAACAATCAAAAAATAAAAAACACGCGAAAATTAAAACAGAAGAAAAGTAGCTGATGAACATTTTCACTGCTGTAAAAATTGAATATGTAAAACACCAACTGAGGAACTCTAAAATGAAGGACAAAATTTACATATGAACATAAACTAGTAGCTTCTGTATGACATACCAGTGCTCGTAGCAAGTTGGTGCAAAAATAAAATAAAATAAAATAAAAATAAAACTTAAATAAAATTGGCACTCGGTGAAAGTTGACCTGAACAAGTTTAAAGCAGATTATCGGGTTTGTAACATTTGTGCACTTAAAATTATACATATACGCAAAATAGTTAACTTGTTCAGGGAAAATTTTAAATGAAAACTATATCGTTAGCAGTAAAAACAGATATAATTTTATAGTATGTTATCTGATGTGTAGTCACCATTATGACATTTTAAAAGTGTCAATTATTGGATGTATATTTAAATTCACTTTTATTTTTGGAAATTATGTGAAATGTCATTGTCCTTTGACAGTATAATAGCGCGATTGTTGTTCTGTCTCGTTTGTTTTAAAAAGTTAAAATTGCACTCTTGAAATATGTTGTCACTTATTTTTAGAATTTGTTTTTATTTTATTGGTAAAGAGATATAGAGATTTTTAGAAGTTAATAGATAAGGTTTGTGACAGTTATCAAACTGTACTTTTTTTGAGGCGACTCATTTTGACGTATCTTCATTTTAATTTGTCATTCAATTTATGAATGACATTTGTCGTGAATACATGTGAATTTGAAAGTCTGAAACAATAATCACATTAGAGTCTTTCTAAGGACACTCAATTTGACGTCTTGCAATTTTAATTAAAAGCATAACAACATTATGAATGAGACGTTAAAATGAATCGGTTCAAAAGAGTCTAATGTGAAAACCTTCTTTGAAAAAATTTTTTCGCTCTAAATCTACCCCATGTCTGTGATTTTTCAAGTATCAGATGTCACTTTTGACGTTTAAAAATTCTCTTTTAAGAATTATTTTAGTTTCTTAACTTAGCATTACTTTATTATATTTCCATTTTTGTCTAACCTCATGTCATATAAAGTAAATTTGGTCGTTTGTTTTTATTTAAAGGTCTAGTCTAAGTAAATCACTGAAATGCCAAACAAATCAAATTGAAAGAACAAAGGGAGTCTTGAGTTGAACGCGGATAATAATTTCCCAGATTTGTTTATATGCAATTGTAATGTTCGGCGCTTTACACTTAAAGTGTGTTTCACAAATAAATTAAAACTCTTTGATAATACTGTAATTAGATCGTGCTCAAATTATTTGGCATTATGCGCTTAGCTGAAGAAAGAAACCCACTTTTGACATCGCGCTAAGATGACAGATGTCACACTGACGTAATCTTAGCATAGAAAAGAATTGCGAATAGAAATTTTACAAGTTATTCAAAAGGGTGGTTTAAGATTTGATGACAGTGAATTATATTAAATCTTACATGTGACAAGAAAAATTAGTATTTGGGCGGAAAAACACTGCTGACATAAGAAGGTAGGAAGTGTAAATATAAACAAATAAGGCCATCTACACATGTTGCTAGCCGTCAACAAGTGGCATAAAAAAGTGTCATTTATTGTGTCCTTTCTACAAATATTCATTCAAAAATATATGTACAATTTATTTTTTGTTAAAAAATTGAAACATACAAATTGTGAAATTCATCGAAAATTGACAGCTTTTAATAAAAATATTTGCTACACATACAAAAATTGTTCGTGCATTCTTGCCGAAGTAACTCGTGTAAAGGAGGCTTAAGAAAATTTCTTTGAAACTTCTAGTCTGCAGTTTTATTTAATAGTTGTGGTTGGAAAATTAATGTCTTGTGCGAAATGTTGTGTGCAAATATATCATAATTTCAAATTGTTAAATGAAAACTTGAAAATTCCGAAAACCGAGAGAGATTTGAATTAGTTTCCACGAAATTCTCTTCAAAGTGACATAATTTGATAATTTTCGATGACTTTAAGTTGCAAAAATTCTCTGTGAACTTGGAGATTTTCGGATTAGACTGACTTTTACTGTGATAAAAGATGTTTTCTGTGTATTTTGGATGAAAAAGTTATCTAAGTAATAGATGGCGCTGTGCTGCGATTAATGACACAACCCGATAGATGGAGTTATGCGTTGACTTAGGCTGTGAGCAATTTGGAAGGTGTCTTATTTGCATTGTCTTTTTCTATTGAGGAACACTTACTATTTTTGAACTCGATATTTATCAATACTTAATTTTTTCAAAAATTAAGAGTAGTTATCCGATAGGGATTCGGACATTTATTGCGAAAAATTTATTAATGTAACCTTTTTTTAGAATAAGATCAGTCAAAAACTTTGTTCTGTAGTTCATCCAAAGGCGTTAAAATTTGATTTTGAAAATTAAATAGTTTTCTACCAGGTCTTCACTTTAAACCAAAAATTTATATAAATGTTTTAATGGAACCAATACCTCATCTTTATCATAAAACGCCAGAATAGAATTGTATTAATGGTTACACGAATTTGTGACCTAAATTGCATATGTGACTGCAAATTTCAGTAAAAATATAAAAAATATTTAGAGAAAATATACAATCTTATAGATATTTTTATGTAGTTATAGTGCATTTTTTTTTTTTAACTCATATAAGTATTGTTAACAAATATCATACTCAGAGATGTACTTAGAGCCCCTTAACTAACAGAGTGAGCCAATATATATTCTGTGAGTATGTTCTTACATATATAGAGTACGAGCTGTAGACTTGTCATAATGTCCTTGAAAAATATTTGTATTGTTTTTAAAATTCTTGACACACAAACACACTATAATACTTTACCTAGCCCCTATTTTGTTTTATTCCATTTCCCTATATATTCATATAAAATTTTATTTGTTTTGAAATTCTATAAGTATATATAGTATAGATAGTCTTTTGTTTTGTTTTCGAATGAAAGAAAACTATTTTAGAGTATTGTGTTGAAAAGTTTTGTTTTATTTTCTTGGCCATGAAACTGTTAAGTTTTACCTAGATTATTATATAGACAAAGTTAAATGAAATAATGACAATGAAGTTCCAGTTTCGACAAAATAATGCAACTTTAAGGATATTTAAATTTTATTAATTTCTAGAAAAGAACTCTCGTAAAACAGAGTATGAAACGAGACACGTTTTACTATAATTTTTCAACACGGCGGTTTTGTTCAAATCATGATTATTTTGAAACTGATAGCTGTTTCCCTCTCGAATCTTGACAAATAGTTTTACGCTTGAACAAAATTAGGAAATATTGAAATCTCATTTCTAAAATCACTGCTGTGCAACCTTATAACAACCCGTTTAAAAAATAGGGATATTAAAACAAAATATAATTCTAAAAGTTGGTAATCGAATATTTTGGCAACAATTGAAGACAATAACGGGTTATCCATTTTGCAGTTTCAAAAGTATAGGGCTGGAATTCGATATCTGTCAAACTTAGTTGTTAAACCAATTTTTTTTGTAAGTTTAAAGTCTGACATTTACGAAAATGGATCGCTTAACTATCGCAGAAAGCATACAAATTGTTAAAATCTACTACGAATATGGTGATTCTGCCAAAGACACATAATGATGCTTTAAGAGAAGATTATGGTTTAAACTGGCAAAATTGTGAAGAAATTTAAAGAAACTGGATTGGTTATAGGTATTTAATAAAGCCATGGAAACTGCCAGCCCCCTCACTACAGTGCGGGGAAAGAAGAAACCATATTGGTGGGCTGCTGAACTAGAAATACTCAGGAAAGGTTGTAGAAGGCTTTTTAATCGTGCAAAAAAAACTAGACATCCCAAAGATTGGGACTCCTATAAGGAATCCCTTAAAAAAGTATAAACAAGAATTGAGAATAGCCAAAAGATCCTCATGGAGATCCTTCTGTAGCTCAATAGAAGAACCCTCGGAGGCATCAAGGATAAGGAAGATTCTCTCGACAAATCCAACCATGCCTAGTTGTCTTAAAAACTCAGATGGTACATGGACTAACTCTTGCGAAGAAACGCTAAACCTGCTACTAGACACCCACTTCCCATCCGTTAATACAACAAACCGTCCTGGGTCGGGTATTAACTTAACTTTTCCTCATGGTCTTGTTACAAAAGAAAAATTGACATTTGCTCTGAATAGTTTCGAACCTTATAAATCTCCAGGTCCAGATCAAATCGTACCAGCTGAGCTACAACTTACCATTGACATAACTTTGCCCATCATTGAAATGATCTTCAAAAGTTGTCTAGATATGGTCTATATACCTCAGCGATGGAGAGAAGTAAAGGTAGTTTTCATTCCCAAGGCGGGCAAATGCTCGCATGTCAACCCTAAAGATCTAAGACCTATTAGCCTATCGTCATTCATTCCCAAAACTCTGGAACGATTGATTGATATCCATGTACGTAATAGCATTGATAAGAGACTATCGATGTCTCAGCATGCTTACTGCAAAGGGAAATCGGTAGAAACAGCCTTGCAAACTCTGGTAAGAACTATCGAATACTCCCTAGAGCAAAAGGAATATACTATGGTGGCCTTCCTGGATATTGAGGGCGCTTTCAACAACGTTGACACATCCGCTATCACTTCTGCTATGACAATACTAAACGTCGAATACTCACTTTGTGAGTTGATTAATCTAATGCTAAAAAGCAGGATCATCAACTCTAAGATGGGGGATTTTTGTACGAAAAGGTCTGTCGGAAGAGACACTACGCAAGGTGGTGTTTTGTCCCCTCTTCTGATCTGATATTGGACAAAAAATTAAGTTGGAAACCTAATATTCAGGGAAGAGTTAAAAAAGCTACAGTAGCTCTTTTCCTTTGCAAGAAAGCCATAGGAAGCAAATGGGGTTTTCTACCTCGCATAACCTATTGGCTATACACATCGGTCATCCGACCAATACTTATGTACGGGGTTGCAGTATGGTAAACTGCACTGGAGAAAGTCACATACTACGACAAACTCAGCAGAGTCCAACGCACTGCATGTCTCTGCATAAGCGGGGCATTGAGAACCACACACTCAGCAGCGTTAGACACTCTCCTCCATCTGGCACCCCTCGACATCTTCAGCAAACAAGTGGCAGCGAGTACAGCTATAAGACTCAACGCCTCATCTCAATGGACCAACAATAATGTGGGGCACTCCATCATTTTGAACCTCTTCGGTTCTATACCAAAGTACATGGACTACACTATTCCAAAACCCCAATTTAAAAAAAAACTTCCAGGTATCCATTCCATCCAGAGATGAATGGGAAGACAAAAAACTCCTGGATGAAAAATGCATTCATTTTTATACAGATGGATCCAAGACAAATGAGAGAGTTGGTAGTGGTGTGTATTCAGAAAAGCTTAATCTAAACATCTCATTCCGCCTCCCTAATTATTGTAGCGTCTTCCAAGCGGAAATTTTAGCGATCAAAGAGGTTCTCTCCTGGCTAAGAGAAAACGTGATATCAACTTCTCTGACAGTCAGGCTGCTATCAAATCTCTTGACGGTGTCTCTACCAAATCTTTAACGGATCTCGATTGTCGATCGTCTCTTATGGAGATGGCGCAGCAATTTAACATTCACCTTTGTTGGGTGCCGGGCCACAGAGACATCACAGGAAATTGTAGAGCCGATGAACTCGTTAAAAATGGAACCGTCATACCTATTTCACCTAAAAGGGAGAAGAGAGGTATACCGATAGCTACATGTAAACTTCTGCTAAAAGAAACAGCTTTTGCGATAGCAAACTCTAGGTGACACAATTTACCAACATGCGCAGCCACAAAACTCATATGGCCTTCACTGGACCTAAAGCACTCTAAAGACTTGTTATCTCAAAGCAGACTTCATATTAGCTCCCTAATAGGTGTCCTTACGGGACACTGTCTTATAGGCAGACACGCAATACGACTTGGTGTAGCCTCAAATGACTTCTGCAGGAGCTGTATGGACGAGGAAGAAAAGGAAACAATCTCTCACCTTCTCTGCACTTGCCCTGCTCTTTCACTAAGACGCAAACTACTCTTTTGATAATCTCAGTGAACTAGCGAAAAAGGATATCAAATATCTTCTTCGCTTTATAAAAAGCTCAAAATGGTTCTACTAGTAAGAAGTAATTCTCTAGATTTATGTGGTATCACAATGGGTCTTTTCTTTTGGCCTTAGTGTGTGGATTCTGAATCCGCAGCCACTTTAACCTAACCTAACCTAACCTACAGATATTTTAAGGCCTGTGCATCATCGTATCGCTCGTAATACTGAAAATATCGCTGCTGTAAGTGAAAGTGTTGCCGAAGACCCGAATGTGTCAATTCCTCGTCATTCTCAGGTATTAGGATTGTCTTACGACACCTTATAGCGTATTTTGCATTTGGATCTACACCTACAACCATATAAAGTCCAACTCACACAACAACTCAAGCCCGCTGACCATTCGAAGATATGTCTAATGGTAGCTTGAACAACAGGAGGCGATGGACGGCGATTTTCCTAACAAAATTTTCTTCAACGACGAAGCACATTTCTCACTCGGTGGGTATGTTAATAAACAAAATTCTCGTAGTTGGAGTTTTGAGAATCCTCAAATAATTGAAGAGGGGCCATTACATCCACTTAGGTGTGATTGGACCTTAATTCTTCGAAAACGTGGATGGAACGAGTGTCACCGTCGCGTCGATTCAGAGCGTTATGCTCATATGATGACCGACTCTTTTTGCCTGCTATTGAAGAATACGACTTGGAGAATATGTGGTTTCAACAATACGGTGCCACATGCCACACTACTCGAGCGAATATGGCTTTATTGCAAGAGACATTTCCTGGCCGCGTAATTTCCCGTCGTGGCGATATCAACTGGCCATCAAGATCATGCGATTTCACACCGCTGGCCTTTTTTTGTGGGGCTACGCGAAAAACCGTGTTTATGCAGATAAACCTTTAACTCTTGAGCACTTAAAAAGCAACATTCGTCAAGTTAAGGCTGAGATACCGCCCAATATGTGTCAAAAAGTGGTCGAAAATTAACTTAATCGATGCTTGCAACAATTCAGTTGGTGATCATTTTTGATTTTGGACTCGAATATCTCGAGCATAAACAAAAATATTAACTTCAAAATTATATTATTTTTTGTAGAGATTTTACTAACAAAGAAAAGTATCCCGAACGTACAGATACGAACGTACAAATTGCACATAAAAATCTCCATAAAAAATTTTGATTTAGATCTTAGGGACCTTGAAACGTCGAGAAATGTAAAAATGTTCAATTTGAAGAATCACACCGTTTACAATAACTGTGTGAAAATATCAAAATCTAAATTTGGCAGAAATGTTGTAATTCCCAAAATATTAAAAACAAAAATTAGTGACCTAGATTTTAAACTTATAGCTGAAGAAATAGAAAAGAATCAACAAACCCGAGAAGTTTTCGCAGACTTTATGTACAAAATTAGAAGACAACCAATCAAGAATTTTATTTCAAAAATAAAGAAAGAAAAGAATAATCGTTCTTTTATTGTTTTTTAATTTAAAAAGTGAAAGTTCAAAGACGTGTCGGTCGTTAAGTAAAATACCTTCCATTTAACACCTCATTTTATATAAATTGGTCGGGTGTGAGAATTGCCTAAAGGGAACTCTTTGCTAAAAATAAATGTGTAAAAATACAAAATCATATAAAATGTGAAAACAATAAGAAAGAAATCACTTTCATCATCAAAGAAAAAGATTGATTAATAAAAAAAATTAGATGATGGCAATGAAAGGGCAATACAAAGTAAAAATGTTCACATTAAATTTAAATTTAAATACTTTAATATTATCATTTACAATCAATATTAAAATGAGAAACTTGCTGATGAAGATTCTGATTACTTGCTCTGAATAAATGTATCAGCAAAAGCTAATTAAATGAATCTGATGTTCTTTCGGTGGATAATTAAATGACTCACCTTTTCATATTCAATTTGTTGCGTATTTTGTTCTCTTGAATTGTATCTGAATCTTTAATTTGATGAATCAAACGAGATTTACTCATTCAAATATAATTATAAATTCGTGGAATCGATAAAAGTAAAAGTAGGAAGATAAAAATTTAAAAAAAAATCAAATTTCAATTGAGGCTGAACTAAGGAAACCTTTTTAATTGCTTCTGAAATTGGCACAGTTTTCACCGTAACATATAGGTACAGAAATGTAACGATTGCAAAAAAAAAATCTGTGGAGCCCTGCCTGACTTTCAATCCAATTTTCTTAAAATTTGATTTGTATTGATATCTAAGAATGTGATATGTATTTCATATAAATTGAGGTAAGGTAATATTTCTTCTGTCTAATTTTGTATTGGATATGTCATAAACGAGCTGCTTTCTTGGAAATTGCTCTTATGATTTTCATGAAATAAAAACAGTAAACAATCTTTACCAAAGAAGATACTAATTGAAAAAATAAGATTTGATTTCTCGGAAATCAACTTTATGACTTTTGATTTCAGGAGAGAAATGCGCATAAATGTTTCAGAATCCTCGAAAATCGAAACCCTATAAGACTAAATTTTTTTACGTTGATTGGTAGAAATAGAGCTTATACTTTTAAAGGCATTTAGTTGATCTTAATTTGAATTTTGGCTTAAAATTCGTCCATCAAGTAAGGTTTTTGAAACATGCATTTTCAATATGTTTGAATATAAGGGATGTTGTTTTAGCTGCATAAAAAGTGTCGATGGTCTTTTTCTTATTGTTTGACAGTTAAAAATGTCAAACTATGTTCACGTTTCTGTTTTCTATGGTTTGCCATCATCATGCATCGTTTAACGCCAGAACAAACACGGGGCTTCCAAATTGTGGAAATAAGCTTACAAAATGTATGTTTTAGAAATTTTTAAAAACAAAACATTAACTTTGGAAAGCGTTCCACATTCGGGTAGTGCGGCTAAAAAAAGAATCTCTGTACTTAACAGTACGTCCGAAATTTTGATCAAGAGTTAACTGATGAGCATTCATAGAAGTATGGGTATTGCAGTTGAATTTTTTGAAGGGTGGAATGCAACTGCCAACTGGTATCTCATTTAGAGAACGATGGTCTATCATTTTTAGAGCTGTTTTTTCAATTATATCCAAGAGACTGAAGTACGTTATTGGGGCATAAGCCCATAAATATAAGAATTATACTCGAGTTTTGGACGAATACAAGTTTTTTAAACTATGGTCAGATCAGAAGTGTAAAAAACTTCTGCATTGTAGAAAACTTAAACACTTAGCAGCATTTGTTGAGATGCTGAATATGTGATCACTCCACAGTTGGTGGTTTGTGATGCACACACCTAGAACTGAAGGCTGTCGTTCTCCTCTATGGAAGTACTACCCATGTATATTGTATAGTTTTATTGGAGGAGGGTTACACTTTTGCGACAATAGGCACCATTGAGTTTTTGAAGCATTAAATTCTATACGGTTTTTGGTCCTCCATTGGACAATGCTGTCAAGATCGGAATTTAATGAGCATATCGTACGCTGCCGTTGGTAGTCTACATCCGAGGATGAGAATCTAAAAACGAATATGAAAAGCTGAGGAAACTGTCATCAGCGAAACTACGAGTATTTAGTGGGTAGAAAATTTCAGACAAAAGACCATTTCTAAAAATAAGAAAGAGTGTCGGAGATAAAACAGAGCCCTGAGGCACACCAGCATTTATTTTTTGGGTATCAGATTTGAACCCGTCCAATACTACTTAAATTGAAAGGTCCAAAAGATAATTACTAACCCTAGGAAGAAGAAAAATTCATCAATACCAAATTGACGCATTTTCAACAAAAGAGCTTGATGCCAAACTCTATCAAATGCCTTTCTCTAAAATGATGTAAAGATTTGTTCCACTTTTCGGTGAGAAAAAAACATGAATTCACAAGTGAACCTATTGCTACGTAAAAAAGAGGCTGGGATGCGACCCACACTGATAACTTCCCATCCCATCTATCGATTTGTCTTGCTTAAAAGTTTGTCTAAATGTATCAATTCTTACCAAATTTGCGTTCTATTTTTTGGATATTTTATTTTTTTATGAAAAAACGGACAGTTGTATTTTTATAAAAAAATTACTGAATATTAAAAACAATATTTTCTGTGAAATAAAATAAGTTTGAAGCCAATATTTTTAATTTTTGAAAAGCTATTTGAGTCGAAAGTAAATTTTTACCAAGTTTTACTATTGTTTTTTTTTAGGTTTTTATTTTTTGTAAAAAAAAACTGTCAATCCAACATTTCTCAAAATTTTACCGAATGTTGAAAACAATATTATTTATAAGTTAAAATTAGTTAGAAGCCATAATCTCAAATTTTAAAAAAGATATTGGAGTCGAAAATCAATTTTTACCAACTTTTGTTAAATTTTTTTTTCGGTTTTTAATTTTTTGTAAGAAAACTGTCATTTCGATTTTTTTCAAAATTTAACTGAATGTTGAAAACAATATTTTTTGAAAGATAAAAGTAGTTTTAAGCCAATATCTCAAAGTTTTGAAAAGATATTTGAGCCAAAAATCAATTTTTACCAACTTTTGTTAAATTTTTTTTTCGGTTTTTAATTTTTTGTAAGAAAACTGTCAATTCGATTTTTTTCAAAATTTAACTGAATGTTGAAAACAATATTTTTTGAAAGATAAAAGTAGTTTTAAGCCAATATCTCAAAGTTTTGAAAAGATATTTGAGCCAAAAATCAATTTTTACCAACTTTTATTAAGTTTTTTTTTAGGTTTTTATTTTTTGTAAAAAAACTGTCAATTAGATTTTTCTCAAAATTTTATCACATGTCAAAAACATTATTCTTCGTTGCACAAAATTGTTTTGGAGATGAAGTCATATTTTGGTCGTAAAATTTTTGAAGTGACAAATTTTTTTTCAGTTTTTTTGATTTATAAAAAAAACCGTTAATTGGATTTTTTTCCAAAAATATAATTGTTTTGTATCACGTTACAATATATAATATAAAATTTAATTCAAGTCTCTAGCGTTATTGGTTCGTGAGATATTTAGGGTTAACCAACATTTTCACCTTTTTTTTAAACTGCTATGGTAAAAAACCACCCACGCAATTTTCTTGAGAGCCCTTTCTGCATCTTTCTGCCTTATTATCTGTATAACAAAATTTATTTGAAGTCGATATCTCTTCTGGTTCTTGAGCTATGGACAACGAAAAAAACGTCGCGAACGTACGGACGTACGGACGTACGTACACACGCACGCACAGACATCTTTCTAAAAATCTTTTATTTCGACTCTAGGGACCTTGAAACGTCGAGAAATGTCAAAATTTTCAATTTGACAAATCGGACCCATTACAATAACTTCCTATGGGAAGTTAACAATATTGCCGGTCATTAAGAAGCTTTCGTTCTTTAATATATTTATTTAGCTATAGATCAGCGTTTCCATAATCTTGGAAAGAAGGGACGTGAGTGCAATTGGACGATAGTAAGAGGGGGAGAAGGATTAGCCTTTTTGAGGAACAGGATTAACAAATGCTGTTTTTCATTCACTCGGAAAGAAACCTGTATAAAAAGCTTACGCAATGGTTTTTCCAGCGTTGAAGAACACCTCCTCAGAACAAAAGCGGTGATACTATCCCGACCATTGGATTTGTGAATGTCAAGATCTTTAAGTTCTAGCAATTGTACGAGTGCGAAAGAAGATTCGTCCCATAGAATCGTTTACGCTTTCAAGTACAATCGGAGTCATGGCAGCATCGAATTAACAGCACACTGTGTTGCAAGCAAATTGGTTTTATCAATCGATCTTACAAAAAGAGTGTCATTGGAAACAAGCGTAGGAACTCAAGAAGACGTAGTGTTGGCCAAATTGTTTACAAATGACCAGACATTTTTACTACCTTTAGGACATTATCGTATTTTTGGCCGTAAAAATGGTCATGCTAAATTGAATGCATCGAATATGTCAGTTACAGATCTTTCTAGCTTGTTTGAACTTTTTAAGGTTTGCCCAGTAGGGTTGGCTTTGTACATCCGGAAACTTATGTATTTGATCCTAATAACCTCTTTATACAGCTCGAACCAAACCATGAGTTTTCTTTGAGTTTGATAGATTTTAACCGTATTCGGGATGAAATTTCTCATTTTACAAAGAATTAAATTTGTAATCATATCTGCACAGTTCCAGTTAAAATTCCTGAAGAAGCCGTTGAAACCGTCACAGTTGGCTTTCTCATATTGCCATAAGGTTTTCGTAGGGGTTTTCTCTTTTACTGGGGTTTTTTGGCATGAGAAATTAGCAGATATGACACAATCGTCTGATGTGCCTTGAGCCGATTATAAATTGATCGCATATTTATTAGGATCAGAGGTAGGAAACAAGTCTAGTGTTTGCGGATTGATCTGCAACGTCAGGAACCCGAGTTACCTTGTCAACTAGTCAGGTGGTTTAACTTCGTTCGGGTGTTGTCTGATTAGAATAGCGTTGGAATTCATTGGAAGTCGAATTGCTATCTACATCCAGGCTACGATTAATAAAACAGGTATGAATAGTAAGATCATTTTTTTAATATGATACTTATACTGCTTAGTAAAAATTACAAACAATTAATAATGCTTTTTTGAACTTTTTTTTTTTTAGGTGGCGCAAAAGTCCATTGAGAACCAGGGCCTAGTGACTTACAACTGTCAACCATTCCTGTGTGCGAATAAAGTTGTCAGGGATAGAGGGGACCTACAGTTCTTTTAAACCGAATCCGAAAGGACTTTTCATGACAAGAATTACTTTTGGAGGACTTGTCAATTCCCGCGAAAACTTTTTTTTTAATTAAGATGGCACAGGCAGGGATTGAAGCTAAGACCTCTGGCGTGACAGCCCTGCATTATTAGTGTCATATTTAAATCAGGCTTTTTACTATTTTTCACCTATATTTCTAGCTGTTTTACGATTGGTATTAAACTCATTTTTCAATACCAATGAGGGTCTTTACATATCTTGTACCATTATATTACGACTATATTAAAAATACTTGTTGTTTTATAAAATTATAGATGTTTACGAATCTGGATTTTCAACATGATGAATTTTCTTTCGACATTTCAAAAACAAAAGCGCTCCCTCAGAAACTGTAAGGTATTTCATTAATTATGTACATCAGGCACGTGTTTTCTTTATTTCGTCCTCAATAAATCAATGAAATTATTTTGATTTTATCCATGACTAAACTATTGTCTAAAAAATTCTATTCAAAGTTTCTAGGAAAAGCGTAAACATAAACTACTCAGACCAGCAACCCTTGAAAGAAATTTTATATAGATATTCATCAGTATGTCCGTGCAATAAAACAATTAGACATGCTCTGGTGAATTTTAGAGGCACTCCTCTATGTTCATACCTTTATATTTTTGTGACGGATAATTAAACTCGTAAGCTCATTAACACCACGTGCCGACTAAAATAAAATACTCTCGCTGTGAATCATTTTTTTATAAGACCCTCTTTTGCAACTTGAATCTTATAATAAGAGGGTTTAGAACTTTTTTGTCATAAATAAAATAGAAATCCATCAGCATACAACAAAACAGAGGAACAAAATATAAAATCTTACCCTTATCATCCACCAATCATACCAAACAACAACAAAAATAGGTACAACAACTTTTTATTAAATAAAAACATCATCATTCATTATTGTTTACCCTTATTTGCCAATAAACCAACCCCTTTTTCATGTTTTGAAAAGAAAATTATAACAACAAAATAAAAAAAAAAACTCAAGAAAAAGATACACTTTTAGTTTCCTTTCTCTCATTTAGCACCAGTCATTGTTCCCTTTTTCTGATTACGTCATTATATGTCGAAAAAGCAGAACACATGAATCTAATTTCGATAAAATACAATAAAAATAATAAATAAAATAAAAAAAACAACAAAAACAACAAAAATATCTTGTTCTACTTACCCTCTTATGCTTTTGTTGCTGAAGTTTATAAAAAGGTATAAAACCAACCCTATTAAGAGTTATCATCAACCCTTATATTTATGTTACATCGGAAAAAATTGAACCTTTTGACTTAAAATCTACTCACAGCAGCTCAACGAGCAGCCAAGCTACACTCGTACTACTACACAAATTTTGAAAGGACTTCATTTCGTATGCCAAAGATTCCAATTGATTTCTTCGGTTATGAAATCCAATAGGTCAAAGGGGAAAATCTTGATTAAATGATTATAGTGGATTTTTTTTTATTTTTTTGAGAAAGTTCATTTTTAAGTTGGAAACCCTTACGATACTTGGTTGATTGAAATCGGATTTAAAGAGAAAGTGGTTATTTTTTTTTCTCTAATCGAAAGAAAGAAATTGAAAAATTTAAGCTTGAGGTTTTGAACTTTTTAAAACCTTTTTTTCTGAGTATTTGTTGGTAACTGCTTTAAGAAGGAACCATAGTTCTGAACACAATAGAAAATACTTACTTTATAGTTACAAAAAGAGAACGATTAATGTCATAAATGTCATAGCCAAAATATTGACACTAATTGTCATCGCTTGTGATTTTGTTGACGTTGACTTTTTTTTGATCAAATAGTATTAAAGCTTAGCACGTGATAAAAAACTTATCAAAAGAAGTTATTGTAATCGGTACCATTTGTAGAACTGACAGTTTTTTTTTAAGAAATCGAAAAGACCGATTTTTACAAAAAATTAAACCTTCAAAAAAAAAAAAATATATCGGGAACAAAAACAGATATTAAAATCAAACTTATTTTATCATGTTTAAAACATTGTTGTTAACTTTAAGTTAATTTTTTTTTAGACAAATTCAATCATAAGCTTTTTTTACAAAAAAAGGATATTTCAAAAAAACAAATAAAAAGGGGCTGGGATGCGACCCACACTGATAACTTCCTTTCCCGTCTGTCTATTTGTCTTGCTTAAAAGTTTGTGGGTTTTCGTGTTTTGTTAAAAAAATTAACAGTTCAATTATTCTTAAAAATTTAAAAATAACCAACAATAATTTGGATATGATGAAATAGTTTGATTTCAAAATCTATTTTTGTAAACGAGATTTACTGATTTTTACCAATTTTAGTAGCATTTCTTAAAAGTTTTTTATCTAAACTAATATTATAAAAAGGAAAGATTTGTATTTTCTTGTAACGAATACACTCAAAAAGTGCTAGACCGATTTTAATAATTCTTTTTTCATTAGAAAGCTACATTATCACTGAGTAACATAGGCTATATTTAGTCCTAGATTACTATAGAAATCTTTAGAAATTCCTATTAAAACCAACCGAAGGTGAACAAAAATTAGCCATAAAATGTCTTTCAACGCATACGCTGCGAAGAGTATTAATGATAGGACAAAAAAATGTTTTCTAATTTAGTGATTCATGGTCGTTTTAATTAGCATGCTTATAACTTAAATATCTTAACCTATTTATGTCTACTTGTGCGATGCCGGGACGGGCCGCTAGTTTCTTATATAATGAAATAGAAATTGGAAGAATCAAATTAATTTGAAGTCAATGTTTTCTATTATTCACGAGATATCGAGAACAGAACATCAATTTTTACCAAATTTGCGTACTATTTTTTGTAGATTTTACTTTTTTATGAAAAAAACTGACTGTTTGATTTTTATAAAAAAAATTACTGAATGTTGAAAACAATATTATTTTATAAAATAGAATTATTTTGTAGCCTATATCTCAAATTTTTGAAAAGGTATTTAAGTCGAAAATCAATTTTTACCAACTTTTATTAATTTTTTTTTTAGATTTTTTAATTTTTGTAAGAAAACTGTCAATTCGATTTTTCTTAAAATTTTACCAAATGTTGAAAACAGTATTTCTTATAAGACACAATTATTTTAAAGCAAAAATCTCAAATTTTTGAAAAGATATTTTAGTCGAAAATTAATTTTTACCAACTTTTATTAATTGTTTTTTACCCTTTTTATTTTTATAAAAAAAAACTGTCAACTCGATTTTTCTCAAAATGTTACTGAATGTTGAAAACAATATTTCTTAAAAAATACAATTATTTTAAGGCCAATGTCTCAAATTTTTGAAAAGTTATTTAAGTCGAAAATCAATTTTTACTAACTTTTATTAATTTTTAATAAAGCGGGTTGAATTAAATTTTGTATTATATATTATAACGTGATACCAAACTAATATATTTTTGGAAAAAATTCCAACTAATGCTTTTTTATAATTCAAAAAAAACTAAAAAAAAATATTTGTCACCTCGAATATTTTACAAAAAAAAAAATGATTTTATCTCCAAAATATTTGTGTTCAATAAAGAACAACGTTTTTGACATCTGCTAAAATTTTGAGAAAAATCGAATTGTCAGTTTTTTGTACAAAAAAATAAAAAAAGCTAAAGAAAAATTAAAAAAAGTTGGTACAAATTGATTTTCGACTCAAATATCTTTTCAAAAATTTGAGATTCTGGCTTTAAATTAATTTTTTCTTATAAAAAATACTGTTTTCAACACTCAGTCAAATTTTGAAAAAAAATCGAATTGACAGTTTTTTTTACAAAAAAATAAAAACCTTAAAAGAAAACAATACTAAAACTTTGTAAAAATTACTTTCGACTCAAATATCTTTTCAAAAATTAAAAATATTATCTTCAAACTAATTTTAACTCACAGAAAATATTGTTTTTGATATTCAGTACATTTTTTTGTAGAAATCCAACAGTCAGTTTTTTCGTAAAAATTTAAGTCTACAAAAAATAGTACGCAAATGCTACTAAAATTGGTAAAAATTGGTTTTCGACTAAAAATCTAGTTAGCAAAAATAGATTTAGAAATCAAACTATTTCATCAGATGCAAAATATTGTTGGTAATTTTAAAATTTGTTAGAATAATTGAACTGACAATTTAAAAAAAAAAAAGACACGAAAACCTACAAACTTTTAAGCAGGACAAATCGACAGACGGGATGGGAAGTTATCAGTGCGTGGGTTGCATCCCAGCCTCTTTTTGGATTATGTTTTTAGAACAAATTTAATTTTTCATATATGACTAGCTTTGTTAGTTTTGCAAGTTTGAAATTCTTGAATGGAATCTGAAGTTAGAGAGGATCTACAATCGGCTGAGTTCGTTCCTGTACTGTTGTAACAAAGGATAAATGACGGAATTTCGCAAAGCACTTCCGTATCTTTTCTTTAAGCTTGAATTAAAAACGTAATATTTTGAAAATAAAGCAATACATACAGAGTTGGATCTTCTAACATCACATCTACTATATAAATGAAGCGATATATTTGTTTAATTTAAAATGTTCTTTGTTCTTAAGAATATTAATTCAAAAAAAAATCAAAATTGTTCACAGTTAACAAAAGTTCGATATTTTTCAAAGCTGAAATAAATAAGAAATTCTCCAAATTAAAACGGCGACGACAACGACGACGTCACTTCACGATTCATTAAATTTTCATAAACATGTGAAAGAAAAACAATTTCATGAACAATAGCCTTTGTGTTTTGTTAATTATTATTATTATTATCTAAAGAACTTGTTTTTTAATTAAACTTAAATTAAAATGCATTTTTCTCTTGACATTGATGACAAACCTAAGAAAAAATACGAGTTTTAATAACTTTCTATAGCAATCACACTTAAATCTCAATTAAAAGAAGTGATATAGGTGCAGTCTATATCATGCTGTATGACAATTTCCGTTTCAATTATTGTAAAATTAATATATGTAGATACTTCCATTAGTTATAGTAACATTCAAACAAAAATCAATCACTTTAGCTAAACTGTCATAGAATGATTCATTATAAAAAAAATATTACTTGACTATCGACTTTACTACTCATCCGTATGACAAGTAAACTTACTATCTACTAGATAAATATTGTCATTAATAACAATAATAAATTGCCTAAGGTATAATTTAGCACGTACAACAAAAAACACAAACAATTCACTTCTGTTTAAATTTGTACAAACACAAAATTACAAATCACTACTTCGTTTATCGTCATTGTCAATGCATTGCATATTATATGCAAATTTATATGCGTGCATTTTTTTTTTGTTTTCGTTGTGATTGCAAATTCATTCATTGTTGTAATAAATTTACAATTAAGAAAGGAAATAATTTAAACTTGAAACGTATACAAACTCTAGCGTATCAATTCGTTGTCCCATTTTTATTTTATTTTCATTTTGTTTTTGTTAATAATTTTATGTCGTCTCTTATCACAAAATGTGCTTCCGGGAAATCAAGAAAAAAAAGATGCAATGCATAAATAATTTCAAAAAGCTTTCATAATTTTAGTAGAACACATTGCAATTTCAAGCCAGACCCTCATAATAAATTGAGAGGAAGATGTCATAAATAAACCGCATAAAATTAGAAACATACTGAGTCTATTATTCATTTTTCAAAGTGATGTTCTTCTTCACCCTCAAGTAGTTTAAAGAATATTTTTAAACATTATTAAAGAGTTTTTAAAATTTCAAAATACAAAGTCCATCGCCATGAAAATTTTGTCGCACTTATGTGCACTTGGACGCGAAAGTTCAATATCCTCGTTAATAATAATGTTGGGACAGTCTTTTTGATTATGAAACACAATTTTTGTATTTTTTGTTTCTATTAATTGCAATCGTCTGTCGGCTAATATACTAAACATTAAACAACAATTAACATTTTAATTGCTATTTCAAGCATAAAAATGTATATGGCTCAAAATCACCAAGGTTGCAAATTTCAAATTTTTTTTATGAAAAAAAAAATTGCAAGCTATAATGATGAATTTTAGTTTATACTGTTGCAAACATTTTATATTAATAAACTTTGACAGGGCAGCGCACAGAACTCTATACTTTCTTAGTATTATTGTTTAGTACTAAACTTCATACAAAAACCATCAATTCGGGAACGTTTTTCTAAGTTTGATAAAATCAACAAAAACAAAACAAAGTACATAATTTAAGCTTTGTTTAATAACATGGGTATATTATGTATCTATATTAAATAAGCAATAATGAAAACAATACATACAAAATCTTCTACAAGCAAAATACGTAAAAATCATGTCCGGGAACGTTCCCGAAATGACCGTTCCCGAAATGACGATTTCAATTAAGCGCGCGCTTTAATTATACGGCGGTCATCTTAAATGCGATCTGACTTTGTCAATAGGAAAATATTTGAGGTAACTTTGAAATTTCGTGTCGTAAAAAAGTATTTCATCAATAATTAAATGTAATAAATGCGTTCACGGAATGACGGACTATTGATGTACGCTCTACGAATGATGAATAGAAATTTAATTACCATTTAGATATAACTTATTTTACGATAAATACTCTGACAGCCGGCTTTGTTATTGTTTTCTTCCTCGACTGACGTTTGACACAGAATTATTGCGTTCACTTAAAATTATTTGTGATCGATTATCGATATGTTCCCTGAAATGACTTGTGCGGTATCGGACAAACTGTTTTTGCATTTTTTACAGTTAAAAATAAATAATCTGTTAGTACCGTTTCTAAAACTAGATTCTGTATAAAAAATACGGTGTATTAAGTGATGACCGGGGTTGAATACCTTACATCTTTCAATTGTATTTTGGGCTTGAAGTTGAAGATTGTAGATTGGGACGCGTTCCCGAAATGATTTTCTATGCGTGTATATTGATTTCATTTAAAATTTAGTTTATTAATAAATTATATTGTTTGATAGAAACATAAAACAGGTCAGTTTTAGTATTTTATTAATTTTTTTTTTTTAATTAAGTCAAGGTTTAAGACATAAAAATGCTAGCGAAGCCAATTCTGCACCTTGGTGATTTTGAGCCATATAATGATATAGTGATACTATATCCACATACGAGTACTATAAACAAGCTCTACATAATAACAAGCTTTAATATAGAGAGAACATCGTGAATTTATTTCCAAACTCTACTAAAGCTACATAAGCGTCAGGGGCTTAACATAATTGAGTTTATGCATATGCATGCATAAATATGCATCTGTTGTAGATACTGCCACAATAGCAATTTGCAATATTTTGAAAAACAGTAGAATCATTATGTATAGTGAGAGCTACAATTACAGTCTGTTTGTCAAGAAACATTTTTACTTATACTGAAAATTAGAAGAAAATCCGCCTATTTCTCGTGAACGAGAAATAGCTTACCGCTAGTCCTTGAATTGTCAGCATTGGAGATTATTATTGATTATGCCTGAAAATATCCTTCAAGGTTTGAAAATGTCGCTTACGTTAAAATGGCGAAAAGGGTTCGATATAATTATTTTAAATCAGACTTCAGAATTTAGTCTTCTCAAATACAATATTTTAAGGTTATTCATTTAAGGGGGTATTCTAGTGTAGAGACATGAATTTCGCCCGGTTTTTGAAGCGTTGTATAAAGTAAACAAAAAATATTTTTACCATCAATTTTTTTATCATTTGTTTATTGATTTGTTGTTCATAAGTAAAAAAATAAAAAAATAAAAAAAAAAAATTAAAATTAACAAAGTTACAAGCAGTCAAAGTGGGGGGTCTAAATAAAAGAGGGTGTCCTGGCGTGCATCCTACCAACCCTCCTGGTGATCTGAAAAAAAAAAAAACAAAAACCAGACGGATTCTAAATTATTATAGATGTCGCTATTGTTTCACTCTTGGATAAGTTAAAAAAAAAACTTTTTAACAAAATGGCAGCAGTTTGAAAAAAAAATGTTCTTGTTGCATATTTTTCAACAATTCCGAATTTTTTAAAAATACTAAATGAGAAGTTATATTTTTGGGCAAGGACCACACGATAGAAAGATGTATAAAGAACATCCTCTCCAAATTTGAAGTAAATCGGTCTATTAGAACTCGATATATCCTTACCGCCAGCTCGAAAAAAGTAGTTTCGAGAAAAACGCGTTCAGAGTTTTGAGACAAGTTTTCGAAAATTTTACTTATAAAATGATACAGAATACGTACATATTTTTAAACACGTTGTCGGAGCTAGCACTTCCACTCAGTATAAAGGTTGCCACAAAAGTAACTTAAAATGAAACTTAAAGGACAAAACAGTTTCTATGACCTTCAAAATCAGTTTCAATGACCTTCAATTAACTTGTGAAATAATAGGAATATTAAAAAATCCTTTTAAACGCATATTCTTGAATGTCTAAACTTTGGAAATATAAAAAAAAAATTTTTGATTTTTTCAAAATTCTACACTAGAATACCCCCTTATTGGTTTTAATTTGACAGTGCTCGCATTTGACACCTGTCAAACTGAGCTGTAATTTTAAATGTCATAATGTATGTTTGTTTTTCATTTACGATAATTAATCGCTTATCAATTAAACAACGCTTTTATATTATTAAAACTTAATGCGTAAGAAATCTATAAAATTGTGTAGAATTGTGAATTCGCAAAGCCTGTATCGTAATGGACCCTTATAAAATATTGCTCCAAGTTAGGTTAAAGCGGCTATATGTGATGGAGGAGGACACATTTAGGCCAGTTTAAAGGCCCCTTGTGATACCACATGAGGCATTTTTCTGAGCTCAATGAATCGGTTTGAGTCCCCTACGAAACGTGAGAGACTGATTATTTTAATATGATTAAAATCGTTTAGATCTAGTAGTTCTCCTAAATAATTATTGCGTCTTTGAGCTAGAACAGGGCATGTACAGAAGAGGTGAAGAACTGTTTCCTCCATTTCCTCATCCATACAGCTTCTACAGAAGTCATTTGAGAATAAACCTAGCAGCGTGGAGTGATTTGCTCTTAGACAGTCCCAGTTATGTCACCGATTATCGAGCTTATATGCGATCTGCTAAGAGAAAGCAAGTATCTTGAGCGCTTTAAATCTAGTGTAGGTCAGATGTTTTTCGTGGGCTGATTTTATTCTACCTGTTGTTTGTCTTCTTCATAGCGTCTTGCATTAGCAATATTTTACATGAAGTGATTGGTATGCCAGCCAGCATTAGCTGGTAGAATAATTTGTACCGTACCATTTCTGGCAAACAATTTCCTGAAATGTTTCTATGGCCCGGCATGCAGCAAAGGTGAGTGTTAAACTGTTGTGTCATGTCCATTAGAGATGATCGACAGTTATGGACTGTTATAAAGTTTGTAGAGACAGAGTCCAGAGATTTGGTAGGGCCTGACTATATGAGAAAGTATATCAGATGTTGATATCACGTTTTCTTTAAGCCATGGCAAGACATCTTTTTGATGGCCAAAAGTTCCGCCTGAAACACGCTACAATGATTGGAAAGGTAGGGCCTGACTATATGAGAAAGTACGGATATCAGATGTTGATATCACGTTTTCTTTAAGCCATGGCAAGACATCTTTTTGATGGCCAAAAGTTCCGCCTGAAACACGCTACAATGATTGGAAAGGCGAAAAGAGAGACTAAATTTCAGTCCTTTAGAGTACACCAACGACCAACCCCCTCATTTATTTTTGATCCATCTGTGTAAAAGTGGATTGACTTGTCTTACAGGAATTCCCTATCTTCCCAGAAAGATCTGGAAACTGAAACTGAAAATTGAAGATCCCTGAATAGTGTATTTACACAAGGTTAGATTAACTACAGAACTCTAGTATTGATACACGGAAAGAAATACATTGCGAATATTACAACGTCAGTATGGGTGTGAACGCAATGCTGTATGGCTTAGAAGATTTCCATTTAATAAAAAGTTGTAAGCATAATTAATTTGGCCATAATGAGAATAGTAACGTCGATAATAGTTATAGCCGATACGCCAATGCCAGAATGGGAGTCAGGCCCATACTGACTGGCGGCATGTACAACGCTCCTAGCAGAAAAGTCTATACATTATTGTTATGTCCCTTATGCTTACATTGGAGTAATAACTATTGACAGTAATCCAATAAGGGTATCGATTATCACGCCATAAATTATCGCGGGAAAAACTAGTAGCATTGCGACATCTCCGGTACAGTATGCTGTATGGGGCTGAAGGCAATGCTGTCTCGTCAAACTTCCTATGCGCCCATGTGCTACAAACAAGCAAAGATTGTGGTACCATACAGTATAGTACATAATCCCATACTTATAGGAGTTGTTGCAAGACAATGTAGGAATATCACAGCATTGTCATAAATGCTCTACACTTCTTTCCGTGTATTATTAATACAAGCATTTAAAGCAATATTTTTCAAGTATTTGAGTAAAAGTTCCAAGTTTCAGATTACTTGAATAATATATCGAGTAACTAGCAGTATTTTGTAGCCTATTGAGTTTCTTTTAATTTTCATGTCATTTTGTATTGAACATTTATTTTGAATCTATCCGACAAAAATAGGACGTACTCGTACAGTACTTAGAAGTAGACCTGTGCATTATTCTTTTTACTTTTACTTGAAAATTTTGCAAGTGACAGGCCTCTTACATATTAATTCCACTTTATTTCTTTTTCTACTTTAAATTTTTTCAGCTTTTTATGCATTTGAATTCCTTCTGTAATTTTGTTCTTTTCCAATTTATTTTGCACTTGAAAAAGGAAGTTTAGTGCAAAAGAAAATAAAAGTACTTGACGAATTGAAAATGAATTAAGAAAAATAAAAGGTATAAGTGCTCGTCTCATTACTGGTGCTTACAATTTTTAGTATAATTACAAAAATATTGTGCTGATACTTATGTAGATATTTCAAGTACAAAAGAGCTCTTGAGTTATTTTTTAAGTACCAATATACTAATTATTTTTTGCAGGTTTGTTTGGAAGTACTGTGAAGTACTTGGAAGCACTGGTCAAATCTTTTGGCACTGTAACATATCTGACACTTGGTACTTGCGACGAAGTATTTGCACAGTACTGGAACTTGGAATTTCAAGTCTTAATATCAAAGTACTTAAATAGGAGTTTAAGTCAAAGTACTTGATTTCAACCGTAGTAGTACCCATGGCGTGGTGGTTAGTTTTAGGGCTGTCCTGCTGGAGGTCTTTGGTTCAATCCAAATTTAAAATCAATTTAAAAAAAAATGTTTTCACGGGTACTGCCTGTTGCGAGAAATCGACAAATCCTCCAAGAGTAATTCTTGTCATGAAAAGTGCTTTCTCAAATTAGCCGTTCGGATTCGGCTTAAAAGAACTGTAGGTCCCCTCCATCCCTGACAACGTTGCTCGCACACAGGAATGGTTGACAGTTGTAAGTCACTAGGCCCTAGTTCCCAATGGACTGTTGCGCCACCTAATTTATTTATTTACTTGATTTCAACTTCTTTGATTGGTTTTCTTCAAATTAATAACAAATTACGACAAACAAAATCAATTAAAGTCGCTTAGCTAAAAAGACAGAAGACTATCAATTTGTTTTCCATATCGTAAATCTAAGTACTTGAGTTTTATATGCATCCTTTTCTTGTCACATAAACTTTAAAGTCTTTAAATTAAATCACAACAAATGCCAAAAGCCCAACATGGTGTTGAATTTTGTTATTCGTACTGCATAACTTTTGTGGGATAAACTGGAATTCGGTGCCAAAAAGAAAAAGTATCAAAAAAACAGTACTTGGTCATTGTTCCCAAAACATCAGAGTACAATCTGATGGTTGTTATCGTAGATACTCTGGACAAAATTTAATTAACTTAGTTTATGTTCAAGTTTAATAGATATGCAGACTTGCAGACAAAAAATAAAAAAAAATAATAAAAATTAAACAAAAAGATAGAGCATATAGGAAATAGACATTAAAAAAAGGTATTTTATGAACATAAAACATCACATATGCGCCCTGCCTTATGGTAAAAAACATACACCACCGCATAAACAAAAAGATGAAAGATTAAAGTCCGTCGGACATTTTTGTGCGGACAAAATAGTCGTAGGTAGTGAGTATTAGTCATAGCAGCTTATTTTGTTGTTACTTTTTGTGAACACTACATCGAAAAAAAAACAACTACTGTGTACTCTTATGTGGCGAAATGGGATTTTTGAATTAAATTTTCGTAGAGGGGGCATTACTCGTTTTTAAAATTATGTTTCTTTTTTTTTATTTTGGATCGCGTGCAAGGCTTCCGACAAAGAAAACGAAATAAGTTTTGTCTGTCTCTTATATAAAACAAAGCGAAAAAGAATACTGTTATAAGTCAAGTAGGACTTATTAAATTAACTGACAACCAACTTTAATATTTGTGCAAAATTATGTTAAGGGCTTGTCATTTTACTTGTTAGAAATTTTATAAATATTTACAGCAGTAGTAGTATTGACTTGCTCCAAAAATGTTGTACAGTAAAACTTTTAAAGAAGTTTCCAGTTTTAAGGCTTTGATTTAGACATCAATCATGATTTTATTGACATTTAATTCTAATAATTATCCTCGAAGCGCTTTAAATAATACTTTTTCATTAGAACTAGTTAGAAATTGAGTAGCCAATCGAATATGTTCATCATTTGCTAAGTTAAAAAACTATCACCAATTAAAAATGATGCATCAGAACCAGGCTTGTAAAAGAATGCAATCTTTTGGGAATACAATCATTATAAATCATTTATTGAATTCAACTATTTCATTCATTGATTTCAGCTAAGGATTGGGACATCAAACTTTGCTATCACTAATCATTTGACCTTAAAAAAAATCAATTATTTTTCTCCAATCATTTAACTGCAATAAATTGATTGTAGTTTTTGAGAAGTGTTTGCTTTTACTTACAATCTTTGCACTCACTTCATGTCTTTGCATTCACTAGACAAAATATTCTGAAGTGGCCCATACACCTACATTACATACAGTTTCGGTGTCAAACACTGACTTTCGATGTCAGGCATCAAGAGATTAAAACAGAAAAAAAAAAACTTCAAAAGTGTGTTGTGAAATTTCACTTGAGAATGCAAAGATTTCAAAAGACTGCAAGGTCTTTAGAAGAATGGAAACACTTTAAGCGAATGCAAAAACTTCGATTCAGTCCCAAATGTTTGGTATCAATTGATTGCAGTCAAGAGATTGGCCAAAATATTGGAGTTCGCAATTTTTAGGGGAATTCAATGAATGCAATTTTCATATTGAAGTTATAAAAGATTACATTCCAAAAAAACAAGCCTGATCGGAACACGTCCAAACAATGACAGTTCGCGAAAAAAACGAGAAAAGAAACCTTAATACGAGGAACGGATCTATTAATCTAAAATGCAAGACACTCGAGTCATATTGAATAAGTGGATTTCTAAAAGTAAAAGAAATCTTATTGTGATTTAATTTAAGTGGAATCTTAGTTTAAATTAGCTGAATGATGTGAACAATTAAAATGGAAGAATATTGGATTTTGTCTAATTCTCTGATTTAATAAATACTGTTGCTGCTGTTATCCCACTATATTATTAACTTTATGTGTATGCAATGTTTTTTTAACTTATATAAAAATCATATCGAGTTTGACTTTAGAAAATGCAACTTTACTCAGCTATTTAACTTTTTACTCCAAATTAACTTCAATGCATTATTTTCAAATTTGAGTTTAGGTGAAATGATTATACGATTTTATGAAATCTTATTTGATTGGTTTTAAGATACTATTCACTGCGTGTATATATAATTCTTCAAAAAATAGATCGCCAGGGTTTGATTCACATTTGAAAAACCTTAAAAAATAAAAGAAGTAAATACCTATTTGAAGTTCAAGAGTGATGAAACGCTTAGAGTTTACCAAATAAAGAACAACAATTTGTGGTTTATTCAAATTTGTTGTACTATCAATTGATTTCGAAAACTGAGCGTGCTTTAAAAACTAATTCTCATATGTTTTGGAGATACTTTAATAGTAAACATAAATGTAGTACCCGTGGCATGATGGTTAGTGCGTTGGACTGCGTCTTCAACAGGGAGCGGAGAATTCGCCGATTCTCTTCAGCATTTACACCAGCGATCTGATAGGTAGTCCTGCAAAGACAATTGCGTACGTCGACGATCTAATTGCGTACAGAACGGCCCGAAAGGTTGAGGTTATTAGAATTCTCTTGCAGCGTGATTTCGACAAGATTCAGCGATATTGCGACCACTGGAAACTGAAAATAAATGTTCCGGACTCCGTTGGCTAGGGCCACTAGGGATACGTGCAAGAATTGTCGCAAGATGGTCATCGTTGATCTTCACGGGCAGCGATTAGCGAGCAAAAGTGTAGTGAAGTACCATGGTATCTGGTTAGATCAGTATTTATATTTCGACAGACATATAAATGCTGCTCTGACCAGGGCCAGAGGAGCCTTCGCTCTGACGAAACGGCTGTTTTACAGCAGTCGGGTTGACCCAAGAGTGATAGATTTGCTACATGGCCCTCATACGGCCGATGATCGTTTATGGTTGTCCTGTGTGGTTCAACGTTGCCCCTTCCCAGATGGAGAAGTTTCGGATGTTCGAGCGGCAGTGTTTACAACGCTGTACCGGCTTATATCGAACCGCCGAATCTTCTTACGTGCATTACTATTCCAACGAGGTCCTATACAACGGGGCTCGAATCAACAGAATTGACAATTTCGTGATAAAACTCGTTCGAGGTCACATTGCAAGAGCTATGTCTTCGACCAACAATTTAATTTTTTAATGCACGCTTGAGCGGCTTCATTCCACCAGAGGCATTCCTGATACAGGATAGATTGGCAGTTCCGCTAATCTACCACGTCAGACGACGAACCGTGGATAGGCGACTCCTGTACAATCGGGACGTCATGGCACAAGGCGGAGCAGAGGTCCTTCGGTTCAGTAGGGCTGTGTCCGAATGGGACCGAACTGATAGGGTGAAGCAGGAGAACCAGTTTTGGTGGCTTCAATCGGCACTTGATAGTGGGTAGTCGGGATGGGGTTTTAAGCCTTGGCCGGCTTACATACTTGTTTTATAGTTTTAGGGTTTAGTTTTAAGTAGAATAGGCATGGTGGCACAAAAAAAATACAAATAAAAAAAAAATACAAAAAAAAATAAAAAAAACATGGAATAAAAAAAAATATTTAAAAAAAAGACAACAAAATATGAAAAACAAAAAATGGTAGATAGTTAGATTTGCTGCTTTGGTTGTTCTAGTTTTAAGTAGTTTATAAGTAGAATTGGTAGTTTAAGTTAGCCTTAAGTTTTATATTAAGGACCTTATTTTAAGTAGTTTTAAATAAAAATAAAAAAGGATATTGAAAATTCTTCAAGCCATTTCCCAGACCATACCATCATTTATGTTAAAAAAAATTGTGTTTTCTATCCACTGTTTCTTCTTTGCAAAAAGTCCTCTTAAATAGTCTTAAAAGTTCCCAGATCTTTGAAAATATTTATGACTAATACCAGTTCATAAAAAAGATTATCTATACAAATTTGGTTACGAACTATCGTTCTATAGCGAAATTGTCTGCTATTAATAAATTGTTTTGATCCCTTGTCTGTAACAGAATTTTTTTCACTTGTTCTTCTCCTTTATGTAAAAATGAACATGGGTTTGTGAAAACAAAAATCTATAATTTCTAATTTATTACAATTCACTACTTTTTGTGTGGATGCATTCGAAAAACACTCTCGAGTCGATTACAGATTTGAAGAATTTGAAAACTTAAGCCATGAAATTTTTTTTAATAAGTTAAGTAAAATTAGACTTAACGACCATCTCGTTATTTAGATTTTGTCATATCTTAAAGATAGATATTATAGCGTAATATTACATACGGTAACCATATAAATTTAAAATAAATTCTGGTGTACCTCAAGGGAGTGATCTTGGTCCATTGCTGTTTATTTTATTTATTAACAATGTGCTTTCTGTTTTAAATAATACTATATTGCTAATTTATGCATATGATGTTAAAGTATTTGAAATTATTTACTCCACCAAGACTGTAAAGAGCTACAAGAAGTTCTAAATTAATTTTGGGAATGATACATTTTTGAGACTAGACTCAAAATTAACGTTTACTGATCACTATAATTATATTATAAAAAAGCTAACAAAACACTTGGTTTCGACATTTTTCCCGAGCGTTGCTAGATCTATAAATTATCAAAAATCTGTGTGTTTCTTTTGTTTAAACAAAAGCAAAATAAAAGTGAATTTTTTAGTTCTATTACCCTCATCTGTTAGTAACAAAAATAGGATATATGATGAAAGTCAATGACCCAAAGATGTTGCCTGCATTTTTAGTTTGAACACTTTGGTAAGTATAGAAAATTGATCCCATGTGTTATGGAGTCGGTTTTTGTTCAAAATGAAAGCGTATCCAAACATCTGTCTCATAGTAAAAGGTTGCCTACCCAAAAGTTGGCCCAACTCAGGGTAGCCTGCATTTGAAATAAGTCTTAGGTAAGCAAAGAACAACAAAATAAAATAGAAAAAAAAACTTTATATAAAAATGATTATAACTTTAATGATCTTTTGACATACTGAGCTTTTAAAATGTGCCCTATCAAGACGATTTTATTCAGTTAATTTTGAAATTTAAATTGATTGCTCTTTAAAGTAACTAACCTAAAGAAATTTCGTAATATCATAATTATTTTCATTAGTTCCCGCATATCGGTATAAAATACAACTCATAATATAATAACCACATTCCCTCAAAAACCTACGTACATATACAAATTATAATCAAATTTGTTCCAAATTAACAAAACCTTATAAAGTTATTTGTTGTTGCTTGTCTTGCATAAGAAACAAATTGAAAATTAACGCACTTAAATGAATTAACACACATTTCCTTATACCTACAATCTACATAACTATAATTATATTGAATTTGAAACATGTTTATATATGAAAGTATTTTAATGCATTTCCATTAAATTTCAATTGAATTCCTCTTAAAATGAACGAACTGTAAGTAATTTATTATGCGTATGCCTTGCGCCTGTGTCTGATATGCAGCAGCACTTTATTTAATATAAATTCGTTCCATATACAAAACCTACTCACTTAACAAAGCGATAAAAATAAAACTTTTCCTTCAATTAATCAACCATTTGAAGTTAAGCTCACTTATAAGATACAAAATAACTACATACTTTACTCAAGAGTTCCTTATACGTAGCTAATCTCAAAGTGTCTTCAAGTCCAAAAACTTAAATTCAAATCTAACGGATGTGACACTATAAAATGATTGAATGGTCTGCATGTGCTCTTAAAAAGTTACAACACAACATAAAAGCTATTAACGAACGCATGTTGTACATTTACATTTACCTAATCAAATAACGTCGAGAGGACTTCTATAATATTGAAGACAATCCATCGCAATTTCCTGCTGCAATATCCATCGTCGTCGTCATCGTCTTCATCACCATCATCATCATCATCATCGTCCATATCCACAACATCGAGTGTTTTGAGGTCACATTCGAGTGGCAGAGAACCAACATTTACTCAATTGGAAGAGAATGTGACAAGTCGCAGACTTGAGTCTAGACTCTAGAATCTTTGGATCTGGACAGATACGATACTTGATGGCGGATAGTGATATGTGCTATGTCTTCAAAACGTGCGTATTAAATGAAGGTATTCATTTCATATAGGAAGAGACAGAAACGAAAGAGGAGATGAAGTCCAGAATATACATAGCGAAGTGATACTCAAGGTAATTTACATACAAGGAAATCTAAATCATTCGCGTTCGAGAGCTGTCTTTATTCCTGCTTAAACTGTCAGTTGTTTTCAAATGTGATTAATTTAAAGTAATTCATCACAATAAAGTAAACGATTAATGTCATAGCACAAATATTGACACTATACTTGTCAATGTTTTCCCTTGATTTGTGTAGTATAGGGAGAAGTTTGCTGAACAAACTTATAAGTCTCACCTCGATCTTGCAAAAACCTTTAAATACCGGTTTAACTCATTTGAATAACTGAATGTCGTAGGTAGGCTTCTTCAAAAATAGACAGTTCTTTGTTAATGAAATATTGATCTATTTTAAAAGTTCAATTCTACAAAAGATGAATATGCTACAAGCTGGTGCCTCTATCGCTATGATTTCTCCAAGTTTCGTTTCGTCTCGCCATAAAAAGGTACATATTTAGAAAAATAAAAATCTAAATAATGTATGGATTTGTTTCTCTTAAATTTATTAGTTTCATCACTTGGCTGACATTTGATATGTTTTGAATATGTTCTGAAAAAAGCGGAAATGTTGTTTTACACCCGGTGTTTTAAACTTAGAATCTTAGATTAAAATTACAAATCTAACCAGCAAACTTACTTCAAACTTTAAGTAAGACAAACTCCGCTGTATCGGAAATAGCACCCTTCAACCTAGTTAATGCAGAACAACAATTCCGCCAACCCGAATTCGACTACTTGTATATCTCATTTGAAGTCCAACAAAGTCACTGGAGCTGATTATTTGGTAAGGAGTATGTACCTACTCCTCATACGCAAAATATGGAAGAAAGCATTCCCGATGATTAGAATCCCAGCATAGTTTGCCATAGTTACTCAAGAAAGTCGACCCTCTGAACTGCTCCAACTACAGAAGCTTAAAGGATCTTTTCTGCACATACTATGTGAACGTCTGGAGGCGTTTTTGAACAACTTGATAGGTCCATATCAGTGTGGCTTCAGACCAAAAAATTCATCATTTACCAAATATTTACATCAAGGCAGAACTTGAAACAATTCCGGGAAATTTAAATCGATACCCAAATTCATTGATTTCAAGGTATGACAGTACATAGAAAAGAACTTTTACAGAGCTTCTAAATCCCTGTCAAACATGTCCGTTTGTGCAGAATAACGATAGAGAATGCTGCTCCGAAAAGGTCGGAAAGGATCTTACCGAAGATTTTGATATACAAACAAAATATTTTAGGCAAGGAAATACACTGGTATGCCACTTCTTTAACATCCTTCTGGAAAGAATGGTGCAAAACTCAATCGTCAACATTAGGGACACAATCTTCCAAAGGCCTGTCCATGTCCAATTACTTGGATACCTCGATGATACTGACATAGTTGGAAGATCAAAGCGTGGTGTAAGTGGCGCGTTTTTGAGCATTGCGATGGAGAAGATGCGGAGAAGATGGGTTTAGTGGCAATTAGGTAAACCAAGTAAGGACATTGAACTACAACTTCTTTGACAAAACGGCACAATAGAAAGCTATAACTTTGAGTTAGTTACGGACTTTCTCCACCTAAGTTCATTCAGACAAGGACACCAGCGCTAAAATCAAACTGTGAATAAGTCTTACAAACCAATGCTTCTGTGGACTTAGAAGGCATTTGGGAAGTTAAGTCCTTTTTCGAACAACTAAAGTCAACCTATACAAGACACATCATCCCGGTTCTTAAATTAATGCTTGGACCTTATCAAGGAAAGAAAAGTACATCTAAGGATGTTTCAAGAAAAAAATTCTTCGGGTGATTTTTGGTCCCGTCTGCATAGATGGAGAGTGGGGGAAAAGATATGACTTTTTTTTTTAATTAGTTGTTAGTCTTTAAATGTTTAACATAAACCTATAAAAGAAATGCTGAACCATTTATTCTAAGACGATTTTCAAACGGGAAAATGCAAAACGGTTCAAAAGTATTTTTAACTTCCCATAGGAAGTTATTGTAATGGGTCCGATTTGTCAAATTGAAAATTTTGACATTTCTCGAAGTTAGTTTCAAGGTCTCTAGAGTCGAAATAAAATATTTTTAGAAAGATGTATGTGTACGTGCATTCGTACGTCCGTACGTTCGCGACGTTTTTTCCGTCTTACATAGCTCAAGAACCAGAAGAGATATCGACTTCAAATAAATTTTGTTATACAGATAAAAAGGCAGAAAGATGCAGAAAGGGACTCTCAAGAAAATTGCGTGGGTGGTTTTTTACCATAGTTTAAAAAAAAGGTGAAAATTTTGGTTAACCCTAAATACCTCATGAACCAATGACGCTAGATACTTGAATTTAATTTTATATTATATATTGTAAAGTAATACAAAACAAGTATATTTTTGGAAACAAAATTCGATGGTTTTTTTTATAAATCAAAAAAACTGAAAAAAAAAATTTGTCACCTCCAAAATTTTACGACTTAAATATGATTTCATCTCCAAAACAATTTTGTGCAACGAAGAATAATGACATCTGATAAAATTTTGAGAAAAATCTAATTGATAGTTTTTTTTAATAAAAACCTAAAAAAAAACATTATGTACTCAAAGTTGGTAAAAATTGAATTTCGACTCAAATATCTTTTCAAAAACTTGAGATAAAGGCTTCAAACTTATTTTATTTTATAATTAATATTGTTTTCAGCATTCTGAAAAATGTTGAGAAAAATCGAATTGACAGTTTTTTTTTACAAAAAATAAAAACCCAAAAAAATTAATAAAAGTTGGTAAAAATTGATTTTCGACTCAAATATCTTTTCAAAAAATTGAGATAATGGCTTCTAACTAATTTTAACTTATAAGAAATATTGTTTTCAACATTAAGAAAAAATTTGAGAAAAATCGAATTGACAGGTTTTTTTACAAAAAATAAAAACCTAAACAAAATTAACAAAAGTTGGTAAAAATTGAGGCTTAAGTAATTTTCGACTCAAATTTCTTTTAAAAATTTTGGGATATTGTCTTCAAACTAATTTTATTTTATAAGAAATATTGTTTTCAACATTTAATAAAATTTTGAGAAAAATTTAATTGACAATTTTGTTTACAAAAAATTAAAAAAAAAAAACAATACTAAAACTTGGTAAAAATTTACTTTCGACTCAAATAGCTTTTCTTAAAAACATTGGCTTCAAACTTATTTTATTTCACAGAAAATATTGTTTTCGATATTCAATAAAATAAAATCTACAAAAAATAGTACGCAAATTTGGTAAAAATTGATACATATAGACAAACTTTTAAGTAAGAAAAATCGACAGACGGGATGGGAAGTTATCAGTGTGGGTCGCATCCCAGCCTCTTTTTTGGCGTCGATTATGTCCTGGAAGCGTTATCGGCCCGTACTTCTTCGAAAATGACGCTGGGTAGACGCTTTTAACGGCGATCACTATAGATCGACGATCATCAACTGAAGCCATATAGCTTCAACAGGGTGGAGATAGGTGAAAAACAGCTCAACACACAATCGATATTCTGTGCGATCGGTTTCATGACACAGTTATCTCGCGCCCAGGTCACGTGAATTGAGCACCAAGATCAAGTGATTTCAACCCTTTAGACTTTAAAGTTTGGGGCTTTCTTAAGTCGCTGGTCTAAACGAATAAGCCGCAAGGCCCATGGACCCACAAAAACAACATAATTGATACCAAAGTAATCGAAAACGGGACCTTTCACATGCGCGTTACTCAGCGAAGCCGAAACGATCACTTAAACTTAGAGCTCTCAAATCAAGATAAAACCTTATTGATATCTCATTATACAACGTGTTTTATTCAATTTTAAAATCTACCCTCCTTTAATGGAAACCCCTATTATTATGCGACCTCTTTCTTTCAAAATTATTGCAAAAAATATTAAATTTTTTCACGTTTTTTCAGGGTCAAACCCTTATCTAACTTCAGTATATTAATAAAGTTTACATTTTTAGATAAACAGTGCTTCTGCCTTATGACTTTGAAATCAATTTTTTCTTTTTTCAATAAGATTTAATTCTGTTTTTATGCACCAAATTTCCAAAACTTTACTTTTTCATAAACTGAACATGTTATCAATATTTTATTTTAAAATTATGCAGCTAAAAAAATTATAGTGTATAGGAAATGTAAGCCGCTTTATAGACGCCATTTCAGACGCCTTCTTAGCTTATCTTAAACACCTCGAATAAATTGCCCAGTTTGGTTTCAAATGTCTCGATTTGAGCTGCACCTAAAAAAGTCATTGAATATTCATAAAAATCAAAAATTATTATCATCACCATCATCGTCATCTTCGTCATCATCATCTGCATCATGGTTTTGATGCGATAGCGTGTTGGGTGGGATTAAAATAAAACTAAATTATTGATATTTGTTTTTATTTTTTTTGATGCCCACTCAAGTCATGTGCGAGTATCTTTGAAATTATATTGTACCTATCGTATCGAGGTACCCTAATTTAAGATACTGAATGTGGGTATTGAAATTTGATTTCATTTAAGTTAACTTATATGTAAAAATCAAATACATAAATAAAGTGAGTGAATCTTTATTTATTGGTTGACTTATATTTCCACTTCCATATGTAGTTGAGTTTGAGTTCAACGAAGCGTCAGAAAGTGAAACTTTGGACTCGTATTTCGATTTTTTTCTTTGTTATGTCTTTAATTCTTCTTTTATTTTTAAGGTAAACAATATAATTTGTGTTGTATTTGATTCCAACTTTAAATAAAAACAATAGGACATGACAAATTAAACGTTGGAATAAAACCGAAATTAAAACACAATTTTGGCAACAAAAGGCTTTCTGGCAATTTATTTAAGGAAAAAATTATGCTTTAGATATTATTTTGGGGATTAAGAAAAAAATTAAGAAACATTTTTTCTGCAAAATGAGTTTCAAATACAACTTTTTAATCCAGAAAGTGCCCCAGCTTTGTCTAAAAGTTATGAAATGTCTGTTTCAATCTAATTTCTTTGAAATTCAATTTTATTAGTTATTGACTTCCCATAGGAAGTTATTGTAATCGGTCCGATTTGTTGAATTGAAAATGTTGACATTTCTCGACGTTTCAAGGTCCCTAGAGTCGAAATAAAAGATTTTTAAGAGAGATGTCTGTGCGTGCGTATGTACGTTCGTGACGTTTTTTTCGTCGTCCATATAGCTCAGAACCAGCAGTGATATCGACTTCAAATAAAATTTGTTTTACAGATAACAACGCAGACTGTGCAGAAAGGAAAGAAAGGACTTTTAAAAAAATTGTGAGTGGTTTTTTTAGCATACTTACTTACTTACTTACTTATCCGGCTCACTATCCATGAAGGGTCTCAGCCTGAGATACTGCAGTCTTCCATCGTGAACGGTGCCTCGCATGCACTCTCCAGTCACCGAGACCAAGCGCTCTGGTATCCGCAGTCACTTGGTCCTTGTACCGTAAGTTCGGTCTTCCTTGTCGTCTTGAACCTGGGGGCTGGGATGAGAAGACTTTTTTGGCTGGAGCGTTGTCGTCCATTCGCTCGATGTGGCCGAGCCAATCTAGTCGTCTTTTCTTGGCCTTCTGGACTACATCCACATCTTGGTACAGCTCATACAGTTCTCGGTTGTATCTTCTTCTCCATTCGCCATCGTCGCATACGGGACCAAAAATCCGTCGAAGAATTTTTCTTTCGAAAGTGCCCAGTATCAATTCCCCTTTTTTACTTATCGTCCAGCACTCGGCGCCGTAGAGTAGGACTGGGAAAATTAAAGTTTTGTATAGCAGACACTTTGTCTTTCGAGTGAGGAGTTTTGAACCCAGTTGTTTGGCCAAACCGAAGCAACAGCGGTTCGCTAGGGTAATTCTTCTTCGGATCTCCACTAAGGTGTCGTTCGTGGGATTGATGTTTGTTTCAAGGTAGGTGAACTCCTTAACTACCTCGAAATTGCTGCTACCAACAGTGACGTTTTGTCCTAGGCGGTGGACAGATGTTGCTTTGTTTGTTGATAACATGTACTTTGTTTTGTCCTCGTTCACTTCAAGACCAACTAGTTTCGCCTGTTCTTCAATCGCTGTGAAGGCCTCAAGCACAGCTCTCTTGGATCGACCGATTATGTCTATGTCGTCCGCATAGCCTAGGAGCTGGGTGGATTTGTTGAAGATAGTGCCCTCCGTGCTCACACCTGCCTTACGCACTTTCTGCTCCAGGACTATGTTGAAGAAGTCACATGACAACGCATCTCCTTGTCTAAACCCTGCGCAAGTTTGGAATAACTCGGATGAGCTGTTACCCATTTGCACACTGCACTGCGTATTGTTTAGCGTCATGCGGCACAGCTGGATCAGTTTGTTCGGGATCCCGAATTCAGACATCGCCATCATAAGCTCTTGGCGGTGGATGCTATCATAAGCAGCTTTAAAATCGATGAAAAGATGGTGGGTTTCGACTTGGAATTCATTGGTCTTTTCCAGGATCTGCCTCAGTGTGAATATTTGATCTATCGTTGTTCTGCCTGGCCTAAAGCCACACTGGTACGTGCCGATTTTTGTGTTGCAGAAAGGTTTAAGACGCTCACACAGTACGTTGGATAGGATTTTGTATGCAACATTAATCAGGGATATGCCACGGTAGTTTTTGCATAACATCGGATCGCCTTTTTTGTAGATGGGGCATATGGAGCTTATCGACCAGTCAGTGGGCATGCATTCTTCCTCCCACACTTTGGTGATGGCCTGGTGCATGCGGTTCATCAAAACACCTCCTCCATGTTTAAAGAGTTCCGCGGGTATGCCATCCGACCCGGCGGACTTGTTATTTTTTACCATAGCAATTTAAAAAAGGTGAAGTTTGTTTTTAAGCCTAAATATCTCACGAACCACTAACCCTATAGACTTGAATTTAATTTATATCATATATTGTAACGTGATACCAAGCAAATGTATTTTTGACAAAAAATTCAATTAACGGTTTTTTTATAAATCAAAAAACTGAAAACAAATATTTTTCACCGCGAAAATTTTACGAACAAAAAATGATCCAAAACAATTTTGTGCAACGAAGAATAACGTTCTTAACATAAGAACCTAAAAAACACATTGATCAAAGTTGGTAAAAATTGAATTTAGACTTAAATATCTTTTCGAAAATTTGAGATTATGGCTTTCAACTTATTTTATGTTATAAGAAATATTGTTTTCAACATTCGTTAAAATTTTTAGAATAATCGAATTGACAGTTTTTCTTAGAAAAAATAAAAACCTTAAACAAAAAATGAATAAAAGTTAGTAAAAATTGATTTTCGATTCAAATAACTTTTCAAAACTTTGAGACATTGGCCTTAAACTAATTTTATCTTTTAAAAAATATTGTTGTCAACATTCAGTGCAATTTTGAGAAAAATCGAAGAGACATTTTTTTTTACAAAAAATAAAAACCTAAACAAAATTAACAAAAGTTGGTAAAAATTGAGGCTTAAGTAATTTTCGACTCAAATTTCTTTTAAAAATTTTGGGATATTGTCTTCAAACTAATTTTATTTTATAAGAAATATTGTTTTCAACATTTAATAAAATTTTGAGAAAAATTTAATTGACAATTTTGTTTACAAAAAATTAAAAAAAAAAAACAATACTAAAACTTGGTAAAAATTTACTTTCGACTCAAATACCTTTTCGTAATTTTAAAATATTGACTTCAAACAATTTTTATCTCACAGCAAATATTGTTTTCGATATGCAGTCAATTTTTTTGTAAAATCTAACAGTCAGTTTCATAAAAAAATTAAAATCTTCAAAAAATAGTACGCAAATTTGGTAAAAATTGATGTTCGGTTCTCTATATATCGTGAACAATAGAAGATATTAACTTCAAATTTATTTCATTAATCCAATTTGTATTTTTTTATATAAGAAATAAAAGCTTTTAAGAAATGCTACTAAAATTGGTAAAAATTGGTTTTCGACTAGAAATCTCCTTAAAATAGATTTTGAAATCAAACTATTTCATCATATGCGAAATATTGTTGGTAATTTAAAATGTTTGTTTAAACAATTCAACTGACACCTTTTTTAACAAAACAAGAAAACCTACAAACCTTTTAAGCAAGACAAATCGAGAGACGGGACGGGAAGTTATCAGTGTGGGTCGCATCCCAACCTCTTTTTTTTATTTTTATGTTTAATCAATTATTTGTTTCCCTGAATTTTCTATTCGGTTAAATCTTTATTTAAACTATTAAGAAAACAAAACACGCACATTTTATTTACATTCATCAAATTCCAAAGTTAATTCTAATGATTAAATTTTAACAGAATAAATTAATGAGATTCTCAAATTACAAAGGTATTTCCTTTTATATGTCATCAAATTGGCCTACTGTTTGACATTTAAACGTATAAGGTACGAGTCATCAGCAACGTCAAGTTGCTTTGTAAGCTGACTCACTAAAACAACAAAAGTCAATTAATTATTATTGAAGTTTGCATTTAAAAATTAGTTTGGATAGGTTGATTATTCATTTGGAAAATAAAATATATACAATTTAACAAAAGAAGAAGGTGCAATTTTATGTATGTGTAATAGATTCAGACTACGGAAGTTCTCCGGAAATTGTCTGTTTTTGAATTTTTTTAAGTTAGCCATTTTTAGCTGGTTGAATGGATCATCCATATGGAGAATTGGAGATTGCTAAAAATTTAACACAACTGCCCACCTTTTATTCAAGTTGGTAATTAATCTACAAGAAAAATAAAAATATTTTAAGTCACAATTTTTAGGATCTAAGTTAGATCTACAAGTTGTTGTAATATGGAATAACATTTTTATATTTTTATTTCAAAATCGTGTTAACTGTTTTTTTACCATTTGGAAATTTTTGTGATGGAGCGGGACGAAACACATTTTTCAGAACTCTGTTTTTAAGATATATGTAGTTTGGTCATACGTACATATGTCTTAAATTCTGTATTTTCAAACACTGTTATGTTAAAAACTGCATTTCAATGTGCTGTTCTGTTTTAAGCAATCTGTAGAAAAAAGTCAGAACTTGAGTTAAGTATTGTTTTGTTTGTATTCAAAGCAAATACTTTACAAAAATTCAATAAAAAGACAAATAGAAGAAGATGCATAATTATTTTCATGTAACATATTAACAATATTTTGAAATACACAATTTTGACCTACAAAAATCAATACATAATATTTCTACTCCGCACCTATCAGAATTATTAATTACAAATGTTGTTGTACTTAGTCTTTGGTGTTTTAATATTAACTTAACATTAAATTTATAAAATTGTATACAAATGTTTAAATTTTCCAATAAAGACATTTAGTTTAATGTTGGTAGCATAAGTGGACGAACTCATAAAATAAAACAATTTTCAACTGATTGACTTGAAATTTACGTAGGATTTTGTACTTCTACAGCAAATCGCGTAGCAAATATTATTCTCAGTTTCTGTAATCTTTATTACCATTGAAGTATTTCTTAAAAAAAAATATTTCCAAAAAGCTTAGATTTCAGCCCCTAATGGATTAAGGCCTTAAAGAACTAACATTTCCAAATGTTAAATAGTGCTGGTTTAATGGCTAGTCTACTGTTGATCCTAACCATAGACGAAATTTTTTCACCATTGCACTGATTACATTTCATTGAATTTTTGAAATTTAATTTGAGAGATAAATTTGTAATGGGTGATTTTTTTGGGTGATTGGTTTTGAAAGCTCACGAACGTGTTGAGTTTTGTGTGTCTAAATTGTTGGCCATCGAATCACCAACACGTTTACCTAACTTAGGAAAACATCGCAGCTTTAAAGTCAATGTTAATGATAACCGTGAATTATCGATTTAACGCCGTTCGCAGCAAATAGGCAGCAAATTCCAAATGAAAAGGTTTGCCGAAGAATTTAGGTGAAAAGCTTTAAAAATACAGCTGGTGCAAGATTTGAAGCCAAACGATCAAGCACAACGCCGAATTTTTGGTTAGTGTGTTCTTGAATAGTTGGCCGAAGATCCATTTATCGAAAAATTGTGTTCAGCGACAAAGCCCATTTCTGGTTGGATAAATACGTTAACTAACAAAACTACTGCATTAAGAGTAAAGACCAGCCAGAAGCATTTCAAGAGTTACCAATTCATTCAGAAAAATTATTTGTTTGGTGCGGATTATGGAGTGGTGGAATCATTGGGCCGTATTTTTTCAAAGATGATGCGAATCGCAATGTTACTGTTAATGGTAAGCGCTACCGTGTGATGATAACAATTTGTTTGTTTATTCAAAATGGAGCAAAAAGAGCTTGGCTTGCATGGCATATGATTTCAACAAGACGGTACCACATGCAACACAGCACGCGTAACAGTGGTCAATTGGCGGCCTGAATCGTATGATTTAGTTACTCTAGACTATTTTCTGTGGGGCTATGTTGAGGCTAAGGTCTTTAGAGGCAAGTCCGCTTTGATTAAGGCGCAGCCGCTGCAAACATTTGTATGAAATAATCTTGAAACATTAAGAGCCCCCGCAGACTGCAGACTTTTTATCGGGCGATAGGTTGGTCGGGTTGGGCTGAAAGCGCGCACACCGAGCCAACTAAACAGTTTGGTTGGTGAACAGGGCGCAGACTATCCAACAGTCGGCCGACTATTTATACAATCAACAATTGTGATTTTGGCGACGCCATATTCAAAATACACGCACACGACGCCAAATCACAGAGCGAACTGAACTATCGGCCGACTAAACAATTGTCATGTATGCGCAGGCGTGTATGCGCCAATACTGATCAAACAGTCGGCTGATAGTTGGCCGACAGATTAGTTTGAATGTAATCGGGTAGCCCATCAAACTTTTTTATCGGCCGATACTGAATCGCTGTATTGTGCGCATATGCATTTCTCTCCATACTGATTAAGGAGCCGACCAAACTATCGGCCGATAAAAAGTCTGCAGTCTGCGGGGGCTCTAAATAATATCGACCGTACTATCGATTATATCAACCATATTAACGATTCAACAATTACCAAAGTTATACACAGATTGTTTACGTTCCAGTATGAATACGGCAATTCCTTCTGGGTCTTCTAATACTGCAAGAAACTATGAACAAGAAGAGTCTGTTCTTGATATTGAACTGAGTTTGTTTGAAAAATGCAAGAAATTGATTGAATTACGGAAAGAACTAGATGAAGAAAATGTTATCAGCAATACAAAGCCACATTTTTATGAAATCAAGCATTCTATAATTTCGTTTTAAAACTCCGATGAAAATGCATTCGTCGGTTTATGAAATCCGAGTTCCAAGATGAATTATTTCTACGAATAAATAATTCAACCACGTACCAAGAGTTGCGTACAAATTTTCTTGCAAATTTTTTGGGCACAACTTTACAATTTTTGAAATCATTGATCAAATGAAGAAAAAAACATTTGCTTCCGCCAATACAACTATGATGGGTTATATTCTCAAGATATAAGAGCTGGCTGCACCAATAAATATAAGTGAGATCATCGATCTTCCGATATTGCCATTCTGTATTTTGCTTTGAGACTTTCACATCTAAAGCAATTGACTCATAGATATGCTCAGCTTAAAGATGTACAATGTACATGGCTAAAATAAATGTCCAAGTGGTGTGAGCAATTCAAGAATTACTTCACCTGGAGAACATGATCGCACTTCTACTATTTCTCCATTAACGTCAGCTGTAAGTGTTCAATGTTTTAACTATTCTAGAATTGGAAATTTTTCGTCTAAATATGCTGAAACAAAACGAAATAGAGGATCTTGTTTTCGATGTGGATCAACTCAACACCTTTTGCAAAGCTATCCTAAGCAAGCACCAGAAAATTCTAATCATGTTGCTCTTATAGATGAGTTCCGTAATGCAACAATCTCTATGATCTCTATATGAATCAAAATGTTTTTAACATTTTTGAAATTAGGTATATGTCACTTTTATCGTTAATGGTTCTATGGACGTAAGCAACATTTTTGTTTCACTTTTTGATATTAGAAGTCCAGTTCGAAGAATTGCTTGCATTTAGAAGCAATTGATGACCAATCAAATATTTAATACAAATTATAAAAGATTGGGACGATTTAAATTATGTACTTATTCCTGTTAAGATCAAGTTCCGTGTTCAAATATAATGTACTGATGTTTTTCATGGTTGTAAAGTTTTAATATTTTACTTTTTAATTTTCAATCATTTAGTTTTTTAGTAAAAACAATATTCTAATTTTTTAATGTCACATAAAATAAATGATTTTTAAAATTATATTCAAATGGAATAGATGTTTATAAAACTCTGTATCCTGAAACAACTCCATGAATTTTTCTGATTATTTTAATAATGAGCTAATTTTTAAAACCATTTATGTTATTTATTTAATTTCTTTCAAAAGTGTGAGCTATTCGTTTAATACGAATCTTCATGGACCAGTTCAAGTCTAAAACTTCTAAAACAAAATCTGATGGCGTTCCACAGGGTTTCGTTTTGTCTCCGACTCTCTTCTTTTATACTTGTAAATAATTATCTGCATGGCACTTTTTATGGAATAAATTAGCTGACAAGAGCTATTTCAGCTTTTTTCAATTCGTTTCTAGATACATTATTTGTGAAGCATACGCTTATCCGAAATCACTAAGCTCACTGTCTTTGGCTGTAACCTTAAGGCTTTAATTTGCCCAAAAGTAGATCACGATTAACAAATCAGTCTTTTGAAAACGAATTTAAGAAAGAGTGATAGGTGACCAATATTTACAGAACTATTTGAATTTCTGAACACTGCCACACAATTCTTCATGTTTGTCATTATTTCACAGCTGTATTACAAAATTTAGAAATTATGTATAATCAATCAAGTAAAATTCAGGTGCCTATAATCTCTATTTTTTTGAGTCTTTAAATGTCATTCTTGATGACTTTACTTGATCGAATGTCTAAATCATTTGCAACTTGTTTAAGTTTGTTAAAGTTCCGAACACCTGATTGATATTGTATCAATTTTAATTTGCTAGATAAGTAAAGACGTTCTAATATTTTGTGTATTTGCAATTCAAAAATTTGTATAAACTTATAAGTTCTCATAAATCTGAAACATTCAGGTGTTTATATGTATATAAAAAATTATGACAAATTGTTTTAATGTGATTATTTTTTCAATTCTTTGTTGCCGTTTTTGTAATTTTTGTATTAATTTTCAATGACGCATATTTTCACGTAGAACTGCCTTTTTTATCACTTGAATCAAATTAATAACGAATTTATTGTTTCAAAGCTCCAACGAGAAGCTCAGGTCGTTGAAACAGAGTAACAATAATAATTTTCAGACCTTCAGATGTCTGTCATTCAATCTCTTTTCTCCATCACCATTTAATAATAATAAAAATTGTGTGTTCGAATCGAAACTAAAAAACGAGAACTCAAAATTTCTTTGTTTACGGCAATGAATAGAAAATTGACGTTCAGAATAAAAAGGCCTAAGTCATAGTCTCATGGTTTCATAGCCAAGAGTTCCATTGAATGAGCAGAGTACAAAGCATTTTAATAAATGGAAAAAGAACGTGAACATCATCCACATCCTATAAAATAAAAACAAAATCGTATCTAATCGAATGACAGATGGATGCGCACGAAAATGCGTTTTGTTTGGATGAATTACATTTGCCATCAAATTTCAAATAAATTGTGTGTGGGCGAGGTTCGGAGATGGTGATGGGAGCGGAGGGTAATGATAATGATAATAATAACGATAATGATGATTCTGATGTTGATGATGATGATGAATATCACATTGTTGTTATGCTTTGTATGCACTTAACTCACTGCATCAGCATCATATAAAGGGGGGGTTGGGAAATAAAATAAAGTGCTTTTTTCGAGGGCACATTTCTATACATGTTATAAGTAAGTACACACTCGTAGTCACATATGTAATAATGAATTAATGAAAAGTGAGGAAGTAATGCGAATGAAATTAAATAAAAAGCATTCGAGGTTATTGACTTATGTATAGAAATGCAAGATGCAATGGGGGAGAATTTGTTTACAATTTAATATTTTAATTTTTATCAAAATAGGTTAAATGTAGATTAGAAATGTATGTAAAATGTATATAAAATTAAAGAACGCGTGACCCGATTGAATGTTAAAAAGATGATAAGTTAATTCTTGATTTATGTTTTGGGGAGCTGTATATTACATTGATATATTTACGAGTACCATGTATTTTCAATTAAGTAATAAGTTAAGTCTTACGTGAAAAAGATTCCAAGTTATCTTAAGAAATTTTGCATCTACATACAATACATATATGAATAAAAAAAATAATTTTGTTTAAACTCAACTAATTTTATACTAGAAATGTATTTAATTACTTAATTCTTAGTTTTTAAATATGTATACATATATCTAATGTTTATAGTAAATTGTACTTACAAAAAAGATTTCTAAAAATTGTGTGTAAAGAAGAATTAATCTTACCTGAAAATGAAGAAAAAAATATGTTAGCAAAAGTTTAATCAAAACAAAAATTACAAATCTAATGCTTACAAAAAATAATAAAATAGGTAGATAATGTGTGATAGAACCTTTTTCATAAACTTTAACTTACTAATTATTTCTACATGCTGTATAAGGTTAGGTTAAGATTCTTATAAGGACAAGTTTTGGATTTGAAAAACAATGGACGAGATTTCAATCATTAGAAATCTTAAAAAGAAATGCACTTATAATTGAAGTTGTTTGTACCTACAGTTCTGCCATAAGTTTTGTTACAAGCATAAAACACCATAAGACAAGAACTAATGGGTGATTTTTTTGAGGTTAGGATTTTCATGCATTAGTATTTGACAGATCACGCGGGATTTCAGACATGGTGTCAAAGAGAAAGATGCTCAGTATGCTTTGACATTTCATCATGAATAGACTTACTAACGAGCAACGCTTGCAAATCATTGAATTTTATTACCAAAATCAGTGTTCGGTTCGAAATGTGTTTCGCGCTTTACGTCCGATTTATGGTCTACATAATCGACCAAGTGAGCAAACAATTAATGCGATTGTGACCAAGTTTCGCACTCAGTTTACTTTATTGGACATTAAACCAACCACACGAATGCGTACAGTGCGTACAGAAGAGAATATTGCGTCTGTTTCTGAGAGTGTTGCTGAAGACCGTGAAATGTCGATTCGTCGCCGTTCGCAGCAATTGGGTTTGTGTTATTCGACCACGCATGGAAGATTTTACGCAAAGATCTTGGTGTAAAACCGTATAAGATACAGCTCGTGCAAGAACTGAAGCCGAACGATCTGCCACAACGTCGAATTTTCAGTGAATGGGCCCTAGAAAAGTTGGCAGAAAATCCGCTTTTTTATGGACAAATTTTGTTCAGCGATGAGGCTCATTTCTGGTTGATTGGCTACGTAAATAAGCAAAATTGCCGCATTTGGAGTGAAGAGCAACCAGAAGCCGTTCAAGAACTGCCCATGCATCCCGAAAAAAATGCACTGTTTGGTGTGGTTTGTACGCTGGTGGAATCATTGGACCGTATTTTTTCAAAGATGCTGTTGGACGCAACGTTACGGTGAATGGCGATCGCTATCGTTCAATGCTAACAAACTTTTTGTTGCCAAAAATGGAAGAACTGAACTTGGTTGACATGTGGTTTCAACAAGATGGCGCTACATGCCACACAGCTCGCGATTCTATGGCCATTTTGAGGGAAAACTTCGGAGAACAATTCATCTCAAGGAATGGACCGGTAAGTTGGCCACCAAGATCATGCGATTTGACGCCTTTAGACTATTTTTTGTGGGGCTACGTCAAGTCTAAAGTCTACACAAATAAGCCAGCAACTATTCCAGCTTTGGAAGACAACATTTCCGAAGAAATTCGGGCTATTCCGGCCGAAATGCTCGAAAAAGTTACCCAAAATTGGACTTTCCGAATGGACCACCTAAGACGCAGCCGCGGTCAACATTTAAATGAAATTATCTTCAAAAAGTAAATGTCATGGACCAATCTAACGTTTCAAATAAAGAATTGATGAGATTTTGCAAATTTTATGCGTTTTTTAAGTTCTCAAGCTCTTAAAAAATAACCCGATATATATTATTTTGTATTCATTGTTGTTTCATTTATAATATTAGATTTAGGTCATAATATTATATATACATATTTTTGACACTGTTTCAGTTAACTCTATCTTAAGAATTTAAAAATTTCTGTCAGAAAGCTTTCAAGCACACTCTTGCATTCTGACCACAAAAAATAATCTTAACGATTATAATATGCCCCCAATCTTAAGCTACTCTAAGACCTACGATTTTTTACTTGCGACATATAGGAACTACATATGTATGTATGTATGTATAGTATATGGCATGTTTAGTTTTAAGTAGAATAGGCATGGTGGCACAAAAAAAAAATATATACAAAAAAAAAATACACAAAAAAAAACAAAAAAGAAAAATACAAAAAATACAAAAAAAAAATTTAAAAAAAAAAAAAAAAAACATGGATTTAAAAAAAAATACAAAAATACAAAAAAAAAAAAAATATGAAAAACAAAAAACGTTAGATAGTTAGATTTGCTGCTGTGGTTGTTCTAGTTTTAAGTAGTTTATAGGTAGAATAGGTAGTCTTAGTTAGCTTTAAGTTTTATATTAAGGACTTTATTTTAAGTAGTTTTTAAGTAAAAATAAAAAAGGATATTGATATTAGTTTATCGAAATTTTCTAATGAATACAAAAATAAATAAAATTGAATTGAAGTTAACTAGATCTTAGGGCCGAAAGGCATTAGCATTAAGTATTATTGTTTAACTTAGAGTGTCCGTATGGGACCAGTAAGTTAGTTGTAAGTTATGGTTAATTAGGCTAGTTTTATGAATTTTTGTCTAGCTTTAAGATAGATTTAAGATTGAATTAATAAAAATGAATTGAAAAATGAAAAAAAAAAATATATGGCATGTTTTGCATTCGTGCAAAATTTCGAACTCGAGATTTTAATCAAACATGATATTACGATAGTAGAGAAGTCGAAAAAAGTGGGTTCCGCCATTCCGTCCGTCTGTCCTGTCTGTCTGTCCATGCTCCTACAGCCTAAACCATTGGATCGATTGAGTTTAAACTTTGAAGTTAAGGTTTTGAGCAGATTCGCATTAGGCGTTGTCTTCATTTTCTTAAAGATCAAAACTAACAGTGGCCCTCATGCCATTTTTTTGGTCAAAAAACGATAATTCGAATTTTCTCAAAAACAAACCGATAGATTTTTTTAAATTTTCTCTAAAATTTTATTTTTTAACTTGGTTTCTTTTAGCAATAAAAATATATTTTTATATTGCTCCGGAAAGTTACCGCTCATAGAACAGTTGTTTTGTTTTTTAATTTTTTCAGCAACTTATGAACCGATTTCAATAATTTTTTTTAACGAGTTCTTATATTGCCTTAAAAATATTTGATTATCAAAAGTGCAATTTTTATTTGTTCGGATTTTTAAAAAAATATTGATTTTTTTTCAAAATTCTATATCTCAAAAACAATATTTTTTTACGAAATTCAAATGTACAGCGTATATTTACAATCACTAAACAACTGCATACCAACAATATTTTTAGAACAAAATTGAAAAATTTTATACATACAAAATTAATTTAAAAAAAAAACCGCTCTAACCATTTTCAAAAAAAAAGTTGAAAAATCAAGTGTTTTTTGATTTATAAAATGGCATTAAAATTTTGAAAGACAAACTTATTTTTCAGGTAAAATTTTGAATCTTAAATTTTTTTTTAAATTATTTTAATTACATATTTTATTTTATTTTTAATTATTTATTTTTTTTATAATTTTAAATATTTTTAACTAGTTGAATACACAAACAATTGTTTTCGTTAAGTATGCTTACATTTTTTTTTCATTTTCGGGATGAGTTGCCCTAGGATGAGTTGTGTCTTGGGATGAATCACACGTTTTTTGACAAATCAAATGGCATTTATATCTTTGAAGACAAACTTATTTTACAGGTATATTTTTAAATCTTATATAGGTACTTTTCTAAACAGACTCTTTGCATACAGGAGCAAGTTCGTGCGACCCAGTCGTGCATTTTATTTTTAGTTGAATACAAATTTTAAAATTTTTATCATAATCAAATATGAACTTTTTTCTTTAATTTATCAAACCGACGACGATTTACTGAAATGATAATTGGGTCACAAAGTAAGTTTTGATCTTGACCTCCATTTCTGCATGAGTTACCACATAATTTGGTTTAAAATTTGTTCAATTCAATAAAATTGAATTTATCACGTAACTTGATTAAAAATAAACTTAAAAACCATAAAATTTATCAAAGCATTATAAAGTACAAACACAAGTGCACGTCTGTTGAACCTGATAACCAAAACGAATTTTATCAAAAATATGGGGCACCAGTGCCAGTGGTTTAAAAATATTCCATAATTTTTTCTTGAAATAGCGAAGAAAAACGAAGAGATATTAAAAAAGTTCTAAGATATACAATTATGTGCATTTCATATATTTTTGTGTGATTTATTAACAAAATGTTTCCTCATTTTTCTTGATTGATATTATCACAATCTTTAGAAAGGTGACGATTTATTGCCAACTACGAGATTTAACATTTTAATAAGCATCACGAAAATTTTAAACAATGCTTTTTTGGCGATTTTAATTGTTCAAACCGAAATGATAATATTATTTTTATTTTTTTTTATGTTCAAGCCTTTAAGTTTAAAGATGCTGATGCGGCAATACTAAATCTCAAGTTGGGTTTTTTTGCTTTGGACTTTTTTCCAGAAAAAATATTATTCCTTAATTTCTTCTTACGCAACTTCCGGGAGCCACATATTAAGTATATTAAAGAAACAAAAATCATTATTTGAAAATGAAACACTTCAGTGCAAATTATTTCACTTCCCAAAACACAAACATATTCTAATTGCTTCTAATGATTTTTGACTTAGAAAGTAAATTAACATCTTGGTCGTCTATTAAAAGCTTTCATTTATTTAACCTTTGTAAGAAAAAGTGCAAAGCCAAACAAATTAATCTTTCTCTAAACGAGATCAAGTTCTAAGGGCTATGTCTACTACACTTCATAATTATGAACATGTTAATGCTTCGTTCGCATCATTAGCTGCAAATTTACTATCTACTACGTATTTAGAAGTACATATATATAATTTTCACTTCTTATTCTCATTATGTCTGCTTAAGTGTGCTCAATGAAACTAAATAACAACGACCACTTGAACTTTACTAATAAAGCTTACTAAACTCATAACCTTATGTAAGTACATACATACATATACATATATGATGGACTTCTACTTATATAGATATAGCACGTTTTTATAGTAAGTACAGTTAACAAGTTGTCTTTCATCATAAATAATAGTCTTTCAATACTTTTTAACGTCAGCTATGTTATGATGTGGCATCTGAAGAACCTTATTATAGAAACCATAAGTAAAGTGTGTCGCGTAAATAATATTTATGGCTACTTACAGTCACGGTAAAAAAAAAAACAAAACGAGTTTTGTATTAATATTTCTTTTACAGATAAGGAGAGATATATTTTTGTATAAGAATGTGTAAATGCACTTGCTGAATGCAATCATTAAACAAATTCAGTCAAACTAAATCGCACTGGATGCACTCATTTAATACGAACTGTCAAACTTAAAATTCGAATTAGCTCTGTTCCATTTCTCTGATTTTCTGTGCATTTTATTCTAAATTCCTGACAGAACTTGGAACTAAAATTCTTACAAAACCACAAACATATATTTAGAGTTAAGAAATAGATTTCGATATATGTATAATTCGTACTTCTTTTATACATTTGAAAAACTATTTATTTGAATGAAAGTAAAAATATAATTAGTATTATTTTAGCCATCTTTCTTTTATCGATCATAAAGTTAAAAACTTTCTTTTGACAGTTACTGTTTGCTGAACACACAACTTCGTCAGACATTTTTCCGTCGACGTCTTTTGGTTGCTTCTGTAAGAAAAATGCAGTCATCTGTCACACAGACAGACGCCAGGGTGAACCGCCCGCCTAATGAGGTTAGGTGAATTATTACAAAATTGCTGACCACTTTGGTATTTGCTTTTCTTTTTTCTTTTCTTATATTTTGCAAGCTTTTGTGTGTAGCTCTTACAATAATAATAATTATATTTTCGTCTTTCTATTGAAAATCTTTTCATACAAAAAAAGGTTAACTAACTTAACTTTTGATCCCTTAATTAATTACAGACTATTCATTCATTCATTTAGTCATCTATTATATTTTTTTCTTTCTCTTTTCATCAAGATACTCGATTTATCAATATTGTACTCCTCATTTAAGAAAAAAGAGAAAATCTTGAGGCGTTTTCTTTGTTTTAATTTTGACACAATTTTCTAAAGTCATCAACACAATACTCGAACATGAAACAAATTGTTATCGAAGGTTATTTTGTTTAATTACACGTGAGAAGTGAAGTAACTTATGTGTAACGTATTTAATATTGTGTGACTCATTTTTTTTTTTATTAAAAACAAAAATATTGAGCAAGCAACAATTAATTACAATAGGGTGTTATTTCACCTATTTGTATATTTAAGTAGCTAAGCTATGATATGTAATTTTGAATGAATAATAAAATGACTTGTTTTTCTCTTTAAAAACAAATTGTAATTAATTCAAAACGGAACTTTGTTTTAATCATAAGTGAAATAACAATTTGTTTTGTTTTTTTTCCAATTTGTTAGATTGCAATTAGTTCATATGTAAACAAAAATAACAAATAGGTGGAATAAAAACGCTAAATAGGTCTTATGAATAATTTAATGAAAACGTGCGTAGTAAGAAAGAGGTACCTGGTAGTGTCATAATTTGACGCAGATTACAATAAATTCAGGGTCAAAAAATGTAATTATTTAACCAAAAATGCACGTACATAAGTCAATTTAGTGAATTTTAATTTTCTTGATAAGAAAAAAAAAACAAAGTGCTTTTTAAACTTTAATACAAAAAAAAAATAAAATTGGTGGCTCAACAGTCCCTTGAGAGCTAGCGCCTAGTGACTTACAACTCTCAACCCTTCCTGTGTGAGAGTACTATTGTCAGGGATAAAGGGAATCCTACAGTTTTAAGCCAAATTCGTAAGGCTAATTTGGAAAAGCAATTTTTATGACAAGTAACGGGTCATAAAGTATAGGGCTGGAATTTGACATCTGTCAAACTAAGTTGTAAATCCAAATTATTTTTTTTCTGTTGAAAGCCTGACATTTCCGAAAATGGATCGCTTAACTATCGCACAACGCATTCAAATTGTTAAAATTTACTACCAAAATGGTGCCACAGACACATATCTTGCTCCAAGAGTATATTATGGTTAACGTAATCGTCCAACTACGCAAGCAATTGTACCACTGAAAATATGGCTGCTGTCGATTCCTCGTCTCAGGAATTAGAACTGTCTTACGGCACTTTATAGCGTATTTTGCATTAGGATCTAGGCCTGCATCCATATAAAGTCCAGCTCACACAACAACTGAAGCCAGCTGACCATCCACAACGTCGTAGATACGTCGAATGAGTGCTTAAACAACAGTGCGGTAGACGCCGATTTTTCGAGCACAATTTTTTTCAACAACGAAGCACATTTATCACTCGGTGGGTATGTTAATAAACAAAATTGTCGTATTTTGGGTTTTGAGAATCCTGAAGTAACTGAAGAGATGCCATTACATCCACAAAAAGTCACTGTTTGGTGCCCTCTTTGGTTCGGAGGTGTGATTGGACCTTTCTTCTTTTAAAACGACGATGAAACGACTGTCACCTTCAATTCGCAGCGTTATGGTCATATGATAACCGACTTTTTTTTTGTCTGCTATTGAAAAATACGACTTAGAGATAATATGGTTTAAACAAGACGGTGCCACATGCCACACAACTCCAGCGAATATGGTTTTATTGCAAGAGACATCTTTTGGCCGCGTAATTTCTCGTCGTGCCGATATAAACTAGCCGCCAAGATCATACGATTTGACACCGCTGGACTTTTTTTTGTGGGGTTACGCAAAATGATTTAATGATGTAATGTTTCACACATAATGTCAACGTTCAAATTTTATAATAAAAAAAAAATATCATGAAAACAAATATTTAATATGTGTAGTCCTTCGCACTAACCATCATGCCCCGGGTACTTAATTATAAAAAAAAATTAAATTACAAAATTTATAAATATTTTAAATTCTCTGATATTTGGAATATTTTGTATGCCTAAAACATTGTATTTCCGGGTTATATTAATTTGTCTTTCGACTCAGTGATACTTTTCTACAAGGGTTTGTCTGATGGACGATATTTTGCTTTTTTGTGTTAGTTTTAGTGATTCAAACATAACTAAAGAACGTTCACAAAGTTGGAAACACATTTATTAAATATTAAAAAAAGTACGTATACGCCCAGTGTCCCAAAAGAGAATAAAATCATAAATTAATTTTTTGGCGTGCATTTTAATAATAAAATGGATGCAAATCGAACAAAAAGGACAACGTATGAAAGGATCGTGTGCTGTTTTTAAATTATAAAAGGTAAAACTAACCTCATTTTGTTGTATTGATAAAAAAGATAAAACTACAAAAATTGAAGCCAAACATTCTTTTATTGTAAATTTTATTTGCATAATAATTATATACTGATAAAAATGTAGAGAGCCTATAACAGGTGGTGTGTGTTTTAGCTATGAACTTGTGTTTTGCCCTAAAAAAAAGTTTACTTTACTAAATTATTTTGTTTTGATGAAATATCCGATTTTATGGATACAAAAGTCCCTTGGATCTAAGAGTTTTTGCCTTTTTCTACGAAAGTGATGTTCATTTTCATGAATGGTATACTTTAATAGGAGACAGTATTCGTATTTTCGAGAATTTTTTATTATTTTAATTAAATACATAAATGCATATCAAAGTTATTCGTCATTTCAGATAATGTATTAATATTAAGTTAGGAAAAATTTTCAAAACTAAGTTTCAGAGTGTTTAAAAGTAAGAAATGTTAAAAAACTTTGGGTATATGTTTATATCAATAAAATATTTGAAAAACAATCTCTTTTGATTTATATAAACAAATTCGGGTATTTTTACGTGCGACACATTTATATGAACTTTATGCCAAGTATTGAAATCTTCAAAAAAATCAAGCTTAACATTTAATCAAGCATGACATTACAATTGTAAAGAAGTCGAAAAAAGTGGGTCCTATATTTCCAAATCTTAAAATATAGATACTACCTATCTTAAAACAGATTCTTTGGATACAGGAGCAAGCTCGTGCATTTTATTTTTAAAGATCTTGCAGCAATTTTGTAAATATACATTTTAGTCACAATCAATAAAATAAATAGACATTTATTCGGGACTTAAAATTTCTTAAAACACTCGTAAAAGGTTTTTGAAGTAAAAAAAAACTAGAAGGTAGCGATTTTTGAAGAAACTTTTTCTATAATTAAATTAAAAGTATTAAAGATTATTTTAAGGGTAAGTTGTGTGTTTCTATGTACTTTTACTAAGTGTTCTTATTTCGAATTAAAAAAATAAAACGGTTTTTATTAAATGCAGGTCGTTTTGAAATTGAATAAAATACAAACATAAGTAAAACATGAGAATTCAATATGGTTTTATCTTTTTTTGAAAGACCTATCAATGACATTGGACCATATTCATAGTTCTTTGATAAGTTCTGATTTAGTTTTTTCTAAACTAAACTTCGAATTATGTTACAAAAATAAAGAAGACAGAACCAATGTTTAAGCTGTTTTTAACTTTTTAAAACGTCAAAAATAATCAAACTATTTGCGCAAATTAGGTTGTTAAACATCTTATTTGAATTAATATATTAAAACAAAAATTAAAATGTAAATAGATTTAAGCATTCATAAAGATTTCAATATTTTGATGGATGTTGGAATGCTACCGCCTTACAGAAAACGAAAGCTCTATTTTACCCAAACCAACCCCTTTGAAATAGATGACGACGATTTTTATGAAAGGTATCGATTCCAGTAAAAAATAAACTGACAGGTTTATGATTGACCTTCTAAATATTTAAGATCGAAATTCAATTAATGGTTTGCCAATATCAGTGCGTTTCCAAATCTTAACATCGCCAGCGCTAAGATTTTTCCAAAGTGACTTAGGCAATGTGATGCTTAATACTGTACGCATCTTTACCACAATAAGTAAATATTTTGTGAAATTGTACTAGAATTGTAGTAGAATATGCCTTAAAGTTGTTTCTAATTAAACACAGCTGCCAAATTCTTTTGTGAATAGCAGCTGTGTCTAATCTAAATGTTCAATTTAGACTCCAGATCAAATAGACTCGGGTTTAAAATATGACAGTTTTCAATGACTTTGGCGCATAAATCAGGCTTAATTTGGCAGATGTCATCAACTATGTTGTCTTTGCGGGCTGCTCTGTTTTACGGCTTATTCGCATTAAGAAAGCCACACAAGACAAAGTCTTAAGGGGTCAAATCAACTTGGTGGGCAATTTATTCAGCGCGATATAATCTGCCATGAAGCCGTGTCGCGTAGAATATTAATTGTGCCTTAAGCTGTGTGACATGTAGCGCCATCCTGTTGAAACTACACGTCTTCGGTGTCCATATCATACAATACAGGCCACAAGAAGTTGGTGATCATCGACCTATTGCGATCGCTATTGACGGTGATGGTGTGAAACTCAGTGTGAATTGGTTTCATAATCAAATCCGGTAATTTTGCTTATTCATGAACTCATTCATCCAAAAGTGTGCCTTATAGCTAAAGATGATTTTTTGACCAAAATTGAGATCAAGTTCCAAGTGCTCCAAAATCCAATTAACGAACACAAGAGACACATTTTGATAATAAAATTGTGTCATTTGTATGTGTTGTAAGTTGTAAGTTATGGTCATATGATAACCGACTTTTTTTTTGTCTGCTATTGAAAAATACGACTTAGAGATAATATGGTTTAAACAAGACGGTGCCACATGCCACACAACTCCAGCGAATATGGTTTTATTGCAAGAGACATCTTTTGGCCGCGTAATTTCTCGTCGTGCCGATATAAACTAGCCGCCAAGATCATACGATTTGACACCGCTGGACTTTTTTTTGTGGGGTTACGCAAAATGATTTAATGATGTAATGTTTCACACATAATGTCAACGTTCAAATTTTATAATAAAAAAAAAATATCATGAAAACAAATATTTAATATGTGTAGTCCTTCGCACTAACCATCATGCCCCGGGTACTTAATTATAAAAAAAAATTAAATTACAAAATTTATAAATATTTTAAATTCTCTGATATTTGGAATATTTTGTATGCCTAAAACATTGTATTTCCGGGTTATATTAATTTGTCTTTCGACTCAGTGATACTTTTCTACAAGGGTTTGTCTGATGGACGATATTTTGCTTTTTTGTGTTAGTTTTAGTGATTCAAACATAACTAAAGAACGTTCACAAAGTTGGAAACACATTTATTAAATATTAAAAAAAGTACGTATACGCCCAGTGTCCCAAAAGAGAATAAAATCATAAATTAATTTTTTGGCGTGCATTTTAATAATAAAATGGATGCAAATCGAACAAAAAGGACAACGTATGAAAGGATCGTGTGCTGTTTTTAAATTATAAAAGGTAAAACTAACCTCATTTTGTTGTATTGATAAAAAAGATAAAACTACAAAAATTGAAGCCAAACATTCTTTTATTGTAAATTTTATTTGCATAATAATTATATACTGATAAAAATGTAGAGAGCCTATAACAGGTGGTGTGTGTTTTAGCTATGAACTTGTGTTTTGCCCTAAAAAAAAGTTTACTTTACTAAATTATTTTGTTTTGATGAAATATCCGATTTTATGGATACAAAAGTCCCTTGGATCTAAGAGTTTTTGCCTTTTTCTACGAAAGTGATGTTCATTTTCATGAATGGTATACTTTAATAGGAGACAGTATTCGTATTTTCGAGAATTTTTTATTATTTTAATTAAATACATAAATGCATATCAAAGTTATTCGTCATTTCAGATAATGTATTAATATTAAGTTAGGAAAAATTTTCAAAACTAAGTTTCAGAGTGTTTAAAAGTAAGAAATGTTAAAAAACTTTGGGTATATGTTTATATCAATAAAATATTTGAAAAACAATCTCTTTTGATTTATATAAACAAATTCGGGTATTTTTACGTGCGACACATTTATATGAACTTTATGCCAAGTATTGAAATCTTCAAAAAAATCAAGCTTAACATTTAATCAAGCATGACATTACAATTGTAAAGAAGTCGAAAAAAGTGGGTCCTATATTTCCAAATCTTAAAATATAGATACTACCTATCTTAAAACAGATTCTTTGGATACAGGAGCAAGCTCGTGCATTTTATTTTTAAAGATCTTGCAGCAATTTTGTAAATATACATTTTAGTCACAATCAATAAAATAAATAGACATTTATTCGGGACTTAAAATTTCTTAAAACACTCGTAAAAGGTTTTTGAAGTAAAAAAAAACTAGAAGGTAGCGATTTTTGAAGAAACTTTTTCTATAATTAAATTAAAAGTATTAAAGATTATTTTAAGGGTAAGTTGTGTGTTTCTATGTACTTTTACTAAGTGTTCTTATTTCGAATTAAAAAAATAAAACGGTTTTTATTAAATGCAGGTCGTTTTGAAATTGAATAAAATACAAACATAAGTAAAACATGAGAATTCAATATGGTTTTATCTTTTTTTGAAAGACCTATCAATGACATTGGACCATATTCATAGTTCTTTGATAAGTTCTGATTTAGTTTTTTCTAAACTAAACTTCGAATTATGTTACAAAAATAAAGAAGACAGAACCAATGTTTAAGCTGTTTTTAACTTTTTAAAACGTCAAAAATAATCAAACTATTTGCGCAAATTAGGTTGTTAAACATCTTATTTGAATTAATATATTAAAACAAAAATTAAAATGTAAATAGATTTAAGCATTCATAAAGATTTCAATATTTTGATGGATGTTGGAATGCTACCGCCTTACAGAAAACGAAAGCTCTATTTTACCCAAACCAACCCCTTTGAAATAGATGACGACGATTTTTATGAAAGGTATCGATTCCAGTAAAAAATAAACTGACAGGTTTATGATTGACCTTCTAAATATTTAAGATCGAAATTCAATTAATGGTTTGCCAATATCAGTGCGTTTCCAAATCTTAACATCGCCAGCGCTAAGATTTTTCCAAAGTGACTTAGGCAATGTGATGCTTAACCGTCAAGCGGTCGCGCGTAGTCGAATCGACCGCGCTTAGTTCATTTTCGTTCATATTATTATTTGTACCCATCATTGTAATTCTCATTTCTAGTAGCCTTTTTCATAATTTTAAGTACTTTTTTGAAAAATTAGACTTTAAAGACAATGATAATGTATCTGAGTACAAATAAATAAATATTTATGGAATAATTAGTACTTTATTTCTCTTATTCATCCGATAGGTCTTTTCGGTTACGCGCGCCCGCTCCCGTTACAAATGACCGCGCGACCGCTTGAGGGTTAATACTGTACGCATCTTTACCACAATAAGTAAATATTTTGTGAAATTGTACTAGAATTGTAGTAGAATATGCCTTAAAGTTGTTTCTAATTAAACACAGCTGCCAAATTCTTTTGTGAATAGCAGCTGTGTCTAATCTAAATGTTCAATTTAGACTCCAGATCAAATAGACTCGGGTTTAAAATATGACAGTTTTCAATGACTTTGGCGCATAAATCAGGCTTAATTTGGCAGATGTCATCAACTATGTTGTCTTTGCGGGCTGCTCTGTTTTACGGCTTATTCGCATTAAGAAAGCCACACAAGACAAAGTCTTAAGGGGTCAAATCAACTTGGTGGGCAATTTATTCAGCGCGATATAATCTGCCATGAAGCCGTGTCGCGTAGAATATTAATTGTGCCTTAAGCTGTGTGACATGTAGCGCCATCCTGTTGAAACTACACGTCTTCGGTGTCCATATCATACAATACAGGCCACAAGAAGTTGGTGATCATCGACCTATTGCGATCGCTATTGACGGTGATGGTGTGAAACTCAGTGTGAATTGGTTTCATAATCAAATCCGGTAATTTTGCTTATTCATGAACTCATTCATCCAAAAGTGTGCCTTATAGCTAAAGATGATTTTTTGACCAAAATTGAGATCAAGTTCCAAGTGCTCCAAAATCCAATTAACGAACACAAGAGACACATTTTGATAATAAAATTGTGTCATTTGTATGTGTTGTAAGTTGTAAGTTATGGTCATATGATAACCGACTTTTTTTTTGTCTGCTATTGAAAAATACGACTTAGAGATAATATGGTTTAAACAAGACGGTGCCACATGCCACACAACTCCAGCGAATATGGTTTTATTGCAAGAGACATCTTTTGGCCGCGTAATTTCTCGTCGTGCCGATATAAACTAGCCGCCAAGATCATACGATTTGACACCGCTGGACTTTTTTTTGTGGGGTTACGCAAAATGATTTAATGATGTAATGTTTCACACATAATGTCAACGTTCAAATTTTATAATAAAAAAAAAATATCATGAAAACAAATATTTAATATGTGTAGTCCTTCGCACTAACCATCATGCCCCGGGTACTTAATTATAAAAAAAAATTAAATTACAAAATTTATAAATATTTTAAATTCTCTGATATTTGGAATATTTTGTATGCCTAAAACATTGTATTTCCGGGTTATATTAATTTGTCTTTCGACTCAGTGATACTTTTCTACAAGGGTTTGTCTGATGGACGATATTTTGCTTTTTTGTGTTAGTTTTAGTGATTCAAACATAACTAAAGAACGTTCACAAAGTTGGAAACACATTTATTAAATATTAAAAAAAGTACGTATACGCCCAGTGTCCCAAAAGAGAATAAAATCATAAATTAATTTTTTGGCGTGCATTTTAATAATAAAATGGATGCAAATCGAACAAAAAGGACAACGTATGAAAGGATCGTGTGCTGTTTTTAAATTATAAAAGGTAAAACTAACCTCATTTTGTTGTATTGATAAAAAAGATAAAACTACAAAAATTGAAGCCAAACATTCTTTTATTGTAAATTTTATTTGCATAATAATTATATACTGATAAAAATGTAGAGAGCCTATAACAGGTGGTGTGTGTTTTAGCTATGAACTTGTGTTTTGCCCTAAAAAAAAGTTTACTTTACTAAATTATTTTGTTTTGATGAAATATCCGATTTTATGGATACAAAAGTCCCTTGGATCTAAGAGTTTTTGCCTTTTTCTACGAAAGTGATGTTCATTTTCATGAATGGTATACTTTAATAGGAGACAGTATTCGTATTTTCGAGAATTTTTTATTATTTTAATTAAATACATAAATGCATATCAAAGTTATTCGTCATTTCAGATAATGTATTAATATTAAGTTAGGAAAAATTTTCAAAACTAAGTTTCAGAGTGTTTAAAAGTAAGAAATGTTAAAAAACTTTGGGTATATGTTTATATCAATAAAATATTTGAAAAACAATCTCTTTTGATTTATATAAACAAATTCGGGTATTTTTACGTGCGACACATTTATATGAACTTTATGCCAAGTATTGAAATCTTCAAAAAAATCAAGCTTAACATTTAATCAAGCATGACATTACAATTGTAAAGAAGTCGAAAAAAGTGGGTCCTATATTTCCAAATCTTAAAATATAGATACTACCTATCTTAAAACAGATTCTTTGGATACAGGAGCAAGCTCGTGCATTTTATTTTTAAAGATCTTGCAGCAATTTTGTAAATATACATTTTAGTCACAATCAATAAAATAAATAGACATTTATTCGGGACTTAAAATTTCTTAAAACACTCGTAAAAGGTTTTTGAAGTAAAAAAAAACTAGAAGGTAGCGATTTTTGAAGAAACTTTTTCTATAATTAAATTAAAAGTATTAAAGATTATTTTAAGGGTAAGTTGTGTGTTTCTATGTACTTTTACTAAGTGTTCTTATTTCGAATTAAAAAAATAAAACGGTTTTTATTAAATGCAGGTCGTTTTGAAATTGAATAAAATACAAACATAAGTAAAACATGAGAATTCAATATGGTTTTATCTTTTTTTGAAAGACCTATCAATGACATTGGACCATATTCATAGTTCTTTGATAAGTTCTGATTTAGTTTTTTCTAAACTAAACTTCGAATTATGTTACAAAAATAAAGAAGACAGAACCAATGTTTAAGCTGTTTTTAACTTTTTAAAACGTCAAAAATAATCAAACTATTTGCGCAAATTAGGTTGTTAAACATCTTATTTGAATTAATATATTAAAACAAAAATTAAAATGTAAATAGATTTAAGCATTCATAAAGATTTCAATATTTTGATGGATGTTGGAATGCTACCGCCTTACAGAAAACGAAAGCTCTATTTTACCCAAACCAACCCCTTTGAAATAGATGACGACGATTTTTATGAAAGGTATCGATTCCAGTAAAAAATAAACTGACAGGTTTATGATTGACCTTCTAAATATTTAAGATCGAAATTCAATTAATGGTTTGCCAATATCAGTGCGTTTCCAAATCTTAACATCGCCAGCGCTAAGATTTTTCCAAAGTGACTTAGGCAATGTGATGCTTAATACTGTACGCATCTTTACCACAATAAGTAAATATTTTGTGAAATTGTACTAGAATTGTAGTAGAATATGCCTTAAAGTTGTTTCTAATTAAACACAGCTGCCAAATTCTTTTGTGAATAGCAGCTGTGTCTAATCTAAATGTTCAATTTAGACTCCAGATCAAATAGACTCGGGTTTAAAATATGACAGTTTTCAATGACTTTGGCGCATAAATCAGGCTTAATTTGGCAGATGTCATCAACTATGTTGTCTTTGCGGGCTGCTCTGTTTTACGGCTTATTCGCATTAAGAAAGCCACACAAGACAAAGTCTTAAGGGGTCAAATCAACTTGGTGGGCAATTTATTCAGCGCGATATAATCTGCCATGAAGCCGTGTCGCGTAGAATATTAATTGTGCCTTAAGCTGTGTGACATGTAGCGCCATCCTGTTGAAACTACACGTCTTCGGTGTCCATATCATACAATACAGGCCACAAGAAGTTGGTGATCATCGACCTATTGCGATCGCTATTGACGGTGATGGTGTGAAACTCAGTGTGAATTGGTTTCATAATCAAATCCGGTAATTTTGCTTATTCATGAACTCATTCATCCAAAAGTGTGCCTTATAGCTAAAGATGATTTTTTGACCAAAATTGAGATCAAGTTCCAAGTGCTCCAAAATCCAATTAACGAACACAAGAGACACATTTTGATAATAAAATTGTGTCATTTGTATGTGTTGTAAGTTGTAAGTTACCATGCGATAATTTGTTTTAAGAAACTGATTAAAAGAAGATATTTTGACAGAAAGCTAAAGAAACAATATGGCTGCCAAGAGCTGTCAAATCTATCCGTGTCTATTGGAAAAATCTATATTATTAAACCTGATTAAATTGCACAATTTGTATATAAGAAAACCTAAATGTTTAATACCTCTTTCCATAAAATATAAAACAACTATCCATGATAGACTCGTATTTCGTTAAAGATTGTGGAGTCTAACTTCCCCTCTTTATTGAAAATATGTAATACTCCCAAAGTTGTATGACCATATACCACTTTTATTAACTTCTATTCCTTATATCCTGTTTCCACTCAAGTTCTGCTCACTTGGTCTACTAGTATTTCCTTTATTCTCCTTTTTTTGAAATCGATGATGGCGGCTAAGATGTCTCTCTTAATAAATCCTATGTTTCCTCCAGACATCAGATTAAATATTCAAAGTAAATAACTTTCTAGGAATCTTCTGCTGCTTCTTCTTTGGCTGCTGATGGTGTTCCCTTGGTTCCTCCCATCTCATCATCATCATCAGTGAATGTCGCCTTATTTATTTTTATATATATTTCCATTTTGTTTTGTAAGTTTATTTCCTTCCCTTTTGTGAGTTCGTTATAGGTATGACGTTTCGCTTCGTTATGTGTCATGGTCGCGAATGACTCATTCTTTTTTCCTGTTTTATTTCTTTTTTGTTTGTATAATTTTTCTTTAAGAAGCTTTTATAGCGCGAGGAAATCTAAATAGGTATTGCGATTTGTAAGGTATGCATTTATTTATGTCTGGTGGTTTGGAGAAAGCCTGTCGCGTCGTCATCGAGTCAAGGTCATTGACGTTAAAGACTCACAGGTTAGATTAACAAAGCAAACAAATGTTATGAGTTCAGCGAACTGATTTAGTTTTGTACAAAATTTATACTCAGTACTTTACAAAGAAACAACTGAAAACGAAGATTTAATAGAATTTGAGTTGTTTTTGAAGTTTGATGGTTTGCTGTGGACCTTGGGTTTTGAAATAATCAAACAGTTGCTCTCAGTTATTTAAGACTTTAGCTATTAAGGCGGAAAGTTTTTTTTTTTTTGAGAAATACAACGAAATAAATCGGGACTACAGGAACGAGATTTTTTGACTGTGACTGTAACAATAAGAGTTTTTAGGCGATTTATTTTAAAATAGAGACTTTACTTGCACAGCGTTTCAGGGAGGACATCTTCTGTTTCATGAGGTTTATGCCCGAACAAATAGCTCCTAAAATTTTGTAATCATAACGAGCAAATGATTTATTTCAATTATTAATAGCAACGCAGTATTTTTGAGAGGGAAGTGAAAAACTTGCATAAAAAATGGTCAAGTAATTATTTGTTAATAATAAAATAATTACAATATTGGCGACAGAATACAGCCCTGTCTGACTCCGCTTCGGATTTCCAAGTCATCTGACTACCTACCATTGTGCAGAACGTGACACTTGGATCCATCATATGCTGCTTTAATAATAGCAATTAGTTTCTCTGGGATGCCTCTCCTCCGCAAAGCTAACCAGATATACTCCCTGTTAACGCTATCAAAGGCCCTCTCGAAGTCGATGAACAGCAGGTGTAGTGGTGATCGATATTCAACGCACTGTTCAATAATGATCCGCAGGGTGTTAATATGATCAATATAGGAGGATCCAGCGTGGAATCTTGCTTGTTCGGCATCGAGTGTGGCCTCAAGGTGTTCTCTGATGCGTTCCAGTATAATTTTTGCTACTATTTTGGCAACGCTATTTTGGTAGAACGCAAATTCCTCTCCAGTTTTCGCACTTTGTAAGATCTCTTTTTTTTGGGAGCTTGACGATAATTCCCTTTTTCCACTCATGGGGGAAGCTTTCGCTGGTCCAGGCTTCTTTTATGAGCGGATGAAGCAGTTCGCTTGATGACGTTGGCGCTGGTTGTAAAAGCTCTGCGGGAATTCCATCAAGTCCTACCGCTTTGTTGTTCTTAAGTGCTTTAATTGCGGCAACGATCTCATCTTTACTGGGAGGTGCGATGCGGATTCGGGGATTTGTTTTTTCAGGTGCTTCAGAAGGTATCGGCTGCACGTTGTTTGCAAACACTCGATTTAAAACCGAGGAAAAGTGTTCTTTCCACCTTCTGACTTGCTCATCCACTTATTAACTTATCACAGTACAGTCTACTTCTTTCACCAGGTGTTGCTTTGAGCTGTGTGTACCGGTCAGCTCTTTGGTTGTTCTGTAAACGGTCCTGCTGTCACACTTGTTTGCAGCATCTTCTGCTTTTTGCGCCAATGCGTTAATGTACCTACCTACCTTACCTACCGAGACCTTTATTTTCACCACGAGAACTTTGTGTCAGCCACGTACATTTTTTTAATGGTATGTAATTAAGCTAATGTTTTCCACAATTTAGGGCATTTATCATCTTTAGAGGTTTTCTTGCTAGAGTAGTTGGCAAGATTAAGGTGCATTTATTTAGGCAGTGGCTAGATTCCAAATTCAGACATGTTTGGATCGAACTTGTGGAGTCACCTTAACTTAATAATTATTTTTGTGGTAGTTGGCAGAGCAGTTCTGCCAACTAAACTTACACTTCTTTCGATACTTTTATACTTTTGTGTTCATTAAGCTTGTCAAATGTCATAATTTTGTTCATAGGATTTGACTCTGTCAAGTCATTTGGAACTTTTTCCCAATTTTTGAAAATTCAATATCAAATCCATAATGTTAGTCTTAAAATAGTGCATTTTAAGCATGAGCATTCATACAAAATGTATGAATAATTTATTTCGTCTAATTCTATGGAAATTTGGCAGCACTTATTTTTAAAACTGCTGTCAAAAAAAGAATTCCACCTGTTATTGGCTTTTGTTTTTCATTTCATTAGATGATTATTAAAACTTTAATGTTTCATTGTAAGACTTTCAAATAATGGCTTGACCATAATAATCGTCCTTTATAATGGGTGATTTTTTTGAGGTTAGGATTTTCATGCATTAGTATTTGACAGATCACGCGGGATTTCAGACATGGTGTCAAAGAGAAAGATGCTCAGTATGCTTTGACATTTCATCATGAATAGACTTACTAACGAGCAACGCTTGCAAATCATTGAATTTTATTCGGTTTCGAAATGTGTTTCGCGCTTTATTTTTTTCAGCGATGAGGCTCATTTCTGGTTGAATGGCTACGTAAATAAGCAAAATTTCCGCATTTGGAGTGAAGAGCAACCAGAAGCCGTTCAAGAACTGCCCATGCATCCCAAAAAATGCACTGTTTGGTGTGGTTTGTACGCTGGTGGAATCATTGGACCGTATTTTTTCAAAGATGCTGTTGGACGCAACGTTACGGTGAATGGCGATCGCTATTGTTCAATGCTAACAAACTTTTTGTTGCCAAAAATGGAAGAACTGAACTTGGTTGACATGTGGTTTTAACAAGATGGCGCTACATGCCACACAGCTCGCGATTCTATGGCCATTTTGAGGGAAAACTTCGGAGAACAATTCATCTCAAGGAATGGACCGGTAAGTTGGCCACCAAGATCATGCGATTTGACGCCTTTAGACTATTTTTTGTGGGGCTACGTCATGTCTAAAGTCTACACAAATAAGCCAGCAACTATTCCAGCTTTGGAAGACAACATTTCCGAAGAAATTCGGGCTATTCCGGCCGAAATGCTCGAAAAAGTTACCCAAAATTGGACTTTCCGAATGGACCACCTAAGACGCAGCCGCGGTCAACATTTAAATGAAATTATCTTCAAAAAGTAAATGTCATGGACCAATCTAACGTTTCAAATAAAGAATCGATGAGATTTTGCAAATTTCATGCGTTTTTTTTTTAAAAAGTTCTCAAGCTCTTAAAAAATCACCCGTTAAAAACATTTTTAATTTTAAGTGATTTTAATTTAAATGAGAAGTGCGATTGGTTCTATAGAGTTTTTAATAGATAGCTTTAAATTCATAAGTAAACTTTAGGTAAGTTTTTATTGATTGCAATCTTTCGAAAATGCATTTGACGTAATTCTATAAAAATTAAATTTGTTTTTTTTTTCTTCGTTGTTAATTTTATTTAATTTATTCAGTGAAAACATAACAAAAAATGATTAATATGATTTTTTTTTCAGTAAAATAAATAAGAAACTTGTATATTTTAATCGCAAACAAAACCTGTTCAAAACAAATTATGATTTTTTTTATGAAAATGAAATTTTTCTTCAGGCAATGTTTTCATGTATTTTTATTTTTTTTTGTAATTTGTTAAACGTGATACTTATTTCTTAAAAAGCAAATTAATACCTATCTAGCAATTTTTATAAATTTTATTATTTTTAATTATTTATTTTGTGACTTCAGGCGCATTTAGGCAATTTGTCATAAGATAAAATGTATTGTACATATACATTTTTTAATGGTTTTCGTATAACAAAGAAAATACAAGAGCTTAAAATTGAAAATAATTTGCCAAGGTTTTATAAACAAAATAAAATGCAGGACTGGATCGGACGAACTTGTTCTTCTATCCAAACAGTCTGTTTAAAAAAATACTTATTTTCTACATTTTAAGATTTAAAAATGTGCCTGCAAAATAAGTTTATTTTCAAACAATGGAAACGTCATTTAACTTCTCAAAAAAAAATTTTTTTTTTTCAAAAGCTATAAAGCATTTTTTTAATCTAATATTCTGTATAAGCTTTTTTAACTTCCCATAGAAAGTCATTGTAATCGGTCCGATTTGTCAAATTGAAAATTTTGACGTTTTAAGGTCCCTAGAGTCGAAATAAAAGATTTTTAGAAAGATGGCGTTCGCGACGTTTTTCGACTTCAAATAACTTTTGTTATACAGATAATAAGGCAGAAAGGGCTCTCAAGAAAATTGCGTGGGTGGTTTTTTTACCATAGCAGTTTAAAAAAAGGTGAAAATTTTGGTTAACCCTTAATATCTTACGAACCCAAACGCTAGAAACTTGAATTAAATTTTATATAATATATTGTAACGTGATACCAAACAAGTATACTTTTTGAAAAAAATCCAATTAACGGTTTTTTTTATAAATCAAAAAAAAAACTGAAAAAAAATTTGTCACCTCGAAAATTTTACGTAGGTACAAAATTATTTTATCCCCAAAACAATTTTGTGCAAAGAAAAAAAAAACGTTTTCAACATCTGGTACAGTTTTGAGAAAAACCGAATTGATAGTTTTTTCATACATACAAAATAAAAACCAAAAAAATATTAATAAAAGTTGGTAAAAATTGATTTTCGACTCAAATATCTATTCAAAACTTTGAGATATTGGCTTTAAACTACTTTTATCTTTTACAAAATATTGTTGTCAATATTCAGTAAAATTTTGAGAAAAATCGCATTGACAGTTTTTTTACAAAAAAATAAAAACCTAAAAAAATTAACAAAAGTTGGTAAAAATTGTTTTTCGACTCAAATATCTTTTCAAAACTTTGAGATATTGGCTTTAAACTATTTTTATTTTTCAAAAAATATTGTTGTCAACATTCAGTAAAATTTTGAGAAAAATCGAATTAACAGTTTTTTTTACAAAAAATAAAAGCCTAAACAAAAAAATTAATAAAAGTTGGTAAAAATTGATTTTCGACTAATTATCTTTTCAAAACTTTGAGATATTGGCTTTAAACTACTTTTATCTTTTAAGAAATGTTGTTGTCAACATTCAGTAAAATTTTGAGAAAAATCGCATTGACAGTTTTTTCACAAAAAATTAAAAACCTAAAAAAAAATTAACAAAAGTTGGTAAAAATTGTTTTTCGACTCAAATATCTTTTCAAAACTTTGAGATATTGGCTTTAAACTACTTTTATCTTTCAAAAAATATTGTTTTCAACATTCAGTAAAATTTTGACAAAAATATAATTGACAGTTTTCTTACAAAAAATAAAAACCTAAACAAAAAAATTAATAAAAGTTGGTAAAAATTGATTTTCGGCTCAAATTCTTTTCAAAAATTAAAAATATGGGTTAAAACTAATTTCATCTTACAGAAAATATTGTTTTCAACACTCAGTTAAATTTTTATATAAATTCCACAGTCAGTTTTTTAATAAAAATTAAAGTCTACAAGAAAGAGTACGCAATATATATTGGTTAAAATTGATATTTGACTCTCGATATCTCGTTAATAAATGAAGGTATTGACTTCAAAATGAATTAATTCTGTGCTAAATTTTAAATTCTAAGAACAATCCAATTTGAATTTGTTAACATTAGAAATAAATATAAAAATAAATGCTACTTAAATTGGTAAAAATTGGTTTTCGACTAAGAACCTTTTTAACAAAAATAGATTTTTAAATCAAACTATTTCATTATTATGCAAAATATTTTTAGAAAAATTCAACTAAAAATTTTATAAGAAAACACCAAAACCTACAAAAACAATAAAAAACTGATAGGAGACGGTTTTCGATTCAAGTATTAGGAGCACAAAGAGAGACATTGACTTCAAATTATTTATCTCACACAAAATGTTGTTTTGAATATTTTGTTAACGTTTTAAGCAAGACAAATCGACAGACGGGATGAGAAGTTATCAGTTTGGGGTCCCATCCCAGCCTTTTTTTATTATTTTTATTATTATAGGTCCTTGATGGTGGTTTCGTCAAATGAAGTCATTAATTAGTTAGTTTTGGGGTGTTTTTAATTTTTATATAGAGTAATTAGATTTCAATCAATTTGTTGGGGGTGAAAAATGAATCTTATTATGCTTGACAAACGTATGGGATACACCCTGGTCATACGATACCGACTTTATAAATAAGTTTTTGATATTTTTATTACAATTACCAATTTGTGTTTATAATTATGTATTTGTCAATCTTAGATAACAATAAAATAAAGTTGATAGAAATGTATAAGTTTTTACTCTGCCTTTAGAAAAGAGAACTTTGTTTTAAAGATTCAATTTACTTTTCAACTTCGTTTTTAATACTCTAATCGAACCCAAAACTATCTTGAATATATTACATTGTATATATATTTCTTTCAATCTTCTTTATACAATGTATATTATTTGAATCCATTAAATCTGACAGTTTAATGACACAAAATATGACAGTTTTGTAAATCCCTTACAAATAATGTAATATTCAAGCGCTATTAATCCAAATAACGGGTTATTGGAATTAAAATGATATCTTATTCACTGAAACATAAGATCCCTCATTTTTTTATTCATATTACTTTTTAACAACTTTAAACAAGCTGATTGACGCAAAAGACCGTTAAATCTTTAAAAAGTCCAATTAAACTTCTTCATGGTTTATTTATATTTCTTTTTCTTTTATTTTGTGTGTGTTTCTTTAACGAATGAATAAACAATGCTTTTTGTTTTTACCAATTTGAAGGCTAACGTAAGAAATATAAGAAAATATGAATCATATTTCAATTCCATCGGTGATAATCGTGATGTTGAAAGGCTCAAAGCGTTGTTTTTGTTTTCTTGTTAGAAAGAAAGAAAAAAAAAAAAAAAAACAATTTTAAAAACACCTGGTTTGGCATCCGCGGACAGCAGCAGCAGCTGAGTCTGGGGGCTCCACTAAATGATGCTTTAACAAGAAAAAGTTGTTTTGTTCAAGGTTTCTTTTTTCTTGGTTTTCTTTTAACAAATAACAACAAACAATAAATAATAGCGAGTTCATCCCGGATTCCTTATACATACATATGTATGTATATGCTGTCTTGACTTCGGGAATCTTGGAAGAAATGACGCACAAGCAGAGTGCAGTGTCAAGAGCACCATCATCATCATCAGACAAAGATCATTGAATTGCAGTTATTTTTGTTTTCTTAATTCGTTTTTCCAATTTTTCTAATTTATAAAATGTGTTTTTCTTTTTATTTGTTTGTTCTTTAAAAGGAAAAATCTGGTATAAATATATACATATGAAATGTTTGTGTTTATGGATGACTATATGTTTATATATAGAAATTATGAGGGAAAAACCTGGGGGGAAAAATTAAGTGTAGATCGTGAAAGATAAAATACCAAACAACAAACAGGTGACAGATGACAATAAATATTAACCAAAGCATCAACTCATCTTCATCCAGTTGAATGCTGACAGAAAATGTTCAGTTGAATGATCGGAGTCAGAGCTGTCGTTATACTACATTTATAGCATTTAAAAAAAATGCATTTCTCTGTTTGTAAAACAGGAAGAACATGTTTTTTAAAACCCTTATTTTGAAAAAAATGTTGACTATAAAATCTAAAAATCGTAAAATTTGTTTTTAAACGGAAATAAAATATAGCTCAAAGTTTTTCAAACCCAAGAAATTTAGGAAAACTTTTCATTTTATACCGTTTTTATTCAAGTTTTCTAAAAACTCGTTTCCTCATAAAAGGTAAACGATTTTTTTACGTGGGTGCTTTTTATAAAACACAAAGATATATCGTTTTTAATTGCTTTATTCTTTTTCAAAACATTTTTCAATACAAAAAAATATATTTTTAATGAATATTTTTTAAAGAGTTTTGCTATTCCCCGTGTGAGATCTAAACAAAAAATGGTTTTTGAAGGCATCAACACGTAATTTGTTTTTGATGTTTGGGACCAAGATGGGATGAACATCAATATTTTGAGTATTTAAAAATTAAGTTGTTCTAACTATTTTGATATCGAACATTTCACAAAAGACTTTTTTTTAGCAAATGGTTTCATACCGTTCTTAATTGCTTCCCTCAATTGGTACGTTGGTCACATTGTCCAGTTATGACAAAGAAACATTCGATCATTTGTTGTTTGAAAGGGGTTCATGGGATTTTGTTGAGTTTTTAGTCATAGATTCCTGATTTATAACACCAATGGCGTCTAGGATTAAAAAACTTAACGTGGTTCTAAATTGGTTAATGTTTTCTTATATTGAAAGTTGTAAAATATCATTCCACGAAAATGCTCCGTGATTCTATTTTATGAAGGCAAAACTTTTAATGTATACTTCAGCAATTGCTGTTTTATCAGCAATTCTTAAAATTGACTAAAGTGGAAAGTAAAAAGTGAACCTCCGATGTTTTTAGGTTGTTCTTATTCCCATTTTTTAAAGATGGACAACATATTGACGGAAATTTTATGCACGATAAACCTCATCTTTGATTTGAATCAAAATATTATTGTGTTAAAGACGATGGGAATAGGGAAGGATTGGTTTTAAAATTTTGAATATTAAAATGGGAGGGAAAAACAGATTTCGGTAAAGCATGCCACATTCTCGATGTGCGGTTAAAAAAAGAATCTCTTTACTTGACAGTACGTCCAAAATTGAGCTCAAGGGTAAACTGATGAGCATTCCTGGAAGTGTGAGTATTACGGCTGAATTGTTTGAGGGGGTATGTAATTGGTAATTCGACAGAACATTGTTTGTAAAAATATCTGTAACACACCCAACGGGAACGGCATGAAACACTACCTGATGTAAATGTTTCGGTTATAGTTCTTTCGCCTATCAATTTCAAAGCTCTTTTTTGGATCCTATCTAAAAGACTTTAACTTGCACCTGTCCAAATATGTAAGTTATATTTAAGTTTTGGACGAATGAAGTTTTTGTAAATTACAGCCAGATCAGAAAGGGTGAAACATTTTTTGCACCGTCAGAGAAATCCAAAGTTGAGGGTATTTTCATCAGCGAAACAGTTTAATGGATTGAAAGTGGCAAACAAGAGATTGTTTATGAATATGAAGAAGAGAGTCGGCGGACAAAACGGAGCCCTGGAGGACACCAGCATTTATTTTATGAGTTTCAGATTTGAAACCATCCAATAAAACTTGTATTGAATGGTTCAAAAAGTAGTTTCTAATCCAAAGAAGAAGAAATTCATCAATACCAAAAGCACGCATTTTCAATAAGAGAGCTTGGTGCCAAACCAAGGCGATTTTCAATTTCCAATTTTTTACTAAACATTCCTCAAAATTATCGTGAAAAATCATAATGACGAAAATATTGATGACAAAATTAAAACAATATATTATTGATGACGAAGCATTTTACTAGTGAGCAATTTTCAAAATATTTTCTTTCTTTCCTTCCTCAAAATTTTAGCTTTTGATTGTGTAGTGCCGTAATGCGCCAATGGATACGTTTGAATTATTTCTAAAAAGTTGTTAGTATTTTAACGTGTTGTTCAACATTCGACTAATATATTGACACTTTTAATGACAGTTGAAGTTGTTCAACATTCAACTAATATATTGACACTTCAAAAGACAGTAGAATTTGACAGGTTTCAAATGCCAGTGCTGCCAACTTGAAACCACAAAATAATTGACATACGAGTAAATAAGGCGACCAATACGCTTTGTCAACCTTATCGTGAGTCTCCATTGCCATACCTGACTCATTTTAATAAAATAAGTATCAAATACTTGATTTTATGCGAAAAACATAAAAATTGATAAACTAACTATTAAATTAGTGTACAATTTAAGACGAATCGATGGCAAAGCTAATGCTAGTTGCAACTTATAAAAATACAGGTAGTCATTATCACAAAAACAACTTTTGATTCCAGACTACAATTCATCACAGTATAATGGTTACACTTTAAGCATTGAAACTAACGGAAAACACGTTCAAAATAAACCTGCTGGAACGATAAATATATTCTGCAGGGTGTTTTTTTAGCTTCATGAAATGTTACCATGATTGTTGTGTATGGTATAACTAATAAAAATATAATATTGTTAACATTTTTAATCATTAAGGTTTGAAAACTCATCATAGATTTCTTAAATTAAGAACAACGCTTCCATAATGTGAAAATTAAATGGCTTCTTCAATAAGCAAAATGTCGGTATATGAAGCAAAGACAATCCTCAAACCTTTAAGGAATTGCCTCCATTCAAATTGGCTGGCAGCATCATCGGTCAGTAGCAATTAAGACATTAAGTTTGAAAAGGGCTGCAAAACTGTAACAAGGCTCGTTTAGACATCACTTTCTTGTAAAATCAATTTGCTGACAACTTTAGAGAAGTAGTCTTTGAAGCATTTAAAGTTCATATTTAAGACACACCATTAACGTCAAACATTAAGTACTGAAAAATGGACTGATCGAAAGGACTAATTAGCAGCGGTTGATATAAGCCAGAAATTATATTTTAAAACAATAAATGAAATTACATCACCTACTGATAAATTTCCATTGGTGTTTGTCTGTCGATATTTCTAAAAATTTTATAGAATATTGATCGCAAAATTTGAGCAAGATAAAATGTTTGAAGTGGTTTTTCTAAATCATAACCCAACCCAAAAGTTAACAACAATATTTTGCATATGAAAAATAAGTTTGATTTTAATATCTGCTTTTGTTTTCTTGGGATATTTTAATCGAAGCCCAATTTTTACTAATATTTAGTAGCATTTTTTAAAGGTTGTTATTCTTTATTAAATAAGGCCGATTTAATTTTTCTAGGAAAATTATATTATGTTAATAACAATATTTTGAATAACTTAAATTAACTCGCGAGATATTTGAGTCGAAATTCAGTTATTACCAACTTTTAGTAGTATTTTGTTTAGGGTTTTATGTTATGTAAGAAAACTGTCTTGAATGTCGAAAACGTTATTCTTTGATGCATACAATTATTTTGGCCCGGAAAGTCTTCGAATCCACACCCACAGGACAGCGCAGTAGAGGAAGACCGAGAATCAGGTGGCGCGCACAAGTGGAAGGTGACCTCACCCAACTCGGAGCGCGAAACTGGAGACATCTAGCTAGGGACCGAGCTAGATGGAGAAGTTTGTTGGGTGAGGCCCTAGTTCACACAGGACTGTAGCGCCACCTTAAGTAAGTAAGTAAGTAATAATTTAATTTTTGCAAAAAAATCGAAGTGATATATTTAAGTGCAGTCTTGACGTTTGTATATAGTTTATAACATCTATCAGAATTTATAGTGAAGTACACGAATCCTCTGTTAAATAGTCATTTAAAAATACGTTTCGCCTTATTCCTTATTATTATCTTTTCGATTACAAAGATCACAGAAGACTCGAAGATCGCTTCTATGTGGAACGTTATTTAGATCCAATAATTCCCCTCGTAGTCGAAACGTCAGTGAGATTTTGGCTCTGTCGTTCTCATCTCGAAAATAATTATTTTTTTTAAGAGAATAATCAAGACGATTATGTATTGATCGGTTGAGGGAGCTTCTATCTTCTTCTTCATCTTTAGATCTATATCTTAGGTCTGCTTTTCTGATTAACTCATACAGCAATGGCTTCCAAGTACTTGGTTCCTCTGCACTTAAATTCAGATCCATATCGCATGTTTCTGCTAGCTCATGCCATTCCTGAAAACATCTTCTCCTATTGCGTAGCATATGCATCGTGATCCTTTTAGGAAGGTTGTGATTCGGCATGTGCATAACACGAAGAATATAATCTATTTGAAGTTTAAGTATCTTAATGAACAGTGGCGACATCCCAGTTTCTAACATTATCATATAGTTTGGCGAGTTTGGAGGAAGATAAAAAGTTCTTTTGATAAAGAACCTTTAAAGTTATTCAACTACTTCGTATTCTTTTTCTCCCCATGTGGCTTATTTCGTTGTTCTTGAAGCAATTTCTCCAAGTTGCATTTATAGCTATTTTTGCCTTAGTTTAGTTTTTCACTGAAATGGTTAGCCATTTTCATATTTCGCGTGGTCAGCGCTTCAAGATATTTGTACTCCTTTACAACTGCAAAAGGATTTCCGTCATAAAACCATTTCTCGTTCGCACTTGTTCTTCCACCTCACTTCTTTACTATCATTTTCATTACTTTGGATTTGTCCAGATTGACCACAATGTTCCACGGATCATTTATATAAAGAGCGAAAAGATCTGGACTAAGGGTGCAACCTTGTCGGACTCCAGATTGAGTTGCAAACCACTTTAAAATTTTGCCTCTGGTTACGAGATGTGTTCAAAAAGTACCCGGAATTTTTTAAATTTCGAGGGCCTGGAGAGAGATTTTGACCTTCGGACTAATTTGTATTGTGTTGGTATACATGTCCCTAAAGTATGATGCAATTTTCAGCTATATTCACTGTTTACTTTGTCTGTGGTAGTTGCTAAGATTCGACGTGTTTTTATGAGCTCGGCGATTTTTGCTGAAACTGCTGAATTTTTACCAAAAAAAACAATAGCATGAACATCGCTCAAGAGCTGTAAAATGACGTCAACGACGATCCAAGTTTGCTTGAAAGGGTCATAACTGGTTATGAAACATGGGTGTACGGTTATGATGTCGAAACCAAAGCACAATCGTTCACCTGGAAGCATCCAACGCCAAGAGCGAAAAAAGCTCTACAAGTTCGATCAAGTGTGAAGGTTTGCTTACTTTTTTTTCGATTATAATGGCACAGTGCATCAAGAGTTCTTACCACAAGGTCTTATACGGTTAATAAGGAGTATTACCTTGAAGTTATGCGACGTTTGCGTGAAGCAATCCGAAAAAAAAAACGCTCAGATTTATGGAAAAACAATTCATGGCTTTTGCCCCACGATAACACACCTGCTCACTCGTCGTTGCTTGTTCGTAATTTTTTGGCCAAAAACAATACCGTAGTCATGTCCCAATCTCCATATTCACCAGATATGGCTCTGTGTGACTTTTTCCTGTTTCCAAAGTTATAGAGACCCATGAAAAGACGGCGTTTTTCCTCGATTGAAGAAATAAAGGCCGAATCGCTGAGAATGCTCAAGGACATATCAAAAAGTGAATATCAAGAGTGCTTCGAAGATTAGAAAAAACGCTGGCATAAGTGTATTATATCTGGGGGGGGGGGTACTACTTTGAAGGGGATGTAAACGAATAAATAATTATTTTTTTGAAAAAAACAAAATTCCAGGTACTTTTTGAACACACCTCGTATGTTTTGAATTAGTTTTACAAATATATTCATATTTATTTTTAAAGTCCTTTCTGCATCTTTGGATGTTAAAGTCGATATCCCTGCAGTTTTTAAGAAATGGCTAACGAAAAAGGTTTCCCAAACGTACGGATGTACGAACCAACAGACATCTTTCTATAAAAACAACTTTGAATTATATTCTAGGAATTTTGAAACTTCGTCGAGATATGTCAAAAGTTTCATTTCTACAAATCGGACCGATTACAATGGGCAGGTTCAGACAACATAAGGGACTTCATTTGCAGTCAACTTTATTCTTTGAACGTACATTTTGACCAAGGCAATTAGTTAGTTTTTCAAGTGTCATGAATTTCAAATTCAGAACTTTACTTCACAAACCTGTATACCCTTAGTTCATAGTACAAAAACTACCAAAAGCAATATTGTTTACAAAACATTCCTCAAGCATGGTACAAGTCTACCACGATTTGTATTTTGTGTTGTTAAGAAATTATTACTTTTTTTTCCAAATTGACATGGAAACTATTTACAGAAAAAATTAAATATAGTTGTGTAGAAGATAAATAAATCATAGAGTAATAAAGTTCAGCTTTTAGTTGAATGAAAAAAACATGATCAGCTGTCATTTTGACAGAAGTAGCAAGTCTACTTCTGTCAAAATGACAGTTGATCATGAACTTGATAGTTAGGGAGATTTATCTTGACTAACTTTCCAGTCAACTTTCCATTAATGTTGCCTTAATTGGAAAGTAGGTTTTTGGCAGCTGGCCAATCAGATACCTTAATTTCAAGTCCCTTATGTGGTCTGAACCTGCCCAATAACTTCCTATGAGATGTTAAAAATAAATGTCATACAAATTATCTACCTTATTATGTATAATAATACCGCTAAATAAATTCTTCATTAGTTTTGTTTTGTATTGATATTTAAACTTTTTAAGCTTTAAAAAAACACCTGGAGGGTCATTCCGTAAAACGATTATCGTCAGACGATATCGTTTCGACGATAGTCTCACTTCACGTAAAACGATTATCGTCAGACGATATCGTTTCGACAATAGTCTCACTTCACGTAAGACGATAATCGTCAAAGTGATATCGTCAAAACGATAGCGTTTGCTCGATAGCTAATTAGGTATCGTCTGCTATTAATTTCTATTGATAACTAAGCTAATTGAAGTAAAAATGTTAAGTTTTTCTTACAAAACGAAAATAAAAAATCAAAAAAATATAACTAGTACGGTAACAAAGAAAATTAATAGATGAATCAGACCCTCTATCCCATATGTATGTATTTTTTGTATATACAAAACATAAATATGTAAATAAGTAATCTTTCTTCTTTCTCTGTTTGATATGCAACGGTTTTTGTATCGCTCTTGTACAGAGCGCTAATCCAAAATAGTTTCGGGAACAACAAATCTTTTGGTTGATTGTTTGAATTTAATTTTTAATTCGTATGCGAATGTTATTTTTTTTGATCTTTGAAAATGAAGTTTGTATTCACGGACAAACTAAATACTTTCTTTCAAACTGATACTTTCAAATTAAACCTGTTTAAGAAATAAAAAAACACGACAACGGGTCTTTTTGTGATGACAAATTGTTGTTCATTTTATAAAATTTCTTGAAAAACCTGTACAAAAGCGTAAACAATCTTTGATTATGCTGAATTCAATGCAATTTATAAATTTTGACTCAATATTACCTATTTCTGTTTCGCTGAAAAAAAAAAACCTACCTCAAGGGTCTAACCTACTAGCCATAGATATTGAATATAAACTTACCTATTTTAAGCAAATAAACATAAACAAATCAAAACCTCCATAAAAATCAACAAATACATATTTAAATATCTTTAACATATTCAATAACTTCACAATAATTTTCATTTCCATCATAAACACTCTTTTGTATTTTTATTTGAAATCGGCGACAAAATTCCAATCTGTTCAACACTTCACAAACTTCACACCTATTGTTTTCATTTTCATATTGAATAAGTCAATGTATGTATCTACATAATTTACAAGCTTGCCTTCAAGTGGGTATACTGAGTACCTTACCTACCTCTCCAGACCTCCACAAAACAGTTTAATGAACTCTCTTTCCGAAATAAACAACAAAAGTTGAAAACTAGGTACCTAACCAACCTACCTAGTACCTACATACTTATCTTATCTTTGAAATGTAAATTATAAATCCAATAATGGAAGTGACAATAATTACTATTGTATCTTCTCGGTCCTCGGTTCTCGACGAAACAAACCAAAAATAAAGAAAAGATATTTTTTTCTTGGGTATCTCAGAGAGATAATTTCAAATGCAAATAGTTTGCGACACTACCTTCCAGCTGTGCAAAAGAATATATGTACTGAGTTCATCTTATAACAGGTAGGAAGAGAAGACAGAAGCATCACAGGTTCAAAACCTATGCAATATATTTTATTCAACTCGTATAAGATAAAAAGAACTAAAAGGTAATAAAACAAAACAAGAGGGTGCCGGTAAACTATCTAGGAACAGGTACAGGTACCTTTTGTTTAAGCAGGAGTACCTACGTCTGTACATAAATAGTATCTGTATCTTTATATATATGTATATTTGAAGAGCACACTCTTGTGATGTGGAAAGTATAAGTTCTTTCCATAGAAGCGTCTTTGTTAGGGACCACACCGCAAGATACTTTTTTTTTCAATTCGAATCTGCACCTGCACCCTTGTTTCTTTTTATTATTTTTTATTAACTTGAAACTTGATGATCATCTTAGTTACTTTTTGAGACTTGGGTTGATTTCATGGTACTTGACGGTGGTCACGCTGCTGATTAAATTTGCCAGTCTAGGGTTTAGTTAAAAAACCAACAACAACAAGATCAAAAAACTAGATGACCCAAGTGAGTGCACTTGGTTTGTTTTCATTTTTCAAAACACTATTTCCATGTATACATCCAAACATACAAAATCCCCCTCCTTCAAAAAAAGTAAGAAACTGTATAGGTACTGCAGTAGAGCACTCAACCAAAAATTAAAAACAAAAAATATAATATTAAAGTCTCAAGGTTTTCATGTTAAATTTGTTCGTTCTGCCTTTTAAATAAAACTGTACCTACATTTATATATGTTTATAGATAGTTTTTTTTTTTTTTTGGTTTCTAGAGCAAACATAAGTACACTTTGTTGGAGCCTTAAGAAAATGTCCATCATATACTAGTACAAAAATCGATTCTCCTAGTTTTGTGATTCTTTCTTTTAAAGGCGCCAAGATTTTTCCATATGTATAGAGTTTTTGAAATTGATTTATTTTGTCTACATTGCCAAAAACAAAGACAAAGGAGGAGGGGGAAAAAAATAATATTTCTAAGTTTATACTTTAAGTAGTTTAAGGAAACTTTATTATAAACAAACTTATACTCTTAACTATGTTTACATATACCATGGAGCTGATTAGTCGTTAGGTTTTATGTGTCAAACCAGTAAACCTTAACAATAGAATAGTAAGACTAAGCCACAATTCTAACGGATTTTTAATTAGAATGCATAGATTCCGAGTGTTAAGGATACTTTTGCTAGCCTTACAAAAACTTTCTTCATTTTTTTACTTCTCATAAGAAGTCGAATAAACAATTTAAATCTAAATCAAAGGTCTTAAGAGAAACGATGTCTGCATGTGCATGTGAACGTACGTGATCCGATTAAGATCCGGAGTGTTCATAATCAGCTTTTTAGAAGTTAAGTTAAGGCTAAGTTAATAAACAGATTTGTCGAAGTGAGGGCTTGGAAAATCCAAGAACAATTGTTGAAAAGCTTATATTTACTCTCAACGTGTCACTGTTTGGTGCGATTTCTAGTCTAACGGTGTGATTGTACTTTAAATAAATAAATAAGATGGGGCAACAATCCGTTAAGAACTAGGGCCTTAGTGACTTACAGCTCTCAACCATTCCTGTGTGCGAGTAATGTTTAAAGCCGAATCTGAATGGCTAATTTGAGAAAGCACTTTTCATGAGAACAATTACTTTTGGAGTATTTTTCAATTCCTCGCAAGAGGCAGTACCCGTGAAAAAAAAAACTTTAGATGGCATAGGCAGGGACTGAATCCAAGACCTCTCGCATGACAGTCTACGTGTAAATTATATATGACTTATTGGTGCCATAGTTACGGTGAATGAATTGAGCTTCCGTTTTGTTTATTTTCTTGAAGAGGTTTTTTTTTATAATTAACGCGAACTCAAGGGGTTATTAATACCCTTAACATGTTTAAAGTTTAAACACAGTGCGAACTTTAGGAAAATAAGGGAGGATTAAAGAGGAGATACCGATGCAAATTGGTCTTAAAATTTTGAATATCAAAATGATAGGGAAAAACAGAGTTGGGTAAAGCATTCCACATTCTCGATGTGCGGTTAAAAAAAGAATCTCTATACTTGACAGTAAGTCCATAATTGAGCTCAATGTTAAACTGATGTGCATTTCTAGAAGTACGAGTATTACGGGTGAATTGTTTGAGGGGGGGAATGCAACTAGCTATATCGACAGAACACTGTTTATAAAAGTGTTCGAGTGATGTAATTATTTCGGTTATAGTTCTATCGCCTACCATTAATTTTCAAAGCTCTTTTTTGAATCCTGTCCAAAATACTTAAACTTGTTTTAGGGGCACCTGCCAAAAAATACGAGTTATATTCAAGTTTTGGAGAAATGAAGGCTTTGTAAATTACAGATAGATCAGAAGGGATGAAAAATTTCTTGCCCCGTCGGAGAAACCCTAAGAACCTAGCAGCATTTTTGGCAATATCGAAAATGTTATCATTCCATTAGAGGTGATCTGTGACTGTGATACACATACCGAGTACTGAAAGTTAATTAGTTTGATGGATCCAAGTGCCACTCATGGATAGCGGCTTTGGGAGTGGGTTGCGCTTTAACGACAGGAGACAGCATTGAGTTTTCGAAGCATTAAATTCTACACGGTTTTTCATTCCCTATTGTACAATGCAGTCAAGATCAGAATTTTAAATGAGCTTATCATACGCTGCCGTTAAAGTTCCACATCCAAAGGACAAGGATGTGAATCTAGAAACGAATATGAAAAACTGAGGGTACTGTCGCGATCAAAATTGCACACAAACATCCTGTGACTGAACATTTTAAGACTTTTTTCTTTGGACCTAATTAAAAATAAGATCTATGCAATGCTCAAAATTGTTTCAAGACCTTAAAGACGAAATGCTTGAATATATCGAGGCATATGTAAGTACATATTATGGTAAATTCTACGAAAAAGATATGGTGCTGCAACCGTAGTTCTCAATGTTATTGTTTGTACAAATCAGAATTTTCAGAAAGTCGTTAGCATCATAAGTGAATGTGTTAGTAAAAAAATATTACAGAAAAAGAAATGATCACCTTAATCTTAAAAGTAAAGACGCGACAGAGTTTTTGCTGAGATACACAATAATCAAATACACTACCGATTTGTTTTTCAGTAAAAGTTATCGTCTGGCATTTTAAAGGGTTGAGGGCAAGGCTCTTTTCGGCAGATATCGTTTTTCTTTGTTAATAATATAAGTTCATCTATACAATGAAATAAATCTGTTTTAAAAAAAAAAACACTCTTTTTATTTCTTAAATCAATATGAAATTTCGAATTGAAAAATTCTACAGAATAAAAATTGTTGACCTGCACTGCACCTCATACATTTCAAACTAGCATCAACTTAAAGAATTTCAAAAAGATTAAGAAATTGCTGCTCGTAGCTTGCTTGGTTTCGATCTCCTGGATAAATTTTAATTGTCCAATTAGAAATTGGATGATTTTGTTCACAAGAATACATTTAATATCCGATTAGTAGATCATTGGCCAACGACTTGCTGTCAATTGGCTTTCCGTCACTTTTGAGAGATAAAATTGGAAAATTGGAAATATTAAAAGAAAACCGGCCGATATTGGGCAGGTTCAGACGACAATAGGGACTTGAAAGTAAGGCTTGTTCAGCTGCCGAAAAATTGCCTTCCAATTAAGGCAACTTTATATTATATTTATGCCCCGCCCTCTTTCCCCTCCCAACCGCCGCGCGGGGAGGACCTTTTAATTATTTTGTATTATTATAATGATAATTTTTTCTTATTATAAATCTGATGTATTTGTTAATTTTTTATATTATATGGTTTTTATGCAGATACGTATTATTGATACAATGAACAAAAATAAATGAAAGGTTAAAGAGTGTAAAGAGCATGTGATTTGGCTAAAAAGCCACTTGGTTCAATAAATTTTAATAGATCTTATTAATTATCCGATTTCAAATATTTAATTACTTCTTTTTTAAAATGTCTTATATTATTTAAAGATTTAATTTCACTAGGAAGATTAATATATAATTGGAGTCCTTTAAACATTATTGTGTTCTGCGCTCTAGAGGTTGCTTTCTTATCAAGTCTAAAGTTTTGAGCACTTCTAAGATTATAAGGTTGGGAATCATAGATATATTTTAAATTATTGCTTAAGTACTTTAGAAGCATATTGTTTTTCATTTTAAATACAAACAGCAAAAAATTCAATTTAATTAGCTTAGTTATATATACCAATTAAGTTTCTGTAACATATGTAGTTCTTATATGGGTAATACGCGCACATTTTAAGATTATTCTCATAGCTTTATTTTGCAGTTTGAGAAGATAAAAATAAAATGGTAGAATAATATTGAAAATGAGGTTAAACAATCGCGTTATAAATTTTAATTGCAGTATTAATTGACATTTTTTTCCTAATCCTGCCAAGAAAGTATATTTTTTTTGACAGTTTCTTGCAAACATACTCCGTATTAGCTTTAAGGTTTATTTTATTATCAATTACTACTCCTAAGTACTTAAATTCATCAACACGATCTCTATTTTCTATATTAATTTGTATTACATTCAGTTCCGCACAACCATTGATACACATCCACTTTGTTTTCTTCACATTCAATTTTAACTTATTAATAATCAGCCATTCACTTATGGATCGCAAGTCATTATTAATTTTCTCCGTACATTCATGCATATCTTTCCCAGAAATAAAGAGAAGAGCGTCATCAGCAAACATACATAATTTACAATATTTAACTGCCAAGTTTATATCATTTATATATAATAGGAACAAGAACACCCCCAATACCGAGCCCTGAGGTACACCTGTTTTCACTTCATTCGCATCAGACACATTATTGTTCACCGACGTACGCTGTGTTCGAGCACTTTAATATGAGTCAAACAATTTCAACTCATTATTTTTGATTCCATATTTTGAGAGCTTTTCAAGAAGTTTTTTACGATCAACAGTCTCGAAGGCCCTCTTGAAATCCAAAAAGACCGCAATGACAGTATTTTTGTTGTCTATCTCATTTTTACAATTTTCCACCACCCAATTTAACGCAATTTCACACGAATATCCCTTTTGAAAACCCGATTGTTGATCCATTATGAAATTATTATCTTCCATATAACTCCTAAATTGTTTTTCTACAATTTTTTCCAAGACCTTTTAATAAATAGGAAACATATTAACTGGTCTGTATTCCTCACTTAAAATTGTATTTTGTACTTTTTGGATAGGTATTACCAACGTTTATTGGAAAGTAGACTGAAAAGTTAGTCAAAAAAAATCTCCCTAACTATCAAGTAAAATTCACCTACATATGTCAAAATAATGGCTAATCATGATTGTTCAATTAACTAAAAGCTTAACTTTATTACTCTCTCATTTATTTATTTTCTGTACAATTCCATTTTATGATTTATATAAAAGGGTTCCTTGTGAAATTCGTAAAGATATAAGTAACATTTAATTAAAATACAAAATACAAGTCGAGATGAATTTTTAGTTTCCTTAAAAAGTGTTTTGTAGACAATTATGTTTTAAGTAGTTCTCGCACGATCAAATGAAAGTAAAGGTTGGTGAAGTAAAGTCCCGAACTCGAAGTTTATGACACTTTACCAACTAACTAGTTGCCTTAGTCAAAATGTACGATCACAGAATTTGCAAATGAAGTCCCTTATGTTGTCTGAACCTGCTCATTGGAAGAGCTTTTAATCGTGTCCACTTAGCTTAAGTAGGATTTTCTTGATTAAAGGGAATATAAGTCTTGACAGATGGCTAATCAGAGACTAGAAACTTGACTTACTTTCAAGTCCCTGTCTGATTATTACCATATTATTGAGTTTCTTCAAAACTAGATATATAGTAAAACTATTTAAAAATGATTTTTGAATTTTAAGTTTATCGCATATTTCATTTAGGTAGTTGCCAATAAAATAATCTCTTTTGAGAAAAATGACATTTTTTTTGCGACAACATTTAAATTAGTTATAATTTTTAACTTTTGCTTCTAAGCTTAAATTTTACACATTCAAATGAAAGCTAATTGTTCATAGGTACCTGATTCCCGATATAATTACATTTTAATTGATAAATTCGAACCTAATCATCGTTACCAAATTCTTGAAGAAAATTGTATTCACATAAAATAAAATATTGCTTCAAAGTTTACAGAAATCTTATCAAAGGGGGCGGCAATACCAAAACATGTTCTTGGGCATTATAATCTTTTTACATGGACAAATTTAAAAAAAAATTTGATCATAAATTTTTTCTCATATCAGATGCCGTAAAACTAGAAGTTTCAAAGTAGCACTTTCTGCAAAGCTAGTCGAGGTTATGCGATTCACTACCACAAAGTATATTAAGACTTAGACTTATTACTAAGGACGTAATATTTTTAGAGTTTCCCAGAATTTCTTAGTATCATATCAACTAATATACAACAAAATCAAATGAAAATCTAGAAAATCTATTTTATTCTAAAATTTATGACAGTATGAATTAATTCCTTATCTTATTGAATCTTCCTCATTTAGATACGTACCTTTTGATTCAGATCTGCTATTCCTTAAAGAGTGTTCGTTGTGAGCGTGTGCCACATCGACAGCCAGTAGAAGTGTAATCAGGAACCAGTAAGTGGAGATGGGAAAGCAGAATCTATCCATCGAGATTGTGCTGTTTGCATTTTTCCTATCACCAGTGGCAGTTTTGATATTTCTCCTCTTCATTTCTTCATTACATTGCAACACATTTGAATTGTGTGTTGCAGTTGCAGCTGGAGCAATTAATCTCAAAACAACGCTACTAAGGGAATTAGCAGCAGCAGCAGCAGTAGCAGCATTTTGAATGCTTTTTCTATTTATTTTATTTTTGATTATAACAAACGACGATGATGCTATGGAGGAACCCATAACAACAACAAAACAAATACCCAGCACAGCGGCCAGCACTCAATCCGCACTAAAATACAATGCACTTTATTTCAGGGATGCAATGGAGCGATGGAGACGTAGAGACAGACTTCTTGGCACAAGGCAAGGCAAGGCACGGCACACAAAACAGCACGCAGCGCCAGAAGCCAAATCCAAAAAAAAACACAAAACACTATTCTCACTCCTTTATTTCTTTATTTTTATTTTGTTAACTCACTCAGTGGGCGCGAGTTATTAAACAATAATTTTAATTAATTAAGAATTAATTGAAAGAAACAACCGAGAGAAGCTGGAGCCGTAGCCGAAGCCGGAAAGCGAACAAGGGATCAAAAAGAATGAACAAAACAAGAAGACAAAACATAGAAAAAAAAAACAACAAAACGACGACGGAGACGACGACGATGAAGAAGAAGTAGAATTTAAACACAAAAATAGAATTATTTATTTAAACGTTTTCTTCTTTTGTTGTTGTTTTATTTGTTGGTTGAGAGTTATTGAGAGATTCTTTGTTGTTCAAATTGGAATTTTGTTGTTGGATGCCCCAAGGAGATTGTTGGTGGATTTTATCTTCAATTTATTGTTGTTTTCCTTTTTATTTGTGCAGTAAAACTAAACAAAAACTTAAATCAAAAAACACAAAAAAAGCAAACGAATTAAATGCATTTTATTTTTTTTCTTAATCTTATGAATTTTTATCACGCGCACCGATTGCACAAAGAATACATTGCATTCGAATTTTTGTTAAATTGTTCTTTTTACTATAAAATTTTTTTGAAGTCGTTTTGGTTTCTTTATTTTATTCAATCGAAAACACGTTAAATTGAATTATTTTTTTTGTATTGTTGTTGAGGCTGAGGGGGGAAATTATGATAATTTTATATTAATCCGAAAAAAATTCATCGTCAACCTACCGAGCGAAGAACAAAAACTCGATTGAATCATTGAATGGAAATTTGAAATTTTGTTTTGCTGCATTTTTGTGATTTCTGAATTCGTGTTAGATATGGGGGTATTTTTGTGTTCTGTCAAAAATGACAACAGCTGGCTGACAGTAGATGTCAATTTGATGTGGGCATTGTTTGAATATATCATTGATGTGCGAGCTGGTTCGCGATATATGGATGTGATGTGAATAGTACTTTGTTTGATGTATAGATGGCGAGCTGATATAGTTTATATTGTGTGACGCTGTTTATTTGGATAACTTATGAAAAATGATTGTTACACCGCTTTCTTCATGTATAATTTCAACAGGTTATTTCTAGGAAATGGTTAATAATGCATTTTGTACTAATAATAGAGGCAAAACGAGTTGAAGTGAAATGTTTCGTTTCATTTTACAAATATTCAACTTATTAACTACTTATCAAAAAATTCCAATGATTCTTTTCAATGCTGAAAACCAATTATAGCTATAAATAGCTCCTAGGTGGCCAATAATTGCTTTCTTAAAATATTTTGTATCAACATTTAAAAGCGTTAAGAAAGTTACGTTTGGTATCAAAATCAAGCTAAGGTTATTGGCATCTGGTAAGTTACTTTCCACACTATCTGTCAGTCAGTGAGTTTACTGACAATGTTTAATGTTTTTTGAAAGAAAAAAGTTAAGGGCATGTCTCCCGCAGAAGCGAACTCAGAACTCATGTAAATGTATTTGAATGTATTAGTGAAAGAACAATTACTCTCTTCATTATCAAATTCAAAATTCGAATTTCCAATTATTCTATATTTGCCTCTTGATCTTTTTTGTCTCTCAGAGCGAGGGATATATTTCCGCACAAGCACTCAAGCAGCCAATCAAAGAAATAAGAAATAGATATCCACTCCACATTCACACAACAAGATATATGGATGAACAACGTTGCATGATAAACCGGTTTTTATTTTGTGTGTCTAGTTAGTTAGATTTGTTGTTGTCTTTTGCATATGGTTCGAATTTTATAAAGCAAATGGGTAGGTATTTCTGCTGTCCATGGAAATGTTTTTTCTTGAATTTGTTTGTAAATAGGTTCTTGCTTTCTACCTAGATATTTTGTCGTTGTGTTATCCATATGGTTCGAATCTTATAAAGCAAGTGGGTATTTTGTTATCGATGGAGATGTTTTTTTCTTGAATTTCTTTTGTTGGGCGACATTTTCTAATTATTGAAAATACTTATTTTGTTTTAATATTTTTAACTTCCCATAGGAAGTTATTGTAATGGGTCCGATTTGTCAAATTGAAAATTTTGACATTTCTCGACGTTTCAAGGTCCCTAGAGTCGAAATGAAAGATTTTTAGAAAGACGTCTGTGCGTGCGTTCGTACGTCCGTACGTTCGCGACGTTTTTTTCGTCGTCCATAGCTCAAGAACCAGAAGAGATATCGACTTCAAATGAATTTTTTATACAGATAATAAGGCAGAAAGATGCAGAAAGGGCTCTCAAGAAAATTGCGTGGGTGGTTTTTTTTTACCATAGCAGTTTAAAAAAAGGTGAAAATTTTGGTTAAACCTAAATATCTCATGAACCAATGACGCTAGATACTTGAATTAAATTTTATATTATATACTGTAACGTAATACAAAATGAGTATATTTTTGGAAAAAAATCCAATTAACGTTTTTTTTTATAAATCAAAAAAACTGAAAAAAAAATGTGTCACCTCGAAAATTTTACGACCAAAATATGATTTGATCTCCAAAACAATTTTGTGCAACGAAGAATAAGGTTTTTGACATCTGATAAAATTTTGAGAAAAATCTAATTGACAGTTTTTTTTATAAAAAATAAAAACCTAAAAAAACATTAGTCAAAGTTGCGAAAAATTGAATTTCGACTCAAATATCTTTTCAAAAACTTGAGACAAAGGCTTCAAACTTATTTTATTTTATAAGAAAATATTGTTTTCAACATTCAGTAAAATTTTGAAAAAAATCGAATTGACAGTTTTTGTACAAAAAATAAAAAACAAAGAAAAATTTAACAAAAGTTTGTAAAAATTGATTTTCGACTCAAATATCTTTTTTAAAATTTGAGATAATATCTTCTAGATAATTTTAACTTATAAGAAATATTGTTTTCAACATTAGGAACAATTTTGAGAAAAATCGAATTGACAGTTTTTGTACAAAAAATAAAAACCTAAAAAAAACAATATGTACTAAAACTTGGTAAAAATTTACTTTCGACTCAAATAGCTTTTCAAAAATTACAAATTTTGGCTTCAAACTTATTTAATTTCACAGAAAATATTGTTTTCGATATTCAGTAATTTTTTTATAAAAATCCAACAGACAGTTTTTTCACAAAAAAAACACAATCTACAAAAAATAGTACGCAAATTTGCTAAAATTTGATACATATAGACAAACTTTTAAGCAAGACAAATCGACAGACGGGATGGGAAGTTATCACTGTGGGTCGCATCCCAGCCTCTTTCATACGTACATAGCTACCTTCCTTTTTTATATGACTTCTGCCTTTTTCCTTTATCTAAGGAAAGCAGCTGACCATGAACAAAATCACAAAAAAATGCAATATTCAGGAGTGATAGTACGCAAAAAAATCAAAAAAACAAAATATATGACAGCGAATTCACGATACCTACGATACCTATTTACCCTTTTTTATACCTACACTACAATGTGCAACAACAAAACTTGCCGAAAGTTGAACCAAAAATCAAATTCTGCTTATACGATTGACTACGTAACACCCAAATCACGATTCCATGACCTTACATCATAGCACATACTAGAAATAAAAAAATATGTCTAAGAAAAGTTTTTTTTGATATTTTCTGTTATTGTGTACCGCAAGCCTACAAAACAAAGAATACAAAACTAAATGAGCCATGAGACCAACAACAACAAAAAAAATCTGAGAGAGAATGGGCGGGCGAAATTCTTTTGCAAAGAATTCTCTTCCTAAGCGCTGTGTATTGCAGCGGCATTCTTGGGAACTGGAAGCTTCATTGTGTGCGTTTACAAAGAAATTTGTTGTTAAAAAATGCAAAATAGACCTCTTTTATAAAAATTAAATTAAATAAATAGTGGGCGCAAGAACTTTTTACTTTTTTAAATAGAATAAACAAAATGCCAAAAAAAATAAAAAAAATATTTTGGAATTATATAAGCTCCCAATCCCTCACAATTGCACCACAAATGTTGTTATTTTGAAATGCATTTTTAATTATGTTGCGACAAATATTTTTTTTTTTCAAAATCCACACTATGTGTAATATATATGGACCTTTTTTTAAAAAAAAAAGTTAAAACTAAAAAAAAAAAAATCAGTTCGCCCCATGAATTACCAAAAAAAATTGGGAAAAAAAGAAAGCATTTTTGATTTTTTGTCTAAAAAAGTTACTATAACTATTTAAAAAAAAAAAAATTAAAAAGCAAATATCTGCACATATCTTTAGAATTTGAAAAAAAGTTGAATTGACTTAGCTGGCTGTTATACTTTGGAAGTTCTATCAATTATTGCACCTATGCCACAATGCAAATTTGCCCTATTTTTCATAGTTTTCTAGAATTTTTCTTGGAATAAATAAATAAATTAAAAAAAAAAAAAGATCGATGCTATGTATAAAAATGTATTGTTTTTTGGAAAAAAATATAAAAAAAATAAAAAATTATATTTAACACACTGCCCCATTGATTTTCCCAAGTAACTACCTGAATTTAATGATTTTTTAGTGATTCTAGTGCTGTTAAGGAACAAAAAAATTTTTTTAATTTTGGATTCCTTTATAAATATTTAGCCCAATATATTTTCAATCAAAACCCGTTTATTTCGTTTAAATATTTAAAAAAATGTGAACGCTACAAAGCTAAGCGCAAAGCACCAATCAATTTTTGTACATGCCACATGCCCTAAAAGCGGGTTGAAAAAAAAAGTCATTAATTTTAATAAATAATTTTATATCCACGTTTGTCAATATTATGATTTTAAAAGAATATAATGTGTTTATTTCTAAATCATTGTATTTGCTGTCGTTTTCTTGCGATTTGCTTACATTTTTTGTTGAATTTTGTTTTTTGATATATTTTCCACCTGATTTAAAAATTAGGTAGGTAGGCACTAGGGAGCTAGAGATGGCAGTCACAAGCAGTACTTCCTGTGCGACTCAATTAGCGCTGGAAATTGTTGTTTTGAAACCATATTTAGCCTTTCCGCAAGTTAGCTATGAAGGGCCAATCCTTACCGGGCCAACTCATTAGCCCGTTCATTTCCATCAATGCCACCATGACCTGGAAGGCTGGAACCCAAATAAGAATGACACGGAGGTTTTTGTTGAGGCTAAATAGTTCATCCCGATATTGTTGGACTAGTATAGAGGATGTTGTGACGTGTTTCTATATTTTGGATCAAGTTTGATTTGAGTATTTTGCATGCGCTTCACTGATTGCTAGTAATTCAGCTAGAAATACAGTGGCAAGCAGGGCCGTCGAGAGGAATTCCGGGCCCGGGACGGAAAAATTACCATTTTTTTTAAAGTTCATGCCTACTGATAGGATACGTTCTAATTTCAATTACGAATAGCATGAAATTGGTTGGAATTAACGGAATTAACCGAAAAAAGTGTTAATCATCGAATCAATCTCACGGGTATCATCCAGTTTAGTTGAAATGGAGGATGGATAGAAAATAATTCTACATGCGATTAGATCAGAATCCGAACAGAATCATACATTTAATTCGATATTGCCAACGACATGTAAGTAACTGATAATACGGGCGATTAACTATTAAAAAAAATAGTTTGAAGATCTATTACCTACTATGAAAATAAAATAGAGCGAAGTAAAAGTATTTGAAATTTGTCTTAAAAAAAACTAAGTATTTTAAAAGTTTTATATTAAATTCTCTTTATTGTTTTTCTTTATATTTAAATATTATTACAATGTTTATTGGAGTGAGTTTGCATTCAATGAAATATTTTCTTTTGGTAAACGAGCTTTCCTAGCTTTCTGAGCAGCAAAACAACTTCTAATTACATCGAAGTTCAATTTCATTGCCAAAGGTGCTTCGATACATAGTGTAGCAAGTCCAGAAACACGATCTTGTGATGAGCCACGAACGATGAAAATTCTTTGTTCTGGCAAGGACGCTAAATGAACGTTCGGCACTAGCTACGGTTACAGGTATGGTGGAAAACACACGGAGAGCAACACAAATGTTGGGGAAAATTGTCTCCAAGTTCTGGGAATAAATAGCATTGAGCAAACTCAATGGCGGAAGTTCTGCTTCAAAATTGGCTTCATAAATTTGTTTCAGATGAATTACTTCTTCTTTAAACCCTTGAGACACATGCGAGTTATACTTTTATGTGAACCTTATAGCAGAGTTTTTAATCTCAAGTTCGTGCATTGTTGAAAACTGTCATAAAAATGAAAATGTAGCATTCAAATTTTTCATCGTATCGAACCGACGAGAAATTCCAGATATAATTGAATCAACTATGACGTAAAAGGTGTTTTTCTTGAAATTTCTTTCTTCGTCTGTTTCAATTTGCTCTCCGGCTCCTCGATTTTCTCCAAAATGTCTCTTTAATTGCCTTTTTCGGTTCGATGGGAACGATTGTGGAAAATCCCCCAATCCGGTAGCAACCGCTTTGCATTCAGATAAATTTGATCCCATTTGTTTCGAATAAAGTTCAAATCGGAGATCAAGTTGTCAAGATTTCGAATTTCAACGTCAATAGTCAAGTTTCTGGCTTGAAGAATGATACTTCTTTCATTTATAGCGCTAAGAACCTTGCACCAAATCGAAGACATCAGGACGCATTCAAATTTGTGCATATATTTTAAAATGATATTTACATCTCTTCGAGCTTCAGCAGTTAAATTAATATCACTTAAGGCTTCTAATGATGTTCTAAGGTTTTTCAGATGATTTGCAAATGGTTTCACTACCTCAATTCTAGCTGACCATCTTGTATTGGAAAGTTTGTGAAGGGATCCGGGCACATTTTTCTTACGAATTTCCAAACGTTGAGCACTGATGCTAAACAAAAAATGTCCATTATTTGGCTCTCCAATAAGATTGCTATCGCCTCGTAGTCCTAGTCCCCTTTCGCCAAGGAAGAAAATGGTGTCCAATATTATTATATATAGAATTCCTTGCTATTTTTGTATGGCTGGTTTAATATACACACTTTGAAGTGACTTGATGTCCTTCGAATCTTCAGTAAACAATTTATTCAAAATATTAATTAATTAATATTACGGAAACCACAATATTGAAAAACGTTTGCGTGGGATTTTCCGGTCCCAAGAAACCGAATCAAAAATTTCGTTCCCAGCTGAAACAAAAATAGAAGAAAAGAAACTTTATAAAACAGAAACCGAAATAAATATTTGTGTTTTGTTTTAAGTTGCCGGGCCCCTTATTTTGATTTTAAAAATTTTCAAAATAAAACAAATTTGAAATTTACGTTAAATTAAGTAAGAAAAGCGAAACAATTTATTATAACTTTCTTTCAATAGTTCAAAATTGCCCAATTTTTCATTAAATATAAACAAAAATGTACGCCAATAATAATCAGGGGCCCAGATCGGCAAGCTTGTGACTGAAAGATTGGTAGATAACATGCAAACAGGGGCCCGATTGCGAAAGCATGAATGATTTTAAATTTTCGGGCCCCTAAAAATAAGTGGGAATAGGTATGTTGATGATGAATTTAGACTACCTATATTGAAAAAAACACTCCTCATTGCTTTTAATTTTACGGGCCCCTAGAAAATCCCGGGCCCGGGGGGTTTCCCCCCCCTCTCGACTGGCCTGGGTAAGATCAGGTAGCCGAGAAGGCTTAGAAACTTTTAAGGACAGATTCCCAACTCCGCATAACATCTTTGATGACTTTAAAATCTTTACTGAGGTCCAAGGCAGAGGTGCAGTAGTCGGTGTCTGTCGCAAAAATATTAACACATATTAGCTGCGTTTTGTTTATCGCCAATGACCCATATAGGTTAACGTGTGATGATAAAACGTTGTAGATCCAAGAAACTAAACCAGAAATCTCTTTTTCCTTATTATTATTAACTTTTCCAACATTTTCTGCCTCTGTTCATCACAACCTTATCAGACGCAACACAAAAATAGCCATCTACCCGCCACAATGAAAACTAATTTGTAGGTTTCTGAAATAGAAACCAGATAGAAACCGATAGAAACCAGGATCACAAATTGTTGTTGTATTTCGTGTTGAAAGATAAACTATATGCCCTTTAGATCATGATATGGATATCCTTTCTCATAAATTTTATTATTTGAAGTAATACTTTTCGAGTCACTTTTTACTACTTTTCTTTTAAGGAAAACATCGAACGCCAAATCGAAAAATATCTATCTCCGATTGAAGTTTCTCGCTCTGACTGTAAGGTGCCGTGACGAGTCAATAGAATTTTATACACAGAAAATACTTTATCCAACCCAAAACTTTTGTTTTAGTACAATTATATTTATTTGAATTTTTTTAACTTTTGTAATGTTCTAAAGAAAAAACATACCTAACAATATTAAATTCTTATTTGATTCTAATCAGAGTTAAAATTGGATCGTTAAAACTTTCATTTTCAAACGTCAAAAATTATGCTAAAGTATCTACTACAGTATTTAAAATTTGGATGACATTTCAAACTGTGTGTTCCTGACGATTCTGAATACAAATTTTTTAGGGTTTGAAAGATTATTCTGAATGACTTAACAAAAATGCCATTATTATTATTACATAATTAACAATGGAAATGTCAAAAAATAATCTATAAACCGTTTTGAGTTGTTTTATGAGAAACTAGCTGACCCGACAAACGCTTTTTTGCACTGTATGAGAATTTTTGATGATAGTTAGTGTATACGGTTTGACAGTTGAGAATGTCAAAATGTGTTGAAATTTCTGTACTAATCAAATTTAGAGTGAACTTTAAAATTAAAAAAAAAATAAATAAATGACATGAAATTATCTACCAGAAATCATTAAAAATTAATTCTAACAACTAGACATTTGTCTTGTATTATTATTGTATGTTTTCAAGCTCTTAAAAATCACGCGATACAAGCGTTAATTTCATAAATTGACATTTCAGTGTTGTGATTTATGACAGCGCCTTTGGCCGATTCTGAGTTTAAATCGAAAAGCTTTACCTCTTATATCAACAAGCCAGACTCTTTCATTTTGTAAGATTGTGAATATGGTTATTATATTATGAATGTGGGTTTTAAACAACTTAATTTTAATTGATTTTTTGAAATTTAATAAAGAAAAATTGTTTTATGTTAATTAAGGCAAAACTAAATACTTGCTGTCTTCAAGAAAGGAATTCACTCGTTGACGTCTCAGTCTAAACGTCACCTTTGACAGATGTAACTTCGAGGCTGAGATAACACAAGATTGTAGCGCCACCTCATGTAAGTAAGTAAGTATAACTCCATTACTAACAAAATTTTCAATTTCTTTATAATTTATTTATATTTAAATAACAAATAACACATTATACTTAATAATAACTTAAATAAATACTTTTTGGATGCAATTGTCACTTTAATTCGTATACATTTTTAAGAATGTAATTTTTCCTGTATCTTTTGCAAACTTAATCCTCTTGTTTCTATGACATAAAACAAAATAAAGAATATCGCGATAGCCATCATGATGCCAAATAAAAAGAACGCATAATATGGCCCCAAAGCATTCAAGTCAGGGAACCAACGTGTCGACAGAAAACTGCTTGTCCAAGAAAAGGTCGACGCTATTGACGCAGCCATTGGTTTGACATTCGAGGGAAAAACTTCACCAAGTATCGCCCATGGAACTGGGCCAAATCCAAATGCATATGAGATATTGAAGCAAATGAGAGCAGGCACTGGAATCCACATCAAAGGTGAGACATCATCAAAGGCCTGAACATAAAAGAATGCTCCCAATGCAAACAGGGATAAACTCATCCCGAGTGCCGACGCTAGAAGGATTATTTTACGTCCAGTCCGTTCTATGACAAATGGTGTCAGGAAATTCGATACCAACTGGGTAAGAGCCAGAATTATTGTAGCCACAGCAGGGTCTAGAGTTGACTTGGCACTCTCGAATATCGTTTGGCTATTGAAAGTGACAGCTGACGTGCCACTGAATTGTTGAAACATCAAAAGGCCACAGCAGATGACGAGAGCTTTGACATTACCGCGATCGTGAAAAATGTCAAAGATTGATGCTTTTTGGGATGAGTCCTCGTCGACTGAGCTCTGAATTTGATTCATTTCATCCTCTACAGCTTTTTCATCAGTGTTGCCTCGAAGAAAATTCAAGGATTTCAATAATTCCACCTTCCGGCCAGTTTTTGCCAAATAATAGGGTGTTTCTGGCATGAAAGGGAAAGATACGATAAATATCAATGGAATAGCCAGACAGCACCAATGAAAGGCCATGTAGCTTACAAAAGGTCCTATACAGTAGGCGTAGAGAATACCACCTGGAAAATTAAATTGATAAAGAATACTGCTGACGTTTGGGTATATTTTCAATCAACTTACCAACCATGAATAGGGTCATCAGGGAACCAAGTGATCCTCGATTGTCGTTTGTTGCAATTTCTCCAACATACATTGGTAATGTCGCAATCAATAGTCCTCCAGCTACACCCTGTTATAAAAATTTATGATTTTGTGTTAATTATATTAATATACTAGCTGACCCGGCGAACTTCGTACCGCCTAACATTCAATGAATGTTGTGTTACTTTTTAGCTGAACTAATTTAGGCTTTGATAAACGTAAAACAATGATACAAAATAATATATTTATATAGATAGAAACGTTAAGTATTTTATTATGATGAATGATGATGAAAACATACATACAGAATGAGAATAAAAATTTAAAAAATAATAATTAATAATTAAGTACTTCAAACTCATGTTAGAAAAAAATGATTGAAAACTATGTTGTGCAGATTGGGAAAAAAAACGGATTAATTAATTAATAGGATTTTTATTCAAGCACTTTGTGGTAAACGACATTCTTTGTTTTTTGGTCAGGCGCAAGAACAAATAAAGCGGATGGTTTGCCGAGACGTGAGCATGCCACGTACAATTGACCATGAGAAAAACATGCATTTTCTTGATTAAGGCCACAAATAGTCAAGGATTGGCCCTGTGATTTGTTGATCGTCATGGCGAAGGCAAAACGAATCGGGAATTGAATTCGTTTAAACTCAAAGGATATATCCGTTGGGATCATCGGAATCCTTGGATAAAGAACTTCCTCATCTTTAAATTTTCCTTTAAGTATCGACGCGTGAATCACATTGCTCATCAGTTTTCTTATCACCAAACGCGTTCCATTACACAGTTTTGGTTGGTTTAAATTTCTAAGCATGATGACTACCGAGCCAACTTTAAGTTTTAAATTGTGCGGTGGTAAACCAGACACATCCAAGGAGTTTAAAAATTCAGTTGGATAATTAGTGGCTTCTTCTTCGTTTGTTACACAGTCGATAGATTTGAATGAATACAGAGTACCTACGATTTGATTTTGAATAATAAAATTGAGGTCATCTACATCTTTATTTTTAGCGGCCAAAATTGCTCGCTCACTTAACCATTTATTATTTTTGTGGTTAGCAATGATATCCGGGAATACTTTGTTGATAAGCTCGTCTTTTGATGATACGAAATTGCAAAGTTTGAGGAAATGAAATCAAACCGCTCGATTTGTCAACAGGAACACGGCCATTACCGATAGTCAGCAATTGCTTCGAGAAATCATCAGCAGATAGATCGTTCAACAATGCAACTCTCATATTTACAGACAGAAGTTTCTTTACATATCGCCACAGATTTGATGCTTTGAGGAAAGCGTTTATTTCGGCAGCAGTAGATCTTGGAATGACTGGTAGTGTTTGTCGGAAATCGCCAGATAATAAAATCATTGCACCACCAAAACATCTCGAGTCATTGCGCAGATCTTTTAATATTCGGTCTAGTGCTTCCAATGCGCGTTTGTGCGCCATTGTGCATTCGTCCCATATGATAATTTTTGATGCTACTAAAACTTTGGCCATTGCAGAGTGTTTCGAAATGTTACATGTCGGTTTTTCAGTAGTTTGAAAGTTTAATGGCAATTTTAACGCTGATTGAGCCGTACGGCATCCGTCTAACAATGTGGCCGCTATTCCAGAAGAAGCAATTGCTGCCGCAATTTCGGATCTCGCACGTACAGTGGCAAAAATCAATGACAGGAGGAATGTCTTCCCAGTTCCACCGGGGGCATCCAAAAAAAATAAGCCGCCATTTCCATCATCAATTGCATTAATCAATCAGTGTATCATAGACTTCCCTCTGCTTAGGATTCAACAGAGGTACATTCGTTTGAACTGATTGGATTAGTTCATGTGGATCATATTCACGTTCACGTTCCAATTCTCTATTAAATGCGTCATTCATTCCATGATCTGGCGCTGGCATTCCTAACCTAACTAACAAACTGCCACACATGAGGTAACACATATCTTCGATCAAGAGCAAAGTCTGGTTATGGATCTCCACATTCACCTCAAGATCGGAATTTCTTGAGCTGACGCGAATTCGATGTTAAATATCTCCTGACATGTTATCTTTGTATTTGTTCCACAGGTCACGTGGGTTCGATGAGAAGCATGTTGAAATGATGATAGCAAATAATGTGCGTATCTGACTTGGAGATGCAGAAATAATTGCTTCAGCGATTGTCGTGTCCCAATGAGTATCGTTTTCAAGCAAATTTAGCTTTTGACATGATGCTCGAAATGTGGGGCACACGATACCATTAACAGTTCGTAGTGATTCAAATGATGTTGGCCCTCGAGCATGTACCAGCAACAACCGCAAATAGAAACATTCATCATTCTTTGGATGAACTGTGTAAATACGACCAAGAGCATTAGTAGAACGCATATCTGGATGACCAGGAACTGCATCGCCTTGCTTCCGATGTTGAAATTTCTTCGATGTAGCGTTCAAAGTGTAATAACGTGGCATTTCTGAGTAAAGCAGTTCGTGCGAACGGATCGCTTTGACAAATCGCAAAGAAACTGGTCAACGCACACATGATGTCTTCAGAAAAAAATAAAGTTGTGGCTTTAAGGTCTCAGCAACCAGGCCATAAGCTCAAAAAAAAATAGTTTCTACACTATTTGACAGGATTGGACAACAAATGTTTGACATGTAATAAACAAATCAGCATCTATTGAAATGATTAAGAATTCATTGCACATATCGAGTTTTCATTGTTTTTAAGATGTATTCTGCTATTCGGGATGGAAACAAATCCAACAAATCAAAAACCATGGCAATCGGTCCAGCCGTTCTCGAGTTATAAGTGTTGTAACAAACACGACTTTCTTTTATATATATAGATTAATATACCTGAAGTATCCGAGCGGCATAAAACATCCAAACTTCACTTGCAAGTAAAAGAAATACGTATGAAAGTTCGATTAGTGCGGCGCCTAAGAGAAGAACCCATTTCTTTCCTATTTTCGCACCCATCGGTCCAGCCAAGAGGGAAGCTTTAAAAAAAAAAATACAAATTAAATAAGAAAATCAAGTCCATTTCATGACATTTGTTAAGACTACTGTCAAGTTTGACAGTTCATACTTAAGGGCATGTGGCATGTACAAAAATTGATTGGTGCTTTGCGCTTAGCTTTGTAGCGTTCACATTTTTTTAAATATTTAAACGAAATAAACGGGTTTTGATTGAAAATATATTGGGCTAAATATTTATAAAGGAATCCAAAATTAAAAAAATTTTTTTGTTCCTTAACAGCACTAGAATCACTAAAAAATCATTAAATTCAGGTAGTTACTTGGGAAAATCAATGGGGCAGTGTGTTAAATATAATTTTTTATTTTTTTTATATTTTTTTCCAAAAAACAATACATTTTTATACATAGCATCGATCTTTTTTTTTTTTTAATTTATTTATTTATTCCAAGAAAAATTCTAGAAAACTATGAAAAATAGGGCAAATTTGCATTGTGGCATAGGTGCAATAATTGATAGAACTTCCAAAGTATAACAGCCAGCTAAGTCAATTCAACTTTTTTTCAAATTCTAAAGATATGTGCAGATATTTGCTTTTTAATTTTTTTTTTTTTAAATAGTTATAGTAACTTTTTTAGACAAAAAATCAAAAATGCTTTCTTTTTTTCCCAATTTTTTTTGGTAATTCATGGGGCGAACTGATTTTTTTTTTTTTAGTTTTAACTTTTTTTTTTAAAAAAAGGTCCATATATATTACACATAGTGTGGATTTTGAAAAAAAAAAATATTTGTCGCAACATAATTAAAAATGCATTTCAAAATAACAACATTTGTGGTGCAATTGTGAGGGATTGGGAGCTTATATAATTCCAAAATATTTTTTTTATTTTTTTTGGCATTTTGTTTATTCTATTTAAAAAAGTAAAAAGTTCTTGCGCCCACTATTTATTTAATTTAATTTTTATAAAAGAGGTCTATTTTGCATTTTTTAACAACAAATTTCTTTGTAAACGCACACAATGAAGCTTCCAGTTCCCAAGAATGCCGCTGCAATACACAGCGCTTAGGAAGAGAATTCTTTGCAAAAGAATTTCGCCCGCCCATTCTCTCTCAGATTTTTTTTGTTGTTGTTGGTCTCATGGCTCATTTAGTTTTGTATTCTTTGTTTTGTAGGCTTGCGGTACACAATAACAGAAAATATCAAAAAAAACTTTTCTTAGACATATTTTTTTATTTCTAGTATGTGCTATGATGTAAGGTCATGGAATCGTGATTTGGGTGTTACGTAGTCAATCGTATAAGCAGAATTTGATTTTTGGTTCAACTTTCGGCAAGTTTTGTTGTTGCACATTGTAGTGTAGGTATAAAAAAGGGTAAATAGGTATCGTAGGTATCGTGAATTCGCTGTCATATATTTTGTTTTTTTGATTTTTTTGCGTACTATCACTCCTGAATATTGCATTTTTTTGTGATTTTGTTCATGGTCAGCTGCTTTCCTTAGATAAAGGAAAAAGGCAGAAGTCATATAAAAAAGGAAGGTAGCTATGTACGTATGAAAGAGGCTGGGATGCGACCCACAGTGATAACTTCCCATCCCGTCTGTCGATTTGTCTTGCTTAAAAGTTTGTCTATATGTATCAAATTTTAGCAAATTTGCGTACTATTTTTTGTAGATTGTGTTTTTTTTGTGAAAAAACTGTCTGTTGGATTTTTATAAAAAAATTACTGAATATCGAAAACAATATTTTCTGTGAAATTAAATAAGTTTGAAGCCAAAATTTGTAATTTTTGAAAAGCTATTTGAGTCGAAAGTAAATTTTTACCAAGTTTTAGTACATATTGTTTTTTTTAGGTTTTTATTTTTTGTACAAAAACTGTCAATTCGATTTTTCTCAAAATTGTTCCTAATGTTGAAAACAATATTTCTTATAAGTTAAAATTATCTAGAAGATATTATCTCAAATTTTAAAAAAGATATTTGAGTCGAAAATCAATTTTTACAAACTTTTGTTAAATTTTTCTTTGTTTTTTATTTTTTGTACAAAAACTGTCAATTCGATTTTTTTCAAAATTTTACTGAATGTTGAAAACAATATTTTCTTATAAAATAAAATAAGTTTGAAGCCTTTGTCTCAAGTTTTTGAAAAGATATTTGAGTCGAAATTCAATTTTTCGCAACTTTGACTAATGTTTTTTTAGGTTTTTATTTTTTATAAAAAAAACTGTCAATTAGATTTTTCTCAAAATTTTATCAGATGTCAAAAACCTTATTCTTCGTTGCACAAAATTGTTTTGGAGATCAAATCATATTTTGGTCGTAAAATTTTCGAGGTGACACATTTTTTTTTCAGTTTTTTTGATTTATAAAAAAAAACGTTAATTGGATTTTTTTCCAAAAATATACTCATTTTGTATTACGTTACAGTATATAATATAAAATTTAATTCAAGTATCTAGCGTCATTGGTTCATGAGATATTTAGGTTTAACCAAAATTTTCACCTTTTTTTAAACTGCTATGGTAAAAAAAAACCACCCACGCAATTTTCTTGAGAGCCCTTTCTGCATCTTTCTGCCTTATTATCTGTATAAAAAATTCATTTGAAGTCGATATCTCTTCTGGTTCTTGAGCTATGGACGACGAAAAAAACGTCGCGAACGTACGGACGTACGAACGCACGCACAGACGTCTTTCTAAAAATCTTTCATTTCGACTCTAGGGACCTTGAAACGTCGAGAAATGTCAAAATTTTCAATTTGACAAATCGGACCCATTACAATAACTTCCTATGGGAAGTTAAAAATATTAAAACAAAATAAGTATTTTCAATAATTAGAAAATGTCGCCCAACAAAAGAAATTCAAGAAAAAAACATCTCCATCGATAACAAAATACCCACTTGCTTTATAAGATTCGAACCATATGGATAACACAACGACAAAATATCTAGGTAGAAAGCAAGAACCTATTTACAAACAAATTCAAGAAAAAACATTTCCATGGACAGCAGAAATACCTACCCATTTGCTTTATAAAATTCGAACCATATGCAAAAGACAACAACAAATCTAACTAACTAGACACACAAAATAAAAACCGGTTTATCATGCAACGTTGTTCATCCATCTTGTTGTGTGAATGTGGAGTGGATATCTATTTCTTATTTCTTTGATTGGCTGCTTGAGTGCTTGTGCGGAAATATATCCCTCGCTCTGAGAGACAAAAAAGATCAAGAGGCAAATATAGAATAATTGGAAATTCGAATTTTGAATTTGATAATGAAGAGAGTAATTGTTCTTTCACTAATACATTCAAATACATTTACATGAGTTCTGAGTTCGCTTCTGCGGGAGACATGCCCTTAAGATGACGTTTTAAATTGATATATTTTGTTGTCTTTTCATTTGTAATCAATTGCCTTTTCATTGGCAGATCTGACATAATTGACACTGTTCTTAGCGCTGACAATCTAATCTTATGAGCTTTTATCTTAAAATTCTATACTTACTAACTACAGCTCCAATTGTGACCAATGAACTTATCCATCCTTCCTCTGTTAATGTTACTGGCTGTGAAAGTGGACTGTCATAGGTTTGATTTCGAAGTTTTGGTATAATGGGAGATGACCATCCTATACAAGTTCCAAGAGCGAAATTTGACATATCAGCTGTTATAACAAAAAACATAAAAACACAATTATAAATTTCTTATCTTGAATAAGAACAGAAAATTAAGTTATTGAACTTACCACACATAGCTGTTAATAAGGAACGAAAATTCTTGGGAGCTTTTGGCAGGTACATTTTGAAATATGTTTTTAATATTTACTTGAACCAAAGTCGAACTGCAAAGAAAAAGAACAAACATAAATGTTAGAAACATTTTGAGTAACTAGCTAATAAAATGCGAATTGAATTAAATGTTCATTAAATTAAGGAACTAAGTTTGAAAATCGTAGTACCCGTGCCATGGTGGTTAGTGTGTAGGGCTGTCACGCCAGAGGTCTTGGGTTTAAACTCTGCCTGTGCCACGTTAATTAAAAAAAAAGTTTTCACGGGTACTGCCTCTTGCGAGGAATTGACAAATCCTCTAAGAGTAATTCTTGTCATGAAAAGTGCTTTCTCAAATTTGCCGTTCGGATTCGGCTTAAAACTGTAGGTCCCCTTCATCCCTGACAACTTTATTCGCACACAGGAATGGTTGAGAGTTGTAAGTCAATAGGCCCTAGTTCTCAATGGACTGTTGCGCCACTTAATTTTTTTTTGTTAAAGTTTGAAAATAGTTATTTTCATACTAGAAAGCAAGTCCTTTATGTTTTCATGTCATAAGGGGAGTATTTTTGACAGGAGAAGGACAATCAAAGAGATGGATAGTCGTGCTTTGATTGTATTGGGTTTTCCATTGATAAATTTGGTCTGTGAAACTGGGAACATAATTGAAATTTTTTTTTTTTTACATTTGGTTGGTCTTCTTTAACGTTGTTCACATTACTGAGTGGGCTAATTTTCACAAGTTATCATTGTATCCCGTTCCCATTTCACGGTTAAAGATGAGGAGATATAGGTCGATAGAAAATTGTAGGCCTGCTCAATGGAGTCGAAAGTGGAAAGAAGTGAAAAAAAGCGTTTTGATAGATTTAAATTAAAAATAAATTATGTACCTACATATTTTATTCGTAGAAAATCTGATTACATATTAACATAAGCCAAATGGTACATTTTCTAAGGCCAAGCCCTTAGGTACAAGGTAAAATTCGAATTTGACCTTTTACATTCTCCATCAGGTCAAGGTTTGGAAATATACCTCTTTATAAATGTAAACAAATGTAACGTGTTTTTAAGGTAAAGTTAAAATAAAACAATACAAGAAATTTTTTAATTATTTTGCAATGCAAATTGTTTCTTCTAGATATAATCAGAATATTTTTAGTAACTAATTTAGTTTCTAGGAATTGTCATTAGTTATGGTTAAGTTAGGTCTTTTCGCCCAAAACAATAATACATAAATCCTAAGATGTCACAAAGCCCAAAAACTTAAAAAAAATCTCAAAAAAAAAACCAAAGCGAATGACGTAACGCCCAAATTACGAGTAATTTAAAATAAAAGAACGCCCAAATTGTTTGTTTTTTTTTTTTTGAAGTTGGGCTTTTTGACATTGATTTTGGCCATCACTAAGAAAATGTCAAAAAGCCCAAATACAATGTCATATCACTTAAACCGACTTTCAATGTCGTAACAACCAAATTTAGAAATGTCATTTCACCAAAAAGGTTTTACGTGGTTGAGCTTTGAGACGTATAAACAGTGAGGTATGTATGAGGGCATGCTATCCTCCTGCAACCCTCGTGCTTGGGCTCACTATAGGATTTGGGGTAGGTGCGAAGTTGGGTGTAGGCAAATTTTCTTTGCATGGATTTAAGCAAACTTTGGATACACACAACCCCGCACCTACCCGAAATCCTAAAGTGAGCCCAGCAGGGGGGTTGCAGGGGGGCAGTACCCCCATACATATTTCACTGTTTATACGCCATAACGCTGGGTGTGAGAAAGCAAGCTATTCAGTTTTATTTCAATTAGAAATTTGGCCTTACTTCGCTTTCTAAAAGCGAAATAAACCCAAAAAGATTTGTTACGCTTTTTTGACGTTCCGAGTTTTTGGCCGATCTAACATTTTTTTCGTATAATAGTTGTGTTTGGGTGATAAAATTTAAAACTGAAAATGTCTTAGTGCCCTAAATAAACAAAAATTTTGTCAGAATGCCCAAATGTAGAACAACAACAAGACATCTTTTGGGCGATATGCCAATTAGTCATTTGGGAGTTATGATATTTTAAAATTGATTTGAGCAATATGAAATTCATTTTGGGCTGTGACATTTTCTTCTGACAACGTTTTTTGGCAATAGAGCCATTTTCGGGCCATATGACATTTTTAAAATTTTGTCGTTATTTTATTGGGCAATAAGACCCAACACTTCTTTTTTTGGGAATGTCGTAAAACACAAAAAAGTTTTAACGCCCAAAAGTTCAGTAATACTGCCCAAATCGTACAACAACAAAACGTTAATAAAACTGTTTTGAGCGCTATGACATTTTTAATATGGGCGAAAAGACCCTCCGCCTATATGAAGTTCTAAAAAACCTTTAGTCTTATGATTTTATTTGTGGTGCGGATTTTGAATCTAAAATTGAATTTTTATTTTCAATTTAAATTTACATATCATTTTTATATTTTTGACTTCTCATAGAAAGTTATTTTATTGGCTTCCATTTGTCAAATTGAAAATTTTGACATTTCTCGACGTTTCAAGGTCCTTAGATGTACTTTCGTACGTTCGTACGTTCAGGAAGCTTTTTTCGTCGTCCATATCTCAAGAACCAGTAAAGATGTCGACTTCAAATAAATTGTGTTATACAGATAATAATGCAGAAAGATGCAGAAAGGACTCTGAAATAAATTGAGTGGGTATTGTTTTTTTTACCATAGCAATTTAACCCAAAACATCTTACGAACAAATAACGTATCCAAAACATTTTTGACTCAAATACCTTTTTAAAAATTTAATAAAATTAATTTTATCTTATTAAAAATATTGTTTTGAACATTCAGTAAAATTAAGAGAAAAATCGGATTCACAATAAACATAAAAATCTAAACAAACATTACTAGAACTTCTTAAAAATTGATTTTCGACTCAAATATCTATTCAAAAATTAAAAATATTGGCTTCAAACTAATTTCATCTTATAGAAAATATTGTTTTCGATATTCAGTCAAATTTTTATAAAAATCCAACAGTCAGCTTTTCATAAAAATTTAAATCTACAAAAAATAGTACGCAAAATTGGTAAAAATAATAATTTGGTATTGGTAAATATTGGTATAATTGGTTAAAAATATTGTTGTAAATATTCGGAAAAATTTTGAGAAAAATCGAATAGACAGTTTTTAAACAAACAAATAAGAACCTAAAAAAAAATTAATAAAACTTGATTTTCGAGTCAAATATCTTCTCAAGACTTTAAAGTATTGGCTTTAAACTAATTTTTTCTTTTAAACAATATTCTTGTCAACATTCCGTAAGATTTTGAGAAAAATCGAATTGACAGTTTTCTTAAAAGAAATAAAAACCTAAAAAAAAACATTATTCAAAGTTGGTAAAAATTGATTTTCGACTCAAATATCTTTTTAAAAGTTTGAGATATTGGGTTGAAATTAAATTTTTCTTAAGAAATATTGTTGTTAACATTTAGTAAAATTTTGAGAAAAATCGAATTGACAATTTTTCTTACAAAAAATAAAAAACCTAAAAAAAAACAATACTAGATCTTTGTAAAAATTTACTTTCGACTCAAATATCTTTTCAAAAATTAAAAATATTGGCTTTAAACTTATTTTATCTCACAAAATTATTGTTTTCGACATTCAGTACCTAAGTTTTTTTTTAATCCAACTGTCTGTTGTTTTCATAAAAAAAATAAAATCTACAAAAAGTAGTATCTACGAAAATTTTGTAAAAATTGATGTTTGGTTCTCGATATCTCGCGAACAATAAATGATATTGACTTAAAATTAATTTCTTTCTTCCAATTTGTATTTGTTTATATAAGAAATGAAAACTTTTAAGAAATGGTACTAAAATTGATAAAAATTTGGCTTTCGACTAAAAATCTCGTGAACAAAAATAGATTTTGAATTCAAACTATTTTATCATATTCAAAATATTGTTGGTAATTTTTAAGAATATTTCAACTGACAACTTTTTTAACAAAACACGAAAATCTACAAACTTTTAAGCAAGACAAATCGACAGATAAACGGGATGGGAAGTTATCAGTGTGGGTCGCATTCAAGCGTCTTTTTTGAAAAGTAAATGAGAAACTTAAATACTTAAAGTAAGCATTGAAGATAGCGATTATAAAATTTGCAAATTATCAAATATTTCATTGTAAAAAGAAATAGTTCTTGAACTAACATAGTTACAAAAAGCCCTATTAAGTTTTTTTTTGTTTGTTTAAATTTAAAAAGTGATATCTCAAAAACCTGACGTGAGTTGAATTAGGGTACCTTGGAAAGCTAAAATTTAATTGCCAGGGTACACAATCTTATTGACCAGTATTATGAATATACTGCGTATTACGTTATGTTAGTTTAAAATTTGGTTTTATAAAACATTGTCAAAAAGTACCAATGGAGTTCTTTCTCTTTGTAAATGACGAGAATTCGTTCAAGTTAAAAGTCAAATAGGTTTTAAAATAACACACATATAATCGAAAGAGCTATAACTTCAGCAAAATATTGTTGATTCTCTATTTGAAATTGCTTTAAAATATCTAATCTCATGAGATAGATGATTTGAAAAACACCTTTCCGACTTTACGTAGAGTATATTATGGTCGTTTATGTATGACAATTAAGATATACAAACATTTATGAAGGTCCTAAGCAAAAGACCACATGTGTAAAAATTCTATTCAACCTTGCACTTCCATAATGTCGATACGGCCTTGGTCGAGCTCATGTTTTTAGGCCACAAAACTCATTTTCAAAGTGGTTTATCAGCTGAAATTGAAGTAGCTGATAAGACCCCTATAGAATGAATAGCAAGTCAAAGATTGTTTTGTTATACTTAAACTAAACCTTGTTGCAATTGATTTCTTTAATTATTAACTGAAGACCATCTTAAGTAGAACCAAAAGAATATCTCTATGTGAATTTAATTCAAGTATACCCACTCAAGCTTTAAACTATATAACATAGTTAATATAAAACATTAAGTTAAACATATTTTATTTGTTTCAAATAAACATGTGTTTTTTACTAAACAAATAGAATACTTTTGCACTTAACTTCACAATCACAAAATTGTCAAAAAACTGCATAACTATTTTATTTCTTCTAAGCTCTTAGAAAATCCACTATAGTAATGAAACTGCAAATGAAACTGTTTTAAAAATTTGTCACACTCGATATGGGTAAGTAGGTAAATTATATATATGTATTCTCTCACTTAGAAGAGAGTGTTATCCAATTGATAACTTTAAAGCCAAGTAGCAAGTTTTTGATTGATTAATTGTTGTTTTCACTTTACACTTCCTCATCATTTTGTTTCTTAATTGATCCGAAAAGAGAATCGCTGAGACTGCAAGAATAGTCTGGGTGTTAGAGTTGCAAATGAAAGAACTTCGGTTAAAAAAACGGGCTCACACATCTTAAAGTATGAACAATATAAGGTGTTAATAATTTAATTTTTTCATCTAGTCTTACAAATAGTAAGTAATATTAAAGTGTTGTTTTTTATAGTAAGTGTGTATATGTCAATGTTGATAATTTGTGAACTAGAAATATCAAAATTTTGACAAGCCATATTTCCAGAGCTCCACATGTCAAATTGGCTATCATTCAATAAGCTTGTTTCGACAAATCAACTCCAGCCAAAAAAAAAAAACAGCTGAATCTATCAGAGGAGTACTTATAGATATAACTTATTTTCCAAGACTATTACACTTCTGAGTGATTATTTAGTGAATGGTTTAACTAATGATAAGATCATATATTTTTGTGCAATACGAATTAAGAAAATTAACTTAAATTGCAAAGACTTGTTATAAGTAAAAAGATAAAAGTATAATCTGATTCAATAATTACGTGTGATCTTTTGTGAAGTTATTTTTAGAATTTCTTTTAAACCATTATATGACGAGTTAAATTTAATTAAGTTTTTATGTCATACAATATTTTCATGTACGAGTATGTAGGTTTAGCAAATAAATTGATGAAAGAAAAATATTGTTATTATTTTCAATGTGATTATATTTTAGAAGAGAATTGGTTTTGTATGTTGTTGTACATTGGTTAATTTAGTTACTTGAAGTAAAATATTTCTGTTACACTTTTTACAGAGTTGTTTATGGCTGTTTTCAAACGAGTACTGAGATATATTAAGGTATGTATATGTAAAGTGATTCACTACTAATCAAACAAAAATATTAAGGCCACCCAATAATTTCCTACATTCATTTTTTTTTTTTTAATTTTAAATGGCTTGTTAGTATACATCAAAAATGATTATGCCCGAGAAAAACACTTAATTAATTGTTTTAAGAATTTTAGTATTTAAGGTATTGCACAATTATTCATAATTTGATTCTACTACTTAAAACTTCAAACGGCTAAAAAATCCTTCTTATTTACTTCAAAAAGGAGTCTTCATCACGAAAAAGTTGCACAGACGCCATTTTAAAATAAATCACTTCAATAAAATATTGTTAAAAGTGTGTCATGTCATATAATAATATCCGGTTTCTGTAATTTCGATTTGTTTTGTAGTAACTTAAAAAAAATCAACAAAGACCCTATTTTTTAAGCCTCCATATAGTTACGTAAGGTCTAAAACTTTAAGCTAGTTGTTTACCAGGGTCTTAGGGTTTCTGTTTTACATATCAACACATTTATTTACGCATGTATTTCCACGAATTTTGGAAACATTCTTCAATTTTGGATTTATTATTTTCTAAACGTTATTTTGTATGGGTATAAAACTTTCAAATGCAATAAAACAAAGCAGATTTTTTTTTTGACATACAATTTATTTCATTAGAAAGGTAATCTTCTGGAATTATAATTTGAATATGGTGGCCAAGTCTTGCTCGAACGTAGTCTAACCTGAAAGTCCAATTTTCTATAAATTTTTCCAACATTTCAATTTCCCACAGAAAATAGTCAAGCGGTGTAAAATCGCATGGATCTGTATGATAATTCACGGGTCCGTAACGTGAAATTATGTGGTTACCAAAGGTTTCCTTCAATAAATTAATTGTCTCACGACCACGAGCTGTGTGACATGTTGCGCCATCTTGTTGAAATTACAGCTCCACCATTGACTATAACGTTCTGGCCGATGTTTTAGCATCCCCGGAATATTAATGAAAAGCACTAGGGAAAATTTAATACAAACTTATCGGTTTGTTTTTGAAAAAATTCTAATTTTAAAAAATAAAAAAACGCCTTACGCGTATCGGCTTGAAACCTTAATTTCCAAGTTTGAAATTTTTACAAATGCAATACTTGTGATATATGTAGTTCCTATAGGTCACAAGTAATAACATTGTCAAAAGATAACAGCTTTAAAAGTGACATCTGCTGAATATTTAGATATTTAAAATGAAACCTCTTATTTTTAGCTGATGGGCTTAAACCTGGTACCAACCCATGGCGACAATTAAAGCCTGCATAGATTAAGCAAGTACTTCGTTTTTTCTTTGACAGTTGATTTTTCGAAACCCAAAAAGTGTCAGGGGCTGACCATCTGTTTACTCCTCTTCCGTTTTGAATACGTCTTCCTAAAGACCAATACAAGATTTGTTAATATGGCCTTGTTTTCTATCTATTCTTCTCTAGTATGAATTTCTCTGTTAGGGCTACTGGGTTAAAAATGCTAATAAAAAAAGATGCTGGGATGCTACCCACACTGATAACTTCCCATCCTGTCTTGCTTAAAAGTTTGAAGATTTTCGTGTTTTGTTAAAAAAGTTCTCAGTTGAATTATTCTTAAAAATTTTAAAACTACCAATAATATTTTGCATATACAGAAATAGTTTCATTTCGAAATTATTTTTTTGTTAACGAGGTTTTTTGTCGAAACCCAATTTTTACCAATTTTAGAAGCATTTCTTAAAAAAAATTATTTCTTATATAAACAAACACAAATTGGATGAATGAAATCAATTCAATATCTTCTATTGTTCACGAGATATCGAAAACCGAACATCAATTTTTACCAATTTTGCGTACTATTTTTTGTAGATTTTAATTTTTTATGAAAAAACTGACTTCTGGATTTTTATAAAAAATCTACTGAACGTCGCAAAAAATATTTTCTGTAAGATAAAATAACTTTTAAGCCAATATTTTTAATTTTTGAAAAGATATTTGAGTCGAAAGTAAATTCTTACTAAGTTTTAGTATTGTTTTTATTTAGGTTTTTATTTTTTGTAAAAAACTGCCAATTCGATTTTTCTCAAAATTTCACTGAATATTGAAAACAATATTGCTTATAACAAAAAAATTAGTTTAAAGCCAATATCTTAAAGTCTTGAAAAGATATTTGAGTCAAAAATCAATTTTTACCAACTTTTTTTAATTTTTGTTTAGTTTTTATTTTTTTTGTAAAAAAAACTATCAATTCGATTTTTCTCAAACTTTTACTGAATGTTGACAAAAATATTTTTTAAAATATAAATTTAGTTTAAGGCCAATATCTCAAAGTGTTGAAAAAATATTTGAGTCGAAAATAAATTTTTACCAACTTTTATTAATATTTTTTTTAGGTTTTTATTTTTTGTAAAAAAAACTGTCAATTCGATTTTTCTCAAAATTGTACCGAATGTTGAAAATAATATTTCTTATAAGATAAAATTAGTTGGAAGTCATAATTTTAAATTTTCGAAAAGATATTTAAGTCGAAAATCAATTTTTAACAACTTTGAGTAATGTTTTTTATAGGTTTTTATTTTTTATAAAAAAAAAACTATCAATTCGATTTTTCTCAAAATTTTACCAGCAGCTGTTAAAAACATTATTCTTCGCTGCAAAAAATTGTTTTGGAGATAAAATCGTTTTTTTTTTCGTAAATTTTTCGAGGTAAATAATATTTTTTTTTAGTTTTTTCGATTTATAAAAAAAACCGTTAATTGGATTTTTTCCAAAAATATATTTGTTTGGTATCACGTTACAATATATAATATTAAATTTAATTCAAGTCTCTAGCGTTATTGGTTCGTGAGATATTTAGGGTTAACCAAAATTTTCACATTTTTTTTAAACTGCTATGGTAAAAAAACCACCCACGCAATTTTCTTGAGAGCCCTTTCTGCATCTTTCTGCCTTATTATCTGTATACAAAAATGTATTTGAAGTCGATATCTCTTCTGGTTCTTGAGCTATGGACGACGAAAAAAACGTCGCAAACTTACGGACGTACGGACGTACATACGTACACACGCACGCACAGACATCTTTCTAAAAATCTTTTATTTCGACTCTAAGGGCCTTGAAACGTCGAAAAATGTCAAAATTTTCAATTTGACAAATCGGACCCATTACAATAACTTCCTATTGGAAGTTAACAATGATAGATAATAAATGAGGAGTATACGTGTTTTTCCAACTGTATTGTATAATGCGTTTGTAAGCATTGGTGTGTCTTATCACAAAACCTTAGTACCTTTAAGATCGCAACAACGTCTATCAGGTAATCTAGTTTAAAATAATTTATTAAAAAAATAGAGCAAAACAATGTTTTAAAAGTAAACCAAAAACAATTAGGTAAACAAAAAGTAGTATAATGTACTTTCAGAAATTCCATGGAAATTTTTTTTCAATAAAATAATTTAACTCCGCTGTCACATATGTACATTACTTCAAAGATAGCAAATAATTTGTTTATTTATTTATTTAAATTTCATTTTCTAACTGTTTCTTTTTATGCGATAATTATTTGTATAAGAGTAAAATAAATACTAAACGCAGCCGATAGCATTATTATTATTGTTGTCAAATTTTGCGATACAAATAATAATATTTAATATTTGTTCTTTTATGGTGCTGTGCTACGTAAGCTATTTCGCTATTGTTATGTGGTGGAAAAGGTTTAAAAGGCACTTGCATATGAGCAGTCAAATAATAAAAATGCGATTTTCTTAAACAATTTTTAAAAAAATTACTTGAGAGAATATCAGCTAAGTAAACAAATAGAAAACACATGTGTAAAAATTAATTAAAGTTCTTTTTAATTGAATTTATATTATTTATTATTTCAATATTTTCAAAGCAGCCAACTGTCAAAATGTTAATTTACAAAAACAAATTGTTTAAAATTCTTTCCTATTTAAAACATAAGTTAAAAATTTGTTAATTATCAATATTCTCCACATTTGAAGCTGTAAAAAACTTGAGGGGTTAGCGAGCGGAGAAGTAGAAAAAATGATGGTACTTAAGCGTGCCTCCAACATGTTATACGACCTGCAAAGATCTTATAATTGTCTAAAATAAAAACGGATTTTTTGATCGGTCAGCGAAAAACATGCTTTAAATGTCTAACAACCGTGTAGCGTTACAGGATGTGTTCCACAAAGTCGTGAATAGAAAAATTCTTGAAATTTAACGTAAAATAAGAAACTACCTTCACAATTACCGGCGATAGATGAAGTGTCAATAAACTCAAAAGCCACCAATCGCAACTGGCAAAACATTAAGATTAGATTAAAAAAGGACGGGTTAACTATTAATGTTGTGTTGATATTATATCTATTTGTTTTGTTAATAAACTATTTTCGAATTTTATTGATCGCAATTTTTTTTAATTTCTTATGTTATAGTATTAAGATTAATATCTTGTTTGATGGCCTATTTGATTAGTTTTTTTAAAAAGTTATATCGGAATACATAGTTGAATTTAATAAAACACAATAAAGAGGGAGCTGCATCAATTGGTTTGACATTTCGCAACCGAAAATATGCGAAATAAGTGCCATCACATAAGTGTCACTATTTGCGCTTTACAGTTTGTAGTTATGAACACTTCTCTGATCATCTGTCAAATTAATATTTATATTATATTAGCCCTTAAACCACTGACATCAAAATATAAGATATTTTCTTAAAATAATTTTGGTTCTTACATGATTTAAGGCTGAAAATTACGAATATGAAGTCCGTTTGTCCAAAAAATGTCACCTGGAAGCGCCAGGTGAAAATAACGGAAGACCGTCTGTAGACGGTCTTAGTGGTTAGCGGAAAAAAAAACATTTCAAATAATCTATGATTCAAATGCAAAATAAATTTTTTATTCACTACAAAATTACAAATTATTGTTCTGTGTGATAAGTTTTAAAGCAGTTTTTTACTTTTGAAAAACATAAATGAATATTGCATTTGATACAAAATGTGTGTGTATCGGACTTTTTACACAATTTGCAAGATTTTTTTGTTCCCCATTCTGGAAAATGATTGGTTCCATCAAATCTCTCACTTGCCACCGGATGCACAGCTTTTTTCCCAACCTGTTTGCTGGAAGTTGCCTGTGCAGCAGATGATGGACGACCAACACATCTTTTTTCAGCAGCAGCACAGAGTTCTTTGGCAATGCTCAACCGAAATTCACACATCGTTATATCTTTAATTTGTTCTTCTTCAATACGATTTTTTTCAGCGTTCCGTCGTCTATATAAAATAAACGCATTAGTTGTAGCCATATCCAAAAGATGATAGAAAATTCTTGTCGCCATGTCCTGTGTTTTTATTTGAAGTCCATTTCGACCCATGTAGGCATCCATCAAATCGACACCACCCATGTGGGCGTTATACTCACGTATAATTTGTGGACAGTCGATTTCATGATAGGTTTTCTCTTTCCTATTGTAGCGAGCAATTTTTGATGGCTGGCTTACCAAATTAGTTTTTAAAAACGGCTTTGTTCTAACATACGTTGAGCATAGTCTGACATTTTTCGTGTCCTTCCAAAGAACTGTGGTAATATCGACACCGTAAGCGGATCCGACGTATTCTGTCGAAAAACCTCTGGCTGCTTTTTTCAGCTCTTCACTTTTATCAGTCGGAAGTTTGCATTTCGGTACTCGATTTGCTCTAACTGTACCTAAGCTATATATGCCACGAGCTCTTAGATACACTAGCAGAGGCAAAGACGTATAAAAATTGTCGAAATAAATAATATGATTCACAAAATTTGTAATACTTTGTGACAATCTGATGACAACATTCCCTGTTGTCCCAATGTCTGGAGTGCCAGGCAAAATTATGTCGTCATTTTTTGCTCCCGTATAAATTTCGAATCTGTACGAGTAGCCGTTGCTGTCGCATAAGACAAAGAATTTAACACCCCATGGATGCGGTTTGTCTGGCAAATACTGCCTCAAATGATGCGCCATTTTAGTCGAGCACATTTGTTCGTCAACACACAAACGAGCATTCTTTGGAATTGAATCAAACCGCTCAATCAAATAAGTCGCAACTTTTCTTATACGAAAAATGGGATCGTACCCAACATCACCTTTCTTTACTCGTTTAGTCTCGTCGTTGAACGATAAATATTTTTTAATTTGCTCAAACTTGTTTTTTGACATACAATCAGGTATGTGTCGAAATCCGTATTCGCTCCAGTGAGCTTCGATGTTTGGGTAACGAAAAATCGACATAAAAATCAGAACTCCAATATACCTTCGAAGTCCATGTTTGTCAATCTTGAATTGGGTGTTGACATTTTCTATGATAGCAGCCCGATTTGTTTCGAGGGATATCATATCGATAAGATGGTCGGTGAAGAAATATGCGAAAAACTCAAAAGGTGTTTGAAGTTTTTTTATTTCAGGTGGCAAATCAGTTTTCCCTCTAAACGCAACTTCATTCACATGCAGCTGCATGCATATTTTTCGCCACAAAATGTCTTTGAATTCCGATGAATCCTTTCTGATATTTACTAAATCTAAACGATATAATTATGATGCCAAAATGAGTTATTTATTTTGGAATAATGTTTTTTTTTAAAACTACTAACCACATCCATTATAGCCACCAGCTGATGGCATAATTGAAGGGCCTGAAGCTTCTTCTGTAGGTAACGGTGACCGAGCCCTTTTCTTTGGCTTAAACGGCGTTGACACTTCTTGTTGTTGCGTTCCTGCAGATAAGGGAAGCTCGATTAGAGCTTCAGCATGTTCCACTTCATTGTTTACAACTTCTCTTGACACTTGTGGTAATCCGTCAGTCAAATTCAAGCTCAGATTGCTCACATTCAAAGAAAGATTAACAGCATTGACAAACGATGAAGTATCCATGAGCTGCAAGCAGTCACGAATCATTGCGCTGTCTTCAGGTTGGATTTCATCAGAACAATAGTCTGGGTCTCCAATCTCATCATCGAAGACTTCGTAATCATCATCGGATTCATATGAATCCATCAATACTGCTATTTCCTCGTCATTCAAGGCAGATAGATTCATTTTTTTCGACTTATCACAAGCCTTGATTCTATCACTTCGACGAGACATTATTATTTTACTAAAAAAAAAGCATAATATCTTTTAATTCTAGTAAACAAAACAAAACAACACTGACAAAAAAACACAGATCCAATAAGACAATGGTGGACAATTTTTTACAGCTAAGCCACTAAGACCGTCTGGAGACGGTCTTCACAAAAACACGATTTTCACAAAAAATTTTATTTCACAAATCAAACAAAAACAAAATATGGAAATATAACATCTCATTACTTACCAAAAAAATTCCCGTGTTGATTTGTTTATTGGAAAGTATTTTTTTTTATAATTTAATTTGTACAAAATTCACAATTAATTTTTCAACCTGTTTGCATCAAATTCTTATTAGAAATGATTATATCTATAGAACTATTCTACTCATAGGCTGCAAACCGGTACTGTTGTAGAGGTAAATTCAAAGTGCACAAAACTTCTATGGAGGTGAGAGCGGAAAAATGATTCAGTAAGAAGAGAATTGGATTTATATGAAGACCGTCTGTAGACGGTCTTAGGGGTTTAAGGGTTAGGCATGACAATTCGCAACTATATAAATATTATTTACCTGTAAATTTTTAATTTGTACACTTTCGCTACAAATGTTTGCGTTATACATTTATACAAATTTGACATTTGTCATTTGCGTTAATGAAAGCTATACATTTGTCAGACTGGCTCAAGTATGCATTTATTTGAGCACTAGACATTGAAAATACACAATAAGCAAATGCAACTTCATACGGAGCTGCAATAGTTGGTCAGCTTTAAATTTTGTCTTGTAGCACTGTTGACATTTAAATAATAATAATTTTCAATTTCAATTTCAGTAAAAGAAATCGTTGTAAGATAATATTGAGAGCTGTCAGCTGACGGCTAATTTTTGGCGTGAAAGCAAACCAGTTGATATTTTGTTGTTTAGGTAGTCTTAGTAAAGGCGATAACAGAAACGTGCGTGTATCATTTTCTAGTATCTTCAGATTTTTTTCCAACGTCTGCATAAATTGTATTTTTTCAACTGCATTAAAAGTTTCAAATGGTTGTTTAAAATGATTTTAAAGTTTAGAGTGAGAAACTGTGGTGACATCATGAATCGCTTATCGCTAGAACAGCGCTTCAAAATTGTGTAAATTTGATTTGATCAGTTAACCCTTTCGGTACGAGAGTGATACAGAACAAAGAATATTTATATGTAAATGTCCCACTCCCGTCCCGAAAGGATTAACAGAACCACTTCTGCAAATAAAGACGTGCCACTAAGTTCGTCTCGATAACTTTTTATTTGAAAAAAGTGGTTGAAATTAAAATCTCTGATTCCCTACAATTTTTATGCATTTTGGGGGGATGTTATTTTTTTAGCCCTTTTCTGAATCTTTTGATATTATTATTTGTAAATCAAAATTCATTTGAAGTCAATATTTTCACTGGTTCTTGAGATATAACTCCCAAAAAAAAGGTATCCCAAACGTACTAACGTACGTACACACGCACACACACAACACAGCAATCTCTCAAAAAACATTTTATTTTTATTTTTGAAACGTCGAAAAATATCAAACTTTTCAATTCAAAAAATTGGACTGATTAGGCTACGTTCAGACGACCATATTTTTCTCGTATACCGTATACGGGATTTTATCGAATAGAGCAGTGGCAGCGAGTGTTATAATATTTGTACGTTCACACAAAGCCCATGCGGGAAAATCCCGTATTCGTGAAATAATTTTGTCCGTATACCGTACGAACTTGTCACTACGATTCGATAAATCTCGAATGTATTTTTATCGTGTACATGATTAGTAGCGCTTATCTTTATATTGTGTCGCTCACACGAACAAAATTTCATCGAATTCGTTCATTACGTTTTTTCACGCTGTGGACCATTCTCTAAAAGAGGATGTACCCAGAATCTTCGACGTACTAACCGTTTCTTATTAATTAACATTTCTATACCAATAAAAAATAAGTGGAATAAGTGGATCCATGATGACGATGGTCGGTTGACTGCCGACCGTGCTGTGCTGTGTCCCCTGCCACGCCTCAAAAACCGTACATGAAAAAATCGAATCGAATAGTTCTCGTGTGAAACGCCGCGCCGTCTCGTATTCGATAAAACCGCATACGTGAAGAAATCGAATCGAATAGTCGCCGCCGTCTGAACGTAACGTAGCCTTACAATAACTTCCTATGGGAAGTTAAAAACAAGCAAAAGGGTTCGTTAGGCTACGTTCAGACGACCATATTTTTCTCGTATACCGTATACGGGATTTTATCGAATAGAGCAGTGGCAGCGAGTGTTACACAGATTACATTTTCGAAAAAAAAAATCAATTTCGGTTAAATTTGCAACTAAGCAACTATTGTACTCACGGCCTTAAATTAAAAAACAACATTTTCGACAAAATTAATTCAACTGTCCAAATTTTGGAATGGTTTACAAATATAACTGAAGTAAATTTATAAATTTTAAAATTACAACTCACTTATTTTAAGAAATATATTCTAACTGTATGCACTTTGTGATTAATTATCTTATAAGTAAATCAACAAGTTTTTAAACGACTTTTACACAAAAATTAACAAATTATAAATTGACACACCACCAATCCAAGTATAAGATGTTTAACATTCCATTAATACTGCACTTTCAATTTCAACTGGTGCTTGAAAAAGTATCGAGAAGCCTTTATTATAAAACAATAAATATTTTGTGTTTTTATTAATAAAACATTAAGCACGTTTGTTTTAATTTTGTTTCGTATTGAATACTTAACGTGCATTTAATATATATAAAATCTTACTTTACGTAATCAGAAACAGAACACGTTCAATCGTTGATTTGTATAAACAAAAATTATTTAAAAATACTAACAATACTTAGATGTGTCATCAACCTTAATCGTGCGTGTGGTGAATAATATTTATTGACCATAATATACTCGTATACTCGTATTTCCGTATTTTTCCGAATCTTAAAAATACTGAAGGTCAATGAGTTGTTCCGTTTTGTATGCCTTGCATCGTAATTAATGGATTGTTCCGATACTCCCATACAAATTTCAGATATTAAATGGTAAACAATAAATTAAAATTCAAAGATAGAAAAGTTATTTGTTGTGCTTTGCGCTTCCACATTTTGCAACCGGTTAAAACCTACCGGCAAGGCGTCGCTCGCGCGTCGGTCGCTCGTGGCCGGTTAACCAGTTTTTGCAATAACAAAATTATGTTCTTATCGGTAGCCGGCAATTTTTGCGACGCATTTTTTGATACCTCTTGATACTCGATAAATCAGATAACTTTCTTGTTTTCATAAGTCCAAGGAGTTGTTCCCAACTAATGTCGTATTTTAGTCTCGTTTTGAAATGTTGGTAAACATAAGAAGCGCATTAAATAATATATCAATTTAAATAAAAAATAAATCACTTAATTTTAAGAACAAAATTGAAGCTAAAACAGAAGAATAAGTTGGGGAAATCCATTATTTAATTTCGAGATTATAAGTGCGTTCGATTTCGTTTAAATTATTATTAAGGTTCTTGATATACACTTTCTTATAGTTCTTGCCAAACTTTAGTTGAATATTTATTTCGAAATAAATGTCAACAACATTCAAAAATGTTGATACATTCAAATTTGTAACTTGCCACTTGCAATTTTTATGAGTCCTTGTATGAATTTTTTAAATCAAACTTGAAACAAACAAAGTCACAATCAGATAAACTTTCTATGCTTCCGCTTATGTTACTTATGTTAAAATGATTGAAAAGATGAAAATAATTCGAATAAAATTACCAATTTTTGATTAGATTTATCGATAAATCGATCTCGATCAACAAAAAAAAAAAACAAAAACAAAATCGCGTTAAAATTGATTAGCTATACGAGCAAAAATTAGGCGTTTCAAAAATCTTATATTGATCTTATAACAACACAGAACATATGAACTGTCACAGGCAAGAAAACAGAAACGATTGAATTGTTCTCAGTTCAGAAACTATGAAATTTCATATGATTTGATTTATCTATACATACATTTGTATGTCTGATATATATGAATGACAACAATCTGTATATCTAAAGAGATTTCACTTATCAAAAACAATTCATATCCATTTAACAAGGTCTGGGTTCTGCTTGCAATGATAACGCACTTAACGCCAGACGAATTGTAGGTATACCTTTGCTTAGGTATTTGATTTGTAAGTGATGTGATTTGTTACCTACCTGTTAGGGTAAATAATTATCAGAAACTTATATTAAGTAATTAATAAACAATTTAGGTAACTTGTAGACACTTTGGCGAAGCTTAGATTGTATGATTGTTGGCAGGACCATAACCGGAGATAGTTAGGCCTGAGTACAATTGGGGATATGTCAATATTTTGGTAATAGGTATTAGAAAACAACAATAGCAACATGTTACTAAAAATTGAAAATGACTACTGTTGAAACATATGTAAATACTTAAAATAAAGACGACTTTTTGAAAACGGCTTAAAAATGTTCTTTAATTTTTAATTGACAAAATTTAAATAACATAATGTGTATCTTAACCATACGTTTACATGTTTCAAGGGCTTAAGTGACAACTTTAATTATTAGATTATTGTAGAACACTGTGGTCCAGCAAGATATGGTCTAAGTATTTAATTTGGTCGACTCCCTAAATGCAAAAACCCTTAAAATGGGAAAGTTTGCCAATTTGAAATTTGTTCGTACCAAAATAAAACAGAATGTGATATAAAGGATTTTATGGCTTCTTTTTACGTAATTTTTTCTTACTCAATTTTCGGGAATTTATTTTAACAATCGTTATCAGTCTTCTTACTCGTAAACTGTAGAGAGAAAAATGTTTGGTTCTTGAGCTTAAGGAAATAAGTGCATTTAAGTATGTAAGTACATAATTTTTCTAAAAAATTAAATAAAAACAAATTAAGGTAAACAAATGAATTCGGAAGATACTGTAATATTCGGCTTGGTCCGATAATTAAAACTTATTCACACTTCGTAAATAAAAAAACACAAATTCACTTTATTTAAATTACTAACAAAATTTCTTTATTCCACACTTTCAATTATTACTTTTTAAACACAGTCTTTACTTTTAAACACAGTCTTTACTTTATAGCAATTCACAATCCATAATCAACCGCTTTGCTTCCGAGCGCCTATTTATATACCTCAAATCGGTTCGAGAATCTACGAGGTTGTTCTCGATGCTTAACGAAGTTCTCCTATTTATCACTAGATGCTTAACGAAGCTAGTTCTCCTCTTAATCCCCTAGATGTTACCCCTTTCTCGAGGTTCTTGTATGCGCTGAATGAGTTCCCCTCTAAGCCACTAGATGTTTCTCGATGCTTAAGAAGCGAGTTCTCCTATTAGCCACTAGATGTTTCTCGATGCTTAAAGAAGCGAGTTCTCCTATTACTACCACTAGATGTTGCCATTTATTATTGAAAGAGATAAAGAGTGTATACAAATTACATTGCCCCCTCCTTAGGATTGATCGTCCCGAACAAATCCATCGTTCTCATCACCACTGTAGCGATGTAGCCGGTCGCGATGTACAACTTTAGGTTTTCCTCTGACTCCCTTTTGTATCCGGTACACGACATCGTTGATTTTTGTAATGACTGTATATGGACCTTCCCAGTCCCGTTGAAGTTTCGGTGACAATCCTTTTTGTCGATGGGGATTGTAAAGCCACACCCGATCTCCTGCTTGGAACTCTGTTGTTGTCGCTCGTATATCGTAGCGTGTCTTCATTCGGTCACTGAACATCTTTATTTTCAACCTGGTATTGTCGTGGATCTGAAGGAGTCTTTCTCTGAGGTCATCAATGTAGTCATCCTCGGCTTGCAGCTCCGACGTGGGACATCCAAATTTTATTTCGCTCGGCAGTCTGATGTTCCTTCCCATCAAAATCTCAGACGGTGTATGACCAGTTGAGCTATGTCTTGCACTTCGATACGCCATCAAAAACAGTGGAATGTGTCGATCCCAATCTCGCTGGTTGTCGTCCACAACTTTGCAAAGATGTTCCTTCAGGGTTCGGTTGAATCGTTCGACCATGCCATCAGATTGTGGGTGAAGTGATGTTGTTCTTGTCTTCTTGATGTCAAGAAGCCCACAAACTTCCTGAAATATGTTTGATTCAAAATTCCGTCCCTGGTCGGAATGAAGTTCTAATGGAACGCCGAATCTGCTCACCCAGTTGAAGACAATTTGGTCTGCGACTGTTTTGGCTTCCTGGTTTGGAATGGCGTATGCTTCAGGCCACTTGCTGAAATAATCCATGACGACCAGAATATAACGATTTCCATTATTTGTTTCCGGAAATGGACCCGCCACGTCTACTGCAATCCTTTCGAAGGGTGCTCCAACATTATACTGCTGCATTTGGCTGTGGTTCTTTTTGTTCGGGCCTTTGGTGGCAGCACAGGTATCGCATTTTCGGCACCACTTCTCGACATCTTCCCTTACATGTAGCCAGTAAAATCGTTGTCGAACCTTTTCTAGCGTCTTGTTCACTCCTAGATGGCCTCCCGAAACCCCACCATGCATCTCTCGCAGAACGTCCATAACCTTCGATCTCCGTAAGACTAGCTGCATGACATAAGACTTTCCATCTGCTGATTCCCATTTACGTCGAAGGACACCCTCTTGGACATGAAACGAGTCCCACTGTGCCCAATAGGCCTTCAGAGTCGGACTTCCATCGGAGATATCAGCCCATTCTGGTTTTTCCTGGTGTTCCTTCCAAGCGAGGATGGGTTCGATATCTGAGTCTTCTTGTTGAGCCTTCCTCAACTCGTCGTTGCTCCAGCCATAAATGGGATCGGCTCTGGTTCGTTGGACAATAACCACTTCTTTTTCTTCTTGTCGTCTGCAATGCTTACAATCTTGCTTGCATGGTCTCCGAGACAGTGCATCTGCATTTGAGTGAAGCTTCCCTTTCCGATGTTGAATTTCGTAATCGTACGTCTGCAGCCTCTCAATCCACCTTGCCACTTGACCCTCTGGATTCTTGAAATTCAAAAGCCAGTTAAGTGCACCATGGTCAGTTCGGAGAAGAAACTTCTGTCCATAGAGATACTTATGGAAGTGCTTTGTTGCCAAAATCAGTGCAAGAAGTTCTCTTCTGGTCACACAATAGTTTCTTTCCGACTTCGAGAGTACCTTGCTGTAATAGGCAATTACCTTTTCTTCGCCATTATGCACCTGCGATAGTACAGCACCTATCCCGACATTGCTCGCATCAGCATCAATTATGAACGGTTTTCCTGGAGTTGGGTAGGTCAGCACTGGTGCATTACACAAGCGTTGCTTGAGCTCTTGAAAGCTGCGCTCGCATTCACCTGACCATCTAAACTGCTTTCCCTTTTCCGTTAGCTGATGTAGACTCTTGGCGATTCCAGCAAAGTCCTTCACAAAGCGCCTATAGTAGGTGGCTAGACCCAGAAAGCTTCGGAGTTGGTGTTTGTCCTGTGGTGTTGGCCAATTCTTCACGGTGTCAACCTTATCAGGATCTGTCTTTACTCCTTGGGATGAGATGATATTGTAATGTGTATACAGTCTTTATCTCTTTCAATAATAAGGGGCAACATCTAGTGGTAGTAATAGGAGAACTCGCTTCTTTAAGCATCGAGAAACATCTAGTGGCTAATAGGAGAACTCGCTTCTTAAGCATCGAGAAACATCTAGTGGCTTAGAGGGGAACTCATTCAGCGCATACAAGAACCTCGAAAGGGGTAAGCATCTAGTGATAAAGTGGAGAACTTCGTTAAGCATCGAGAAACATCTAGTGGCTTAGAGGGGAACTCATTCAGCGCATACAAGAACCTCGAAAGGGGTAAGCATCTAGTGATAAAGTGGAGAACTTCGTTAAGCATCGAGAACAACCTCGTAGATTCTCGAACCGATTTGAGGTATATAAATAGGCGCTTGGAAGCGAAGCGGTTCATTATGGATTGTGAATTGCTATAAAGAAAAGACTGTGTTTGAAAAGTAAAGACTGTGTTTTAAGTAATAATTTAAAGTGTTGAATAAAGAATTTTTGTGAGTAATTTAGAAGAAAGTGAATTTGTGTTTTTATTTACGAAGTTTGAATAAGTTTTAACTGTCGGACCAAGCTGAACATTACAATATGTCCCAGATATTTCACTTCGGTTTTGAAGAGTGAACACTTTTCTGGGTTAAGCTTGAGGTGGGCTTCTCGAAGTCTTTGAAACACGGCTCTCAGATTTGTACAGTGTTCGTCAAATGTTTTCCCGTATACTATGACGTCATCCAAATATACCAGGCAAGATTTCCATGTGAGTCCTTGCAGGACGCATTCCATTAGGCGCTCAAAAGTCGCTGGAGCATTGCAAAGTCCAAAAGGCATTACTTTGAACTGCCACAATCCGTTTCCTGTTGAGAATGCTGTCTTTTCTTTGTCTTCAGGATGGATATCGACTTGCCAGTAGCCACTTTTCAAGTCCAAAGTTGAGAACCATTGTGCTCCTTCCATTGCGTCCAGAGTATCACTGATCCTAGGCAGAGGGTAGCTATCCTTCTTAGTCACATCATTCAACCTTCGATAGTCCACGCAAAAGCGGGTTGATCCGTCTTTCTTCTTTACCAGGACCACTGGAGACGCCCAAGGGCTTTTAGAGTTTTCGATCAGCCCTTCTTCCTTCATGGTGGTTATCAGTTCTTCAACCTCACCTTGTTTGGCTAGTGGAAGGCGTCTTGCAGGTTGACGAATCGGCCTTGCATCCCCGGTATTGATTCGATGTTGCACCAGTTGCGTTCTGCCATATTTCCCTTTCGATGACGAAAAGATGTCTGCAAATTCTTCGAGGAGACCTTCTGCAGTTCTTCGTTGTTGGTGGCCAAGATTAGATGACTTGAGAATGTTCATCTTTATGGAGTTCAGCTCTTCAGACTTCAAGGATTGCCTTGACTCTTCTTCGTTGATCCTTGTTATCGCTGATACAGATTCGCATTGTCCAACAATCTCACCTTTTCTGAGCTTAACTTCATACGGCTTGATGTTCAGTATTCGTACGGGAACCATGTTCTTTACAGGTCTCACAAGAGTCTTCCCAATGGTGACGTTTTGGGAGGACTTTTCAGATGCTGTTCCGACCTTGAGGTATCGATGGCTGCCAGACTTACACTTCAATTTCGTCTACACGAATACTTCTGAAGAAGCAGGCAAAGTGAGATCTTCTTTGATGACGGTTTTCACAAATGACGAGGTCTTATACGAGTTAGTCCCATAGATCATCGGAATCTCGATGTTTCGATATTTCAGGACTTGGCTCCCGATGTCCAATATCACTCCATGATCTTTCATGAAATCGACGCCGACAATGCACTCGTCGCATATATCTGCTACCAGGAACGGGTGAGAGAATTCCAACTCTACCATCCGAATCTTAAGACGTACCTCACCATAAACTTTTGCGGCCTCTCCAGTTGCAGTCCTTAGACGATAGCTGTTGGTGTTGTGGAGCCATGCCTTCTTGACGAGGTCTACGATGGACGCCGTGGCACCAGTGTCCATGGTAGCCACACATTTGTTGCCGTTTATACTTGCTTCCACGGTCAGGCTCTTGTTGTCACGTTTCGTTTGAGAAACCTGGATGTCGTTTCTGGGGCCATCGATACCAGAAACCAGCTTCTGCCCCTCGAAGTTGGTTCTTATTCGTTTCCCGGGTGGGAAACAACTCCGGAAGCAACATTGTTGGTGTTACTTTGACCATTTGAATAACTTCTGTTTCCACAGTGTTGGCATGCGGTTCCTCTTCGCGGTAATCTGCACTGTCGCTGTAGATGCCCAGTCTTATTGCAGTTCCAGCATCGTGCTGGTCCGTCTCGCTGACTCCTTTCCACAGTAGCCTTCTGACAAGAACATTCTTGGACTTCTATTTCTCTTACACGATGCACGTTTTGGGAAGCTTGTTCTGCAGCTTCCATCGTCAGAGCGAAAGCCAATGCTTCTGGTAGTGTTCGCTTTCCGGCAGTGCGGATAGCCCTTTGGAGATTTATATCGCCCACAGCTCTCACAAAGGCTTCAACAGCAAGTTGATTTATTATCTCGTTACCAGCTGTTGGATATGCCAGGTGAACCAATCGCTCGATATCTGCCTGAAGCTGCTGCAGAGTTTCACCTCTTTTCTGTGTCCTATTGTTAAGCTGAACTCGGAAGACTTCTGTCATGTGGCTATCCCCAAACCGCTGTTCGATTGCGTTTACCAGAACTGTGAAGTCACCACTCCTCTCTGCTGGGATGGTTTGTAGCAGTTCAGCAGCAGATCCTCTTAAAGCAAGCGTAAGAGCAATGTATTTTTCGTGATCGTCCCAGACGTTTGTTAACGCTGCTGCTTCAAACTGTTTCTTGTAGATTGACCACGGAATCTGCCCATCAAAGCTTGGAGGATTCACTTCTCTCTTCCTTGAGCACTCACCAGAAGGTTCTCGAGCTTTCATCTTTCGCACTTTTTCCAGTTCATTTGTAATGGTTTCGATTCGTTCGTCCATTTTCTCGATACGTGCATTTTGTTTTTCGACGCGCTCGACGCGCTCGTCGAGAGTATTGATTTTTCCTTCAAAGACCACAAACCTGCCTTCTAAAAGGTTTCTCTGTTCGTCGAATCGCTCTAGAATATTCTGCTGTTGTTTGAGAACATTCTGCTGTTCTTGCTTTTGGTCGCTTCTTTGGGCTTCTAGTTGTTTGAGAACATTCTGCTGTTCTTGCTTTTGGTCACTTCTTTGAGCTTCTAGTTGTTTGAGAACATTCTGCTGTTCTTTCAGGACATTCTTTTCATTCTCTTCAAATTTGGCTAACAGAAGTGACATCATGTTAGATAAGGCAACATTTGTATTTACCTCTTCCACTTTTGCTTCTAATTCGAAAGCAAACGTATCTGGGTCTTCATTTTGCTGCTCCAGATATTCCTGCAGCCGTTTAACAAGTTCGGTTTTTACGCCTGTCCCACTTAAGCCACGTTTGCTTAGTTCGGCCTTTAGCTCAGGGACAGTTAAGTCTTTTAAAACTTTACTCATTTTTATTTTTTTTTTTTTTTTTAATTTTTAACTTCACTACTTTACACAAAATAGTTCAATCACTGTTTTTATTCTCAATAAGTTTTAATCCCTTATTCTGACACCAATGTAATATTCGGCTTGGTCCGATAATTAAAACTTATTCACACTTCGTAAATAAAAAAACACAAATTCACTTTATTTAAATTACTAACAAAATTTCTTTATTCCACACTTTCAATTATTACTTTTTAAACACAGTCTTTACTTTTAAACACAGTCTTTACTTTATAGCAATTCACAATCCATAATCAACCGCTTTGCTTCCGAGCGCCTATTTATATACCTCAAATCGGTTCGAGAATCTACGAGGTTGTTCTCGATGCTTAACGAAGTTCTCCTATTTATCACTAGATGCTTAACGAAGCTAGTTCTCCTCTTAATCCCCTAGATGTTACCCCTTTCTCGAGGTTCTTGTATGCGCTGAATGAGTTCCCCTCTAAGCCACTAGATGTTTCTCGATGCTTAAGAAGCGAGTTCTCCTATTAGCCACTAGATGTTTCTCGATGCTTAAAGAAGCGAGTTCTCCTATTACTACCACTAGATGTTGCCATTTATTATTGAAAGAGATAAAGAGTGTATACACATTACAATACTTTAGTGTGGCACTCACAAAATACATGTTGCAGAATCTCTTGCCATTTTAGTTCTCGGAGGATCAAAGCTTTTATATTAAATTAATAAATATGAAGCGTTCATTGTTTTGTAACTAGCCTTTAGTTTAACGAAGGTGTCACTTTTCTTGTTTTTGGGAAATATGTATTCTTTAAATTCGTGTTTTAATCTCAATTTTAGTTGATTTCTTTCTTTAATTTTTTAATATCTTAAAACTCATAATAAAAAATCAAATTGGCGATCTCTTATTAAAGGTTTCTTCGTAAGATTCAAAATATTTGCTCTTTCTCTCAGAAAAGATCTTATATGAAAATAATTTAAAGCATAACTAAAGTTTGTCCAAATTCTAAATTGTGTGAAAACAAAGATTTTAGTTGTTTTTTTCAGCAAACCGCTTGGTGAATATCGTTAAATTACTAACAAATCTCTAAATGAAATATTTACTTATACAACTTAACTTTATAACTGTATGGCTCATATGAAATGGATCAACCATTGATCAAAAGTTGATGAATTTGTGCTGCGGGATTAGAATAGGGCTGGATTTTGGTTTTATATTATGATCTTGGTCCAGTCCTCAGTTAAAAGTAGTACCTTAAAAAACAAAGTTTAAAGCAATAAAATACAAAGTTTATTCTCAAATTTAAAAAACAAATAATCTATATATATAAAAGAAAGTCGTGTTTGTTACAACACTTATAACTCGAGAACGGCTGGACCGATTGCCATGGTTTTTGATTTGTTGGATTTGTTTCCATCCCGAATAGCAGAATACATCTTAAAAACAATGAAAACTCGATATGTGCAATGAATTCTTAATCATTTCAATAGATGCTGATTTGTTTATTACATGTCAAACATTTGTTGTCCAATCCTGTCAAATAGTGTAGAAACTATTTTTTTTTGAGCTTATGGCCTGGTTGCTGAGACCTTAAAGCCACAACTTTATTTTTTTCTGAAGACATCATGTGTGCGTTGACCAGTTTCTTTGCGATTTGTCAAAGCGATCCGTTCGCACGAACTGCTTTACTCAGAAATGCCACGTTATTACACTTTGAACGCTACATCGAAGAAATTTCAACATCGGAAGCAAGGCGATGCAGTTCCTGGTCATCCAGATATGCGTTCTACTAATGCTCTTGGTCGTATTTACACAGTTCATCCAAAGAATGATGAATGTTTCTATTTGCGGTTGTTGCTGGTACATGCTCGAGGGCCAACATCATTTGAATCACTACGAACTGTTAATGGTATCGTGTGCCCCACATTTCGAGCATCATGTCAAAAGCTAAATTTGCTTGAAAACGATACTCATTGGGACACGACAATCGCTGAAGCAATTATTTCTGCATCTCCAAGTCAGATACGCACATTATTTGCTATCATCATTTCAACATGCTTCTCATCGAACCCACGTGACCTGTGGAACAAATACAAAGATAACATGTCAGGAGATATTTAACATCGAATTCGCGTCAGCTCAAGAAATTCCGATCTTGAGGTGAATGTGGAGATCCATAACCAGACTTTGCTCTTGATCGAAGATATGTGTTACCTCATGTGTGGCAGTTTGTTAGTTAGGTTAGGAATGCCAGCGCCAGATCATGGAATGAATGACGCATTTAATAGAGAATTGGAACGTGAACGTGAATATGATCCACATGAACTAATCCAATCAGTTCAAACGAATGTACCTCTGTTGAATCCTAAGCAGAGGGAAGTCTATGATACACTGATTGATTAATGCAATTGATGATGGAAATGGCGGCTTATTTTTTTTGGATGCCCCCGGTGGAACTGGGAAGACATTCCTCCTGTCATTGATTTTTGCCACTGTACGTGCGAGATCCGAAATTGCGGCAGCAATTGCTTCTTCTGGAATAGCGGCCACATTGTTAGACGGATGCCGTACGGCTCAATCAGCGTTAAAATTGCCATTAAACTTTCAAACTACTGAAAAACCGACATGTAACATTTCGAAACACTCTGCAATGGCCAAAGTTTTAGTAGCATCAAAAATTATCATATGGGACGAATGCACAATGGCGCACAAACGCGCATTGGAAGCACTAGACCGAATATTAAAAGATCTGCGCAATGACTCGAGATGTTTTGGTGGTGCAATGATTTTATTATCTGGCGATTTCCGACAAACACTACCAGTCATTCCAAGATCTACTGCTGCCGAAATAAACGCTTTCCTCAAAGCATCAAATCTGTGGCGATATGTAAAGAAACTTCTGTCTGTAAATATGAGAGTTGCATTGTTGAACGATCTATCTGCTGATGATTTCTCGAAGCAATTGCTGACTATCGGTAATGGCCGTGTTCCTGTTGACAAATCGAGCGGTTTGATTTCATTTCCTCAAACTTTGCAATTTCGTATCATCAAAAGACGAGCTTATCAACAAAGTATTCCCGGATATCATTGCTAACCACAAAAATAATAAATGGTTAAGTGAGCGAGCAATTTTGGCCGCTAAAAATAAAGATGTAGATGACCTCAATTTTATTATTCAAAATCAAATCGTAGGTACTCTGTATTCATTCAAATCTATCGACTGTGTAACAAACGAAGAAGAAGCCACTAATTATCCAACTGAATTTTTAAACTCCTTGGATGTGTCTGGTTTACCACCGCACAATTTAAAACTTAAAGTTGGCTCGGTAGTCATCATGCTTAGAAATTTAAACCAACCAAAACTGTGTAATGGAACGCGTTTGGTGATAAGAAAACTGATGAGCAATGTGATTCACGCGTCGATACTTAAAGGAAAATTTAAAGATGAGGAAGTTCTTTATCCAAGGATTCCGATGATCCCAACGGATATATCCTTTGAGTTTAAACGAATTCAATTCCCGATTCGTTTTGCCTTCGCCATGACGATCAACAAATCACAGGGCCAATCCTTGACTATTTGTGGCCTTAATCAAGAAAATGCATGTTTTTCTCATGGTCAATTGTACGTGGCATGCTCACGTCTCGGCAAACCATCCGCTTTATTTGTTCTTGCGCCTGACCAAAAAACAAAGAATGTCGTTTACCACAAAGTGCTTGAATAAAAATCCTATTAATTAATTAATCCGTTTTTTTTCCCAATCTGCACAACATAGTTTTCAATCATTTTTTTCTAACATGAGTTTGAAGTACTTAATTATTAATTATTATTTTTTAAATTTTTATTCTCATTCTGTATGTATGTTTTCATCATCATTCATCATAATAAAATACTTAACGTTTCTATCTATATAAATATATTATTTTGTATCATTGTTTTACGTTTATCAAAGCCTAAATTAGTTCAGCTAAAAAGTAACACAACATTCATTGAATGTTAGGCGGTACGAAGTTCGCCGGGTCAGCTAGTTAAAAATATAAGGGGGGTCATACTCATTAACGCAATAAGATAAGTTTTGAAATCAATACGAAAATTGAAATAAATTATTTCCCAGGGTGGGGCGTCATAAACCCTACGAAACCCCTGGATCCGCCATTGTTACTCACATTGAAGCAATAATTCAATTTTGTTAAGCCTTTTTTTTTCTGGATTTCAAGCTTTTTAATCGAATTTTTGTAAACGAATTTTTTCCACGGAAAAGAGATTATCTAAATATCATTTAAAATTTTCTTACCTTACAGAATAGTGATAAAATAGTTTCAAAGAGTAATTTTACTACCAATTTGCAAAGTTGTGATTTTGTTAATGGTGATTTATTAATAATGTATTTCATTTAGATACCTACTAATTTTTCTTAGCTTTGATTCAGTTTAATAGTTATTTCTATTTTAACATTGAATATTAAGATCTGAATCCAATAAAGAAAAGTTACTTTCATTTTCGTTCTAATGTTGCACTCAGCCTAATAGTGATATCTGTTTCATAGCGTAACTTCATTAACTAAATGCAGTAACAAAAAGTTGTATCATTTTAGAACTGATTTAGCTTAAGTGTGATTCAACCTAATATTGATTTCTGTTTCAGCGCAAAACTTCAGGAACTTGGTATGATTTTGGAACCGATTTGGCTTAAGTGTGATTAAGCCTAATAGTGATTTCTGTTTCATTGAGTAACTTCAGTAACAAAAAGTGCTTTTCATTACATTGCTTATACTAATCTGTTCTTTTGCTTAATATTGATTTTACAGAAAATTTAGTTTTAAAATTTAGATAGCTTCTCATAAAGCTATTGATTTTTTAACAAGAATATTAAAATTCAAAATTGCTATTTAGCTGAATCAAAGCTTAAATAATTTAACTATTTCTTACAATGGTATTTGAATCACTATTAAGTTAAGTAACAGTTAAGAAAATTCAGTGACGAAAGCAAATAAAATTGTGTTACTTATTTGAGGTGTTGAATTTTGAACAATGATTATGTAATTACAGTTAAGAAAATTTCGTTATAAAATCCTGATATTTTTACAACGCTATTAAAATTGGGAGTCACTAATTAAGGAAACATTTAAGGAAATTTCGTGACGAAATGCAAATAAATTTGGGTTAATGATTTAGGCTTTTGATTTTGCACAAAGTATTTAAATCAATCACTAAACGAAATGCAAATATTTTTTTCTTTATGATCTGAGCTGTTGAATTTTGATAAATAAATTTGTAATCACTATTAAACTAGATCACAGTAAAGATAATTCTGTAACAAAATACAAGCAGACATTGTCTCTGTCTGGCAGTGTTTTTAGCAATATAATATCGCCATTATTTTTCGTCGTCATTATGTTGATTATTTATTTTTATAATTTCGTGTTCTTAGAAAAACACTTTATCAAAGCCCGTTCTGTTTGATCAAAAAAATTTACTTTATTTCTTTTGTTTCTACTTTCACTCGATAAATTTTATTTGGTTTTAATAAATTATTATGAGTTTTAAAAAACAAACTCAAAATTTTCATCCAAGAATTATGCAACAACTATTTAATACATTAAGCGCCTATTAATAGACCCATTACTACAACAATAATTTTTGAGGCATATTTTTAGTATTAAGTATAAGAAAAGAATTTCTTCTTTTTACTATGCAAGAAAAGTTTGAATTAAACCTTTTCTCAGTTCAGTCAAAATTAAAAAATTGGTCTCATCTCGGTGAGGTATCACCATTGAATAATTATTCAATGGTATAGTTGAGTATCATCTGAGTTTTAAATGTTAAAGTTTTAATTTAAGTTAATGTTTTAAAACTGTGAGTAAATAGAACACAAAAATGGTGGAAAATTTAATGAAATTTGACAATAATTGACTTGGAATACAAACATGTATCACACACGACACAATGGACTTGACTCTTATATAATTTTGCGTTTTAAAGTGTTATCCAGAAGATAGTAAAGGGTGTCTTTATAAATATACAGAACTTCTAAGTGGAATAAAACAAAGATTATTTGTTTAAATTGACATGGAATTTACATTAAATCGAAAGATAATCTCCTGGAATTATAATTTTAATACGATTTTTGGAATATGACCCCAAAGTCTTGCTCGGACGTAGTTTAATCTGAAGATCCTATTTTTATTGACTTTTTCCAATATTTGTGGTCTTATCGACAATATCGCAGTGAATGTTGTTCTTTAAGAAGCCATTTGTTTCAATCTCTAAGGCATAGACTAGTGACTTCAAAACCCACAGAAAATAGTCAAGTGGCGTTAAATCGCACGATCTTGTCAGTTGATTTGTTAGCTATGCAGTAAAACTATGCGATTACCAAACATTTAAACGAAAAATGAATTGTGTCACGAGTTGTTTGTCTTTTTCAGACGTATTGTTAAAACCACAGCTTCATGATGTCATGATTGTCCAATTATCTCAACAGCGGTCATCACATCGTTTTTAAGATGAAGAACGGACCACTTATTTCACCAACCCATAAAGAACACACGAAACGAGACCGAGAGTTTTCTAATTTTGAAGCCAATTCTATTGGGTTGTACAATAAGAGGTTTAATAAATAGCCCGTTGTTAACGTTGGTTCCACATTCTCTTAAAGCTATCATCTTTTGATATTTGAAGATTAAAAACTTTGCTGTTTCTAGAAATGGGAAAGTACAAGTTTAAATAACGCATTATTATAATTGTTAAACTCACTATAATTTACATCACATCATAGTGTCGCTAGAAATCGACTTAAGAATGCGTCTTAGAAAGCTACGGCGGCATCTAACTGATGAGCCCAACTGTCGTAGCTGGGCGAAACGCATTTGACTAAAAGTCAAAAACACCCTCTAAAATTCACCACGAAAATGGTAAAAAATTGCAGTCACATTTCTCGTTGTGTTATTTCTTGGAGAAGTGGTCAAGATTAGCCACCGAGATTTTGTGATTGAACACAATTTAAATTTTTTCTTTCAGGTTATATGTATAAGATAAGATGCATAGAATACTCCAAATACCTTTCATGGGTGATTCTTGAATTATTAATTGAACATTTTACAAAAATTGCAAACGTAGCCAATCCGATCTTCTTAATTTTTAGATGGTTGCTCTTGTTTTTTTAAAGAATCATATTTAAAATTTCTTAATGTTAGTTAAATTTGTTCAAAATAAAATAAAGCTTTTCTATTTCAATCTCATTTGAATTTATTTAAAAATAAACTTAATATCTTCTTCCTATAAAATATATACGTATTTATTTAACTCTAACACTTCTTTTGAATTATATTTTCTCCACTGCATTCGTTTGAACACTTTCATACATTTTTTGATTTCTCAATGACTTTTTCGAGCTGTGTAACTTATCCTGGATCTCTCTCAAACTCAGACCTTTTGTTTCGATCATCACAAAAATTATGAAGAATATCGAAACAAAAGTCAAGGAACCAAAAATCCAAAATGAATAGTACGAACCTAAAGCGTCTATCTCTGGATACCAACGTGTCACTATGAATGTCATTAACCAAACACTTGTAGTTGCAATTGACGAAGCTACAGACTTAATATTGGGAGGAAATATTTCCCCCAACACAGCCCATGGGATTGATCCGAAGCCAAAAGCGAATGCACCGCAGAACAACACCAAAGCCGGAACAGGTATCCATAAAATTTGCGAAGCATCACCAAAAGTCTTAACGTAAAAGAAACTTCCAAGTGCAAATAATGCCACACATATTCCCACAGCAGAAATAAGGAGGATAATCTTACGCCCAAGTCGTTCGATGAATAGCGGGGTTAGGAAGCTTGAAAGCAATTGTACTATGCCTAGTAGGATGCTTGCTATGGCAGGGTCAATAGTTGATTCTGCACTCATGAAAATAGTTTGGCAATTGAATGTGATCGCAGTGGTTCCGCTCAATGCTTGAAAAATCAGTAGACCGCAACAGATAATCAGAGCTCTTCTGTAGCCTCGATTGCAGAAAATATCAAATACTGTTCCGGTATTAGACATCGATTCATCTACATCTTTCTGAATCATGTTCATCTCGATTTTGGCAGCTTCCATACTCTGGCCTCGGATGCACTTCAAAGATTTTATTCCATCTACCTTACGTCCTTTGGTTGCCAGGAAGTAAGGACTTTCCGGCATGAAACAGCAGATGACAAAGAATACCATGGGAATAGCTAGACAATACCATTGCAATGACATATAACTGACAAAGGGGCCAATAGCATAGATGTAAATAATTCCACCTGAAAAATATCAAGACATTTAACATACAAAAGACATGATTTGAAAAACATCTTCAAATTGCTTACCAATCAAAAAAAGATTGTAGATAGTTCCTAAGGCTCCTCGACATTCATCAGGAGCTATTTCCCCAATGTAAATTGGCACCGCACTTGAAGCCAGACCTGCTCCTAGTCCCTGAAAACTTAACGTTAATAACTAGGACCACATACCTGCGCGCTTATGTTTTACTTACTTGAATAAATCGACCAAGACAGAGAATCCAAACTTTCATTCCAAAGATAAAAAGAATGAATGAAATTGAAAAGAACACCGAACTGAGGAGTAACGTTTGTTTTCGTCCAATTCGACCAGCCAATGGTCCAGAACAAAAAGATGCTAGAAACTGTCAATCTTAATTTATTTATAATTATTTGGATTATTAAAAAAGTTTTACCAAGCAAGCCACCAATTGTTAGCAATGAACCAATCCAACCTTCATTTGAGAGGCTAACTGCAATGTCCAAGGGACTGTCAATTGTGTGCTCCCGTAATTTGGGCATTGTTGGTGATGTCCATCCAAAAGCTGTTCCCATTGCGAAGTATAAAATGCTTGCTAAGGAAATAAGATAATAAAGAGACCGTTTATTTTAAAAGCAATAAAATATATCAAAGGTATTTAGCATGAGCATGTTTCAAAGACCGGCAGAAAATTCCAAATTATTTTGTGACTGAAAATAGAGATCAGGGTTTTTTTGACAGCTTTGCTGACAACTGAAAAGTGAGCAAAATAGATTATACAGCTTACCCTGCTGACAAAAAAAAATCAAAAAGGAAGATTTTGATTTTACCAAAATGTTGACGGATACCACAAAAAGTCTGATAAAATTTGTAGTAAGGTTAAATCATTTGCAAAACGCCTTTATCATTTCAGGATGTTTATACAAATAAATAGTAGGATTAGGTCGCACGAAAGTATCCAAAATTTCTCTGTACCCAAAATTTCTGTTCAAAAACTTTACTTAAATTTTGAGATTTAAAAATATACCTGTAAAATAAGTTTGTCTGCGAAAACTAAATCGCTATTTTATCTCTCAAAGAAAACATTTTGTTTCGAAATGTGATGTTATTGTACTTCTGATAACGGATTTAGGCTCATCGATTTTGCTGCGAGGCGAAACGTCATAGTAGCCAGTACGCGTTTTCCGCTTTTCAGCATCCACAAAGGAGCTTGAAGTTTTCCACATCAATCTACCGTGAACCAGATTGATCATATTGCGATCGACGCTTGACACGCTTGCAGCATAATGGATGTCCGAACTTTTCGAGGAGCTAACATTGACTCGGACCAATACCTCGTTGCAGCCAAGGTAGCAGTTATATGGTTTCCAGACCCAAGGCAAATTTGAAAGATTCTGGGAGAAGATACAACTTCACAACAACCGCGAACGGCTACAGTCGCAAGAGATTGCCAAATCCTTCTACGACCGAGTCAAGAGCAACCTCTTTTGACAATTTACAAATACATAAACCTCGAACCGAAGGCTGCAAGGACGAAAGTGGAAACATCACAGTGGAACCGTAGGATATGGAAGGACCACTTCTGCAAACTGTATAACGGCGACGACGAACCGAATTCCGCTGTCATGCAGGATAATCCATTCAACATAGTCGACGAAAGCCAACAACCCCGTCTTCCTGACTTAGATAAGTAAAGATTTCAGTATCTAAGCTGAAGTCTAACAAAGCCGCTGGAGCAGATGGCTTGAATGCCGAGCTTTTCAAAGCAGCTGGAGATAATTTCGTTAGGAGCATGCACCAACTTATCTGTAAGATATGATCGAGAGAAAGCATACCCGATGAATGGAACCTCAGTATTGTTTGCCCGATCCTGAAAAAAGGAGACCCTCTAAACTGCACCAGCTATAGAGGCATCAGTTTACTCAACGTCACATACAAAATCTTCTTTGCCGTAATATGTGAACGTCTAAAGCCCATCGTCAACAACATGATAGGTCCTTATCTGTTTGGCTTAGACCAGAAAAGTCCACAGTCGATCAAATATTCACATTACGGCAGATCCTCGAAAAAACCCAAGAACACCAAATCGACACCCATCTTCTTTTCATCGATTTCAATAAGGCCGCATATGACAGTATCTACAGGGACGAACTGTATAGAGCCATGTCTAGTTTTGGCATCCCTGGCAAACTCGTCCGTTTGTGCAGGATGACCATGGAGAATTCGCGCTGCTCCATAAAGGTTGGAAACAACTTAACAGAACCTTTCGATGTCAAAAAAGGTTTTAGACAAGGTGATGCGCTGTCATGTGATTTTTTTAACATCGTACTTGAAAGAATAGTGTAAAGCTCACACGTCAACAGTAGAGGCACTATCTTTCAAAAGTCTGTCCAATTACTAGCATATGCTGATGACATTGACATAATCGGAAGAACTCAGCGTGATGTCAATGGGGCTTTTGTGAGTATTGAGGCAGAGGCGGCAAAAATGGGTTTAACGGTTAATGAGGGCAAAACAAAGTACATGCTGTCATCAAGAAAGGACCTACAACACCGACGTCTTGGTCAAAACGTCACCATCGACAGACGTAAATTTTAAGTAGTTAAGGACTTCGTCTACCTATGCTCCGCTATATGAGCGCAGAAAACAACACCAGCGCTGAGATTAAACGAAGAATAACTCTTGCTAACCGCTGTTTCTTTGGGCTAAAAAAGCAATTAAGTGGTAAGGCCCTCTCTCGAGGGACCAACATGTCGCTATATAAGACCCTTATCATCCCCGTCCTGCTATACGGTACAGTAGCATGGACTATGACAAAAGCGGATGAAAGCACCCTGGATTGATTTGGAAGTAAAGTTCTTCGCGTGATATACGGTCCCGTATGCATATAATAGTGAGTGGTGTAGAAGATGGAACGACAAGCTGTAAGGGCTGTACAGCGACGTAGAATTAGCCAGAAGGATAAAAGTCCAACAGCTGAGTTGGTAGGGTCACGTAGAGCGTATGGAAACCAATGCTCCGACTCGGAAAGTCTTCGAATCCACACCCACAGGACAGCGCATTAGAGACAAGTGAAAAGTGACCTAACCCAACTTGTAGTGCGAAACTGGATACATCTAACTAGGGACCAAACAAGATGGAGAAGTTTGGGTGAGGCCCTAGTTCACACAGGACCAGTGACGTGCGGCAGTCCATTCGACTGGGTAGACACAAATTTTGATTCATTATTTCGCATTTTAAGCACTTACATCATTTGGTTTAAAGCCTTCTAACCACGTCAACCTTCTTGAAGAAGGTTTTTTTTGTTTTTTTTGTTTTTTTTTTCTTTTTATTTTTTTTTTGTTTTTTTTTCTTTAATTTTTCATTAAGTTTTTATTTGTTTTTTGTTTTTTATGTTTTTTTTTGAGTTTTTTAAGTTTTTTTTTTAGTTTTTGTTTTTCTTTCTGTTTCTTTCATATTAAGTTTTAAATGATAGCTAAACTTGCTTGTAAATTCGCAATTCGATGCGCCTGGTCTTTAGTTTTGCGAAAATATCGACTACTTTGTTTTTGAAGTCAGTTGAAACCATTAATTCTTTAACTAATTCTTTTTCAACTGAAAGTAGAGCTAAGCTTGTTAGCCTTGAATCTGCCATTCTATTCCTTGAATATGTTTTTATCCTCTTTAGTGCACTCATAGATCTTTCACTAGAGGCTGTTGAAATTGGAATAGTCAAAAACAACTTTAGTAAAGTAAAAGTTTCTGAATAAACATTTTCAAGGCCGTTTTCAATTAGAAAGTTAAGCAGATCCAAGGGTTTAAGGTATTTTGAGGTGTCGGAATAAATAATCTGCAGTTCATTTTTTAACTTTTCTGCATCAAAATATTGTTTATATTTTTTAAGCAGAACTTGGTAGGGCCCGTTGGGAAACTTGCTATGATATCTGGCAAATCTGTCCTGATCTAACAATTCTACGAATACAATTTCCTTAAGATCACCGAATCTTAGATCTAGTTGTACTAAAATGCAGTCCAAAATTTCGTATGCCATCACAGAAACCACTTCGTTTTGTGACCTCACAGTTCTTACTTCATATGAATCATTTTGTTCCAACTCCTTGATTATTTTCTTTGCTTCAAGAATGCACTCATTTATTGTTTCGTCTGTTCTCAGTCTTTTTAAACTTTCTATGATGCCGTTTACTTCTTTCGTGCATACAGCTATATTAGAGGAAATTTTATTTTGAAGTAAGTTAAAAAGATGATCAGTCAAACTAAATATTTTTGCAAAAAGACATAAGTTGAAAATGAATTTAAAATCATTAATAATGCGCTGCAACCCAAATGCTGCATTAATAGTTTCGCTATCAAAACGGTCGCTATCTATGATAAATGAAAATACCTTAGAAAGCAGATTGGTATGACCTTTTATAGTCTGCACAGCCCTTGAATGGTAATTCCATCTTGTTTCTGATGGATGGGGCAAAGAAAACCCTTCTTCCCTTAGCAAACTCGTTCTTGATGTGGAGCGAGAAAAAAATGAGTTAAATGCAGTCAAGTTGCAGACGAATAATTTGACTTCTTTTATGTGCTTTGAGCCATAAAGCAGCACCAAATTTAATTGGTGTGCCCAACAATGCACAAAAATTGTGTTTGGGCATATTTCCTTAATTAGAGCCTGAACCCCTCCCTTATGCCCAGCCATTACACTGGCTCCGTCATATGTCTGGCTGATCAGTTTGTCTTTAATTTTTTTTTGTTCAAGAACATCGTCTATTATTTTAGCTATGCCCTTCGCTGTTTTGTCTTTTGAAACATTAAAAAAACCAGAAAAACGCTCAATGACTTTATTATTTTTAACAAATCTAAGAATAACACAAAGTTCACTACTACAGGACACATCCGTAGTTTCATCTGCCTGAATTGAAATAAATTGGCATGAATCTAATTCATTCTGGATAAAATTGCTTACAGCAGTAGTTAGCGACTCAATTAAATCATTTTGAATGCTGTTGGACGTGCCTTTAAATAATGATGAGGACTCTAGATGGTCTTTCATTAGATTTTCTCCAGCGGACAAAAGTTCCAAAAGTTCGAGATAATTACCCCTGTTTTAGGACCCGACACTTTCATCATTTCCTCTAAAAGCTAGCTCTTGTCTAGCCAAAAAACTGACCACATCTAAAAGCCTAAAAACAATAGCTCTATTCTTATCGACTTGTAGATTGTGTTGAATTGCAGCCATTTTACATGCACTCATTAGCTGGTGGTCAATTCGAATACTACCTAAAATTTTAAAATTTTCGGTATTAATAATGTGTCCTTTTGAACTTTCATGTTTCTTAGCCTTGGATTCAAAATTTTTTATTGTACTGCAACCTTCTTTTCCAAATGGAGAATCCTGCCCAAACAAAAAGCATGGATAACAAAATACTTTGTTCAGATTTTGGCTTCCATGAAGCCAATCGTATTTTGAATACCATTTGTTTTGAAATTTGCGTACAATTTTACCATCCTTCTCTGATAACTGAAGATCTGGTTTTTGAATTTTATTTTTAATAGTTATCTTATCTTCTATAGGTAGCATTGAAAACTTTACATTTGTATTATTTGAGAAATACTCAAAAATATCATAATTTCCTGAAAAATCCATTTTACAAATATATATTGATTTAGGCAATCTCAAAAATTCACAACTTTAACCTGTCCTGTCAGAGTTCAATATCAGAATGAAATGAAAATAATTCAATTCACATGCAAGACGCAACGCAACCTCTTCTGACAGAGCTCGATATGAGAATGAAAACATGAGAATGAGAATATGAAAACAACAAAAAAAAAACGCTGCTGTAGCCACTGCTGTCGGAATGGCTACTATAGTAGCATTTGGCTCCTTTACTGTAGGAAGGGCTACTGTGCTACCCATGTCTCAAAATGGCTCCTTAAGACTCCACATAGAAAATTAATGAAAATATTTTTAAATCCTGATTTCTCACATCCCTGCTGCCATTCAAAATTTAACATCTCTCTTAGACTTTAAAATGTCATATTTCAATTTCAACTGGAACACAAGTAACAGTTTTGCAGTTGAAGTTCAATTCAATGCATGAGCAAGTGAGGTAGCGATATTTTTACTTCCCTCCCATCTTGAGGCCCTAACCAGAAATATATATTCTTTTTTTGCGCATAGTCCTAAGCGAAAACTGGAACTCGAAGAGTTCCAAAAATATTTTTCATTTGAGGTGCACAAAATTCTTAAGATGTCTTCAACTAGGTGGCTTTCGTTGGAAAACGTTATTTCAAGAATTCTTGAACAATGGGTTCCACTGCAACACTTCTTTATTTCTTATGAGTTAGAAAGCAATATGGATTCGGCACATAATATCTGTTCAGAGATCACAGAAATAAATAAAACATATCAAAGTTTCTTGGGTTACGTTTTGAATATAACAAATAAAATAAACATTGAATTTCAAGCAGAAGCCCCAAAAATGCATACCTTGCTCCAAACTGTAAAAATGTATTACAAAACCCTTCTTCAAAATTTTGTCAAGCCACCATTTATAGATGATTTACAGCTACATAAAATAGATTTCTCAAACGAAAATATTTTTTTAAAACTTAACGACATTTATATTGGGGCAAAAGCGGCAATAATAATTAATAAAAAAAACATATCAGACTCTGACGTTAGAGCAATAAAAATTAATTGTCGTGACTACTACATTGAATTATGTAAACAAGTAAGATCACGAATTAATTTTGATGATGAAGTTTTAATTGCAATACAAGGTATTGACCCCAAGAATTTAGCACCCTGTTTGGTTCCTTTAATGATGCTTTTTCCAAATTTAGTGGATGAGACAGACTCTGAAAATCTAGATGAGGAATGGCGGCTATTTCTAAACCAAACTTGTGTTTCAAATGAATTGGATTTTGAAGATTTCTACAGATGTATTTTCCAAAGTAAAAATGCTTTGAATGAATATCTTTTTCCTTTGATAAGAAAATTTGTTGGTACGATTATTGCTTTTCCCCATAGTAGTGCGACTGCAGAAAGAAAATTTTCGGAGGTTACGTCGTTTTCAATTGGCAATCTGGAAGTGAAAAAAAGCATTCTGAATGCGTTCAATTGGGCAAAAGTGACAGTTCTGATTCTGAAAAGAAGAGAATTTCCCTTCTGGTTTTAAAAACAGAATCAGAAGCAGAATCACTCACACATTCATACATTTTAAATGTCACTTCCTCCATGTTTGCAGCACAAAAACAAAATGAAATTTAGCGCGAATACACATATATGTGACACATGTCATACTCAACCAATACATTCTCACCAAACCTCAGATTCTTCGGAATAAAAAAAACTGTTCAATTGGGATTCCGAATCGAAGAACTATTCCAGATTGCCAATTGAAAACGACGTTAGTCTAATAAAAGACAAAAAGAGAAACTGCCTTCATGTAGAAACAGTAAATTCTATTTTAACGGCAAAAGAACTTCTAAACAATAACTCTTGCGAAAAGTGGGTACCGTCGAAGAGTTTAATTGAGAAGTATAAAAAAAGAGGTTTAGAGTAAAAGAATTAATGATGTACATATGTATGTATTTATTTTTATATTTTATGCTTTATTATGTAGGTACATATGTACATGTGTAAATAATGATCTATTTTTAGTTATTTTTTATAATAAGATTTCTTATGTGGTTATATTTATGTAGCTATATAACTATGTATGTATAGTATATGGGTACTTTTCTTTTGTTTAGTTAGAGGTTACGTTGCTATATCATTTTTCAACATTTTTCTTTATGTACGTATGAATAAAAATATTGATACAAAAAATTACAAAATTTTTGTGTTTATTTTCATTTGTGATCATATTTATTATATGAAATATCTGCCCGTAGCATTCGAACGAATGTTCCGTCTTTAAACGAGGCTCCCCAACTTCATAAAATGCTCCCCAAATTTTATTAAAATTGCTACTCTCGGAATTTGTGAAACGACAGCACTGGCTGTAGCTGCCTGGCCTGCTGCCCCTGCCGCTGCCGCTGCGTGCTGTGCTTTTCACTGTGCAGTGTGCAGTGTGCTGCTGAGCTGCTGAGTGCTGACTGACACTCGTTCTCTTCATGAAAAATTCGAATTAAGAATTTACTTCCAAAACAAACAAGCGATTAGACAGATTCACTTATGTCTTCTAGCTTCCATATAAAATTAGTTTTTGGGAATGATAAGCTAACCTTTTTCCCTTCATATAACTCTAATGTCTAATGGGAAACTAAGACACTGTCTTCGTCTTTACTCGTGTCGTGCCATTCGTACTTTGGGTATTCGGCGTTCGTTCGGGAGGTTCGTTAATAGAAGTCAGTCATATATAGCCAAATCCATCATAGCATAGCATGATGGTGGTATATGTGAGGTATAGTGATAAATAAAAGTAGAAATAGGTGTGAATGTAGATTGTAGATACACATATAAATGGGTTATACAAAAAATGACAAGAAGTAGGTACTATGGGATAGGAAATATTATTCTTAATGAAATCAAAATAGAAATTAGTATAATTAGGTACATATTTTTGTTTTTTTTCCATGCATATCAGTTTAAAAGTTATGTATTTAGGTACTGTAGAGAGTAAAATATTGTTTCAAATCTGAAGGGTAGACACTGTCTAAAACGTCTTATTGACGCACCGTCACTGCACAGGACTGTAGCGCCAAATTAAGTAAGTAAGCCAGATTGTCATTGTAAAGGAGAATCCTTCCAGCTTAACTTCAGTTTAAGCTCTATCATCCAGAATGTTGTTGCAGTGAAGAACATTGTTTTAGGCCCCTCCGAAGATAGAGGTAAACTTTGAACCTTGCTAATCTATTATAAAAGTCACAATATTTTGTGCACCTTAATTGTTGCATGTTAAAATTTTAACAGGAAGTTTATATGTAAATGAAGCATTTTTCTTTGAATTCAAAAACAACATGTGAAAATTACACAATAATTGAAAAAGGCTGGGATGGGACCCACACTAATAACTAATATTGTTTATCGAACGTGAGATCCTGTTTTAACCATACACAAATTATTTTATAGCAAACAAATTTACTTTTACACGTTTGTGTTAAAGACCGATAAGGCTCGGAGAAATTCCAATTGATCTTGAAAAAAACCCGATAATTTCGCAAATTAACTTATATTTTTATGAAGTATAAATTGAGTAATAAATTAATTTACGCCTTATATTTCTTTTCAAAAGTATGTGAAACAGTATTTTATGTTCCACAACTGTTTAAAATAAAAACTTCAGATATCTTAAATGGTCATAAATTAAAAAAAAAAGTAATAAAAACCACTTCAGAAAAAAAAAACATAACAGTTTTATGACTTAACTCATTAAAATATATAAACATTTGATTATGTTTCCATGAAAAAAAGTATAAACAATAGTAAGATAACTTATTCAACAGATAATTAAATTTTTTATCAGTTTGTTTTTAGTGGAAAGAGACTTTTATTTAATTTCTAAAGGAGTCATGATTATTTAAATTTTACTTATTGTAAATTTTGCGACATTTGGACATTTTTAACTTTCGCAAAGGAAGTAATTGTAATCGCTCCTATTCGTCGAATTGAACATTTTGGCATTCCTCGACGTTTCAAGGAAGCATAGAATATAAATCAAAGGTTTTAAGCTATATGTTTGTGTGTATGGTATCTGTTCGGAAAAACTTTTTTTCGCTCTCCATATCTCATGAAAGAATCGATATCGAAAAAAAATATCTATATCGAAATTTGGTTAATCCCAAATATTTTCCGAGCCCTTAACGCTAGCGTCTTCAATTGAATTTTATATTATATATACATTATGACGTGATACCAAAATGGCAATAGACTTTTTGTAAAAATTTTAACAAAAATGAAATTGACAATTTGTTTATAAAAAAATAAAAACCCACACAAATACAACGCACAATTACTGACTTTTATTGACTTTTAAGATTATTACTTTCTATACAAAATATTTTTGTTAACAGAATGTTATTTTTTTCATCCATAAGCATTTTTATATTAGAAAAAAACTATTAAAAATCTTAGTTTCGACTGAAATATCTCAAGAAAAAAAAAAGTTATTAAAATAATAAACAAATAATTTTGGTAACTTTTGGTTAGGTTTTTAGATATATCGAACTGACAACTTTTTTTTACCAAAAAGCAAAAACATACAAAAACAACTTAAAACTGATAAAAAAAATGTTTCAACTCAAGTTTTTTGAGAACAACGAACATTATGATTCCAAACTTTTTTATCCAATGCAAACTGTTGCTTTTAATATTTTGTAAAAATTTGAGAAATATGGATGAAGGGGCAAGAATGTTTAGTTCATCATTTCTCAACATCATCTAGAAAGGCATCTTTAAGGTGTTTAAAACAAATATTTAACCAAATTTTCTTTGAAATTATAAAGTTAGCAACAGAGTGTTTCCTTTGAGCCAAAAATCATTAAACTTTTATTTATTTAAAGAAAAAACAAATACAAACAAAATACTTAAAATTATGTCCACCCAAACACCAAGGGCGGATCTAGACTTTTAATCAGAAAGATGGGTCACACGCTTAACCTAAACATGAGTTTTTGAGCACCGCTTAAAAATGTTTCTTAATGTTCTCTTAAGGAGGCTGACAAAATTTAAATAACCTAATTTGTATCCTAACCTAAAATTTACATACATATTTCAAGCCCTTAAGTTACAACTTTTGTTATTAGATAATTTTAGAACACTGTTGTCCAGCAAGATGTAGTCTAACTAACTCAGGTCGCGTTCCGAGCGAATGGAAACCGCATTTGTCCAGCCTATCCCAAAAAAAGGCGAATCTTACTCACCCCCTAATAACCGACCGATTGCACTTGCGTCCTTTCTTTCCAAGGTCATGGAAACGCTGATTATTTATCAGCTCAACAAATATCTCGAAGATCGAAAGCTTCTTAATGACCGACAATACGGCTTTCGCAGCAATAGGTCCACTGGTGATCTCATGGTTCATCTCACCGAACAGTGGAGCAAATCTTTACACCGTTTTGGAGAAAGTAAGATTATTGCACTTGATATTTCAAAAGCATTTGATAGGGTTTGGCATCAGGCTCTCTTATTGAAAATCAGTGCTCTCGGTTTTCATAAATCCCTCCTTCATTGGGTAAGTAATTACATTTCGAATCGTTCAATATAAGTTGTATTGGATGGATTTAAGTCTGAAAACCAAAAAATAAATGCTGGTGTGCCCCAGGGCTCTGTTCTATCTCCAACACTCTTTCTCATATTTATTAATTATCTCCTGTCTGTAACTTCTAATCCAATACATTGTTTCGCTGACGATAGTATACTCTCAGCTTTTCATATTCGTTTTCAGAATCCCTGTTCTTCGGATATGAAACTGCAACGACAAAATATGATAAGCTCATTATCAGACCTAAGCAGCATTGTACAATGGGGATTAAAAAACCGTGTGGAATTGAGTGCTTCGAAAACCCAATGATGTCTTGTATCGTTAAATCGAGTTATACACCCCTTGCCATTATCCATGGATGGCACTTGCATCGAGGAGACTGAACATCTCGATATTCTCGGTAAATGTGTTGAAACGTATCTTTTTTTCAAAAATAATATATTCTGTTCTTGTTGGCGTTTCTGCAAATGCGAAGAACTGCTTTTATTTTGTAAGATCGTAAAAGTTTTTGTATTCAATAGAAAATTAATTTTGAAAGAAAAAGCACTTTAAGAAAGCCTTACACTATTTATGTGCGTCAAAAAAAAAATAGATGGAATTGAAGAAGAGTTTAAGGAATTTAAATGCAACTATGTAAATATCTAATTGGCGATCTCTTATTCAAGGTATGTGCTTAAGAACCTAAATATTTGCTCTTTTTCTCAGAAAAGATCTTATGAAAATAGTTTCAACCATAACTAAAGATTTTACAAATTTTCTAAATTCTGTAAACAAAAAGATTTTATTTGTTTTTGACAGAAAAGTTGATGAATTTATGTTGAGCGATTGGAATAGGGCTGGATTTCCGATTCATATTATGTTCTTGGTCCAGTCCTCAGTAAAAAGTAGTATTTTTAGTAACAAAGCTTAAAGCAGTAAATTAAAATTTTTTGTTCATATATAAAAGATAAATAATGAAAAATATAAGGGGGTCATATCCATTAACGCAATACGGTAAGTCTTGAATTCAGGGAAATTCCTACGAAAATTAATCCACCATTGCCGCACACCTGATATTATTTCATTTTAATTGAAATTAATTTATAACATAACAACTGCTTACTTTCTGGATTTCAAAGCCACTAATCATAAGATTCAAGAAGAATGCAAAATAATAAAATAATTAAACCATTTTTGCTTTATGACTAAAAGGTTTACTTACTGCAAAGGGTAATTAAAAAAACACGATAATTTCTTGTTGGCTCCATTTCGTTGATAATTTTTATTTTTTAGAATCCCGAAAAATTAACTAAGGACTTATTTTAATATTCAGATTTCAATTGAATTTCATTATTCAATAATAGTTTAGTATAACAGTTGTTTTTTTTTTTTTAACTTCTCACAGTTTGTAGATATTTCAATATAGTGTAGTTAAATATAAAACAGAATTTGTTCAAAACGTTGATTAAAATAATTACATTTTCAAAATTAAAGACTAAAATTTTGTAAGCACTTCAAAAACTAAAGTTTCATATGAGTAAAATATTAAAAAAAAAAAAAACAAAGAAAAGTAATGGTAATTTAAACGGAGCGAAACTTTTTGGTTATATATTTTTAACTTCTTACAGACATGATCAGAAACAAAGGACTAAATTGAACTGAACATTATTAATTGAATTAAACCATTCAAATATTTTTGTTGTTCTTATTTTAAGTACATGATTTTATCAAAGTTAATCATTGGAATAATTGGGTTTTATTGAATAGAAGATAAAATGTATACATACATCGATTGATATAAAATAATATGGAAGCCACTTTTGATTGTTATTATTTGTTTTGTAATATTATTTTAATCATTTTCCGTTGAATAAAAGATGATATAATCTTTAACTGATATTTATTTTATTACATTATGAGAATATTACAAATATTTGTTGGTATTTTTTTTGTTTAACAAATTTTATAAACAAACAACTTGTTTTGAATACTCTTTTCTAATCTCTATTTTTTAATAGTCAAATTTTAGAACTTTCTATCTATAATAAAAATAAATAAAGAAGTTGAAAAGTGATTTTGAAAAATAGATTTCTTTAATTATTATCTAATATCCAATAATACCCGTGGCATGATCGTTAGTGTGTAGGGTTGTCATGCCAGAGGTCTTGGCGGTCTTGGGTTCGATCCATGCCTATGCCATCTAAGGTTTTTTTCACGGGTACTGCCTCTTGCGAGGAATTGACGAATTCTCCAAGAGTAATTCTTGTCATGAAAAGTGCTTTCTCAAATTAGCCGTTCACATTCGGCTTAAAACTGTAGGTCCCCTACATCCCTGACAACATTACTCACACACAGGAATGGTTGAGAGTTGTAAGTCACTAGGCCTAGTTCTCAACGGACTGTTGCACCACCCAATATATTTTTTAACCAATAAAAATATAAAAAATTGTTTAAATATCGGAATTATTGTCAAGCACTCAAAAAAAGGAAACATAATGAAGTAGGCTGGAGAGGAATTTTGGTTTTGCCTAAAGTCACCAAAATAATAACGATCGTGTCTTAGAACTTATAAGAGAAAATCTCGAAGCTTGACACTGGACGCTAAACAAGCAAACAAACATTGTGCACTGGTCTTAATGCATTGATTACATCAACACCTTGAGGATCGTCATGGAGCAGTGCGTTGGAAATCGATCACCATTTAATCAGTAAAGGCTTTTGACAACTTCAACGGGGAGTTTACTCCGGGTAAGCTCATGTCTTTTTTAAAGACGGCTTATGAGGGGTCCAAATTTCACGTCTTTCACGGAGATATGTTGTCAGAAGAGTTTGAGTTTGAAAGTGAAGTCAGAAAGGGTTGCTTTTGTCTCCAATTCTCATAATGGTGATTAGTGATGTGCTGAATGCAGCCTTGACAAGAAGCGGAACTTTGACAACATACCTTGCTATCTCTAAGGCGAAATGGATTTGGCACACGCTTTGAAAAGATATTGATTGCATTGCAGGACAGGCAATGTAGTGGAATCCACTCACTCAAGAAGGTAGAAGAGTTGGGAGACCAAAAAGATTGTAAAGAAGAACAGTCGAGAAGAAATCATTGAGATTGGGGAAGAACTCAAGGGAGATCAAACAGATCGTCGGAAACTGCACACGCTGGCAAGTAGGAGTAGTTGAGGCCCTATTTCCCGCTAGGTATCACCCACGGACCTTTTATGTCTGAGAATCTAAATTTAAGTAAGTAAGTTAGAATGTATCTGTACTTTTAGAATAGTTTTGTAATATTTTTATTAAATTTACGAAATACTGCCGACTTAGTATATTTTGATAATCATCATTTCTTTAAACAAAAAAAAATACAGTATTTTGTTTTTAGATTTTCTTGGACTGAACTTCATATCATAAAACGTCATGGTATGAGAAGTATCTATAAGCATTTAAAAAATAAAATAAATGAATTACTTACATTTTAAAGCTATTTTAGTAAGTTCCTAAGTAAAAAAGATGATTTTGCTAGGATCTTTTTGCTAAAGTTAAAATCACAAAATTTGTACTTTAAATTTTTGAAATTATTTATATCTACATTATTTACGAGTTCTTGACATACAAATATCAGACAAAGTATCAGCAAGCGTGCAAATTCCAGGGGTTCTTCTACAACTTCTACTAATGCTACATTAAACTTCTTAAATTTTACTTAATAACGTGCAAAACAAATATGTATTTAAAGATGGAAGTGTTTTCTTGGCGGTACCACTCTGAAAATTTGGTTTTCTAATAAAAAAAGAGGCTGGGATGTGACCCAAACTGATAACTTTCCATCCCGTCTGTCAATTTGTCTTGCTTAAAAGTTTGTAGGGTTTCGTGTTTTGTTTCTTAAAAATTTAAAAATTACCAACAATATTTTGCATATAATGAAATAGTTTGATTTCAAAATCAGTTTTCGTTAACGAGATTTTTAGTCGAAAACCAATTTTTTACCAATTTTAGTAGCATTTCCTAAAAGTTTTTATTTCTTAAATTTGAATTGAACGAATAAAATGAATAAAGCCAATACCTTCTATTTTTCAGGAGATATCAAGAACCGAATATCATTTTTTACCCATTTTGCGTACTATTTTTTGTAGATTTTATTTTTTTCATGAAAAAAAACTGACTGTTGGATTTTAATAAAAAATTACTGAATGTCAAAAATTAAATTTTCTTTGAGTAAAATTAGTTTGAAGCCAATATCTCAAAGTTTTAAAAAGATATTTAAGTCCAAAATCAATTTTTGCTAACTTTTTTTAATTTTGTTTTAAGGTATTTAATTTTTTGTAAAAAAAACTTTCAATTCGATTTTTCTCAAAATGTTACTAAATGTTAAAAACAATCTTTTTAAAAAAATTCAAATTCTTGAAAAGTTATTTGAGTCGAAAATCAATTTTTACCAAGTTTTATTCATTTTTTGTTTTAGGTTTTTATATTTTGTAAAAAAACTGTATATTTGATTTTTCTCAAAATTTTACCGAATGTTGAAAACAATATTTCTTATAAGATAAAATAATTTGGAAGCCATAAAATAAAATTTTCGAAAAGATATTTGAGTCGATACTCAATTTTTACCAACTTTGAGGTTTTTATTTTTTATAAAAAAAACTCTCAATTCGATTTTTCTCAAAATTTTATCAGATGTCAAAAACATTATTCTTCGTTGCACAAAATTGTTTTGGAGATGAAATCATATTTTAGTCGTAAAATTTTCGAGGTGACAAATTTTTTTTAAATTTTTGTTGATTTATAAAAAACACCGTTAATTGGATTTTTTTCCAAAAATATAATTGTTTTGTACCACGTTACAATATATAGGTAATATAAAATTTAATTCAAGTCTCTAGCGTCATTGGTTCATGAGATATTTAGGGTTAACCAAAATGTTCACCTTTTTTTTAACCTGCTATGGTAAAAAAATCATCCACGCAATTTTCTTGAGAGCCCTTTCTGCATCTTTTTGCCTTATTATCTGTATTACAAAATTTATTTGAAGTCAATCATGCCTATTACCGATGTCGTCTCGTTTTTTCGACGACTCTCGTTTTCTCTGTCGCGTCGTGTCGTTTTTTAATTTGCATTCTATAACTTTTTCGACGCTACTAATTTGTAGTAGATTTTTAAACGATGCAAAAGTAACAAACATCTGTCAAAATGAAATTAAATTCTAAATAAAAAATCATTGTTCATGTTCATTGTTTAACAAATTTCGGTTTTATTTAATTATTGGCAAATAAATAAGTACCTAATTAAAATGATAAGTGTAGAAATGTATTATAACACAAGAAGCGATAGTGATGATGATGAAGAAGGTTCAGTGCGATGTGCGAAGTGTTGAAAAAGCACAATTAATTATAAAAAGGAAGCAGATAAGACAAACCTCAAACCCATTTGATTTGATTTGATAACTCAAAGCATGCATCGACAAGAAACATAGTTGAAAGAACAATTGGCGTTTTGAAGAATCGTTTTCGCTGCCTTCTCAGTGCACGACAACTACATTACACTCCCGAAAAAGGAACCCAAATCGTGAATGTGTGTTCAGCTTTGCACAATATTTCAATATACTACAGATGCGGAACAGAAACAGATGAAGTAAATCACTCTGACGATGTCGAAGTGGAAAATAGTGTTGAAAACACTAATAACAATGACACAGCTGGAGCTAGAATAAGAAACCAAATAATGAACGCAATCATAAATTCATAGTTTTTTTATTGAGAAAAAAATAAACGCGTTTTGATAACTAAACTCATATGTACACACTTAACAAAAAAAAAAAAATAAAAAAAGGAAGATAAATTCAAATAAATATATGTATGTATTTTTTTTTTTAAGTTTTAAAAGGTATTCTGGTATCACAAAGCAGATGGTTTTTGAGGTCTTGTATTTTTTACATGATGGTTTCTTTTAATGAGTTGAACGTAAGCTTCTTTTCCTGGATTTCTATGTGTTTCTTTTTTATTTCTAATTCCATCATTTTTATTTTATTTGTTTCTTTTCTTTGTGCATCTTTTCTTTCCATCTCTTGTTTATAAATCACTAGCCGACCCGTGCTTGCGTTGCTTCGCAAATTGTAACCAGAAACATTTTATGAATATTAGTATTAGCATATGAAAAAATTTCTCAATGGGACTGAGCATATTTTCTACAATAATATTAATTTTAGTTTATATGTATATATGGTTTCGCTTTTATATAATAGTATAGATTTGCGTTAAATAAAAAAACCAATTTGTTTTTTTAATGTTCTCATACATCTATAGGTATGCGTTTGTAAATATCCATAGACACATTTTTGTATTCATCTGCTCATGTTCAGTGCAGTGCAACTGACTTAACCTACCCACATTTGTGTGCTTTTTTTTTATCGACGTCATTGTAAGTACATACCTTCTTCGAGTTATTTGTAAAGAAAATTTTAACTTAATTTCAGTTTTATTGTTCGAGGAAGTGATACAAAATTGGTAATTCAAGCTATTATAATAGAACTTTTTTTATTTTTAAATTGGAAGAATTATAATCTATTCACTTCCTCGAACCAAAAAAATAAAAAAGAGCCTGGGATGCGACCCACACTGATAACTTCCCATCCCGTCTGTCGATTTGTCTTGCTTAAAAGTTTGTGAATATGTATCAATTTTTACCAAATTTGCGTACTATTTTTTGTAGATTGTATTTTATTGAATATCGAAAATAATATTTTCTGTAAAATAAAATAAGTTTGAAGCCAATATTTTTAATTTTTGAAAAGCTATTTGAGTCGAAAGTAAATTTTTACCAAGTTTTAGAATTGTTGTTTTTTTTTAGGTTTTTAATTTTTTGTAAAAAAAACTATCAATTAATTTTTTTTCAAAATTTTACTGAATGTTGAAAACAATATATTTTGAAAGATAAAAGAAGTTTAAAGCCAATATCTCAAAGTTATGAAAAGATATTTGTGTCGAAATTAAATTTTTACCAAGGTTTATTAATTTTTGTTTAGGGTTTCTCAAAATTTTATCAGATGACAAAAACATCATTTTCGCTGCACAACATTGTTTTGGAAATCAAATCATATTTTAGTCGTAAAATTTTCGAGGTGACAAATTTTTTTTCAGTTTTTTTGATTTATAAAAAAACAGTTAATTGGATTTTTTCCCTTAAATGTACTTGTTTTGTATCACGTTACAATGTAATGGGTGATTTTTTTGAGGTTAGGATTTTCATGCATTAGTATTTGACAGATCACGCGGGATTTCAGACATGGTGTCAAAGAGAAAGATGCTCAGTATGCTTTGACATTTCATCATGAATAGACTTACTAACGAGCAACGCTTGCAAATCATTGAATTTTATTACCAAAATCAGTGTTCGGTTCGAAATGTGTTTCGCGCTTTACGTCCGATTTATGGTCTACATAATCGACCAAGTGAGCAAACAATTAATGCGATTGTGACCAAGTTTCGCACTCAGTTTACTTTATTGGACATTAAACCAACCACACGAATGCGTACAGTGCGTACAGAAGAGAATATTGCGTCTGTTTCTGAGAGTGTTGCTGAAGACCGTGAAATGTCGATTCGTCGCCGTTCGCAGCAATTGGGTTTGTGTTATTCGACCACATGGAAGATTTTACGCAAAGATCTTGGTGTAAAACCGTATAAAATACAGCTCGTGCAAGAACTGAAGCCGAACGATCTGCCACAAATCCACTTTTTTATCGACAAATTTTGTTCAGCGATGAGGCTCATTTCTGGTTGAATGGCTACGTAAATAAGCAAAATTGCCGCATTTGGAGTGAAGAGCAACCAGAAGCCGTTCAAGAACTGCCCATGCATCCCGAAAAATGCACTGTTTGGTGTGGTTTGTACGCTGGTGGAATCATTGGACCGTATTTTTTCAAAGATGCTGTTGGACGCAACGTTACGGTGAATGGCGATCGCTATCGTTCAATGCTAACAAACTTTTTGTTGCCAAAAATGGAAGAACTGAACTTGGTTGACATGTGGTTTCAACAAGATGGCGCTACATGCCACACAGCTCGCGATTCTATGGCCATTTTGAGGGAAAACTTCGGAGAACAATTCAACTCAAGGAATGGACCGAAACTATTCCAGCTTTGAAAGACAATATTTCCGAAGAAATTCGGGCTATTCCGGCCGAAATGCTCGAAAAAGTTACCCAAAATTGGACTTTCCGAATGGATCACCTAAGACGCAGCCGCGGTCAACATTTAAATGAAATTATCTTCAAAAAGTAAATGTCATGGACCAATCTAACGTTTCAAATAAAGAATCGATGAGATTTTGCAAATTTTATGCGTTTTCTTTTTAAAAAAGTTCTCAAGCTCTTAAAAAATCACCCGTTATAATATAAAATTTAATTCAAGTCTCTAGCGTTCATGAGATATTTAGGGTTAACCAAAATGTTCACTTTTTTTTTAAAATGCTATGGTAAAAAAACCACCCACTCAATTTTCTTGAGAGCCCTTTCTGCATCTTTCTGCTTTATTATCTGTATAACAAAATTTATTTGAAGTCGAAATCTCTTCTGGTTCTTGAGCTATAGACGACGAAAAAAACGTCGCGAACGTACGGACATGCAGACGTAGGGACGTAGGGACGTACGAACGTACGTACACACGCACGCACAGACATTTTTCTAAGAATCTTTTATTTCGACTCTAGGGTCCTTGAAACGTCGAGAAATATCAAAATTTTCAATTTTACAAATCGGACCCATTACAATAACTTCCTATGGGAAGTTAAAAAGATCTAATTTTTCTTTAGATAAATCGGCATTTCATTTAATTAAATGTCCATAGTAACTTAAAAAAAAGAGCCCACAGCCACACTGCTCAGCGATGTGACGATAGAATTAGAGAAACAAAAAAATAATGTGTGTGTGTAGGTTAGTTGATGAACTATACAATACAGACAAATTGAATATGTACTATGTAGGTAGGTATAGGTAAGAGAAAAAACGTAACTATTAAAAATGGAACACATATTAAGAGAGAATGAACATGGGAAGAAAGAAAATTAAAAATGTTGGAATGATAATGAAATGAAACAAAGCAGCGACCTCGCAATTGTGATGGAATCTAATTTCCTGGATAAAATAAATTCAAAAAGTTTATAATTTTATAATTTGTTTTTATTTATTTCTCAGGTTGTATGTTTAACTTAGAAGTGATTTTAAGCTTAAAATTTGCGCAACAATATTGACTTTATGAAGCAATGCTAATCTTTGTCGATTATTGTATACGTTTAAAGATATGAGTGGTTGTATAAGTCAACTATTGAAAAAAAATGGACAAAAAAGGTAAAATTAATAATATTTAAGTTTGACAAATAATTAATGAAAAAAAATGAAAGCCATAAACACTCTCATAAGAATATAGAAAATAATAAAATATATTTCAAATAAATCGGTTGACTACTTTCTGAGATCATGCGTTACAAACTTTAAAATGGTTTCGCTTTTATATAATAGTATAGATATAGATATAGATACATTTCTCCTCTTGAATCTTGAGCCTTTTTGATTCTCTCCTAGCATTGTCCTCTTTCAATTTATATGATTTTCTAACGTATCTCTCTATTTCCTTGGCACATCCTTCTATATTTTTTAAACTTTCATTTATACCATTTAAGGTTTTTTCTTGCAGTACGGACTGCTTCTCTAAAAGCTTAGTTCTTTCCAGTGTAGAAGCGGAAGCGTGGCGTCGTTTTTTTTTTTGCAGGCTCTTCAGTTTCATGTTGCTGCTCCAAGACTTCACCCTCCAATTCGAAGGAGCCATCTTCCATGTTTAAAACATTTTCTTCTAAATAGGAAAGGGAGGCGTCTGCGTCTGCATTTGCATCTGTAGCCTGAGTTTGTGTTGATGTATGTCCGGATGTAGTCGCCAAAGTATTTTGAAGTAAATTGGGCTGGGATACACCAATTGGATTTCCGTTTGGGTTTAACCACTGTTTGTATTTAAGCAAATTTGCTACAGCATCTTCCAGCGGAGATAAAATTTGCAATTGGTTTGGACCTCCACCAGTTGCTTTTATTTCTTTTGAATTGCTTATTATTTTCTTCTTCACTTTGAACTTAAAGTCGGCCCAAACCTGATTAAAGCAAACATTAAAATATTTTCTACATTAATGAAATAAGCGATTCAAACCTTTTGCCAACCATCTCCATCTCTTACTGGAGGACCCTTGCTGTTCAGCTGCTCAGCTATGGAATTCCATTCCCTTTTTATATCAGTTTTGTTGATTCCCTTCAAAAATCCCCTAGCCAACTGCTCGTTGCTCTCCATCAGCTCGACGAGGGCCTGGAACTGATTCTGATTTGTTAATTTCAACTGCAGATGTGAACAAATATTTTGTTTTTATTTATCGCAAATAAAGAACTAATAAATTCCATAAAATAAATTATTTAACAAGGAAACTTACAGTTTTGCGAACTTCCATTTTTTCGTCGTGAGCAAATTTTCAAACGAGAGATACCGTCGTTTTTTTTCATTGTCGTCGTTTCCTTTCGACTTACAGAATGCCAAATGAAAGCGTTCAACACACTTGACGTTTACACACGACAACAAAACGAGTGACAAAAGTTGAAAACGACTTATGGAATGCAGATTGTGTCGTGTCGTATATTTTGCTGTCGTTTACGACATCCGTAATAGGGGTGAATATCACTTCTGGTTCTTGAGCTAAGGACGACGAAAAAAACGTCGAGAATGTACGGACGTATGACCTTACGTACACACGCACGCACAGACATCTTTCCAAAAATCTTTTAATTCAACTCTAGGGACCTTGAAACGTCGAGAAATTTCAAAATTTTCAATTCGACAAATCGGACCCACTACAATAACTTCCTATGGGAAGTTAAGAAAAATTAGATTGTTAGATTTGCTGCTGTGGTTGTTCTAGTTTTAAGTAGTTTATAGGTAGAATATGTAGTTTAATTTAGTTTTAAGTTAAGGACCTAATTTTAAGTAGTTTTTAGGTAAAAATGAAAAAAGATATTGAAATTAGTTTTTTTTTTAAATTTTCTAATAAATAAAAAAATAAATAAAATTGAATTACAGTAAAATAGATCGTAGGGCCGAAAGGCATTAGAATTAAGTATTATTGTTTAACTTAGAGAGTCTTTATGGGACCAGTAAGTTAGTTGTAAGTTGTGGTTAATTAGGCTCGTTTTATGAATTTTTGTCTAGCTTTAAGATAGTTTTAAGATTGAATTAATAAAAATTAATTTAAAAAAAAAGCGCGTTGGACTGTCATGCCAGAGGTCTTGGGTTCGATCCCTGCCTATGCCATCTTAAGTTTTTGAAAGGAGTTGGCAAATTCGCCAAGAGTAATTCTTGTCATGAAAAGTGCTTTCTCAAAATTAGCCGTTCGAATTCGGCTTAAAACTGTAGGTCCCCTCTAGCCCTGACAACAGTACTCGCACACAGGAATGGTTGAGAGTTGTAAATCACTAGGCCCTAGTTCTTAACGGACTGTTGCGCCACCCAATTTATTCATTATTATTTTTTTTTAAACTCTATTTAAAACTGTACTAAAAAAAGAAAAATAATACTTTTTGTGAGGGAATATATTATGTATGTTGTAAAATTCTAAAACTTTTTTCGAAAAAAACCTATAGTTTTCGAGATATCCCCAAAAAAAGACTTAACCCCTTTCCCTCCCCCTTAATTTGTTTTCTCCAGTTTAAAATAAGAGAACTTTATAGGGAGTTTTAAGATAGTAAAGTTTTGTTCGATTTTTTGTAAACTACTATGTTTCGACTACTATTCTCATAGACAAAAAATATTCAAAAACTTAGAATTATATATGTATTTATTTTAAAATTAATCAGGTGACAATAATTTATCCATTAATCGACTTTTTAATACCCCGATATCATTTTTTCATAACTAACTGTGTGTAAAGATTTATATGATAAGAATTATTTGAATTAGCTGATACTAAGTAAATATTTGTTATCAAAAATAATTATCGTAATTATTTTTATGGGGTCATAAATCCTTTGAATTATGAATGTTTGCTACATAGGTAAAAACAGTCATTTATATTATTCGTAGATACGATTTATATTTGAATAAGTAAAATTTATTACTAGCAGAAAGTTCAAGTTCAAGTTTGAATTTATTTAATATTAACTTCGCATAGGAAGTTATTGTAATGGGTTACATTTGTCAAATTGAAAATTTTGACATTTCTCGACGTTTCAAGGCCCCTAGAGTCGAAATAAAAGATTTTTAGAAAGATGTCTGCGCGTGCGTGTGTCCGTATAGTCTAAGAGCCGGCAGCAAATTTTGGGAGTGGAGTGATAACCAAAATATATATGTATACATGTATGTGTAGATATACGCAACATTATGCCAAATTTAACCGTCTGGCAGGTTTTTTTTAAGCCGGGGGCGGGGGTGGGCGTTCGAAAATGGTCATTTTTTGATTTTGGGGTCGAAGTGATAACCACTTAAATAAATATATATAAACAATAGGGGATGGTGCCCTGATGTCAAAAAAGTGTGTCCAAGACGTTTTGCTTTCAGCCTTCCCCTTTTTACAGACAATAAAAACCTAAACAAAAATTAATAAAAGTTGGTAAAAATTGATTTTCGGCTAAAATATCTTTTCAAAACATAAAAATATTGGCTTCAAATTAATTTTATCTTATAAGAAATATTGTTTTCAATATTTGGTAAAATTTTGAGAAAAATCAAATAGACTTTTTTTTTACAAAAAATAAAAGGGATCGGGTCAAAATTCTGGCTTCAAAATTCTGCTTTTCAGAATTCTGCTTTTTTAACGAAAATTCTGCTTTTCAAAATTCTGCTTTTTTTTTTGTCTGGTTTACAAAATTCTGCTTTTCAAAATTCTGGAAATTTATATTAAAAAAAAATTCTGCTAATTCTGCTTTTTTTTTAATAGTATATTTTTATTAACGGAAGAGTCAATTTAACATGGTTTTTGTTTCAATTTTAACAAAAAAAATCAAAATTTCGTCTTTTAATAATTATAAACAATAACTGAAAATAGAGCAAAAATAACAACAACAAAAACAAAATGTAAACAAAAAATAATAACAACAATTAAAAAACGAAAAGCAAATTACGTTAAAGTGGAGAGATTAATATTCTTAGCAATACGCTTTAGATAACCTACATGGCTGAGATCTGTTCTCTTTTTAATTATTCTCTTTATTTGTTTGTTTTTCAAAGAAAAGATAAGAAAAGACACTAACCATTGTCTAAGACCCTGACTAAGTTAAGAGAGCAAAAATTAATTGCGTCTAAACATCTCGCTTATGCAAGCGAGAGGATAATTTTACAAAATTCTTATTTTTATTATTTCCAGAATTTTGTAAAACAGAATTTTAAAAAACAGAATTTTGAAAAGCAGAATTTTGAAAAACAGAATTCTGAAAAGCAGAATTTTGAAAGCAGAATTTTGAAAAGCAGAATTTTGAAAGCAGAATTTTGACAAAAGAATGACCCCGGCAGAATTTTGACCCCAACCCAAAATAAAAACCTAAAAAAAAACATAACTAAAAGTTCGTAAACATTGATTTTCGAATCAAATATCTTTTCAAAAATTACAAATATCGGCTTCAAACTTATTTTATCTCACAGAAAATATTTTTTTCGACATTCAGTAATTTTTAACAAAAAAATCGAACAAAGAGTTTTTTTCATAAAAAATTTAAATCTACAAAAAATAGTACGCAAATTTCGTAAAAATTGATGTTCGGTTCTCGATATCTCGTGAACAATAGAAGATATTGACTTCTAATTAATTTCATTCTTCCAGTTTGTATTTGTTTGTATAAGAAATACAAATTTTTAAGAAATGCTACTAAAATTTTTAAAAATTGGTTTTCGACTAAAAATCTCGTTTACAAAAATAGATTTTGAAATCAAACTATTTCATAACATGCAAACATTTTAAAAATTTGTAAGAATAATTCAACTGACAACTTTTTTAACAAAACACGAAAACCTACAAACCTTTTAAGCATAATAAATCGAAAGACGAGATGGGAAGTTATCAGTGTGGGTTGCATCCCAACCTCTTTTTTATTTCATAGAGTCGGAATCTAAAAGAGCTTTTGGTTTTGCTGAATGAATACAGATTTGGCTTAAAATTTTAAATTATTTCAAGGGGGGAGGGGGGCACTAAGGAGGGAAAACATTTTTTTTTCGTTTTCGTTCGCTATATTTGCTTATAGTTTTGGACGAAATTTGGACACGAACTGGGGGAAATATTGTTTCACTTTGAACATTTTTGGAATTTTTTTCTTCCCACAACTAATTCTAAACAAAAAAGCTACAATTAATTGCATCGTTACAATTTCGAATGTCTTTGTTTTATGCCTGGACTCACAGTGTCAAGTTAGCACTACGTACCTCCTTTAAAAAAAAAATTAAAGTAAAAAAAAATGTTTCGAATTTTTTTCTTTCCACAACTAATTTACAACAAATAATTGTCAACTAATTGCGTACTTAGTTTTAACAAAATCAAAAAGTGTAGTGCTAACTTGATATCAATTTAGCACTACATACCACTTTTTTTTAAAAATCGTCGAGCTACAAATTTTTTTTCTACAACTAATTTACAACAAAAAAGCTACAATTAACTGCATACCCAGTTTTTTGAATTTGGAAAAAAGTAGTGCTAACTTGACAGTCGTAGATTTTATAAAGTTTGTCTCCTTAACTTTAACTTTAAACGAAGGTTAGGTAGAATATTTGTAATTCTTTTAGCAAGCCTTCCCAGAAATCAGGTATACATTTTTTTAAATGTTTACTCATCCACGGAAGGGTGCTTTGGTCACCTTGTCTGCTATATTTACAACAAAGAAAAATAAGCACGAACAATTAGACACTGTTTAATGAAAACATTAAAAAAAGCGTGGTACGTCAAATTCATAAACTATTCCACTCACAAGTTTGATTTTATATCTTTGACTTCGCTTAAATTTAAAGTTTTAAAGATAAAAATATGATTTGATTAAGAATATTTCTCTAACAAAAAATATCTATTTTTTTTATTTTAATTTGTTTTTTTTTTATTATTTATTTTTTATATTTCTTAATATCAAATTAAACAACTGTAAAAATATTTTAAAAATTTAAAGCGTAAGTTATTATTAAATACAATAATTGAAGTCTTTGGAAATTGCAATTCTCTAAATTTAGAACAAAATTATATTTAAATAAATACATCAAAATTTCTTACTACAAAATTAACATTTTAATTTTAAAATATTTTGTAATTCTATTTAAAAGCTAAATAATTATAAATAACTGAACAATAAAGGAACAATACTTTAAACTTAACTATTCGAACCGTTCGAATTTTCCGCCGGTCGTCTTCTTGAATGCAATTTGGCCTGAATTGTCTCCAAACTTAGCCCTTTTGTTTCTATAACCACAAATACAGTAAATAAAAATGCCAAAATACAACAAAGTCCGAAGAACCAGAAAGCATAATAAGACCCTAAGGCATTTAATTCTGGATACCATCTCGTTACTATGAAAGACACAAGTGATGTTATCACCGAAACGAAAGATGTCGCAACTGCCTTGATATTGGATGGGAACATTTCACCAACTATAGCCCATGGAATCGGTCCAAATCCAAATGCATAAAACGCATTGAAAGACAACAAAGCAGGAATTGGAATCCATAGAATGCTCGAAGGATCACCAAAAGTCTGTACATAGAAGAATGTTCCCAGTCCCAGAAGGGCCACACACATTCCGGTTGCTGAGGTGAGAAGAATCATCTTTCGTCCAGTTCGTTCGACCACAAATGGAGTGAGAAGATTTCCTGCAAGTTGAACAAAACCCATGATGATTGTGGCCAAGGCAGGATCAAGTGCTGAATTGGCAGCGCTGAAAATCGATTGACTATTAAATAAGACAGCTGTTGTTCCACTGAACTGCTGGAACATCAGCAAACCACCACATATGAGTAGAGCCTTCCGGTAGCCTCGACTTTGGAAAATGTCCAGCAGAGTTCCGGTGTTTGACATATCTTTGTCCACAGACACTTGAATTTCGTTCAATTCCTCTTCCACAGCCTTGGCACTTTGCCCTCGGAGGAATTGTAGAGCCTTACGTGCTTTCTTCGTTTGTCCCTTGATTGCGTAATAGTACGGGCTTTCAGGCATGAAAATGAAGGTTGCAAAAAAGGTGATTGGCATGATTATGCAGCACCACTGAAGTGTTATGTAGCTAACGAAGGGTCCAATGATGTAGACGTAGAGAATACCGGCTATGGGCAAAGAAAAAGAGGATAAGTATGTTTCTAACCGAAGTGACATAATTAAGTTAAACTTGAAGTACCTGCCATAAGCAAAGTCATAAGGGATCCTACAGCTCCGCGGCAATCATCGGTTGCTATTTCACCAATATACATTGGCATAACGGTAGCTGAAATTCCTGATGCAAGGCCCTTTTGGTGATTGAGAAAGTTTTTATAATTTTCTTAGATTTCGAATAGTCACAATCTAATTCTTACCTGAAATAATCGTGCAACATATACTGCTGGAATTGTCCCTCCAACCATCAGAAGGATGTACGAAGCTGTGAAAAATATAGAACTCGATAGAAGAGTTAATTTTCTACCAATTCTTCCAGCCAATGGCCCAGCTACTGGAGATGCTAATGAAAAATAAAAGAAATTAATTAAATACAGTATTAGAAATAAGTAATAAAGTTATCAATTCCGACGACTCTCACAATGAACCAACTTTGACAAATATGGTGCCAAAAGAATTAACAATTTAAAACTATGCGGATACTATTTGTGTTTAAATGTCTAATTTGTTAAAAAACTTAACTTTTTATTATAATAAAAGTATGAAATACTGGGAAATAATATATCAATAACGAAATGGTTTGTCTATTTAACGAGCTAATGGAATGCACAAAACATTTCTCTCGATAATTTAGTTTCCCGGGATTTTATATTTTTTCGTACGAGTTCTTGCGTTATTTCAGCCCATACTTCAGCGATGTAGACGTCAAAATTCAAATAAGTTTTAAATGCTTAGTCAACTTGGATAAAAGTGTAATAGATTTGTTAAAATTGCGTAAGAGTACCTCTATGCGTACACATATTTTATATATGAGCAACAAGGATGAAAACCAAATTTTGTAATGATAAGAAAGCATTACGTCTACTCTAAGATTTATTTATTTAGGTGTATTAAGTTAACAAAAGTTGGTAGGGAGATTTCAATCCAATTTAATGATTGAGGATAAGAAAGGTTAAATGTGATAGGTATGTTCAAGGTATTAAGTTCAAGTTGGTAGAATTTATTTATGTGAAAACCACTAGAGTAAATCTTTTTGGTTTTTTCAGACTGTGAAAATAGAAAAAACGGCAATCATTTGCATGCTAAAGAATTATTTTTGACAAAAAGCTAAACATTGTTTGGCTTACTTTATAAAAGGCAAGGAAAACATGAGACTATTAGCTGCAGAAAACTCCAGACATATGAATAATTTTGAACTTTAAAATAAATTTGGTTACATGGCTCCGCATATACTTACTTAAATACATAAATGAGAATTTTTCTGGATTGATATGAAACTCCCATAGGAAGTTATTGTATAATCGGTCCGTTTTGTCGAACTGAAAATTTTGACATTTTTCAACATTTTTAGAGAGATGCCTCTGAGTGCGTGTGTACGTACGTTCGAGAAGCTTTTTTCGTCGTCCATATCTCAAAGACCAGTAGGGATATCGACTTCAAATAAGTTTTGTTATACAAATAGTAGGTAATGCAAAAAGATGCAAAAAAAATTTGTCACCTCGAAAATTTTACGAATAAAAAATGATTTTATCTCCAAAACTATTTTGTGCAACGAAAAATAACGTTTTTAATATCTGGTAAAAATTTGAGCAAAATCGAATTGACAGTTTTGTATTAATAAAACCCTAAAAACAACATTACTAAAAGTTGGTAAAAATTGAATTTAGACTTAAATATCTTTTCGAAAATTTGAGATTATGGCTCCAAACTTACTTTATCTTATAAGAAATATTGTTTTCAACATTCAGTAAGGTTTTTAGAAAAACCGAATGGACAGTTTTTTTACAAAAAATTATTGACCAATCAATTTTCTTTTGCGTTTGAATTGATTATTTAAAAAGAGGCTGGGATGCGACCCACACTGATAACTTCCCATCCCGTTTGTCAACCTGTCTTGCTTAAAAGTTTGTAGGTTTTCGTGTTGTGTTAAAAAAGTTGTCAGTTGAATTCTTCTTAAAAATTTCAAAATTACCAACAATATTTTTCATTAATGAAATAGTTTTATTTCAAAATTTAGTTTTGTTAAATAGATTTTTAGTCAAAATGTTTTATTTCTTATATAAACAAATACAAATTAGATGAATGAAATTAATTTGATTAATCGAGAACCGAACATCAATTTTTACCAAATTTGCGTACTATTATTTGTAGATTTTATTTTTTATGAAAAAACGGACTGTTATATTTTAATAAAAAAATTACCGAATATCGAAAACAATATTTTCAGTGAAATAAAATAAGTTTGAACCTAATATTTTTAATTTTTGAAAAGATATTTGAGAAAGTAAATTTTTACCAAGTTTTAATATTGTTTTTTTGTAAAAAAAACTATTGGGTAATTCGATTTTTTTCAAAATTTTAACGGATGTTGGAAACAATATTTCTTATAAGATAAAATAAGTTTGAAGCCAATATCGAAAAGTTTTGAAAAGATATTTACGTCGAAAAACAATTTTTACCAACTTTTGTTAATTTTTGTTTAGGTTTTTATTTTTGATGTGAAACATCTATAGGATGGCTTGTAAACCGAATTGTTGGCTCGGCGACGCTCTTGCCGTGGCGACGGGTCGGTATACTAAGGTATGCATATATATATTTTATGTGTAGTAGAGTGTACGGTGTGCCGACGGGTATACTGACGTATGCATATATATGTATATGTATATATATATATTTTATATGTAGTAGAGTGTACGGTGCGCCGACCGGTATACTGACGTATATACATATGTATATGTATGTATGTATATATATATATATTTTGTATATGTAGTAGAGTGTACGGTGAGCCGATGGGTATACTGACGTATACATATACATATATACATATATATGTATATATATTTTATATGTAGTAGAGTGTACGGTGCGCCGACCGGTATACTGACGTATGTATATGTATATATGTATATATGTATATATATATAATTTTGTATATGTAGTAGAGTGTACGGTGAGCCGATGGGTATACTGACGTATACATATATATACATATATATGTATATATATTTTATATGTAGTAGAGTGTACGGTGCGCCGACGGGTATACTGACGTATATATATATATATATATGTATATGTATATTTTTGATGTGAAACATCTATAGGATGGCTTGTAAACCGAATTGTTGGCTCGGCGACGCTCTTGCCGTGGCGACGGGTCGGTATACTAAGGTATGCATATATATATTTTATGTGTAGTAGAGTGTACGGTGTGCCGACGGGTATACTGACGTATGCATATATATGTATATGTATATATATATATTTTATATGTAGTAGAGTGTACGGTGCGCCGACCGGTATACTGACGTATATACATATGTATATGTATGTATGTATATATATATATATTTTGTATATGTAGTAGAGTGTACGGTGAGCCGATGGGTATACTGACGTATACATATACATATATACATATATATGTATATATATTTTATATGTAGTAGAGTGTACGGTGCGCCGACCGGTATACTGACGTATGTATATGTATATATGTATATATATATAATTTTGTATATGTAGTAGAGTGTACGGTGAGCCGATGGGTATACTGACGTATACATATATATACATATATATGTATATATATTTTATATGTAGTAGAGTGTACGGTGCGCCGACGGGTATACTGACGTATATATATATATATATATGTATATGTATATTTTTTATATGTAGTAGAGTGTACGGTGAGCCGATGGGTATACTGACGTATACCTATATATGTATATATACATATATATATTTTATATGTAGTAGAGTGTACGGTGAGCCGATGGGTATACTGACGTATACATACATATATATATACATATATGTATATATATATGTATATATATATATTTTATATGTAGTAGAGTGTACGGTCTTTGTATATGAAAACTATAGCTTTGTATATGAAAACCATAGTTCCATAGCTTCCATATGAAGGTCGATGAATTTGTTTTTGTATTTTCTTTATATCAATTCACTTTTATATGGAAAACGGCAATGTCTCAATATTGTGTCTAATAAGGGGATGAATGAAATGTTTGTATGCTTACATCAGCTGTTCAGGATCTTGTATCGATTTTTGTTTTTGTTTATGTATCACCTACCAATTGATATCTATCTACAAAAAAAATCTTTAATGCTCAAACAAATCTAATGTTCAAATATTGAAGAAAAACTTAATGCCAAATAAAAGCAAAATACCCACTCGCCAAAATACACATAACTATAACCAAACGTATAACTACCCCTATACTCTTCTTCTTCACAAAGATCTGCACGACAAAAATTGCATCGTAGCTTTATACATAATACAAACCATGGTTCATATACAAGGATCGTACACAAGGAGAAGCAGAATTATGAATGTACATAAATAAAAACAAAAATCGATACAAGATCCTGAACAGCTGATGTAAGCATACAAACATTTCATTCATCTCCTTATTAGACACAATATTGAGGCATTGCCGTATACCATATAAAAGTGCATTGATATAAAGAAAATACAAAAACAAATTCATCGACCTTCATATGGAAGCTTTGTATATGAAAACATATACAAGGATAGACTCAAATAGAATGAAGGAAATTGTGTTGACTTTTTGGCTGCAAAATTAACTGTCCCCTTATTCTGCTGGCTGCTTATGGGAATTCAAATAATATTTTTCTCTCGCTCCTCCGAAATTTCTCCACTTTCCGTCCGGTCGCGCAAAAAATGTTTTCATATACAAAGGTACGGTGTGGCTTCTCACTCAGTTCGACGTTGTTGTTAACTAAGGTACACATAACCTGCGTTTCATTGAATTGGTTTTATTTTAATTTTTGACAATAAAATAATGTGTGATAGTGATAAATCAGAAGATCAAAGTGATCAACCTTGTGAAAAGAAAGTGAAACTACACTATGGCATACTACCAAGTCATCGGTAAGTAGATCGTATTTTTCAAGTATCCATAAATGTAATTATTATATTTGTATATTTAATTAATTATATTCATATTAATCATATTAGTAATTATATAAATTATATTAAGATTAATAATTATATTAATTATCTTCAATTAATTATTTTTTTATTATTCATGAAGGAATTAATATGGAAAAATTTATTAATAAAATTTATATTTGCAAATCATTAGTCATTATATTGTAATAATTAACTAAGATTTGAGTTCATGAGTATATTGAAGCCACACTCAAATTTTTTTTTCTTTTTCTTGTGTATTTTAATGTCATATTTTTTAAATATTTCAGTTCCCAACAATCATCACAGGGATCACAAAATATTATTATTGAAACTGGACGCCACCCTGATCAGTTAAACACAAGGCATACTATCAATGTTGTGTAAGACTTTATTAACCGAATAGTACCAGACTATTTTAATTTTTATCTTAGATTTTATTAACATATTTATATTTTTTTTTTTTTTTCAGAGTAAACAATAGTAAAAGAGAACGTCAAAAACAATACAGGGAGCGGAACAGAGACAAATTGAAACATCGTGAAGCGGAAAGAAGAAAGCGTATACAATCTTCACAAAGCATTATCGGACCGTCTACCTCTTCAAACTCAAATATAATGGATTTAAATAATGAAGAACCAGTAACTGCTATTTCATCTACTCTTCAAAATAAAAGAGACCGTCAAAAAAGATACAGGGAAAAGAACAGACAAAAATTGAGTCAGCGTGATGCGGAAAGAAGCAGACGTCTACAGAATGCAAAAAGTATTATAGAATTACATACTTCTCCAAATATAGGAAATAGAGAAATAATTACAGAACCAATAATCATAATAGATGAAGTAAGTACAAATTCTCGTAATTTAACTAGTTTGGGAGAAATGGAGCATGAAGTGTTTGCCATATCTCAGCAAAATTTAAGTAACATATCAAGTGCAAATATTCCGGAAATTCCGAATAACTACAGTCAATTTAAATACCATAAAACAGCTCATGAATATTTCTTCGATAACTTTAAAAATAATGAATTTGGACATGCTTGTTCAATTTGTGATCGACTTTGGTTTGAAAAAGATTTAAAGAAACCATCTACATCTGGAAATATAATTATTAATACAATAGCCAATGTGCAAAATGTGGATTCCCTTAAAGTTTGCTCTACTTGTAAATCAGCATTAGATAAAGAAAAGATTCCTAACTTGTCAGTTTATAATGGATTTCATTACCCAAAAATACCACAGCATTTACCAAAAATCGATTTCATCACTGAAAGGCTTATTTCTCCACGAATTCCTTTTATGCAAATAAGAAGATTAAGACACGTCCAAGGACAATTCGGTATATACGGACAAATTATCAATGTTCCTGTTGTTGTTGATACAATGGTACGATCACTTCCAAGAAATGTCAATGATGAACATTGCATTTATGTACATATTAAAAAAAAAATGATTCATAAAAGTAGTTTTGTGCATGGCTTAATTAACATCGGATCAATTAAAAAATGGTTATACTATTTGATTACTACACCTTTATATCAGTATTACAAAATAACAGTTGATAAATCATTTTTTAATCAAGAAACACCACTAATTACACAACAGAATATAGATGAATTTAGCGAAAATATTGATCTTGAAGAAAGCCTTACTGCTCAACAACAAACTTTGGTATGGAATGAGGAAAAATATTTGCGATTAGCGCCAGGGCAACAGAATATTCCACAGAGTTTATTATTCGACGAGCATGCCGAAGAGCTATCATTTCCTAGTATTTACATGGGACACTTTAGAAAATTCAGAGATACAGTCAACGTTACGCCTTTTATGATGGCATCTAGTGAATTGCGGCGTAAGGATCGTCGAGGAGTCGATCCTTATCACTTGCTATATATGGCTGTAAAAATTATGAGACTGCGTGTTCGTGACTGTTTAACGATCGCGTTTAAACATGTTGCTAAAGATAGCAATATAACCAAGGAACAAGTTCAATCTAAAGATTATATTCATAACTGCATGGAGTCAAATCTAGCTTTCTTACGTTCAATACCAAATTCAGTTTGGTACTGGTCTTCAAGGAAAAAAGATTTATTTGCAATGATGCGGCAGCTAGGGAAGCCAACTGCATTCATGACACTAAGCGCAAATGAAATAGGGTGGCCGGACTTATTAACATTGCTGTATAAATTAGCTGAAGGAAAAGAAGATGTGCAAAATCTCATCGTACCAGAACTCAATTTTATCCAAAAAAGTTCATTAATGAACAACGATGCTGTAACATGTGCTATTTATTTTAACAAGCTAGTTAATGTTATAATGACGATTTTACAATCAAAGAAGTTCAGTCCTTTTGGTAAATTTAGAGTCATAAACTACTTTCTGAGGATTGAATTTCAACATCGTGGAAGTCCACACGCGCATATCCTTTTATGGCTTGATAATGCTCCCACAGATATTCTTGGAATAGAGCAAAAAAAAGCAATAGAAATGATTGATAGTTTAGTGTCAGTATCAACTTCAGAAGCATCCGGAAATATAAAATTACTTACCCATAAGCATACTTTCACGTGCTACAAAAAAATAAGATCTACTTCAGTGCAAAAGTGCCGATTTGAAGCACCATTCATGCCTTGTAAATCCACAATGATTTTAATACCGATGAAAAAAACTGATCCACTTTACAAAAAACATTTGATAAGATATAATAAAATAAGAATTAACTTAGAAAGTAATGATTATGACAGTATTGATGATTATTATGAAAGTAATAATATCAGATCAGACGAAGAATACACAGATATTCTAAGATCTGGTATTAGTAGGCCAAAAATATTCTATAAACGACATCCATCCGAAAAATGGCACAATACTTTTAATCCGTTTGTTTTTAATGTATTAAAATCTAATATGGATTTCCAAATAATTACTGAAGAATATTCTTGTGCGGCATACGTGGTTGAATATGTAAATAAGACCAACAGAGGTATTAGTAATTTGCAACGTAAGATAATAGAAGTCATGAATGAGAATCCCGAATTTGATATTGTTGAAATAACTCGTAAAATGAGTGTTGACATGTTAAATACCATTGAGATGAGTAGTCAAGAAGCTGCTTGGTATCTTCTACGGTTACCAATGTCTAAATCATCAATAGTAATTCAGTATATTAATACTTGTTGGCCTATTGAACGACAGAAGATTAGAAAAACACAAAAACAAATAGATGAACTGGATGACGAATCTACTGATATTTGGAAGGAAGATTGGCATGATAAGTATCAGAAACGGCCAGAAGATCTGGAAGCTATTTCGTTAGCTCAATTTGTTTCCAAATATACCAAAAACAATAAGGGGGAATACGTCAAAAGAAAGCAGCCTCGAATTATTCGTTATAGAAATTATGACATGACTCAGGATTACAACGAGTACAGAAGAGAAATGGTTACCTTACATATACCATTTAGAAATGAAGATACAGAAATATTAGCAGATATGAAATTCACAACTATATATGATGAACACCAGAATGAAATTTTAGAAAAAAGAAAAGAATTTGAGTCAAATATTGATGTTCAGAAGACAATTGATATATGCCGACAGTTATGCCATGAAGATGAGCCAGTAGATGACGAATCAGAAATTCGAGACTTGGCTACAAGATTTCCAGAACCAAACCCTTTCGAAGAATTGTACAGAAATCCGGATGCTGCTGTTAATGAAGATTTACGTATAGCTACGCTTAAAAGCTTGGGAGCAATAGCCAAAAGACGAGAAAACATCATGAGTAATGATCATTTTTGCGAGCTTATGAGAAGTGCTAATGAAAAGCAAAAAGATTTGCTTTTACACGTCATTCATCACAATTTATCGGCGGAAAAGTCACCTTTACAATTATTTTTTACTGGGCCAGCTGGATGTGGAAAAACCTTTGTAATAAAATTGATAATGGAAATCTATAACAGATTTTCTGAAAATGATGGGTTCTGCAATTCATATATTACGTGTGCTTCGACTGGTAAAGCTGCAGTAGCTATTGATGGAACTACTATTCATACTGCATTGAAAATATCGTTATCAAAACTAATTCCGTTATCTATAGAAAGAGCACAACAATATCGATGCTTATTTAAATATGTCAAAGTTTTAATAATTGACGAAATCAGTATGATTGGTGCCGAGCTCTTAACCCAAATAGACGCAAGACTAAAGCAAATAACCGGAAATTTTGATGAAAATTTTGGTGGACTAGACATTATTTTTATTGGAGATTTGCGACAACTACCTCCAGTCCGAGCAACTCCAATCTATAAGCAATCAAAACAACGGATGGTTGGACCCTTACTTTGGCGAGGATTAAAATTCTACGAATTAACTCAAATAATGCGTCAAAATAACGAAATGTTTGCTTCTATTCTCACAAAAATTGGTAGTGGTATAATTTTAAATGATAATGAATTGTCCGTTATCGAGTCCAGATTTTTTACGAAGGAAGACGTCTCACAGCGGTGTCCAAGTGGTGTACGATTATTCCATGATAATGCATCGGTTAACGCATACAACATGCGAGCTCTACAAACTGAAAATAAAATAGATTCAATTGCAATAGACGTAATTTCTGGCTGTACTAATCATGAGCAGGAAGCGAATATGAGACAAAAATTACACAAGATGTCAGTGATTGATACAGGAGGGTTGCCATACGAAATTATTTTTGTTATAGGCAAACCTTACATTATTACAACTAACATAGACGTGGTAGACGGATTAGCTAATGGCGCCGTTGGAAACCTTATTCATATCGAACAAAACGAAGAAAATCAAGTTACTCGCATATGGCTAGTTTTTCCAGATAAAAACACTGGTACAATGGCTAGAAGAAAAGCCGCTGTCTTTGTTGCAGAACATAATATCGATAAACGTGCTGTGCCTATTGTGCGTCGAACTTCAACAATATCACTCAATAACAATAAAACTATTGTGGGAAAAAGAAATCATTTTCCATTGATATCAGGATGTGCTATGACTATTCATAAGTCTCAAGGAGGTACTTATGACGAGGTGGTGTATGAGTATAGTAAAAGTCATAGTATTCCATTACTTTACGTAGCTTTAACACGAGTAACAAGTGCTGAAGGGTTGTTTATATGTAACAGTACGGATGATTTAAGATTTTATCATGGAAGGAGAGTTGATCCATCAGTTTCAAGCTTACAGCACGAATTTGAAAGATTATCTTTAAATAGGCTTACTACATTGCAAGGATTGATCACTGATTTTATAAACTCCAGAAATAAATTAACCACATACACTTTAAACTGTCAAAGTCTCAGAAAACATGCTGCTGATTTACAAGATTCTATTTGCAGAAATAGTAACTTTTTGTTACTAACTGAAACATGGTGTCCTGCAGATGAAGCAGTTGACTTATGTAACTTTCATTGTATTGCAAAATTTAAACGACAAAATATTAGAGCCGCTGGAGTGGCCATTTACAAAAACAACAATACTTCACATGTTACTACACTCAACATGGATCTAGCAGTTCAAAATGCTACAGAAGTTCATGTTTCCCAAACATCTATTGGTGATATGTGTGCTTCACATGTTAAACTAGAAGACGGAAGTGAATTAATTATGATTGTAGTATACATTTCACCTAATAACAAAATAGATCATATAATTTCATTTTTACATGAAAGGTTATTTCCTTATAGTCAAAGAGGTTCAATAATTTTTAAAACGAATAAACATAAACTACCATTAATTTTAGCTGGAGATTTTAATGTAAATTTTGCAAAAGCTGAATCAATGCCATTAATGACATTTCTTCAAAAAGAATTTCAATTGCAAATCAACAACAATCCAAGAGAGTCTACTACCAAATATGGAACAACAATAGATGCTGTATTTGTGAGATATCTTGATAATGTTTCATCCAATAGTTTTGTAACGTACTTTAGTTATCATCGACCAATCGTCACAGTAATACCGGCAAAGGAAACATCGAATTTAACTATTACTGAAGTCACAGATGAAAATATTTAAATTGTCGCCACTTTATATTAATATCGCATTTTTATCACATGTAAATAAATGTTTACTAAATAAAGTTACCATTTTCTGTAAGAAATTCGTAATACTTCATTTTTTCATTAGGCTATATATTTAATTCCTGTAAATATATTATCTTTTATGCATATTACTTGTACACACACAAAGTTTCACATCTGCCAGGCGTCCCATGACGGCTCACTTTTTTTTTATATGTAGTAGAGTGTACGGTGAGCCGATGGGTATACTGACGTATACCTATATATGTATATATATATATATTTTATATGTAGTAGAGTGTACGGTGAGCCGATGGGTATACTGACGTATACATATATATATATATATATATATATATGTATATTTTTTATATGTAGCAGAGTGTACGGTGAGCCGATGGGTATACTGACGTATACATATACACATATATATATATATATATATTATATGTAGAAGAGTGTACGGTGTGCCGACGGGTATACTGACGTATACATATATATATATATATTTTATATGTAGTAGAGTGTACGGTGAGCCGATGGGTATACTGACGTATACATACATATATATATACATATATGTATATATATATGTATATATATATATTTTATATGTAGTAGAGTGTACGGTCTTTGTATATGAAAACTATAGCTTTGTATATGAAAACCATAGTTCCATAGCTTCCATATGAAGGTCGATGAATTTGTTTTTGTATTTTCTTTATATCAATTCACTTTTATATGGAAAACGGCAATGTCTCAATATTGTGTCTAATAAGGGGATGAATGAAATGTTTGTATGCTTACATCAGCTGTTCAGGATCTTGTATCGATTTTTGTTTTTGTTTATGTATCACCTACCAATTGATATCTATCTACAAAAAAAATCTTTAATGCTCAAACAAATCTAATGTTCAAATATTGAAGAAAAACTTAATGCCAAATAAAAGCAAAATACCCACTCGCCAAAATACACATAACTATAACCAAACGTATAACTACCCCTATATTCTTCTTCTTCACAAAGATCTGCACGACAAAAATTGCATCGTAGCTTTATACATAATACAAACCATGGTTCATATACAAGGATCGTACACAAGGAGAAGCAGAAATATGAATGTACATAAATAAAAACAAAAATCGATACAAGATCCTGAACAGCTGATGTAAGCATACAAACATTTCATTCATCCCCTTATTAGACACAATATTGAGACATTGCCGTATACCATATAAAAGTGCATTGATATAAAGAAAATACAAAAACAAATTCATCGACCTTCATATGGAAGCTTTGTATATGAAAACATATACAAGGATAGACTCAAATAGAATGAAGGAAATTGTGTTGACTTTTTGGCTGCAAAATTAACTGTCCCCTTATTCTGCTGGCTGCTTATGGGAATTCAAATAATATTTTTCTCTCGCTCCTCCGAAATTTCTCCACTTTCCGTCCGGTCGCGCAAAAAATGTTTTCATATACAAAGGTACGGTGTGGCTTCTCACTCAGTTCGACGTTGTTGTTAACTAAGGTACACATAACCTGCGTTTCATTGAATTGGTTTTATTTTAATTTTTGACAATAAAATAATGTGTGATAGTGATAAATCAGAAGATCAAAGTGATCAACCTTGTGAAAAGAAAGTGAAACTACACTATGGCATACTACCAAGTCATCGGTAAGTAGATCGTATTTTTCAAGTATCCATAAATGTAATTATTATATTTGTATATTTAATTAATTATATTCATATTAATCATATTAGTAATTATATAAATTATATTAAGATTAATAATTATATTAATTATCTTCAATTAATTATTTTTTTATTATTCATGAAGGAATTAATATGGAAAAATTTATTAATAAAATTTATATTTGCAAATCATTAGTCATTATATTGTAATAATTAACTAAGATTTGAGTTCATGAGTATATTGAAGCCACACTCAAATTTTTTTTTCTTTTTCTTGTGTATTTTAATGTCATATTTTTTAAATATTTCAGTTCCCAACAATCATCACAGGGATCACAAAATATTATTATTGAAACTGGACGCCACCCTGATCAGTTAAACACAAGGCATACTATCAATGTTGTGTAAGACTTTATTAACCGAATAGTACCAGACTATTTTAATTTTTATCTTAGATTTTATTAACATATTTATATTTTTTTTTTTTTTTCAGAGTAAACAATAGTAAAAGAGAACGTCAAAAACAATACAGGGAGCGGAACAGAGACAAATTGAAACATCGTGAAGCGGAAAGAAGAAAGCGTATACAATCTTCACAAAGCATTATCGGACCGTCTACCTCTTCAAACTCAAATATAATGGATTTAAATAATGAAGAACCAGTAACTGCTATTTCATCTACTCTTCAAAATAAAAGAGACCGTCAAAAAAGATACAGGGAAAAGAACAGACAAAAATTGAGTCAGCGTGATGCGGAAAGAAGCAGACGTCTACAGAATGCAAAAAGTATTATAGAATTACATACTTCTCCAAATATAGGAAATAGAGAAATAATTACAGAACCAATAATCATAATAGATGAAGTAAGTACAAATTCTCGTAATTTAACTAGTTTGGGAGAAATGGAGCATGAAGTGTTTGCCATATCTCAGCAAAATTTAAGTAACATATCAAGTGCAAATATTCCGGAAATTCCGAATAACTACAGTCAATTTAAATACCATAAAACAGCTCATGAATATTTCTTCGATAACTTTAAAAATAATGAATTTGGACATGCTTGTTCAATTTGTGATCGACTTTGGTTTGAAAAAGATTTAAAGAAACCATCTACATCTGGAAATATAATTATTAATACAATAGCCAATGTGCAAAATGTGGATTCCCTTAAAGTTTGCTCTACTTGTAAATCAGCATTAGATAAAGAAAAGATTCCTAACTTGTCAGTTTATAATGGATTTCATTACCCAAAAATACCACAGCATTTACCAAAAATCGATTTCATCACTGAAAGGCTTATTTCTCCACGAATTCCTTTTATGCAAATAAGAAGATTAAGACACGTCCAAGGACAATTCGGTATATACGGACAAATTATCAATGTTCCTGTTGTTGTTGATACAATGGTACGATCACTTCCAAGAAATGTCAATGATGAACATTGCATTTATGTACATATAAAAAAAAAATGATTCATAAAAGTAGTTTTGTGCATGGCTTAATTAACATCGGATCAATTAAAAAATGGTTATACTATTTGATTACTACACCTTTATATCAGTATTACAAAATAACAGTTGATAAATCATTTTTTAATCAAGAAACACCACTAATTACACAACAGAATATAGATGAATTTAGCGAAAATATTGATCTTGAAGAAAGCCTTACTGCTCAACAACAAACTTTGGTATGGAATGAGGAAAAATATTTGCGATTAGCGCCAGGGCAACAGAATATTCCACAGAGTTTATTATTCGACGAGCATGCCGAAGAGCTATCATTTCCTAGTATTTACATGGGACACTTTAGAAAATTCAGAGATACAGTCAACGTTACGCCTTTTATGATGGCATCTAGTGAATTGCGGCGTAAGGATCGTCGAGGAGTCGATCCTTATCACTTGCTATATATGGCTGTAAAAATTATGAGACTGCGTGTTCGTGACTGTTTAACGATCGCGTTTAAACATGTTGCTAAAGATAGCAATATAACCAAGGAACAAGTTCAATCTAAAGATTATATTCATAACTGCATGGAGTCAAATCTAGCTTTCTTACGTTCAATACCAAATTCAGTTTGGTACTGGTCTTCAAGGAAAAAAGATTTATTTGCAATGATGCGGCAGCTAGGGAAGCCAACTGCATTCATGACACTAAGCGCAAATGAAATAGGGTGGCCGGACTTATTAACATTGCTGTATAAATTAGCTGAAGGAAAAGAAGATGTGCAAAATCTCATCGTACCAGAACTCAATTTTATCCAAAAAAGTTCATTAATGAACAACGATGCTGTAACATGTGCTATTTATTTTAACAAGCTAGTTAATGTTATAATGACGATTTTACAATCAAAGAAGTTCAGTCCTTTTGGTAAATTTAGAGTCATAAACTACTTTCTGAGGATTGAATTTCAACATCGTGGAAGTCCACACGCGCATATCCTTTTATGGCTTGATAATGCTCCCACAGATATTCTTGGAATAGAGCAAAAAAAAGCAATAGAAATGATTGATAGTTTAGTGTCAGTATCAACTTCAGAAGCATCCGGAAATATAAAATTACTTACCCATAAGCATACTTTCACGTGCTACAAAAAAATAAGATCTACTTCAGTGCAAAAGTGCCGATTTGAAGCACCATTCATGCCTTGTAAATCCACAATGATTTTAATACCGATGAAAAAAACTGATCCACTTTACAAAAAACATTTGATAAGATATAATAAAATAAGAATTAACTTAGAAAGTAATGATTATGACAGTATTGATGATTATTATGAAAGTAATAATATCAGATCAGACGAAGAATACACAGATATTCTAAGATCTGGTATTAGTAGGCCAAAAATATTCTATAAACGACATCCATCCGAAAAATGGCACAATACTTTTAATCCGTTTGTTTTTAATGTATTAAAATCTAATATGGATTTCCAAATAATTACTGAAGAATATTCTTGTGCGGCATACGTGGTTGAATATGTAAATAAGACCAACAGAGGTATTAGTAATTTGCAACGTAAGATAATAGAAGTCATGAATGAGAATCCCGAATTTGATATTGTTGAAATAACTCGTAAAATGAGTGTTGACATGTTAAATACCATTGAGATGAGTAGTCAAGAAGCTGCTTGGTATCTTCTACGGTTACCAATGTCTAAATCATCAATAGTAATTCAGTATATTAATACTTGTTGGCCTATTGAACGACAGAAGATTAGAAAAACACAAAAACAAATAGATGAACTGGATGACGAATCTACTGATATTTGGAAGGAAGATTGGCATGATAAGTATCAGAAACGGCCAGAAGATCTGGAAGCTATTTCGTTAGCTCAATTTGTTTCCAAATATACCAAAAACAATAAGGGGGAATACGTCAAAAGAAAGCAGCCTCGAATTATTCGTTATAGAAATTATGACATGACTCAGGATTACAACGAGTACAGAAGAGAAATGGTTACCTTACATATACCATTTAGAAATGAAGATACAGAAATATTAGCAGATATGAAATTCACAACTATATATGATGAACACCAGAATGAAATTTTAGAAAAAAGAAAAGAATTTGAGTCAAATATTGATGTTCAGAAGACAATTGATATATGCCGACAGTTATGCCATGAAGATGAGCCAGTAGATGACGAATCAGAAATTCGAGACTTGGCTACAAGATTTCCAGAACCAAACCCTTTCGAAGAATTGTACAGAAATCCGGATGCTGCTGTTAATGAAGATTTACGTATAGCTACGCTTAAAAGCTTGGGAGCAATAGCCAAAAGACGAGAAAACATCATGAGTAATGATCATTTTTGCGAGCTTATGAGAAGTGCTAATGAAAAGCAAAAAGATTTGCTTTTACACGTCATTCATCACAATTTATCGGCGGAAAAGTCACCTTTACAATTATTTTTTACTGGGCCAGCTGGATGTGGAAAAACCTTTGTAATAAAATTGATAATGGAAATCTATAACAGATTTTCTGAAAATGATGGGTTCTGCAATTCATATATTACGTGTGCTTCGACTGGTAAAGCTGCAGTAGCTATTGATGGAACTACTATTCATACTGCATTGAAAATATCGTTATCAAAACTAATTCCGTTATCTCAGTGGCCACAAGCCATAACAGCTTAAGTCGATTTTTCATACTTTTCAGGAAAGCAATTTGAAGTTTCAAATCCTCTCCATGAATCGGGGATTGTTCCTTTTTGAATGTTTGGTATGCAAGAATGAAGAAAATGCACTTCTTTTTAACATATAAGAAGATCGTTTATTTTAATCTGGTAATTAAAGCGTAATTAAGGAAATAAACACTTAAGTTGTTATGGTTTGTTGAACGTTAAAGATTTCAAAAGCCTAAGTCGAGTTAAGCTGTTATTCCATATGAAAAAAGACCGTTTAAATTTTCTTATGTCTACTTAAGCCGTTATTCCTTGTGAAAGAACGTGAGCTTTAATTTCATATGTTTAGTTAGGTTGTTTTTCCTTACGAATTACTTAATTACTTTACCGACTTAAGTTAGTTTTCCACATTTATTGTCCTTTGGTTATAAAAATTTTTCTTCTTTATTCATTATGTCTTATCATTTAATTGATACAAAGAAAAGGAATTTATATAAAAATTTTATTTATTACTAATAATAAATAATAAATATATTCATAATATGTATGGTAATATCTACATATAAGAAAATAAAATAAATATATCTTCATATTTGGTACATTGATAAATTGCAGCAAAACAATCACTTAAACATCTTCTCCTTGATCAAGGTCTGTTAAATCGGGATGAGTATTTGGCTCGTTTTCATTGGAGGCCAGATTATCATAAAATGCATGGAAATCAGGACTTATAAACTGTTTTAAATCCATTAGATCTTTTTTCTTTTCTCTGGAAATGCTTGGTAAATCCGTTACTTTTTGTATGTCGTTTACACTGAAAGCAGCCCCTCTCTTACCCACCTTTATAGTCTTAAACGACTCATCTTTATCTAAAGAATGCTTATATGATACATCATTACAGCTTTTTGTGTATCGAAACCATCGAACTGCGTTCCAAGTAAATTTGTTGCCATCTTCGTCTACACGTTTCCATGAAAACTTTGTTTTGGAAAGCTTACAGAAATCATAAAAATCGTCATGCTTCATTTCGACAGCTTCAATCTTCGCTCCGACAGTATTTACAAATTGATACCAATCTCTTGGGGTTTCAATCTGAACATTTGTTTTTTTTTTCATGCGTTCGATTAAAGCGTGGTCGCTGTCACACTCCATGTGCGTATGTCCTGGTTCGAGGAACTTATGGTCGATGTATTCAATACTTTTTGAACTTGAAATAAATGCTATGAACATTGCAGCAACAAATGTGTTTTTGTTCTGGCCAGAGCATGAATCACTGTAGAACGTTAGATGTTTTGTTTCTTCTGGTAAGGATTTTAATAATTTGTAAACGCAGGATGCAATTTCATTGCCACCACGCTTGGCCATAGCTTCATGCCACATAAAACATTTGGCGTTGTTAGAATCCAAGTCGTGTATAGTCAAATTAAAAGTCCAGAGTTGTATTTTATAAAAGCTTATCGAGTTTCTGAGAAATGGGGTTGGCAAGCATTGTTGCAAATCAAATGCGAAAGTTTTTATAGTTTTCGACTTAGTTGCTTCTTTTTTGTCGTTTCGCTTTGCTTCATACGCCATTTCAGCTTTATTTAAATGCATATTTTTTTGTTCAATCAATGTATGTTTTTCTTTTTCACATTCCGCCACTTTGATTTTTGACACAAATGAGTCACACGTAGAACATGTATCGACTTTTGGTGCTTTGAACTTAAGGCCCATAGTTTTGAAAATTTGAGAATATTTTGAAAGGCTTACTGGATGAGAGGATTCTGATTTATAGAGGCGGTGCATCGATGCAAGATTTAGGCTGGCTGGTAAATATTTTTTGCTTGTATCTCTTCGACTGTAGTGGCTTTCATATGCCGGAAACTTCAAAATGTGGTTTCTTATTTCGTCTTCAACCGTTGAGCCCGTCTTGTTACCAGGAGTATGTTTTCCTCTCATATTCTTAAATGGAATCGCAGGACAGCAAATTTTTTTTCGGATGACAGTTTTTATAAAGCTTTCCGTTTCATCAAAACACTGTTGGAAATGTTTCTTACAGACCTTAAATACATTTCCGCTGACTTCAAGAGTATACTGCATACTGTGTTCACGTTTTCGCTTCCGGTTAACTGCATTGGCCAAAGTGTCACACTTTTTGTCCTCTATGCCTATCAGTGAACTAATGTACAAAATTCTTTGATCATAGCTTCCCAAGGACCAGTAATGGTTGAACAGCAATTCAATTGTTTCAATCCCAACCTTCTCGTTACATTTGCTTCTACAGATATCAAAAGGTTTCCAAGCTCTAGCTTTGACAGTCTTTCCGCTAGCTGATTGATAAGATTCACCACTATTTCTAAGTTTGGAACGATTTTTTTTTTATTTTTACATTTTGGTGTCATTATTGCATTCTCTATTTGAGCTCCCAGTGTAATCATTTCACTATCATTATTAGAATACAAACTACTAGACTCACTAGATAAATTAAAATCAGGATCTTGTACTGAATCATCCGAGTTTATCCATTCAGGTTTATCAATTAAAAGATCATCAATTTCGTCATCATTTTCAATGTTTTCAGTTAGTTGCAGTTCACCTGAATAAACATATTTCGTATTATTTTAATTATTAGGCCCTAAGAATATTTGTTTAAAAATAATAAATATTATGTATTACTGATAACTTGAATAAAATAACTACAAATGTTCATACTTTGAAGGATATCAACATCAATATCCAGCCCATTCATTGAAGACTGTGTTTCGTTTACAACACTTGGCTCAAAATTTGGCAAAAGATCATTTAGAATTTTTTCATTGCTTTCTGCCCGATTTTCTGCTTCGTTAGGTTTTCCTAAGAGTTAAGAATGAATGTTGAATATTTTTAGTGCTTCTTAACGGTTTTCTTACCAATTGCAAAATCTTCATCCTGAAATTTTCCATTTTCAAAACCCCGAACGTTTTCTAAAACAAAATTATAATAGTAATAATAATATAGGATTATCGAAGAACATCACATTTATGTATACTCAAGTTTAAGATTAAAAAATCAAAAATATAAAAATAAAATAAATATTTTGGCTACACACGTTTCAAGTTTTATTTAAATTCAAATTTTTGCTAAAATGGGTACCCCGTTTTACTTATTTTCAATAATCTGCTAGCTATCAATTAATACTTTTCTATGATAGAGATAGGCAGGTTATCTTAGGGTTGACTTTGAAACTAATAAACTACTATTTCTTTTATAAAGGAAAGTCTTACTGTTATTTAAAAAAAATCGTTAATAATAAAGGGTGTTTTTTTAATAATTTTAATAATTTTAATAAAGCTAATTTTTTGGCCATAACATTAAATTATATGCGTTTTATTTCTTGTTGAAAACCATACGTCTAAAAAAACACCCCTTATAATATTCAGGTTAAAATTTTTGTACAACAGAAAATGTTGCATTACACGCAAGAAAAGTATGAAATATTTTAAAAATCACTTTCTTAGCTCATTTGCTTAAGCTTTCCTAATCAGCTATTGACCCGAGTTTAATTAAAAAGAAAATATGAATACTTTTAGGCAACATGATAGCAATTATAACATTTTTAAATTAGGTGATATCGTCGGTTCAAAGGTAAAAATCACTAGCTAACATATTACACTGTTGATGGAAATTTGATTGAAACATACTTTTTGAAGCTGAAAAGTCACGTTCCGCAAATTTTAAAATAAAGCCCTCGGGCATACCTTTCAATGTCCATATGGAAACCGTGCAAAATGAGACTATTTGGATTAAAAAAGTGCACTTTACTCTCATTTTTTTGAACATTTTTTTCTGCACTTAGTGAGTCTTACCTTTGAACTGACGATATCTTTCAGATTGTTTGTCTGTTTAGGGAGACAAATTCAAAAGTAATTTAGATGTTATCAATATCTTCGTTGCATGAAATTCTTATGAAATGATTTGAAAAATTGAGTGTCACTGAATAAAATAACCACTGCGTACCTATATTAATTTTGAATATACCCTATTATTAAGTGCACAAAACCAAGAAATACTCTTGAACCTCATTGTAAATGTTATGTTCACAACCGAAACATAATCATTACCCACTAAAACTTTAAAATGTTTAAAACTTTTCTCTTCTTATCACTAAAATGCACTTATTAAAACCCACTCCAGCAAATAACAAAAAAAAAAAAAACGATTTTCACTCACCTTTGGCTTCAGCACGTTCGGTAAGCACCCTTGCTAATTTCACCATTTTTGCTGCTCTATTCCACATTTTAGATTTAAATACACTTTCAATTAGAATAATCACTTTAAAAATTCACTTCACTTCTAGTACACTTGCAATTATAATTATCACTTTAAAAATTTACTTCACTTTACTACGATCTGCGACTGCTCACAATGACCTATCTCAACTTATGACTCACCTTTTCCCGATATTTACAGTAAATTAATTTTGGAAGAACAACCAAAGTCTACTTAGATTTAAAATATTTGAAATTCAAATACGGAATAACGGCTTAACTTGACTTATTATTTTATAAATACCATAGTCTAGTTTGGAAAAAGAGCTTAAGTCAACTTAAGTTTTTAAAAAAATAAAAGTGTAGTTTGGAATAACAGCCTAACTCAAGTTAAGAAAACGAATATTCTTTTCTGAATTTAGGAATAACCGCCTAAGTTGATTTAAGAAAAAAAAGAAAAATGGCAGTTTTTAAAAATACTCAGATACTGAATTTCTTAAGTTGACTTAAGCTCTTATTCAATTTTTTTTTTTTACAAATAAGGAAATATTTTTGCCTAACTGAAGATAGGTCTATATGAAAAAACGAAAAATTGGTACCTAAAAGACTTAACTTAAGATAAGAAACCGACGTTAAATAAACTTCATATTTTGTGTGAGTTAAGTTGTTTTTCCAAATTTTTATTTTGAAAAATTGACTTAAGCTATTAGGTTTTTTGTTAATAACTTCCGTTTTAAAAGAGGTACAGGCACAAAAAATTGAGTGGAAGTAGATTTTGATATTCCGAACACGATTATGATAATAACTCAATTTCGTCATAACTCGAGTTAGGCGGTTATGACTTGTAGCCACAGATCTATAGAAAGAGCACAACAATATCGATGCTTATTTAAATATGTCAAAGTTTTAATAATTGACGAAATCAGTATGATTGGTGCCGAGCTCTTAACCCAAATAGACGCAAGACTAAAGCAAATAACCGGAAATTTTGATGAAAATTTTGGTGGACTAGACATTATTTTTATTGGAGATTTGCGACAACTACCTCCAGTCCGAGCAACTCCAATCTATAAGCAATCAAAACAACGGATGGTTGGACCCTTACTTTGGCGAGGATTAAAATTCTACGAATTAACTCAAATAATGCGTCAAAATAACGAAATGTTTGCTTCTATTCTCACAAAAATTGGTAGTGGTATAATTTTAAATGATAATGAATTGTCCGTTATCGAGTCCAGATTTTTTACGAAGGAAGACGTCTCACAGCGGTGTCCAAGTGGTGTACGATTATTCCATGATAATGCATCGGTTAACGCATACAACATGCGAGCTCTACAAACTGAAAATAAAATAGATTCAATTGCAATAGACGTAATTTCTGGCTGTACTAATCATGAGCAGGAAGCGAATATGAGACAAAAATTACACAAGATGTCAGTGATTGATACAGGAGGGTTGCCATACGAAATTATTTTTGTTATAGGCAAACCTTACATTATTACAACTAACATAGACGTGGTAGACGGATTAGCTAATGGCGCCGTTGGAAACCTTATTCATATCGAACAAAACGAAGAAAATCAAGTTACTCGCATATGGCTAGTTTTTCCAGATAAAAACACTGGTACAATGGCTAGAAGAAAAGCCGCTGTCTTTGTTGCAGAACATAATATCGATAAACGTGCTGTGCCTATTGTGCGTCGAACTTCAACAATATCACTCAATAACAATAAAACTATTGTGGGAAAAAGAAATCATTTTCCATTGATATCAGGATGTGCTATGACTATTCATAAGTCTCAAGGAGGTACTTATGACGAGGTGGTGTATGAGTATAGTAAAAGTCATAGTATTCCATTACTTTACGTAGCTTTAACACGAGTAACAAGTGCTGAAGGGTTGTTTATATGTAACAGTACGGATGATTTAAGATTTTATCATGGAAGGAGAGTTGATCCATCAGTTTCAAGCTTACAGCACGAATTTGAAAGATTATCTTTAAATAGGCTTACTACATTGCAAGGATTGATCACTGATTTTATAAACTCCAGAAATAAATTAACCACATACACTTTAAACTGTCAAAGTCTCAGAAAACATGCTGCTGATTTACAAGATTCTATTTGCAGAAATAGTAACTTTTTGTTACTAACTGAAACATGGTGTCCTGCAGATGAAGCAGTTGACTTATGTAACTTTCATTGTATTGCAAAATTTAAACGACAAAATATTAGAGCCGCTGGAGTGGCCATTTACAAAAACAACAATACTTCACATGTTACTACACTCAACATGGATCTAGCAGTTCAAAATGCTACAGAAGTTCATGTTTCCCAAACATCTATTGGTGATATGTGTGCTTCACATGTTAAACTAGAAGACGGAAGTGAATTAATTATGATTGTAGTATACATTTCACCTAATAACAAAATAGATCATATAATTTCATTTTTACATGAAAGGTTATTTCCTTATAGTCAAAGAGGTTCAATAATTTTTAAAACGAATAAACATAAACTACCATTAATTTTAGCTGGAGATTTTAATGTAAATTTTGCAAAAGCTGAATCAATGCCATTAATGACATTTCTTCAAAAAGAATTTCAATTGCAAATCAACAACAATCCAAGAGAGTCTACTACCAAATATGGAACAACAATAGATGCTGTATTTGTGAGATATCTTGATAATGTTTCATCCAATAGTTTTGTAACGTACTTTAGTTATCATCGACCAATCGTCACAGTAATACCGGCAAAGGAAACATCGAATTTAACTATTACTGAAGTCACAGATGAAAATATTTAAATTGTCGCCACTTTATATTAATATCGCATTTTTATCACATGTAAATAAATGTTTACTAAATAAAGTTACCATTTTCTGTAAGAAATTCGTAATACTTCATTTTTTCATTAGGCTATATATTTAATTCCTGTAAATATATTATCTTTTATGCATATTACTTGTACACACACAAAGTTTCACATCTGCCAGGCGTCCCATGACGGCTCACTTTTTGTAATAAAAACTGTCAATTCGATTTTTCTCAAAATTTTATTGAATGTTGAAAAAAATATGTTTTATAAGATAAAAGTAGTTTAAAGCCAATATCTCAAAGTTTTGAAAAGATATTGGAGTCAAAAATCAATTTTTACTAACTTTTATTAATTTTTTTTAGGCAATAGAAGCGTAAGAACTTATATATTTTTCAACGAAAAATTGATATTCCATTTGATATTCCATTTATGAATTTTCGTATTTTTATCAACCTATTTTTCACAAAAGGAATAGTAATTGTTGAACAGGAATTGTAAATTATTTAAGAACTATAGTTCTCTTAAGTACAAGTATGGAAACTGGTAAATATTATTAATTTTCAAGTCTTTGTGTGAAAAAAAAAATACATCATTTGAAGATATTTGAGACTTTTGGAGTTCATGTTTCTGACCAGTACTTTCAAGTTGTTTTTATAACCAATTGAGTAATGATTTGATATTTCAACGTTAATTTCTAATTGAATTTTTTTTGTTTGGAATTTTCCTTAAGTGGCTCAAGTACTGATGTAGTACTAAAGTAGCCAATACTTAAAATTTATAAAAGATTACCTGAAAATTAATTATACATTTAGCACTTTTTAGAACGAGGATCCGATGATACTGAAGAATAAATGCAAGTCAAGACAGTAAAACCTGTTCTTAACATTGTGCAGTTCTTAATGTTAAAGTTGTTTAGTACACTTTAACTTTCTACTTAGCTTGAAATTCCTAACTCATATTGATAATTTGTTGTTGTTATTTATTTTTGTTGTTTATCTTCATAAAGAATATCATTTTATTAAAATTATATAAGTAAATAATGTGAACTAATTTACATAGAAATTGATACTTGTTTGTTTCGAATTCTTTTCAAGGAAGCAACAAGTAAAAATTCATAATTTATTAAAAAAAAATTATATGATGCAATAAAATTTTTGAACTTTCAGTACAATGACTTGAAATTGTATTTATATTCAAACATAATTATAGAAAGACAGAAATATTATTTACACTTCACATTTTAATTATTAAATCCATTGTCGTGCTTATTTGCAAAACAAACATTTTAAGTGAAATAATTAATTAAGTAATTAAATCTAGCAACCAGAATTAAAGATAATAATACATCACGATTGTATTGTGAATGAAATATCCTCAAAACAAATAAAATAAACAGTTAAAATAAGAAAATAGTATAATATGTAGGAGTAATAATGTAAAAACAAAATATATAAAATATATAAGTGCGTATACACCTAAGTGTACGTTTATTGAAAAATGCTGCTAACACTGTTATAATTTAGGCTGTGACTTTCGATTATTAATATGATTGAATTAAAACAAGAGGATGGGATGCGACTCACGCTGATAATTTCCATTCCCATCCGTAGATTTCTCTTGCTTAAAACTTTAACAAAATATTGATAACAATATTTTGTATTAGATAAATAATTTGATGTCAATATCTCTCTTTGTTCTCCTTATACTTGAGTAGGAAGCAATTTCTTATCAGTTTTTGTAGATTTTGTTAAAAAAATTTGTCAGTTGAATTTTTTAAATTAACTAAAAATCAACAACAATATTTTGCATATGATAAAATCGTTTAAAAACCAATGTTTACCAAGTTTAAAAGCATTTCTTGAACATTTGTATGTATTTCTTACATAAACAAACACCGATTTAATTTTTTACGAATAATATCTTGAGTTAACAACAAAATTAAGCACAGAATGAAATCATTTTGAAGTCAATACCTTCATTTTTCACACGAGATATCTAGAATCAATTATCATTTTTTTTTTAAATTTTGCGTACATTTTTTTGTAGATTTTAATTTTTTATAAAAAAAACTGATTGTTGTATATTATTTTTTAAATTTTATTGAATGTCGAAACGATATCTATATATATAAAAGAAAGTCGTGTTTGTTACAACACTTATAACTCGAGAACGGCTGGACCGATTGCCATGGTTTTTGATTTGTTGGATTTGTTTCCATCCCGAATAGCAGAATACATCTTAAAAACAATGAAAACTCGATATGTGCAATGAATTCTTAATCATTTCAATAGATGCTGATTTGTTTATTACATGTCAAACATTTGTTGTCCAATCCTGTCAAATAGTGTAGAAACTATTTTTTTTTGAGCTTATGGCCTGGTTGCTGAGACCTTAAAGCCACAACTTTATTTTTTTCTGAAGACATCATGTGTGCGTTGACCAGTTTCTTTGCGATTTGTCAAAGCGATCCGTTCGCACGAACTTTGCTTTACTCAGAAATGCCACGTTATTACACTTTGAACGCTACATCGAAGAAATTTCAACATCGGAAGCAAGGCGATGCAGTTCCTGGTCATCCAGATATGCGTTCTACTAATGCTCTTGGTCGTATTTACACAGTTCATCCGAAGAATGATGAATGTTTCTATTTGCGGTTGTTGCTGGTACATGCTCGAGGGCCAACATCATTTGAATCACTACGAACTGTTAATGGTATCGTGTGCCCCACATTTCGAGCAGCATGTCAAAAGCTAAATTTGCTTGCAAACGATACTCATTGGGACACGACAATCGTTGAAGCAATTATTTCTGCATCTCCAAGTCAGATACGCACATTATTTGCTATCATCATTTCAACATGCTTCTCATCGAACCCACGTGACCTGTGGAACAAATACAAAGATACAATGTCAGAAGATATTTTACATCGAATTCGCGTCAGCATTTAATAGAGAATTGGAACGAGAACGTGAATATGATCCACATGAACTAATCCAATCAGTTCAAACGAATGTACCTCTGTTGAATCCTAAGCAGAGGGAAGTCTATGATACACTGATTAATGCAATTGATGATGGAAATGGCGGCTTATTTTTTTTGGATGCCCCCGGTGGAACTGGGAAGACATTCCTCCTGTCATTGATTTTTGCCACTGTACGTGCGAGATCCGAAATTGCGGCAGCAATTGCTTCTTCTGGAATAGCGGCCACATTGTTAGACGGATGCCGTACGGCTCAATCAGCGTTAAAATTGCCATTAAACTTTCAAACTACTGAAAAACCGACATGTAACATTTCGAAACACTCTGCAATGGCCAAAGTTTTAGTAGCATCAAAAATTATCATATGGGACGAATGCACAATGGCGCACAAACGCGCATTGGAAGCACTAGACCGAATATTAAAAGATCTGCGCAATGACTCGAGATGTTTTGGTGGTGCAATGATTTTATTATCTGGCGATTTCCGACAAACACTACCAGTCATTCCAAGATCTACTGCTGCCGAAATAAACGCTTTCCTCAAAGCATCAAATCTGTGGCGATATGTAAAGAAACTTCTGTCTGTAAATATGAGAGTTGCATTGTTGAACGATCTATCTGCTGATGATTTCTCGAAGCAATTTCTGACTATCGGTAATGGCCGTGTTCCTGTTGACAAATCGAGCGGTTTGATTTCATTTCCTCAAACTTTGCAATTTCGTATCATCAAAAGACGAGCTTATCAACAAAGTATTCCCGGATATCATTGCTAACCACAAAAATAATAAATGGTTAAGTGAGCGAGCAATTTTGGCCGCTAAAAATAAAGATGTAGATGACCTCAATTTTATTATTCAAAATCAAATCGTAGGTACTCTGTATTCATTCAAATCTATCGACTGTGTAACAAACGAAGAAGAAGCCACTAATTATCCAACTGAATTTTTAAACTCCTTGGATGTGTCTGGTTTACCACCGCACAATTTAAAACTTAAAGTTGGCTCGGTAGTCATCATGCTTAGAAATTTAAACCAACCAAAACTGTGTAATGGAACGCGTTTGGTGATAAGAAAACTGATGAGCAATGTGATTCACGCGTCGATACTTAAAGGAAAATTTAAAGATGAGGAAGTTCTTTATCCAAGGATTCCGATGATCCCAACGGATATATCCTTTGAGTTTAAACGAATTCAATTCCCGATTCGTTTTGCCTTCGCCATGACGATCAACAAATCACAGGGCCAATCCTTGACTATTTGTGGTCTTAATCAAGAAAATGCATGTTTTTCTCATGGTCAATTGTACGTGGCATGCTCACGTCTCGGCAAACCATCCGCTTTATTTGTTCTTGCGCCTGACCAAAAAACAAAGAATGTCGTTTACCACAAAGTGCTTGAATAAAAATCCTATTAATTAATTAATCCGTTTTTTTCCCCAATCTGCACAACATAGTTTTCAATCATTTTTTTCTAACATGAGTTTGAAGTACTTAATTATTAATTATTATTTTTTATTTTTTAAATTTTTATTCTCATTCTGTATGTATGTTTTCATCATCATTCATCATAATAAAATACTTAACGTTTCTATCTATATAAATATATTATTTTGTATCATTGTTTTACGTTTATCAAAGCCTAAATTAGTTCAGCTAAAAAGTAACACGACATTCATTGAATGTTAGGCGGTACGAAGTTCGCCGGGTCAGCTAGTTTTCTATAAAATGAAATTAGTTTGAAGCCCATATTTTTAATTTTTGAAAAGATATTTGAGTCGAAAATCACTTCTTACCAAGTTTTAATAATTTTTTTTGTTAAGGTTTTCATTTGTCCTAGCTCGATCCTTAGCTAGCTGTCTCCAGCCATCTAAGTCATTGGACTTTAATTCTGTTGACCAGGTCATTGTCGCTGTATAGCCCGTACAGTTCGTCGTTATATCTTCTCCTCCATTCTCCATCTATGCGTACGGGACCAAAAAACACCCGAAGAATTTTTCTCACGAAGCATCCTAAGACGCTCTCATCTTTCTTTGACAGGGTCTAGGCCTCAGCGCCATAAATGAGAACCGGGATGATGAGTGTCTTATAGATGGTGATTTTAGATGCTCGAGAGAGGACTTTACTTCTCAATTGCCTTCTAAGTGCAAAGAAGCAGCAATTTGCAAGAGTTATTCTTCGTTTGATTTCAGCACTGGTGTCGTCGTTGTCTGTGTTTTTATAGCGGTACCTAGGTAGACAAAGTCCTCAACTACCTCAAAGTTATAGCTGTCCATGGTGACGTTTTCACCAAGACGTCATCGTTCAATGTCCTTTTTTGATGACAGCGTATACTTGGTCTTGCCCTCATTGACCACCAAACCCATCTTCTTCTCTTCCGTCGCAATGCTAAAAAACGCTCCACTGACATCACGCTTTGATTTTCCAATTATGTCAATATCATCTGCGTATCCGAGTAATTGGATGGACCTTTGGAATATTGTGCCACTAGTGTTGACGGTTGAGTTTTCCACAATTCTTTCCAGAACGATATTGAAGAAGTCGTATGACAGTGCATCGCCTTGTCTAAAACCTTTTTTGACATCAAATGTATCGGTGAGATCTTTTCCGACCTCGATAGAGCAGCGTGCATTCTCCATCGCCATTTTGCACAAACGGATAAGTTTGACAGGGATGCTAAAACTAGACATTGCTCTGTAGAGCTCTTTTCCATAGATGCTGTCATACGTGGCTTTAAAATCGATAAAGAGATTTGAAGTTCCTGGGTTTTTTCCAAGATCTGCCGTAGTGTGAATATTTATTCGATAGTGGACTTTCCTGGTCTAAAGCCACCTGTTGACGAACGGCTTCAGACGTTCACATAATACGGCAGAGAGGATCTTATATGCAATGTTAAGGAGACTGATGCCTCTGTAGTTGGCGCAATTTAGAGGGTCTCCTTTCTTATGTATCGGGCACACTATGCTGAGATTCCACTCATCGGGCATGCTTTCTTCCGACCATATTTTGCAGATTGAGTTGGTGCATGCTCCCTACCAAGTCATCGCCTCCTGCTTTGAAGAGTTCGGCAGCGATGCTGTCAGCTCCAGCAGCTTTGTTTGACTTCAGTTAAGATATAGCTATATTTACTTCGTCGAGGTCGGGTAGACGGAATTGTTGATCTGCGTCGCCTAGATTGAGTGGTTCTATCTCCCTTACAGCGGAATTCGTTTCGTCATTTTTATATAGCTTTATTTTTTGTAAATAAAAACTGTCAACTCGATTTTTCCCAGAATTTTACTGAATGTTGAAAACAATATTTTTTTATCCGAACAGAACGATGTAATTGCAAACCCTTCTCGATTATTTTTTAAATGCCCACCAACGATCAGATATTTGTTTTAAATATAAACTTTTCAAAAAGCTGCCGTGCCGCAAAATAAAATAAAATAAATTGGGTGGCGAAACAGTCCGTTGAGAACTAGGACCTAGTGACTTACAACTCTCAACCATTCCTGGTGTCAATGTTATACCTAGGCAGAAAGAAATGTGAATCACTTTATGCTTGACCAATTTTAAAATATTAGAAACTCTTTTCCAAATCTACAGCTGAAACTATGCGTTTTAAAAATAATTTTTTCCCGCAATGGAGGTCCTTGAATTAGACAAAGACTGTTTCCAAAAAGCCATCTTTTTAGACAAGACGCATTTTCATCAAACCGACTATTTGAAAAAAAAAAATTCCTAGTGGGGGCGGAAAATAACCATACAAAGTTTTCAGAACCCAATGTATCTACAGAAAGTGACAATTTCTGCTGATTGTGGAGTGCTGGGATCACTGGACCATTTCCGTTCTAAAATAAGGTTGAGAACAAGATTTCGGTCAACGTTGGGAGTAACAAAGCTATACTAAACGGCTATTTTTTTTTAACTGAAACTGAACACATGGACTTAGACGATTTTTTGTTCATGCCATATAGCCCATGCCATCGGTCTTTTGCGCACCAAGTTCTCAAAAAAGCTTTATCATGAATCTTTTGGACTTTTTTGAAGTACGGAACTTTGAAGGAAAACCAAAAATCCGCAATTGATTCAAGAAATGAGAGCCAATGTAATCCAAGAAATCCTTGAAATCATCAACAAGGTCTAGAAAAATTCGAATGCACTAATGAAAACTATCTTTGGAGCTCTAAAACTTACTAATTAAACTCACTTTATCATAAATTATGAGTGTGAAAATAAATAAAAGCTTATGTTTTTCATTTTCATGAATTGCTTTTGTGAGTTTTATTGCTTATTTTTGAAACTTCTGATTCTTTCTTAGTTTTATTAAAACAAAAACTCGACAAATTAATATACTTTAAGGATTGATTTTGGAGGCACAGAATTCATTTAAATAAAAACGGCGTATGCTTATATTTCGAAAATGGTCTTATGTTCCATTCTAATGATACTTCTGCACCCTTTTAATAATTTTTGTATTAAGTTAGCAATTCACATTAAATAAACTATATTTGCATAGGAGTCCCCTAAAAATGTGCTTTTATTCAAAAACTTACCCATTAAAGATCCAAAACAAACTAAAGAACTTATCCATCCCTCCTGTGCTGTACTAACTGGAAACTCCAATGGACTATCCCAAGTGTGATCTCTTAGTCTTGGAATCGTAGGTGAACTCCATCCAACAACTGTACCCAGCGAAAAATACGCCATGTTAGCTTCCGGTAAGAAATCAAAAAAGAGAAACTTTCATTATATTTGTCTTAATATGCTCTGATGTATTTTCTTACCACTAAGTGCAGCCATGTAAATTCGATATTTCTTGACCGGATCCATTATTGGTTTAGGTTTTTTCAACAAAGTGCTATCTCCTTTGTCCATAAACTGTTGAGATTTTAATAAGAAGATAGCATTAAGCTTTCTTTCGGCTTTTTATCAAAAGAAACCCAAAGGTCTCATGATTTATTATATTATAACTTACTTAAATAATAATCGATTATAATTTAATTTAATATTGATTGAATTTATATTTTTTTAATAATAAAATTATATCTTCTGTCGACCTTGCAGGAATGAAAGAGGTGGATCTTCAATTTGTCTTTTTATAAGCAAAAATTCTCAAGTGCGAGGGCACACAAAATTAAAATCAGAAGAAAACATACATATATAAATATATTTATGATATTATTATTATCAATTTTAACTGATAATATACTCATCACCACCATCATTATCATCACTGAATTGACTACCGTTTGTTTTAAATGATATTGTTTAATCTGATGTCTTTTTTTAATTAGACACCGATTGATACTCAAATTAATAATTGATGTGAAGTGTCTGCAATGCCCATGTCCATTGTCCAGCAACGATGTTAAGCAATTATTTCGTTAAGTAAATAAATAATAGTAGCTGAGAAAAATATTTGATACTTAAACTTTTGTTTTTTTTATTTTAATTTAACTAAAGTACTTGAATATTATAGTAAATATTTAACTTATGATGAGTTTTCTCAACTATCATAAATTCCAAAACTCTCTTTCAAGACACTGAAGAGAAAACTATACGTTTAAGGAAATAAATATCGGTTGTTCAGTTTACATGCATTTTGAATTCTGATTTTGATGCGTGATATTTCATACTCGATTTCTAATCTCAATTATAAAATATTGAAAATTTAGAAAAATTATATAATAATTACAATTTTTATGACACTGAACAAAGTTAATAAAGGGTTTCAGTAAAACGCTTTAATATAATAAATGTGAGGTATACGATTATTAATAAATTGCTAAAAATGTTTTTGCCACTTATAAAAATACTAGCCGACCCGTGCTTGCGTTGCTTCGCAAATTGTAACCACGAACATTTTTTGAATATTAGTATTAGCATATGAAAAAATTTCTCAATGGGACTGAGCATATTTTCTACAATAATAATCATTTTATTTTATATGTATATACGGTTTCGCTTTTATATAATAGTATAGATTTGCGGTAAAAAAAAAAACAAAATTGTGTTTTTAATGTTCTCATACATCTATAGGTATGCGTGTGTAAATATCCATAGACACATTTTTTTATTCATCTGCTCACGTTCAGTGCAGTGCAACTGACTTAATCTACCCACATTTGTGTGTGTGCTCTTTTTATCGACGTCATTGTAAGTACCTTCTTCGAGTTATTTGTATGGAAAATTTTAACTTAATTTCAGTTTTATTGTTCGAGGAAGTGATACAAAATTGGTAATTCAAGCTATTATAATAGACCTTTTTTTATTTTCAAATTGGAAGAATTATAAAATTCACTTCCTCGAACCAGAAAAATAAAAAAGATCTAATTTTTCTTTAAATAAATCGGCATTTCATGTGCACGGCACTGTAGTTAATTAAATGTCCATAGTAACTTAAAAAAAAGAGCCCACACTGCTCAGCGATGTGACGATAGAATTAGAGAAACAAAAAAATAATGTGTGTGTGTAGGTTAGTTGATGAACTATACAATACAGAAAAATGGAATATGTAGCCATGCAGGTAGGTAGGTGAGAGAAAAAACGTAACTATTAAATGGAACACATGTTAAGAGAGAAAGAGCATGGGAAGAAAAGGAAATTAAAAATGTTGGAATGATAATGAAATGAAACAAAGCAGCGACCTCACGATTGTGATGGAATCTAATTTCCTGAATAAAATAAATTCAAAAAGTTTATAATTTTATAATTTGTTTTTATTTATTTCTCAGGTTGTATGTTTAACTTAGAAGTGATTTTAAGCTTAAAATTTGCGCACCAATATTGACTTTATGAAGCAATGCTAATCTTTGTCGATTATTGTATAGGTTTTAAGATATGAGTGGTTGTATAAAGTGCCTTGCACATGAGCAACGAACTGCGAACTGCGAATGGACGAACAAACGTGATTTTACACATTTTAAAAAGTCAATTCCATACAAAAACACATTTAAATTATAAGAAACCAATTGACACTAATATTAGGATAATAAAATTTGCATTTTATTCTCTAAAACAAGAGAATTTTGTAAAAACAATTTGGTAGTAACGAATCGCAGTGTGGTTGCTGCGAACTGTCAAACTCTATTCGCGTCCCACATACCATCCACACTGCAACGAATAAATTGTTCGCGCTCAACTTAACCTCAAAATTATACGACTCTTGTTTTGTTTTTGTGTGAAAGATGATGGCTGAGGAAAATATGGAGAAAAGGGTTGACAATTCGTCGCTACCTGCGAATAGAAATAAAAGCTCATGTGAAAGAAAAGTCAAAATATGCGAACATCCACAGTTCGCAGTTCGTTGCTCATGTGCAAGATGCTTAAGTTACAGGAGCGCCAGCTGACAGACAGATTATATAACCCTTTTATAGTGGCATTTTGGTTGGATATAGTCATATCGAGAATTTCGCGGTTTTTAGTAACCCTGATGCAAGTGCCACTCATGGTTAATGGCAAAGGTGTCAGTTATTTTTTGACGCATTTAATTCTACTTGATTTTTGATTACCCATTCAACATTGCTATCTACATCAGAATTTAATGATCATATTATGCATTGTCGCAAAAGATCCACAAGATCCACATCCGAAGAGCATTCTTGGCAAATCACATAAAGCATCTCGCACATGAGCTACGAACTGCGAACTGTGGATGTTCGCATATTTTGACTTTTCTTTAACATGAGCTTTATTTCTATTCGCAGACAGCGACGAACTGTCAATTTATAATTAACCCTTTTCTCCATATTTTCCTCAGCCATGATCTTTCACACAAAAACAAAACAAGAGTGGTATAATTTTGAGGTTAAGTTGAGCGCGAACAATTTATTCGTTGCAGTGTGGATGGTATGTGGAACGCGAATAGAGTTTGACAGTTCGTAACAACCACACTGCAATTCGTTATAACCAAATTGTTTTTACAAAATGTACTTGTTTTAGAGAACAAAATGCAAATTTTATTATCCTAACATTAGTGTCAATTAGTTTCTTATAATTTAAAAGTGTTTTTGTTTGGAATTGACTTTTTGAAATGTGTTAAATCACGTTTGTTCGTTCATTCGTTAATTCGTTGTTCGCTCTCATGTGCAAGGCCCTTAAATGGATTACAGGTTTTATACAGGAGATCATTGATAAAAATGAGAAAGAGTGTTGTAGACTGAACAGAGCCCTGAGGCACACCAGCATTTATTTTGTGGCACTCATTTTTAATAAGAAAGAAAAAACTACACAAAATATAGAAATAATATCCAAACTCTAGACGCATTAAAAACCAATATTGCTCAAGTTATGGAAATTATAACACCCAACATTTGCTAACAATTTTTTTTAAAAAGAGGCTGGGATGCGACCCACACTGATAACTTCCTATCGCGTCTGTAGATTTGTCTTGCTTAAAAGGTTTGTAGGTTTTCGTGTTTTGTTAAAAAAGTTATTAGTTAAATTAGTCTAAAAAATTTAAAAATAACCAACAATATTTTGCATATTATGATGAAATAGTTTGATTTAAAAATCTATTTTTGCTAACGAGATTTTTAGTCGTTAACCAATTTTTTACCAATTTAAGTAGCATTCGCGTACTATGTTTTGTAGATTTTAATTTTTTATGAAAACTGACTGTTTAATTTTTATAAAAAAATACTGAATGTCGAAGAGAATGTTTTCTGTGAGATAAAATAATTTTACAGCCAATATTTTTAATATTTGAAAAGATATTTAAGTTTTTAGGTTTTTATTTAAAAAAAAACTGTTAATTCGATTTTTCTTAAAATTTTATCGCAAGTTAAAACAATACTTTTTTATAAAATAAAATTAATTTAAAGCATACATCTCAAATTTTCAAAAAGATATTTAAGTCGAAAATGAATTTTTACGAACTTTTAGTATTGCTTTTTTTAGGTTTTTATTTTTTTATAAAAAAAACTGTCAATTCGATTTTTCTCAAAATTTTACCAGATGTTAAAAACGTTATTTTTGTTGCACAAAATTGTTTTGGGGATAAAATCATTTTTTTAAATTCATTTTCTTAAAATTTTAGAGGTGACAAATATTTTTGTTAGTTTTTTTGATTTATAAAAAAACCGTTAACTGGAATTTTTTCCAAAAATATATTTTTTTTGGTATCGCGTTACAATATATAATATAATAATAAATGTTCACCTTTTTTTAAATTGATATGGTAAAAAAACCAGCCACGCAATTTTCTTGAGAGCCCTTTCTGCATCTTTCTGCACTATTATCTGTATAGCAACATTTATTTGAATTCGATATCTCTACTGGTTCTTGAGCTATGGACGCACAGACATCTCTCTAAAAATCGGCTCTAGGGACCTTGAAACGTCGAGAAATGTCAAAATTTTGAATTTGACATGGGAAGTTAAAAATACTTCAAAATAATTAGTTGCTGTCTATCTTACCGAGACATCCACTTGATCGATATTGTTTTTCACACTTAATGGCAAAGTTCAATCTTTATAATGAAATAAATTTTTCATAAAAAATGTATCGCTGTCGTGTGTTTTATTTAGTTTGACTTTAAAATCAAAAAATGAATGACCCAGTATTAAATATTCACACTTATGCAATAATTCTGAAATTAAACAAAAACTTGAATATTAATGAAGGGAATAAAAATTGCATTTTAAAAACAAAAAATGCAAATCAAGAAATTATATAACTATTCAAGAAACATAGCTTTTTTTTTAATGGACGCCTTAAACAACATGAACAAATGAAATCAAAAATATAAAACATAAACAAACAATAACTGGTAAAAATAACTTTTTAAACTGAAACCCATCTAATGAATACGTATATATAATTAAAACTGCTGTTATTCAAACAATTCCTTATGAATAAATATTGATATAATTTTTAGTAGATATTCGTAAAGTTCTCGAAATGATTCTTAACCTTCATGTATTTTTGTGTTTAGTGTTGCAAAATAACTTTCTGCAAATAAGAACACGAGACCTTAATGTGAACCTATTCAAAATCACAATACTTGTATTAAAGAGTTAAGAAAAAGGGTTATCATGTTCAAAGAAACTTTATTTGCAAATAAAAAACGTAAAATTGTATTGAAAGCTAACAAAATGTATACTTAAAAAAAAAATATGTTTTTAACAACTGGTATAATTCTAAAAAAAATAGTTTGAACAATTTAAAATAATTCAAAAAAAAAATGATAACAATTGATTTGTCCAAATATTTTGTTAAAGAAAATAGTTTGAGATTTATGAGGGTACTTCAAGAATATTGATGATAAAAAAAATAAACTTGAAAGTAGCCAACAAGACTAAGAAAACATTTGTTTTTAAAACATAGACTGTTTTTTAGCCATTTTTAGTCTATGGTTTGACAGTTTAGAATTTCAAACTGTGCAGACAATACATGAGAAAGAGCTGCCGCTATGTTGAATGGCGGTTATAATCAAGTAATGCTGAATGATTTTGTTGTTTTCAAGAACTATTCAGCTAAATATTCACAAGATTTGCAGTTCCAACAAAACGGCTCAACTTGTTATACAGAACGCTTTACCATTTATTCTTGAAGTGGTCCTCTCAACTGACCAACTCGTTCTTGTGACTTAGCGCCTTTAATTTTCTTTTTTATAAGACTATGTTAATCAATTGGTTTTAGTCGACAAATAGAAGGAATTATTTAAGTCACCATTGCCAGATTTATTGAGCCTTTTAGAATTTACTAAATAACTCGTAGTCGAAAAAATGATTGGCATTAAAATATCTACAGGATTTTTATTTAAAAAAAAGGCTAGAATGCGACCTACATTCGTGCCCATCCGTCGATATTTCTAACAGTTTTACTAAATATTAATAACAACAAGATGCTTAAGCCAAAAACCATTTCTTATAAGTTTGTAGTTGTTGTTGAAGGTTGTCATCTTTTTTAAAACAATTTATTGAGTTGATTTTTCTATTAATTTAAAGTTAAAAAAAATATTTTCCATATGATTTCAAAATCTGTTTTTGTTTGCGAAAATTTTTTTTCAAAAAACTAAATTTTACACAATTTTAAGTAGCATTTTTGAAGTTTTTGTAGAGAATGAACTAATTTTGAAGTCAATACCATCATTTGTTCTTCGAGATATTCGAGTTGAAAATCATATTTTACCAATTTTGTGTAGTATTTTTTGTAGATTTTTGTTTATTTTAAAATTAGATTTATCCTTTTCTTTTCTTTCCATAGTAAAAAACCACCCACGAAATTTTGTTCAAAGTCTTGTAAAACTGAATTTATTTGATTGTCAATATCTCCCCAAGTTCTAAAGATATGGCCGACGATAAAAGGTATACCGAACGTACGGGGCTACGAACGTACGATACGCACACAAAGACATCTCTGTAAGAACCTTTGATTTGAATTCTAGGGGATTTGAAACGTCGAAAATTTTTGAAAATTTCAATTGGATAAATACGACTGATTGCAATAGTTTCTTATTAGGAAGTTGAAAATGTATACCAACAATATTTCTGTTCTATATTATTCTTTATAATTCGTTGACTCTTTAAAAACAAACTATAGTTGTAAAAACTTATATTAGACACAATACAAATATTAAACACTTAAACTTCCGGAATTCAGAACTTATCAGTTTATTAAAATGCTGATTTGTCAATTTAAAAGAGCACTTGAAGTTTTGAAGAACTGTGATGGTTCTTTTGTTTACTTAATTATTTTTACTGCAAAGTCATTAAATTAAGTGCTTATTACCTATACACAATAAAACAAATTCTTTAGTATGAAAGGTCAGTAACTTGTTAGGGAAACCGGACTGTCAAAGTTTCTTCATTTTCATTTAAGATACAAGACATTTTAGAAGAAAATAATTAAATTTGTGTGATTATAACTTCATTTCAAATGTCCACTTAATACAATGATTTTTGTTTGTTATTAACACTTACTGCTTCAAAATATTCAAATTAACTAATCAGAAAATTAAATTTTAACAACTTTTAGAAGAGGTTTTATTTTTATTTTTTAATAAAGACGTTGGTCGAACAAATTGAAAAATTAGATGATTATTGCTACTGCTTCATTAGATGAATATCAATTTATCAGCTGGTAAAGGTGTAGAGTCACCAAAAACACATTTTAACAGGTCACGTTCGTCGTTGTTCATTGAAACAAATTGAACATAAACTTAAATTTTAAATTAAGGTGGTATCTAGGTTGGATCAACTGGTAACAGTATAAACAACTTTTTTTTAATTTTTCCTTGAAAAAATTATGGATTTGGAAACGAATCAAAGTTTATAAATTTATTACACTTAAATTTAAAATAAAACAGAAAGAATGGTTATTTTATTAAAAGTTGGACTTAATTTCCTTAAACACAGATTAAGATATAAAAGAAAAAACATTTTTTAACGTTAACTTTGGATACAAATGTTGGTGTTTGAATGTACAGGAGTTTAAAATAATTGTGGTTAGTAATATTTGGTCCTGTAAGTTCAATAATTTATTTCTATATTTTATTAATTAAGGTTAAATTAAAAATTTGAATTTCAGGGTTATTTTCGTTCTTCTTATTTCTATAATATCTGGAAGTTTACTAATTTTTTTTTTTCAAAAAACCAATATCATAACCATAACTTCTTTAGAATTCCTACTGTACAAATAAAATTATAATTTTTTTTACTTTTTAAACATTTATTTATAAACGAATTATGAACCTACATTCTAAGCAAATACTATTAGAATTAAAAGAATACATCCTAGAATAAAATAAAATCCACAACTGGATTGTTCAAGATTTAAGTATAGATATCACACACAGTATGCAGGTTGGGTACTTTTTACTTATAAATTTGAAGTTAAGACGTCAATGGATATTTAATTTATAATCATATCATCTTAAAAATTGATTCAAAAAAATCCTTATATCTATTGAATTATGCTTTATTAATTTGAGGGGAAAAAGAAATTAAGACGTAAAGCAAGAATGTACATAGTCTAAAGATAAGATTTACTTAACTGGAACTACAAAGGCTACTGTTTATAATAAGACTTCAAGGAAAATTGTATTTAAAGAATAATAAAGAGACTGGGATAAGACCATCACTGATAACTTCAATTGAACCATGAATTGAATTGAATTGTGTTAAACTATAGTTATGTATGACGTCACAATGTAGAATATTATATGTATTTGAAATCGGTATTGCTATAACCTCATGAATTATTTGGGATCAATCTTACTGTGCTGTGATTGACTTGTCATACTTTTCAACTTGAAAATCTTACGAACGAAAAATATTGTTTTTGACATCTCGTTAAAATTTAGTAAACCTCAATTGAAATTTTTTACAAACATAAAAGCCTAAGAAAAATAAATACTAAACTTTCCTTTAAATTGATTTACAACTCGAATATTTAGAGAACAAGTGCAAATATTGACTTTAAACTTACTTTATCCTTCATCATTTAACTTTTTGTAAAATTCAGAAAAAAAAAAATCTTACCAAAAACTTCACTAAATTGGCTTAACATCCCGAATATCTCGTCAAAAACAGCTAAACCTCTAATTTTTGTTTACATATTTTTTGTAGTTGCTAAAATGACAATTTGGTATTGAAAAAAAAAACTAAAGTTCAAAAATAGAATTTAGAAATTTTAACTAGTCAAAAAGTTTGAATTTATTCAGATATGCTTGCTTGATTGTTCAAATGGTAGACATGTGCTTTTAAGAGGACACAAGCTTCCACAGGTTTTTCTCAAAACCAACCTCTGTCTATCAACTCCTACTCTCACCTCCCCGTGGTGAACATCGGGTGCCTAGTACCTCAACTGAAGATTGGGTTCCAACCCCAGTGGAAAGTTGTTGGGGGCAGCAAACGAGAGAGGGGGGGAGTTGTGCGTCCACTAAGGCACCTCTCCTTATCCAGACGGCCGGCAGCGGAGGAATTCTCGAAATGGAATCAACGGTGGCGTCTACAGTTCCAGTAAGGTTGAACTACTTAGTGAACACCTTATAGGGCTTCTACGACTTATTCGGAGCCCAGGCCTATAAGGAGCGGTTTATCCGGCTCCCTGTCCTTGGAGTTATATTAAGGATCTGGCCCTCCAGGTTGGGGGTTGTGCCGTCGGGGTGACTTCCCGACCACGTAAAAACCTTTCTAGTTGCGAAGCACCAACAAGCCTCGGATACGGACGGATTTACTGTTGACAACCTAAGCAAACGATTTAAGGACAACGAACTTCGGATATGCACGTGGAATGTTAGGTCCCTTAACAGACCACGTGCAGCCGAAGAATTAGCGGAGGCCCTAGACTGCTATAAAGCAGACATCACCGCCATCCAGAAAATACGATGGGATGTGCCGGGCAAAAAGAGGATGAATAACTGCGATATTTACTATGGTGACTGCTACCGAGAAAACCAACAGCGCTTATTTGGATGCGGCTTTGTCATTGGAGCCAGACTTAGGCAAGAAGTCTTGAGATATAGGTGCATCAAGGAGTGCCTCATGACCATCCGTATCAAGGCTAAATTCGGCAACATTAGCCTGATATGCGCGCATGCCCCCACAGATGAGAAGGATGACAACACCAAAGATATGTTCTTCGAGCTTTTAGACAAAACATACGAGCAGTGTTCTAGCTACGATATCAAAATTGTCCTGGGCGATTTTAATGCGAAGCTAGGAAGGGAAGATATCTTTGGTGGAATAATCGGGAAAAACAGCCTGCACGACAACACTTCCGACAACGGATTCAGGCTCGTCGATTTTGCTGCGGGGCGAAACGTCATGGTAGCCAGTAGGGTTTCAAGCAACCACCAACAAGGAACCCCTGGTTTGATGAGGAATGTCGGCAGGCAAATGCAGCCAAACAACAGGCACGCAAAGCGGAAAGGACGAGAGCTGCTCATGAGCTCTATGAGCAGAAGAAGGGAGGGGAACACCGACTTCTCAGAAGGAAAAAGAGAAAGCATGAGAAGCGTGCGGTCGAAGATGTTGAGATTTTTAAAAGCAGGAATGAAGTTCGAAAGTTTTATGAACTCTTGAAACGAAATTCACAAGTACATAAACCTAGAACCGAAGGCTGCAAAGACGAAAGTGGAAACATCATAGTAGAACCGCAGTGAATGCTGAGGATATGGAAGGACCACTTCTGCAGACTGTATAACAGCGACGACAAACCGAATGATGATCCATTCCACATAGACGACGAAAGCCAACAATCCCGTCCTCCCGACTTAGACGAAGTAAAGATTGCTATATCTAAGCTGAAGTCTAACAAAGCCGCTGGAGCAGATGGCTTGAATGCCGGGCTCTTTAAAGCAGCTGGAGATAAGTTGGTTAGGAGCATGCATCAACTTATCTGTAAGATATGGTCGGAAGAAAGCATGCCCGATGAATGGAACCTCAGTATTGTTTGCCCGATCCTGAAAAAAGGAGACCCTTTAAACTGCACCAATTATAGAGGAATCAGTCTACTTAACATCGCCTACAAAATCTTCTCTGCCGTTATATGTGAACGTCTAAAGCCCATCGTCAACAACCTGATAGGTCCTTATCAGTGTGGTTTTAGACCAGGAAAGTCTACAGTCGATCAAATATTCACATTACGGTAGATCCTGGAAAAAACCCAAGAACACCAAATCGACACCCACCATCTTTTCATCGATTTCAAGGCCGCAAATGACAGTATCTACAGGGACGAACTGTATAGAGCCATGTCTACTTTTGGCAACCCTGCCAAACTCGTCCGTTTGTGCAGGATGACCATGGAGAATTCACGCTGCTCCATAAAGGTTGGAAACAACTTAACAGAACCTTTCGATGTCAAAAAAGGTTTTAGACAAGGTGATGCGCTGTCATGTGATTTTTTTTAACATCGTACTTGAAAGAATAGTGCAAAGCTCACACGTCAACACTAGAGGCACTATCTTTCAAAAGTCTGTCCAATTACTAGCATATGCTGATGACATTGACATAATCGGAAGAACTCAGCGTGATGTCAATGGGGCTTTTGTGAGTATTGAGGCAGAGGCGGCAAAAATGGGTTTAACGGTTAATGAGGGCAAAACAAAGTACATGCTGTCATCAAGAAAGGACCTACAACACCGACGCCTTGGTCAAAACGTCACCATCGACAGGCGTAACTTTGAGGTAGTCAAGGACTTCGTCTACCTAGGCTCCGCTATTAACGCAGAAAACAACACCAGAAACGAAGAATAACTCTTGCTAACCGCTGTTTCTTTGGGTTAAGAAAGCAATTGAGTGGAAAAATCCTCTCTCGAATTACCAAAGTGTCGCTATATAAGACCCTTATCATCCCCGTCCTGCTATACGGTGCAGAAGCATGGACTATGACAAAAGCGGATGAAAGCACCTTGGGTCGTTTCGAGAGAAAAATTCTTCGTGTGATCTACGGTCCCGTATGCATCGAAGGGGAGTGGAGGAGAAGATGGAACGACGAGCTGTACGGGCTGTACAGCGACGTAGACTTAGCCAGAAGGGTAAAAGTCCAACGACTAAGATGGCTGGGTCACGTAGAGCGCATGGAAACCAATGCTCCGGCCCGGAAAGTCTTCGAATCCACACCCACAGGACAGCGCAGTAGAGGAAGACCGCGAATCAGGTGGCGCGCACAAGTGAAAGGTGACCTCACCCAACTCGGAGCGCGAAACTGAAGACATCTAGCTAGGGACCGAGCTAGATGGAGAAGTTTGTTGGGTGAGGCCCTAGTTCACACAGGACTGTAGCGCCACCTTAAGTAAGTAAGTAAGTAAGTATGCTTGCTTGATTTATCAGAATTTAGCTATCGAAAGGCCTTCTTTAAAATGAAATTTCTAGAGAAATTAATTTATTTATTTTTAAACTAAATATATAAAACTTTAACGCTCATATTTTTGAGTTTATTTAAAACCAGTTTAACGTCAAAACAAGTTTTAAAAGGGTTTAGATATTTCAAATCAAGATTTTTTTTTTTTTTTTTTTTTTTTTTTTTCGCAGGAAGGTGAGAAATCTTCAGAGACACTATAAGCCCGATGCTTATAGTAGTGTCAGATTTTTACTGACTAAAACTCACCTCCCTTATCTTCTATATTATTACTACAACTAAGTCCAGCTTAACAAGTAGTTTTAGCGTCATTTTGTTCGCGTTTTGTCAGGAAGCTCCCCAACGAGAGGACCTGAAGATTCCACAAAATTCGAGTGGAGAGATTAATTTGTTTGCGCTAGATCAGAAGGTCTTGTTCGATGCAGACGTCGAAAAACGAACGCCTCGCTAACAGATTGTTGGATTAAGTTATTACTATGATTTCTAAGTCGTGATCTTAGCTCTGTAGCAAATTTTTTAATTTCGTTTTCTACATATTTTATATTTAAATCTCTATGTAAGTCGCTATTTCTTACATACCATGGAGCATTTACTATTATTTTAAGTACTTTGTTTTGGTATGTTTGCAAAATTTGTATATTTCTTTCGTTGGTACAACCCCAAAGTTGTATACCGTACGTCCAAACTGGTTTCAGTACTTGCTTATAAATAAGAAGCTTGTTATAAACGCTTAGATTGGAATATCTTCCAATAAGCCATGTCAATTCGCGGAGTTTATTTTCGAGTTCATCGCGTTTCTTTTTTACATGAACTTTCCATTTAAGTTTCGCGTCTAGAGTCATGCCTAGATACTTCGCTTCATTAGCGTATGGAATTTGCACAGAATTTATATAAATAGGTAAGTTATATACTTTTTTATACGTAAAATTTGTGTGCGTCGATTTCGTTTCATTAAGAGCAATTCGCCATTTCTTTGTCCAATCTGAAATGCTATTTAATGCCTTTTGAAGCTTAGAGGTTGCCGTTTCTATTGAATCCGATATTGCGAGTACAGCTGTATCATCGGCAAAAGTGCCTAAAGTTGTGCCTTCTGTTTGGGGTATATCTCGGGTATAAAGAACAAACAAAATCGGTCCAAGGACGCTACCCTGGGGAACCCCAGCGTTTATTTCTTTAAACTCCGAATACTCCGTTCCTTGCTTAACTCGAAAGAATCTATTTTCTAGGTACGATTCAAGAATGTTATATATTTGCTCTGGAAAGACTTTTAATTTATATTTTAGCCCGTCATGCCAAACTTTGTCAAAAGCTTGAGAAACGTCAAGAAATGCAGTTGAGCAAATCTTTTTTTCTTCAAATGCTTTTTCAATTTCGTTAGTTATTCGGTAAACCTGATCAATTGTCGAGTGATTATTCCGGAAACCGAATTGGTGGTCGGGAATTAAACGTTTTTCTTCAATAATTGGTAGCATTCGTTTAAGAAGCAATTTTTCAAATATTTTAGATATGATTGGTAAGAGAGAAATTGGTCTATACGATTTTTTCTCATTCGGTGGCTTACCCGGTTTGGGGATCATTATTACTTCGGCGACTTTCCATTGCGTGGGTACGTAAGCAAGTCTTAAAGCAGCGTTAGTGAGCTGTAAGAGCTTAACCATTGCTTTTTTAGGCAACTCTTTGAGGACACGACCGTTAATCAGGTCGTAGCCAGGAGCTTTATTATTTTTCTGCCGTTTTATTTCCTGGACAAGTTCAGTAAAAGTAATATTCCTGATAGAAAAATTTTCCGGCGCTGGTTGGAGCTCTCCGTCATTAGTCAGAAACTCTTGACCATCGAAAGGTTTGAACGTTTCCTCAAGGTGCTTAGCAAATAAATCCGCCTTTTCCTTATCAGTTTTTGCCCATTCAGAATTATTTTTTCGAATAGGTGCCGACATTATTTGAGGCTTTTTAATACCTTTTATCGTCTTCCAAAGAGAATAATTCGTTTTTTTGTCTGCTGTTAGGCTTTCAAGATAGGCAGAATTCTCGCTGTTTTTAAAATCTCGTAACAAATTTTTAATCTTGTTTGATAAGAAGTTGACGACACTTTTATGCTGAGGAGCACGTGATTGCTGCCATACTTTTCGAGCTTTTCGTTTTTCGCGTATCAATTCTTTTATATCTTCTGGAATTTTTTCTTCGTATTGCCTTGACTTTTTACTACAGATCGGAGTATTATTCCAAGCTGCCTCTTGAACAATATTTATAAATTTTTCTGTTTCATCTTCTAACTCAAACGGAGTTTGCAAAGAGACGTTCAGTATAATTCTATTTTCGCAATCTTCTTTGAATTTATCCCAATTTGTGTTATTATTTGTTAAAATTAGGGGCTTTTCTTTTTCGATTACGTTACTGTTTATTGTTAAGATAACGGCCGAGTGATCCGTAGAAAAATCGAAGTTATCATCTACTGTCATATATTTTCTGTTCATTCCTCTTGCGATGAAAAAGTCAACAAGATCGGGCGTTTTCGCTGTATCGGTTGGCCAATACGTTTCAAATCAAGATAGTGCTAAGATAATTTAGTTAGTTAGTTAGTTAGTTATAATGACTTTATTTTTCCAAATATAAAAGATTATAAACTGTGATTATAGTGCTAAGATAATAATAACTTATTTGTCATTTAATATACATTTCTGGAAAAACTTAAAATTGAAGCCTTTTTTAATACTAGTTTTAACGAAACCCAATAATTTTGAGCTAAATTGCACTTATCGAAAATTAAAACTTACTCTTGGAAATATTTCCTCCTTAGCTTATATTTCTGTTTTACTTTATTGTGCTCTCTCCACTTCTTCAATAAATGTGTCTGATATCCAGAAAATTCCATGTTATTTATAAAATTACCATTGAATGAATGATGGCTGATTGTTCCAACTCCAAAAAAAGAAAAATTCGATATTAATACAGGAAATGCATATATCAATGTTACTCCTATTTGCCATTATTTCAACACAAAATCTTTTTTAACAATTTGTATTGTAATGTGTATACATACAATCTTTATCTCTTTTAATATCGGATTAATAGGAGAACTCGCTTCTTTAAGCATCGAGAAACATCTAGTGGCTAAGAGGGGAACATTCAGCGCATACAAGAACCTCGAAAGGGGCAACATCTAGGGATTAAGAGGAAAACTAGCTTCGTTTAGCATCTAGTGATAAAGAGGAGAACTCGCTTCGTTAAGCATCGAGAACAACCTGGTAGATTCTCGAACCGATTTGAGGTATATAAATGGGCGCTCGGAAGCGAAGCGGTTGATTATTGATTGTGAACTGCGATAAGTAAAGACTGTGTTTAAAGAGTAAAGACTGTGTTCGAAAAGTAATAATTGAAAGTGGTGAATAAATAAGTTTATAGCGATTTAAATAAAGAAAATTTGTGTTTTATTTACAAGTGTGAATAAGTTTTAATTATCGGACTAAGACGAATATAACAGTATGATGATGATAAGAAAATGGTAAAAATGTATCATCTTCAATTGTGGTTATTTTGTCGGAGGCTGAGTACTATAAAACTATATTAATTTATGTAACATTTGTAATATTTTGTTGTCATATAAATTTTGAAAAAAGAGCTTTAATCTGTAAAATCTTTTCAAAAGTATGTAGATTCAATGTAGATAAAAATAAAAAACTGAAAGTCGTTTTAACTCTTTCGAGTATGTCAATACCTTGATGTAGATTGTTAATTTATAAATGAAGAACTGAGAATGAGAAGGGGCTAAGTGATATATTTCGAGTTTCGAGTAATCTCGTTTAAAGTTTTTGGCTTTTAACTTTTTTTCTGAAAATTATGGAAATTTAGAAAAGAGTCATAAGAAATATTTACAAAAATAGAAGTTTAGGTATAGCAAAACATTTTATTTAAATTCATTACAAAGTGTTGTTTTGGACAAAATAATGTACTTAGCACCTTTATGCATACAAATTTAGTTTTATTTTATTTTTTGTTTTGTATGAAGGGGGTAAATAAAGTGTTATTTTTTATTTTTTTTCTCAACTTTATCGTCAGGGCCTTCCGCTATGGCCTTTTCATAGAACCATTGGTGTTCCTTTCCTGTGGTACAAATTTGATCTGGTCAGTTAAATTTTTATTTTTTTCAGCTGTTCGTGCATTTTTACGATTTTTTTCTTGGGTCTCAAAAGCAGCTTAATAGCTCAATCTGTGTTGTGTGGCATTGTTTCCAGCATCACATGTGCTACAGGTGTCACTCCTTGGATGCCTGAACGACACATTGAACTTTGTTTCAAAAATGTGTCTGTAAAAAGATTCTTTAACAAGAAACTCTTCATCTTTTTCTTTTTTGAGGCATTCTTCTATATAAAGACGGTACATTTTTGAGGTATTCAGTAATGGTGAAAGATATCGTTTGAAAGGGTTCTTGTTTCTCGAGTAGGTAATGCGATTTCTCGGATAGAAATTTGGTCGTTAATATATTTTATAACTTGTTCCGTTATTTTGATTGGGCGTAAAACATGTCTTCTTTTTTCGAATGATGGGATTAATTCACATTCCTTTAAGTTATTTTGTTTAACCTCAATTTTAACCTTTCTGCCAACCTGGTGAAGAGAACAAAGAGCACCCTCCCTTGCAAATTCGTTCACTTTTTCCGTAGATTGCTGTTTAATTATTTTTTTTTTTAATTGCATAAAGGCAATAAGTGAGAAGTTAACACCTTTTTGAAAAAAAAAATATACCTACACTCAAAATTCGTTCTAGGCTCATAAAAGTGTTAAGTGATTTTATCACCTTTATGCCATACAAAAGATAAAAACAAAACTTTATTTTTCCGCTTTATCTTATGTAGGTTAACTTCGAAACTAATGCGACTAGAAAAGAGCCAATACGACCAAAATTTAAGTTGTCGCTTGGCACCTTTATCTGCTGAAAAAAAATAAAAAAATTCAAAAATGTCACTTAACCCCTTCTCATTCTCAACGCTTCAAATGAAAAGTTTCAAATGGGGTTCTATGCGTAATTTTTAGTATGCTTTATTATCTCAGTAAAAAAAAATCTAAGAAGCTTAAAATGTGTACCTTATTTTATGCATTAATGATTATTATTGTTTATTTTTTATTTTGTTAAACAATTTATTTTGCTATAGATAAAATGAAATCGGTGACCTACATTGTTAACTTTCAAAAACTAGAAATTTTGTATCATATTGTGTTTTATAGTGAATTATCAAATGAGAAAAATAAGATTTGATTGCATTTTGAATTTTTGTTTAGAGTGAATTTATTGCTTATAACGTCAATGTGTATAGCCAATTTAGGCTTTTTTCATTTGAAGACCAATTTCTTATAAAGTTGTAGTACCCGTGGTACAGAATTATCATGCCAGACGTCTTGAGTTCATTTCTTCCTTTACCACCTAAAAGTTATTTCACAAGTTCTGCCTCTCGCGAGTGACAAATCCTTCAAGAGTGATTAAAAAATGTTTCTCAAATAAGCCGTTCGTTATCGGCATAAAAACTGTTGGTCCCCTGTATCCCTGAAATTACTGGCACACAGAAATAGTTGAGAGAGTTGTAAAGCACTAGACCCTGGTACTCTATACGGACTGTTGTGTCACCTAGTTTAATATCTTATAAAGTTATACGCATTATAATTCTTGATTTTTAAGGGTATAATCCACTAATTTAAGTTGTTTGTCGGACTTTATTTGACCAATCATAAAAAAATTTATTAACCTTGTTACCAAAATGAGAGTTCAAATCATAATGCATTTCGTGAAGTTCGTGATTTTATTTGGTCAGCATAGTTGGCACACTTTTACCTCAGTGGATTCTTTAACAAGCAGGATTATCACATTTTGACACATAAGAAGCCTCAAGTGATTTTTAAAAAGCCTTTGCAAATAGTGCCGTACTTCTTCGAAAATAAGACCAGAAATTCATATGTCACATAGCCAACTCTTTTGCACTTGAAATTTAATAGCCGTTGGACTTCTTTTTTAGGAAAACTTTTAATAAGTAGAATTTCAGAAATCTGAGTTAGAATTGGCAAAAGTGTGTTCGTATCGTTTTTTCCGAAGTATTTTTTAGTGTTAAACTCATTATCAGTATTTTGATATCCATCAGAAAAAAGTGACATTCAAAAAGCCCTTACCAAAATGTCAACAAATATATTTCTAAGACTACAACATTTTAAAAACCACTAAAGACAGAACACATTTTACATCAGCGTGTATTATTGACTTTACAATATTAAAGTCATTATTGTTATAAAAGTTTCGTTCAGTTAAAAAATTTTGTTTTTGCTTTTGGTGGTAATCAAACATTTTTCGAAGAAATATGCAATGAACCATGCAGATAGTAAATTTGCATGTTATAAGCAAAGTATATTTTCCAGCTGAAATAGCGCCTGAAAAAATGCAATTTTTTAATGGGCACAATTATATTGCTATTGGTCTTAGGGTCAGGCGCTGGTTTTATCTAACTGTAGATAATTTCTTTTTACATGCGACATTTAAGAACTGCATAACAAGTTTTAAATTCGTAAAAAAATTCGAACATATGAAATTACGATTGTAGAATAGTCGAAAAAAGTGAGTCCCCGATTCCGTCCGTCTGTCTGTCCTGGCCACTACCGAGTACCGACCAAAGCATTTGGTCGGTTGACTACAAATTTGGAAATTAAATTGATTCGCGTTAGTCGTTTCTTACATTTTTTTAAGACTAAAAATGACAATAGCCCCCACACAATTTGTTAGTCAAAATTCGAAAATTCGAATCTTCTCAAAAATGTTATATTTTTTTTAATTTTCGATAATTTTGTTTTAATTTAGTCTCTTTCAATATACATAAACATAAAATATATTTATATTGCTCAAGGAAAGTACCCCCCATAGAACCATTATTCTGTTTTGAAGTTTTCTCAAGAAATAATGAACTCAAGCTCTTATACTGTCTCAGTAATATTTCATGATAAAATATGTCATTGTTTTTATTTTTGATTTTTAAAAAAAAAATATAAACATTTTTTTCGAAATTTGATATCTTGAAAATGGATCATAATTTTTTACGAGGGGAGACATTTATCCCTTAAAACTATTTTTAGCAAATCGAACTATTCTGCTATCAACAAATTCTCTATAAAATTAATACATTTGTCTGGTATTTTACATTCACATTTGTAGCAAAATACATTTATTTTAAAATTCTTAATTCTAAAATATCAAAACTATGTATCTAAACTTAAAATTCCAAATTAAATAGTATTTTAGATTGATTAAAATGCATAAGAAATAAGTTTTAAAATAATTAAATGCATTGAAAAGAAAGTAAAATAATTTTTAATTTCCATGTAATTTTTCTTGAATCTTTTGCAAACTTAGTCCTTTTGTTTCAGGCACAACACAAATTATAAATACGAAAGCCACCGCACATAATCCTCCAAACAGCCAAAATGCATAGTATGAACCTAAAGCATTTAACTCTGGATACCAACGTGTCACAATAAACGTCACAAGCAGGCACGTAGCCAGGGGGGGGGCTAGAGGGGCTCAAGCCCCCCCCGAAATGATTTAAAAAAAAATATTTGAACAAAAGTTTGTATATTCTCTTATTAGTTCCTAACTACTTATGTATATTGTTCTGAAATCATGTTGTCTAATGCCATGTCAACACCCCCGATTCGCAATTGTCTTGGTATAGTAAGCGAAATAGCTAATTTCTTCCGAAACCATTCAAATGCAAATAAGACTTTCCAAATCGCATTAGTACCCGTAACGTGATGGTTAGTGCGACGCTGTACCGGCTTATATCGAACAGCCGAATCTTCTTACGTGCTCCTTCGGTTCAGTAGGGCTGTGTCTGAAGGGGACCGAACTGATAGGGTGAAGCAGGACAACCAGTTTTGGTGGCTTCAATCAGCACTTGATAGTGGGTAGTCGGGATGGTGTTTAAAGCCTTGGCCGGCTTACATACTTGTTTTATAGTTTTAGGGTTTAGTTTTAAGTAGAATAGGCATGGTGGCACACAAAAAATATAAATACAAAAAATACAAAAAAGAAAATACAAAAAAATACAAAAAAAAAAAAAAAAAACATGGAATATAAGAAAAAAAAAATAATAAAAAATAGAACAAAATATTAAAAACAAAAAACGTTAGATAGTTAGCTGCTGTGGTTGTTCTAGTTTTAAGTAGTTTATATAGGTAGAATAGGTAGTTTTAGTTAGCTTTAAGTTTTATATTAAGGACCTTATTTTGAGTAGTTTTTTAAGTAAAAATAAAAAAGGATATTCTAAATTTTCTAATGAATAAAAAAAATAAATAAAATGGAATCTTAGGGCCGAAAGGCATTAGCATTAAGTATTATTGTTTAACTTAGAGTGTCCGTATGGGACCAGTAAGTTAGTTGTAAGTTATGGTTAATTAGGCTAGTTTTATGAATTTTTGCCTAGCTTTAAGATAGTTTTAAGAATTAATTAATAAAAATGAATTTGAAAAAAAAAAAAAAAAGTGATGGTTAGTGCGTTGGACTGTCATGCAAGGGGTCTTGGGTTCAATCCCTGCCTGTGCTACCTAACTTTTTTCACGGGTACTGCCTCTTGCGAGGAATTGACAAATCCTCCAATAGTAATTCTTGTCATGAAAAGTGCTTTCTCAAATTAGCCGCTCGGATCCGGCATATAAACTGTAGGTCCCTTCCATCTCTGACAACATTACTCGCACACAGGAATGGTTGAGAGTTGTAAGTCACTAGGCCCTGGTTTTTCATGTACTGTTGCGCCACCTAATTTATTTTATTTTTTAAATCGCCATCCAAAAATACGCACCAGCAAGCAGAAAAAACGACTTTTGCGCCTTTGTGAAATAAGGTTTATTGAAAGGCATGACAGCATTCTTTCATTTGTAGAGCTCTTTAAATGTATTGCTATTAGTCTTGAAGAAATATCCACCAAGACGTGGGCAATGTCTTCAAAAGCATCAACTCTGTTAGCAGCAATTCAAAGAAGTGATTTTCTGGTAAGCCTCATGGTATGCGAAAAACTTTTTAGTTTAACGCTACCCTTATCAATTTTCCTTCAAAATGAATCTTTAAATTTCGTGTCTGCAATAAATCTCACGAAACAAATCTTAAGTTCTCTTAAGAACATAAGAGAAACTGCCAGAGACTTTTTCAGAGACGCTTTTCAATCCGCATCACAACTTGCCAGGGATTTATTTGATAGCATAACAATTCCAAGGCTTTCTTTGAAACAAACAACGCGCTCTAATCCAGAAACATCATGTCCAGAAGACTATTTTAGAGTTTCTATACTTATTCCCTGTCTAGATTCTCTTATACAAAATCTTACTGACAGATTTATGGTCAACGAGGACGTTTTACTATCGTTTCAAGCTCTGCTTCCAGGTTTTGCTGCCGCCAATCGAGTAAATGAAATGGAAAATCTAACACTCTACTTCGATAACGATATATCCTTGTCAGCTGTTAATGTGGAGTACATACTCTGGTGCGAAAAAATTTCATCGATGGATCCCTCTTCCGATGTTCTGAAACTGCTAGATATATGTGACAAGACCTACTTCAGGAGCATAAGCTACTTGCTTACAATTTTGGCCACACTACCAGTTACAACAGCTAGCGTTGAAAGAACCTTTTCAACGATGAAAAGGATCAAAACAGTATCCCGAAGCGTTATGGGCCATCCAAGACTAAGCGCACTTGCAATGCTGTCTGTTGACTCAGGTATTGATGTGGATCCAGATGAAGTGATCGACATTATGTCTAAAAAAAATACAAGGCGTTTATTGCTGTAAAAATCCATCCAATATTTATTTAATTAAATAAAAAAAAATACAAACAAAAATAAAACATTTACATTATGTAGTTTTTTTTTAAATTTTTGTATATAGAATTACTTCTTCACAATTGAACAAGCCCCCCCCGAACCGAAATCCTGGCTACGGGCCTGGTCACAAGCCAATTCAATGTTGTCGAGATCGAAGAAACTGTTGATTTAATATTCGATGGAAGAATTTCTCCCATTACAACCCATGGAACAGGACCAAATCCAACAGAAAAAAGGGCATTAAAAAATATCAGAGCAGGTATAGGCAGCCAAAGAATTCCAGATGGATCAGTGAAAGCCTGAATGTAGAAAAATGTCCCTAGTGCAACCAATGCCAAACACATGCCCAAAGCTGAGGTCATAAGAATTGGCTTACGCCCCAAACGTTCAACAATAAATGGTGTGACAAGATTTGCCACAAGTTGCACGAGGCCGATTAAAATAGTAGCTATGGCAGGATCTAATGTAGATTTGGCACTTGTGAAGATCGATTGACTGTTAAATACAACAGCGCTGGTACCACTCAGCTGCTGAAATGTTAGAAGACCACAACATATTATGAATGCTTTTCTGTAACCTCTATTACGCAAAATCGTCTTCAAGCTCCCAGTAGTTGTCATATCAGAGCTGACTCCTGTTTGAATTTGATTCATTTCATCATCAACTGTTTCAGCACTCTGCCCTCGAAGAAATTTCAATGATATTATAGCCTCGGGTTTGAGTCCCTTCATGGCATAGAAATATGGCGTTTCTGGCATGAAGGAGAAAGTCACAAAGAAAATAATAGGAATAGCTAGACAACACCATTGTAGCGTCATGTAGGTAACAAATGGTCCAATGCAATAGACATAAAGAATTCCTGCTGGAAAAAAAGAAATATCTTAGTCTCAACTTTGTTACTGTAAAAAGGTTTGATATTATAACTTACAAACCATAAAAACTGTCAATAGAGAACCAAGTGGACCGCGAGTCTTATTTGTGGCTATTTCAGTGATGTAAGTTGGCATCGTTGTACAAACAAGTCCGACTGCTATACCCTGAAAAAATGTGTTGGTAGAAAAGAAGCTGAAAAGGTTAAACTTTTAACATTTAGTTACCTGCATAACTCTGGCTACATATATAAACCAAATAGTATATGCAATTAGAAGAAGAGTAAAAGCTGATGTAAAAAATGCTGAACTCGTAAGTAAAGTCCATTTTCTACCAATTCTAGCAGACAATGGCCCTGCAACTGGGCAACCTAAAAATGATTGTTATTGATTATCAGTGCAAAAATATACAAAAAAAGAATTTGTTTATATTGAGCAAGAAATTCTGTGTTTTAAAAAGCTTAGATAGCGAAGAGGTCACTGTTTGTATTTAATTTTAGGGACACTTTATAAAGTGCGAAAATTGGAGAGGTATTGGTAGTCTGTAGCCGATAAAATAGTAACCAAGGTTGCTGTAGAACTCATAAAAGAACACCTGGAAGCAGCAGTTGACGCAGTGAATTCTCTTGCATTGATCACATCTATACCTTGAGGATCATAATCAAACAGTGCCTTGAATACTGATCAGATCACCACTTCACCTTCATTTCATTGGCCCCAAATTTTAAACAAACTCTTGTTAAGGGTTTAACAATTTACTAGTTAGCAATTTTCTAAATGTTTACCAATTTACTAAGGAAGTCCAAAATTGTAAGCCTTTCTTTTTGTTTTGCTAACTAAAAAATTGCTTATTGGCTTTTATTAAAAAATGAGCATTGAAACATATCTAAAAAGTGATAGTTCGTGAAAATAAACAAAGCAAATACGCTTAAACGGACCTAATCATTGGAATTTCTGTTGGCTAGACCATTCCATCCACTGCTCTTATAAGAATAGTAGCCATTCCGTGATTTTAACTTTAGCAAATTGATAAGAAAATAGTAAGATGTTCAAATCCTTCCAAATTACGTAAATCATCGTTTAAGCTCAGTAAATTGCTAAAATTGGCTCTAACAATTTAGTAAATCGTTTGAAATTTTAAGCTATTGGTTTTTAGAAGGCTTTTGACAGCTTTAACAGGAAGTTTATCTGTCATGTATAAGAAGGAGGTAGGCTGTCAGAAGAGTTGGAAGTCCCAAGGGGACTCAGAAAGGGCTGCCAATTATATTCTTATATTAGGGACAAGTGATGTGCTGCAAGTAGCTTTGACAAGAAATGGAGGAGAAGGATGGACTGTGACAACATACCTTAAACATCTAGACTACGCAGACGATGTAAGCTTGCTTTCCTATAGGATCATGGATCTCCATCAAACCAAAACAAGAGAAACACAAATCGTGGGGTTGAAATTTAAAACGGGAAAAACTAAGATGCTCAGCCTCGGAAACTCTGGGTCATCCTCTCTGTTAAACACTTGCTTAACAATCATTGGAGAAAATAGAGAGTTTCCAGGGTCATTGAAGTATCTCTATTAAAGGCGGAACCGAACCTCCCACTGTATGATGCAATTTTAAACAAACAATGGCTGCGTTGGGGTAATTGTCGAATGTTTGGAGCAGCAACTATCTCAGCTTGAAGACAAATCTACGACTGTTCCAACCAAACGTCGAAGTAATACTGTTATACTGTTAGCAGCGATTAATAAGAAATTGCAGACCTCCATACATACGTGTCTACTTAACACATTAAGGGATTTTTCATCTAATCGTATCGTTTCGGAAAGCCAATGCAATTGAATCCACTTACCCAAGAAGGCAGAAGAGAAAGAAGACCGAGAAGCACGTCGAAAAGTACTGTCGAAGAGGAATCTTCGAGATTGGGGAAGAGCTTGAAGGAGCTCAAACACATTGCCAGATATCACATCCGATTTCACCTTAGGGTAATTGAGGTCATACGACCTGCATGGAAACAACCATGAACTTTAAAAGTCTGAAGACATAAGTAAGTTTCTTTTATCATTATGTTTGAAGAACACTTTTCTGAAGACATTCTAAGTGTTTGCAATCCTTTCTAGTGGTTGATGGAATTATACAAAACCAAAGAAAGAACTTACCAATTAATGCCCCAACAGCAATAAAAGAACTTATCCAACCTTCTTCGACTTTTCCTATACTCTGATTCAATGGACTGTCGAAAGTATGATTTCGAAGTTTTGGTATTATAGGTGAAGTCCATGCTATACATGTTCCCAGCGAAAAATATGCCAAATTTGCTAAAAATAAACATACATGAGAATAAAGTGATATTTTTACATATTTTTGTTTTATAAAGTTACCGATTACACTAACTAAAAATATTCGATACTCTCTCACTGGGTCCATTTTATCAACTAATGTGAACTTTTAACTTAAACTAAGTTATTTTTGATCAGTACCTTCAAATAATTATGAGCAAAATGTAACAATAATAATATAACAACAATTAGTACCACAATTTAAGACACTTTGTTAAAGCCGCAAATATTGTGTACTATATACGTTAATAGAGAATTGTTTATTCAAAAAAAAATACAATGGCCTGTAAGTTGTGTTTTTGATTTCGTTGCTTACGCCGAGATATGTACATTGTACATTGAATTGAGCTATCTTTACCCATTTACTATTATGAGTATATATTTTTTTTAAATCTATGATCAAAAGCTTTTAGAACTATAATTATTGTTTTATTGTTAACGCACCTCATTATGACTGAAAGATGTTTTAAGAATCCCAATACCCCATGAGAGTTTGAATTGACATGTTACGGAAAAAAGATTGTAGGTTTATTGTTAGAATAATTAAACCTTTTGTCGTTTTACGATAATTGTTTTTTTTTTTTTCTAAACAAAAACATAAAAAAGTCAAAGATATTTTTTTATTCATCAATAAAATGATAAGTCTTTACGTAGGGATAACCCACCTCGTAGTTAAGCAATTACCATTGTGTATTGGCCATTCAACTTATCATCGTATACTAAGCTTTGTATATCTACGTTGTATTTCTTTAATTATAATTTCTTATGCAGTAAATATGCCCCTTTTATCTTCATACAAAAGCTGTAAAAAAGTGTAAAATGTAAATGTGTAAAATGAAGGGGTTATGACCCCCTCCCCTGGGAGATAATTTGTATGTTTTTTTCGAAGGAATTCCTTTAAGTTCAAAACTTGTCGTATTTCGTTAATGGACATGACCCCCATTATATTTTGAACAAAACAAAATTTAAAAAAGAGGCAGGGATGCGACCCACACTGATAACTTCCCATCCCTTCTGTCGATTTGTCTTGCTTAAAAGTTTGTCTATATGTATCAATTTTTACCAAATTTGCGTTCTATTTTTGTAGATTTTATTTTATTGAATATGGAAAACAATATTTTCTGTGAAATAAAATAAGTTTGAAGCCAATATTTTTAATTTTTGAAAAGCTATTTGAGTCGAAAGTAAATTTTTACCATGTTTTAGTATTGTTTTTTTTTAGGTTTTTATTTTTTTTTTTAAAACTGTCAATCCAACATTTATCAAAATTTTACCGAATGTTGAAAACAATATTATTTATAAGATAAAATTAGTTTGAAGCCAATATCTCAAAGTTTTGAAAAGATATTTGAGCCGAAAATCAATTTTTACCAACTTTTATTAATTTTTTTGTTAAGGTTTTTATTTTTTGTAAAAAAACTGTCAATTCGATTTTTTTAAAAATTTTTTCTTAATGTTAAAAACAATATTTCTTATAAGTTAAAATTAGTTGGAAGCCATAATCTCAAATTTTTGAAAAGATATTTGAGTCGAAAATCAATTTTTACCAACTTTTGTTAATTTTTTTTTTTGGTTTTTAATTTTTTGTAAAAAAACTATCAATTCGATTTTTTCGAAATTTTACTGAATGTTGAAAACAATATTTTTTTAAAAGTTGAAGTAGTTTAAAGTCAATATCTAAAAGTTTTAAAAAGATATTTTTGTCGAAAATCAATTTTGACCACCTTTTATAAATTTTTTTTTAGGTTTTTATTTTTTGTAAAAAAACTGTCAATTTGATTTTTCTCAAAATTGTTTCTAATGTTGAAAACAACATTTCTTATAAGTTAAAATTAGATAGAAGCCATTATCTCAAATTTTTGAAAAGATATTTGAGTCGAAAATCAATTTTTACAAACCTTTGTTAATTTTTTTTTCGGTTTTTAATTTTTTGTAAAAAAAACTATCAATTCTATTTTTTTCAAAATTTTACTGAATGTTGGAAACAATATTTCTTATAAGATAAGATAAAATAAGTTTGAAGCCTTTGTCTTAAGTTTTGAAAAGATATTTGAGTCGAAATTCAATTTTTCCCAACTTTGAGCAATGTTTTTTTTAGGTTTTCATTTTTTATAAAAAAAACTGTCAATTTGATTTTTCTCAAAATTTTGCCAGATGTTAAAAACGTTATTCTTCGTTGCACAAAATTGTTTTGGAGATGAAATCATATTTTGGTGGAGGTGACAAATTTTTTTTTTAGTTTTTTTTGATTAATAAAAAAAACCGTTAATTGATTTTTTTCCAAAAATATACTTGTTTTGTATTACGTTACAATATATACTATAAAATTTAATTCAAGTCTCTAGCGTTTTTGGTTCATGTAAATATCTCATGAACCAAAAACCAAAATTTTCACCTTTTTTTTAAACTGCTATGGTAAAAAAACCAACCACGCAATTTTCTTGTGAGCCCTTTCTGCATCTTTCTGCCTTATTATCTGTATAACAAAATTTATTTGAAGTCGATATCTCTTCTATTTCTTCAGCTAAGGACGACGAAAAAAACGTCGCGAACGTACGGACGTATACGGACATACGGACGTACGAACGTACGTACACACGCACGCACAGACATCTTTCTAAAAATCTTTTATTTCGACTATAGGTACCTTGAAACGGCGAGAAATGTCAAAATTTTCAATTTGACAAATCGGACCCATTACAATAACTTCCTATGGGAAGTTAAAAAATCAGTTTTCCTTTACATTCTTGCTGCGAACACAATTTCGTACATAGGGAGTCATATTGCAATTCTTGTTTTAAAACCATTCTGCTCAAAAAAATATTGTCATCAAAATTACAATACGGTTTGTCTAGCTGGGACCGCTTGTTGACCGCTCAAAAACATTTAATTTGAAAATTTATAAAAAAACCGCTTTACCGAAAGTTAGCCCTTATTCCTTATACACAGAATTGCGTATTCTTCCAATGAGACATCTTTACATCTTTAAAGTGCTAAATGAATTTTTTAAACAGAGTGGTAATATTCCAAGTAGAAAATCGCAACTATGCAATCCACGAGTTAAAAATTTACATCTTGTCACTTTACCAAAAGCTAACAAAACCCACTTCTAAAACTTTTATGCACCGTGATCTTTTAATAAACTGCCTATGGCAACCAGATCAACTACAATTTGGTTTTTCACGTTGATTTAAATAATATTGAAAAGTGTAATTAAATTCTTCAAAATGTGTTCAAATTACTGTTGCGATCTATGTTTTTTATCACTTATCTTGTTATGTGTTTCCCTAATCTTTCTAAGTATGTTTGTAAGAAAAACATTTCCGAAAATTGCTCATCAATTAAAGTTGTTGGCAACTGAGTTTCGGATGGTCCGCCCATTTTCGGAAATTTTGCTGAAAGTTTAAGTAGTCCATCTTTGTATAAAGTTGCCGGCAAATTTAATTCCGTGTGACCGTGCGTCGCGCGTCGGGCTTTAAATCCCATCCATATTAATTTTGTTCACTTCCCATCATACGTCTACTCTAATAAAAGTTGAGACCTTATAGCGTGAAAATATATGCAAAATATTTCAAGTTAACTATTATTAGAAAGCTATAAAAATAATGTCGAAAATAAGTGATCTCCACAATGTAGTATAGGCATAGAACAAAAACTTAATTACTTAAGAACTTTTAGATAAGATAGATTTTGTATATGCTCAGCTCATGTGAAAAATACATCGATTAAATTTTAATAAACAAAGACGAGCAAATTTTGTTGTTGTCTTAACTGTGATTTTATTAGAGCACATTAAGTGCTATATCATTGTACAAGATAAATTTCAGAAATTTTATTTTCTAATCTCTCAGTTAAATTTTCAATTTAAAGGCTTTGGATTTTCGATGATAAACACTTTTTTCATTATTTTTGTTTTATTTATTTACCCGTTCAGTCTAGAGTCACAAACTTTTACCGAAGGTGTTGGTGGATGGTTTGTTTATTTTAGTGTCATTGACAGAAAATGGATTCATCAAAAAAATCCAATATTTATTTAGCCAGTCTAAGTGGAAAGTTATAAATCGAACTTATAAATGTATCACTATAATTTTTTGGTTTTTTTTTAAATCCATTATTTTAGCAAATATTGGTTATTTTGCTCTGGGGACATGCACAGGATGGACATCACCAGTTATGCCGAAACTTCGAAATCTAACCTCAGATAGTCCGTTGAAAGTGAGTGTTGATTATCAGGAAGAAGGTTGGATAAGTTCTGCTTTGACAATTGGAGCTTTAATTGGTGAGTTCAGTTTCAAGTTGTTCCATATTCAAATACGGTTGACGTTACAATACTTTCGGCAAAATAAAAATTAAATTTAATACCTAACTCACGTACATAAGAAGCTTATCGGTCTCAAGGTCTTTTCAAATCGTTGTTAATTTTGATAGGAACTTTATCGTTTCCTTTCCTTATCTAGAATTGGCGTATCTATCGCTTTGGTTTCGTCACTTAAAAACAAATCGTAAAAACTTCATTATCGACATTAAGTATTTGTCAGTGTTACCGCCAAAGAATTTTATGGGGTTTGAAATTTGTATTATATATAAAAGAGTATATAGCCCGATATTAAATTATTGAGAGGATACTAACGATAAATGTTATTATTTAATAATTTTTAGAAATAGTGTTTGTCTTAATAAAGCAATTTTCTCAAGGAACTATAACTAAACGCACATTTAACAGTTTACACACAAACATTTTGTGACATTATAAATGTCAAAATCATATGTGATTTTATGATACCAAAAAATAGAGTTCCCATTAGATGATTTAAACTTAAATAAAGTGTTAAAATGTTTAAAATTATCAACGAAAATTATAAACTCAGCGAAGCAAAAGTATGATTCAATATATTTGAAAAACCAGAATGAGGACTTTGTGTGACGGCCATGTTTAAATGAAAGTGGGTTATTTTGCATTAAATTCAATACTTGATTTTGATATGAGTAAGTACAGACCCTAAAAATTATATATTCCAAAGTTGTAATCTTGCCTTTCCGAAATAAATTTTGATTTAAAATGAGAAGTTTTATTTCAAATAAGAATTTTCTGAACTTAAGACAGTGCTTACATTGAACTCTTTTTGTTGTTTCAAAAATTTCCTATATCCTTCTCACTATATTGTTAACAAACGTAACAGGAAAGTAAGGAAGACATTTTTAATATAAAAATTAAATTGATTGGAAACAAGATGAAATGATAAAACGTCAAAATTAAATGTCATCTGTTTTATTATGACAGCTGACCAATCAGATACTTGAAACTTCTGGGCTAAGGTATTCAAATGTCAAAATTTATCGTAAGACAGCGAAAATCTTAAGCAAATATTAAACATATTTTCAAAAATATATTATTTTAGGGTGTCCCTTGGCTGGACCATTGGCAAATAGAGTTGGTAGAAAATGGGCCTTGCTTATAAGTGCTTCTATATTTGCATCTGCATATTTCTTGTTTTTACTAACAAGCACGATCTGGCAGATTTATGTGGGTCGTGTACTGCAGGTAAGATGACACTTTGAAATCTAAGTTTTTTTTGAAGTTAAGTTAATAATTTTGATTTTATTTCAGGGAATCGCTTCAGGACTTGTATGCACTGTTATGCCAATGTATATTGCTGAAGTAACCACCGATGATACTCGTGGCCCTCTCAGTTCTACAATTGGACTCTTCATGACGAGTAGGTTTTTTCACACGAAAGAATTCATTCAAACGATTTAGTTCTTGTGGTGTTCTTATTTTTATTTCAGGTGGAGTTCTGTTTGTTTACACGATTGGTGCATTTGTAAGTTACTTGAAATTGCAATTTTGCTGCCTAGCTGTACCGATTATATTCTTTGGAGTGTTTTTTTTCATGCCAGAGACTCCGTACTTTTATGCTATGAAACGACGAAAATCGGAAGCGGTAAAGTCGTTGGCATTTCTTCGATGTCGCTGTAGAACAGCCATTAGAGATGAGATCGAGCAAATTCAGTCATCAGTCGATGCTGATATGTCGCATAAAGGAACCCTTCCCGAGATTTTACGGAATCCCCCCAACCGAAAAGCATTCCTCATATGTTGTGGACTTCTGTCATTCCAAGAACTTTGTGGCACCGATGCAGTGCTATTCAATACTGAATCGATTTTTATAAGTGCCGAATCACCTTTGAAACCAGCAATTGCAGCTATTATTGTAGCTGCCACTCAAGTAGCTATATGTTTGGCTAATCCATTTATTATCAAACGATTTAGCCGCAAGACAATGCTTATGACATCGGCTATGGGAATGTGCTTGGGACTGTTCGCCCTTGGATTGTTTTTCTACGTTCAAACATTTTCAGATGCATCGTCAATCCTTTGGATTCCAATTCCTGCACTTATCCTATTCAATGTGATGTATTCACTTGGATTTGGTTCTGTAACTTGGATTGTTGTTGGCGAAATTCTTCCGACAAATATTAAAGCTACTGTTTCATCGTTTGCTACCACACTCAATTGGGTCCTTACTTTTGTGGTGACACGTTTTTATCCAGACATAAATGAGCTTGGATCTTATTATGCTTTTTGGATGTTCGCAGGATTATGTGGTTTAGGATTTTTATTTGTCCTTTTGTATGTCATCGAAACCAAAGGACTGAGTTTACAAGAAATACAAGAGAAATTGAACAAAAGTTGATGATGTTTTTAGAAGATAAGACAAAATTATGTTCAAACATTACGTACTCTAAGAAAAATTTTAAGAAAAATTATATATTTTTAAGGTTAGCGAGATTTTATGTGTTTCATTTGATATTTGTCTACACTTTTTTTTACATTGAAGATATTATTAATTTTCGAATTAAGGTTCTTTACTTACTTAAGGTGGTGCTACAAACCTGTGTGAACTATGGTCTCACCCAACAATTTTCTCCATCTAGCTCGGTTCCTAGCTAGATGTCGCCAGTTGCGCAATCCAAGTTGGGTAAGGTCACTTTCCACATGTGCGCGCCACCTGATTTGCGGTCTTCCTTTACTGCGCTGTTCTGTGGGCTTGGATTCAAAGACTTTCCGATCCGGAGCATTGGTTTCCATGCGCTCTACATAACCCAGCCATCTCAGTTGTTCGACTTTTATCCTTCTGGCTAAGTCTACGTCGCTGTACAGCTCCATCGCTCCATCTTCTTTACCACCCACCTTCTTTGCATACGGAACCGTAAATCAAAGGAAGAACTTTTTTCTCGAAACGACCCAAGGTGCTTTTATCCGTTTTTGTCATAGTCCATGCTTCTGAACCGTATATCACGACGGGGATGATGAGGGTCTTATATAACGACACTTTGGTTGCTCGAGAGAGGGCTTTTTTACTACTTGGGCTTTCTTCGCCAAAAGAAACAGCGGTAAGCAAGAGTAATTCTTCATATGTTCTTAGCGCTGTTGTTGTTTTCTGCGTTCATAGTGGAGCCTTGGTAGACAAAGTAATTGACTACCTCAAAGTTACGTATGTAATAGGTCGTTTCTTGATGGCAGCATGAACTTTGTCTTGCCTCTAGTGTTGACTTGGGAGCTTTGTAGTATTCTTTCGAAAACGATGTTAAAAAAATCGCATGACAGCGCAGCACCTTGTCTGAAGCCTTTTTTGACATCAAAAGGTTCAGTTAAGTTGTTTTCAACCTTTATATGGAGCAGCTTGAATTCTCCATGGTCATGCTGCACAAACGGATGAGTTTGGCAGGGATGCCAAAACTATAAATGGCTCTATACAGCTCGTCCCTGCAGATGCTGTCATATGCGGCCTTGAAATCGATGAAGAGTTGTTGGGTGTCGATCTGATGTTCTTGGCTTTTTCCCAGGATCTGCCGTAATGAAAATATTTGATCGACTTTCTTCATCTAAGACCACACTGATAAGGAGCTCTCAGGTTGTTGACGATGGGCCTTAGACGTTCACATATTACGGCAGAGAAGATTTTGTAATTGATGTTGTGTACTGTATACTGATGCCTCTGATCTTCCAGTCATGGGGCATGCTTTCTTCCGAGCATATCTTACAGATAAGTTGGTGCATAGTCCTAACCAAATTATCTCCAGCTGCTTTTAAGAGCTCGGCAATCGGCATTCAAGCCATCAGCTCCAGCAGCTTTGTTAGACTTCAGCTTAGCTATGGCAATATTTACTTTGTCTAAGTCGGGAGGACGGGATTGTTGGCTTTCGTCGTCTATGTTGAATGGATCATCCTGCCTGACAGCGGAATTCGGTTCGTCGTTGCCGTTATACAGTCTGCAGAAGTGGCCCTTCCATATCCTCAGCATTGACTGCGGTTCCACTATGATGTTTCCACTTTCGTCTGTGCAGCCTTCGGTTCTAGTTGTATGGACTTGTTAATTTCGTTTCACCTGTTCATAAAACTTTCGAACTTCATTCCTGCTTTTAAACCTCTCAACATCTTCGACCGCACGCTTCTCATGCCCTCTCTTTTTCCTTCTGAGAAGTCCGTGTTCTTCTCGTCCTCTTCTGCTCATAGAGCTCATGAGCAGCTCTCTTCCTTCTATGCAGCGCCGCTTTGCGTGCCTGTTGTTTGGCTGCATTTGCCTACAGCCATTCCTCACCAAACCAGGGGTTTCTTCTTGGTGGCTGCTTGAAACCCAGCACTGGTTCTCGATACAATGTGTTGGTAGCATAGAACTTCGAAAGAGGTTATTTGTGACTCAGTCGGAGAAGGATTTGGCGATCTCTTCCGATTGTAGCCGTTCGATGTTGTATCTTCTCCCAGCGTCTCCCTGTTTTGCCTTGAGTCTGGAAACCCCAATGCTACCTTGGCTACAACGAGGTAGTGGTCCGCGTCCGAGTCGATGCTAGCTCCTCGGAAAGTTCGGATATCCATGATGCTGGAAGCGTGTCTAGCGTTGATCGCTAGTATAGATGTTGAGGTGTGGAAAACGCGTACTGGCTACCATGATGTTTCGCCCTGCAGCAAAATCTATGAGCCTGAATCCGTTGTCGGAAGTGTTGTCGTGCAGGCTGTTTTTCCCGATTATTCCAGCAAAGATGTTTTCATTTCCTAGATTGGCATTAAAATCGCCAAGGACAATTTTAATATCGTAACTGTTCATATGTTTTTGGGCCATCCCATCGCATTTTCTAGATGGCGGTGATATCTGCTTTATAGCAGTCTAGTGCCTCGGCTTATTCGTCGGCTGCATGTGGTCTATTAAGGGACCTAAGTTGTTTGACAGGAAGCTACAAAATCGGAACTTCAAATTTTGCCAAAATTGGAGTTGAATTATTAGGGAGCATCATTATTAATTTCTTTTATCCAAAAATTCAAGTCAGAAGGAGCTCTAATCGCACAGAGTCATATATTCCCGTTATAGGAGCTGAAGTTTTATCGAAGTGCAATTAGATAATTAAGGAGCAGTTCAGTATTAGTGGCATTTGGGTTCCTAGAGTATTTCCCAGGCTCATTATTAATATGTTGGCCAACATATCGAGCCCTTTCCGCAATATTATCGTAGGCGCCAAAAAAAAATGTATCGTAAACGACTTATTTAAGAAAATATTTATGAGTTAAGTCAGCATTGGATATTATTGACAGTATCTTAAATAAACCTTGACAACAAGTTTCTTATCTTCAAGTGGTACAAAAGTATTTTAATAAATTATTTTCTCTCTTTTATAGAAAATGTCACTTACGATAAAATGGCGGAAAAGGCTCGATACTAAAGATCGAAGAAGCTGAAACCACAGGCAGCCACAGTTACTCCCTCCATTGGAACTCAATCTACATAAATAAAACTGTATTAAGAACAGCATTTTCATTGAAGTGGGCAGACGTTTTGTGGTCTGACTACACTCATGAAGAAAACATGCAGCTGCAAAGATAAGTCTACGCTACTTTCTTTATAAAGAACACATTTTCAACAACCGGCGTTCATTGATAAAGTTCAAGTTATTTACGCTTGACGCATCAGCAATGGGAATAACCTACTTTGTTTTCGTGTCAGCACTTTTCTAATGTTGATATTCAAGCTCGTTTTTACTGAAAGTGCTTATAATAAATTCCAAGTGCACTCTCAAGAGTTTATTTTTTTACTTTGAAGTGTGAAACATTGATTTAAATTTATTAAACTATTCGCATAGTTGTTTTTCTTACATTTGATTTATTATTTTAAGTATTTAAGAACATTTTATGCAGATAAGATATATATTTCGAGCATTTTGATTTTTTTTTTAATTTAAAGGCTATTCTAAATTTGAGTATTATAAAAAGTAGTATTTGCTTCTGGTCATTCCAAAGAGTAACTTTGCTTTTTAAAGATTTTTGTTTTAATGTTTTTAAAAGGAAAATTAAATGTTTATCTAGCCAGTTTGAGTGGAAAGTTTTTTAAGTTAATTTAAAATCATTGAATTATTTTTAATTTTTAATTGTGTACTTTTTAAATATTTTAGCTAATATAGCTTATTTAGCTTTTGGAACTTGTACAGGATGGACATCACCAGTAATGCCAATACTTCGAAATAGAACAGATGATAGTCCATTGGCAGAAGGTGTGAATTATCAAGAGGAAGGATGGATAAGTTCTGTTTTATCAATTGGAGGATTAGTTGGTGAGATAACTATACATACTTTTTAAAATTAAATTCATACAATTAAAATCTTACTTAGAATTTGTGTTTGAGAATAACTTAAAATTGCAGCATATTCAAAAATGCTGGCTTCATTAGAAGTAAAGAAAGTAAAAATTCAACCCCAGACTAAAAACCATAAAAAGATTAAACTTTAATCGATCCAAATGACCCCACCGTCAGTTGAGTCTTATCGGTGTTAGACTAGACATAGTGAGAGTTGTTTTGACTCTCAATTTCTAAAAACTGATATTATAAAATCGAATAGCGAAACAGTTAAATTGTTCGTGTGGGACCAGGGTCGGACAAAAATTTCAGTGCAAAAGAAATATCTTAAAAGTCAGGAGTGTATACATAAAATTAAAATAATTATGTAGGCAAAACACATCGCATTGTAAGTTTTGAAATGATTTTCTTAATTAACCCTAAAGCCTAGTTATTTTCAACTTTCAACAATGTAAGTGAACTTGTTATAGCCAGAAATGAAGAAGACCAACGTTTTAATATCTTTTCCCAATGACAAGTGTTAAAAGAGTTTTTTATTGATATTTAAAGATAAACATTGAAAGGTATATATGTACATAAATAAAACATTTTGTCAGTTGTCTAGTGATTTATTTTTTGTTTGACCAATTGGAGGACAATATTCGTCGTGATATTCGCGTGATATGAAGCCAAAAATGATAAAAAGAAGTCATCGAAAATTAGACCGAGCGAGCTGTGGCGGTCACACTCAAGAAATCATATTTAAATTTTAATGATAAATAATTCGAAGACCTTCTGGGCTGGAGCGTTGATGTCCATTCGATCTACACAGCCATTTAAGTCTTTGAATTTGTATTCTTTTAACCACGTCAATGTCGCTGTACAGCCCGTACACTACAGTTCGTCGTTGTATATTCTCCTCCACTCTCCATCTATGCAGGCGGGACCAAAATTCACCCGAAGAATTTTCTTTCGAAGCATCCTAAGACGCTCTACTCTTTCTTTGACAGGGTCCAAACCTCAACGTCATAAATAAGAACCGGATAACATAGTGACTTTGGATGCTCGAGAGAGCAATTGCCTTCTATGTCTAAAGAAACAGTGATATGCCAGAATTATTATGCGAATTTGTAGACAAAGTCCTTAACTACTTTAAAGTTACAGCTGCCCATGGCGTCGTTTTGTCAAAGACGTTTTCGCTCAATGTCCTTTTTTGATGAAAGCATTTACTTTGTCTTACTCTCATTGACCACTAAACCCATTTTCTTCGCTTCCGTCGGAATACTCAAAAACGCTCCACTGACATCACGCTATGATCTTCCAATTGTGTCAATACAATATCATTCTCGTATCCTACTAATTCTATGGACCTTTGGAAGATTGCGCCTCTAGTGTTGACGGTTGAGTTCTGCATAATTCTTTTTAGTAGAATGTTGAAGAATTCGCATGACAGTGCATCGCCTTGTCTAAAACCTTTCTTGACGTCAATTAAATCTGTCAGATCTTTTCCGACCTTGAGCGCCGTGCATTCTCCATCGTCATTCTGCACACACGGATAAGTTTGACAGGGATGCTAAAACTAGACATTGCTCTGTAAAGCTCTTCCCTAAAGATGCCGTTATAGATTGCTTAAAAATCAATAGTAAAAAGATGGTGGGTATCGTCTTGAAGTTCCTGGTTCTTTTCAAGGTCTGTCGTAATGTTAATATTTGATTGACTGTGGACTCTCCTGGTCTGAAACCCCACTGATAAGGACTTAACAAGTTGTTGACGAAGGGCTTCAGACGTTCACATAATACGGCAGAAAGGATCTTATATATGATTTTCCGGAGACTGATGCCTATGCAGTTGGTGCAATTCAGAGGTTCTCCTTTCATGAGCAAACTATTTTGAGATTCCACTCATCGGGCAGCTTTCTTAAGATCATATTTTGCAGATGAGTTGGTGCATATGCCCTACCAAGTCAAACATAAAATGTATATAAATATATTCTAAAGAACTGCATACCAAAAATATATTTAAAAAGGGGTTGGGATGCGACCCACACTGATAACTTCCCATCCAGTCTGTCGATTTATCTTGCTTAAAAGGTTTGTAGGTTTTCGTGTTTTGTTAAAAAAAGTTATCAGTTTAATTATTCTAAAAATTTAAAAATAACCAACAACATTTTGCATGTAATGAAATAGTTTGATTTCGAAAACTATTTTTGTTAACGAGATTTTTAGTCGTTAAACAATTACCAATTTTAGTGGTATTTCTTAAAAGTTTTTATTTCTTATATAAACAAATACAAATTAGATGAATAAAATTAATTTGAAGTCAATGTCTTCTATTGTTCAAGAGAACCGATCAATTTTTTACAATTCTACGTACTGTTTTTTGTAGATTTTAATTTTGTATGAAAAAAATACGGACGGTTGGATTTTTATAAAAAATTTACTGAATGTCGAAAACAATATTTTTTGTGTGATAAAATAAGTTTGAAGCCAATATTTTTAATTTTTGAAACGATATTTGAGTCGAAAACCAACGTTTACCAACTTTTAGTAATACTTTTTTAGGTTTTTACTTTTGTAAGAAAACTGTTAATTCGATTTTTCTCAAAATTATACTCAATATTGACAACAACAATATTTTTTTAAAGATTAAAGTAGTTTAAAGCCAATATCTCAAATGATTGATAAGATATTTAAGTCGAAAATCAATTTTTACCAACTTTGAGTATTGTTTTTTTTAGGTTTTATATTTTATTAAAAAAAAAAACTATCAATTCGATTTTTCTCAAAATTTTACGTTATTTTTCGTTGCATCAAATTGTTTTGGAGATAAAATCATTTTTTGTTCGTAAAATTTTCGAGGTGACAAATATTTTTTTTCAGTTTTTTTGATTTATAAAAAAAAACCGTTTATTGTAATTTTTTCCAAAAATATATTTGTTTAGTATCGCGTTACAATATATATCTAACATAAAGCTTAATTCAAGTCTCTAGCGCTTTTGGTTCGTGAGATATTTAGGGTTAACCAACATTTTCACATTTTTAAAAAATTGCTGTCGTAAAAAAACCACCAACTCAATTTTGCTGAGAGTCCTTTCTGCATCTTTCTGCATTGTTATCTGTGTAAAAAAAAAATAATAAAAAAATTTTAAATAAATAGAAACAAATTTAAAAGATCAAAAATTTCGTTTTGGAACTAACTACAAGGAACTTTATTTCTTTATATCTTCTAAGAATTTATAATAATTTGTTTTTTTTTTTAACAGGATGTCCTATAGCAGGAAAATTAGCCAATATAATCGGAAGAAAATGGACCTTACTCCTGAGTGCTTTTATATTTTCTGCTGCATATACTTTGTTTTTGCTCGCAGCCAAAGTGTGGCATATTTATGTAGGACGTTTTCTGCAGGTACGACATTATATCATTTATTTTGGTCGAATTTAACCTACGGTTATTTTAGGGGATCGCATGTGGATTTGTGGGAACAGTGATGCCAATATACGTTGCTGAAATAGCCACCGATGATACTCGAGGACCTTTAGGTTCTATGCTTATGCTATTTATGATGGGTAAGTCCTGGTTTCTGGGAACAATTGGAAAACTAGAACAATTGGAAAACTAAAAGATTCTTTCCCTTTTTTGGTTCAAGGTGGCATCCTCTTTGTTTATACGATTGGAGCATTTCTGAATTACATGGAACTCCAGTTCTGCTGTCTAGCTGTACCAATAGTATTTTTTGCAACGTTTTTCTTCATGCCAGAGACACCTTATTTCTTTGCTTTGAAAAAACGAAAACCCGAAGCAGTCAAGTCTCTGGAATTTCTTCGAAGTCGTTGCGGATTGACAGTTGACAATGAATTCCATCAAATTCAGTCAGCAGTCGATGAAGACATGTCACGTAAGGGAACATTTATGGAGATACTACGAAATTCAGCAAATAGAAAAGCATTCTTCATATGTTGTGGACTTTTGATATTCCAGGAGTTTTGTGGCACCGATGCCGTGACATTTAACAGTGAATCAATATTTATCAGTGCCAAGTCGCCTTTAGATCCTGGAATTGCTGCCATCTTCCTTGCCATTACTCAACTTGTGGCAAGTTTGGTTACTCCGTTTGTTATTGAAAGTTTTGGTCGAAAGACAATGCTTATGATATCAGATCTAGGTATGGGATTGGCATTGCTTGCGTTGGGAATTTTCTTTTATATTCAAGCTTTTGGAGATGCCTCGGGAATTCTCTGGATTCCCATTCCTGCACTTATCTTATTCGATGTTATGTATGCACTTGGATTTGGACCAGTGGTGTGGGTGATTTTTGGTGAAATTCTTCCAACCAACATAAAAGCCAATGTTTCATCATTCACTGTTGCACTTAATTGGGCTTTAACTTTTTTGGTAACACGTTTTTATCCGGAGATAAATGCTCTTGGATCTTATTATGCATTTTGGTTGTTTGCAGGATTATGTGGTTTAAGTTTAATTTTTGTTGTTTTGTATGTTATCGAAACAAAAGGTCTTAGTTTACAAGAAATACAACAAAAATTGAAATAAAGCTGATGTTCTCCAACTTAAACCTGTTTTAATAAATAAATTAGATGGCGCAACAGGTCGTATATCGTAGAGAACGACGGCTTATACTGACTTCCAACTATCAACCATTCCTGTGTAATCTAAAGAAAAGAGAGGAGCAATAGTTTTTGTACCGGATCCGAATGGCTAAGCTAGAAAGAACTTGCATGACAAGAACTACTCTTGGAGGAATTCCTCGCAAGAGTCTTTATAGCAAAGCAAATATGTGAAGGTAACAGTTTAATGTTCGTATTTTCCTAGCATTTCTGCATTATAAGTCAGATTCTGTTTGCTACGAAAGTAAAATCAAAACAAGCGTTTTGTTTTCCATTCAACAGGAAGGGCTGCCTCCTGAATTTTCTAAGCTCATACAAATTTTTATCAAATATTATGACAGTTTTAAATTACCTCCACAAAAGTTAAAGGATGATCTGGATACTTTCCGTCAATACTTACAGTCCAAGCGAATATCTCATCTGCAACGGAAACGAAATGATCACAACTGTTTTTTTCGTTCCTAATCAAAACTCCTCTCCAACACGTCAACAACTTCCTCTAACTATTATGAAAATGTAAGAGGTCTCCGATCTAAAATCAACTCAGTCTTAAGACAATCACATTCCCTTCCTTTTGATGTCTACACTTTGACTGAAACTAACCTGATCCCCAGTATCAATAGCCTAGAGTTGTTTCCTTCCTCTTTTATTGTGTATTGTGCTGATGGGTCTGCCGTTGGCTCTCCTTGCAGGGCGATCCTTACCGCAATCAAAAACACGACTCTTCCTTATTCTCAATCTCTCTAACACGTCTGAAGTTGACTTTGTATCAGTTACAATACAATTTCTAAAAACATCTGTTAATCTCCCAACCTCCCTGTCCCTACAAATATATGAATTTGCTGTTCGTGCGATCGATCACTTAATAAAACAATGCGACCCCTTTGATGAAATTTTAATTTTTGCGAATTTCAACCTTCCACACCTTATATGGAAAGTATCAGACTACGGATCAAATTACACTATAGTAATCCCTCCTCGGGAAAATAATGTCTTTTTGAAGATCATTTAACTGATTCAAGCTTCAGCCAAGTGAAGTGAGTGGCATTCGAAATACCTAATATGAACAGAAAACTTGACCTTATATTCTAACCGAACTCATCAGTCACTCTATGTCTTTCAAATTCTTTCAGCTGTTGATGATTATCGCCCTCCATTGCTACTAACGTTCTACCTTCTCGTGCCTAGAAGTTTCTTCCACTTCACATCCTATTTTGTATGATTTTCATAAAACCCAATTGTCACAAATTAACGATTATATATGTATTAACAGAGTTCCAATTGATTTAAAAAATATGCCTGTTGCAGAAGCCACAAACCTTTTTATATTGAACTAAACTATTTAATTTCACTGCATGTCCCTTCCTACCTACGTAGAGTTGCTCCATTAGCCCCATCTTGGTATAATCGTAGACTTCGATCAATGCGTTACCAAAGGAACAAGCTGTGGGAAACATTCCTACGCTCTCAATGCTCAGCTGACTACTCTAAGTACCTTGATGCTTATCTTCATTTCAACGATCTATACAATTCACTATACCAAAAATATTTACATAAAACTCAAGCTTACCTTATTAACTATTCCATATCCTTCTTTCTTGTCTCAAGGAACATTTCCTAAAATATGAAAACATCTTTTATAACTCCAATTCACAAGAAGAGACAAAAAGGAGAGGTGATAAAATATCGACCGATTGCTAAACTTTCTCATATTCCAAACATATTTGAAACCATTTTATATTAGCTTCTCAGCTTCCGTTCCGATCTACCACCACAAATCTTGTAGAGTTCGTTTCATTCACTCCAAGAGCCTTATAAAACAGGAATGAAGTTGATATGGTTTCCACTGACTTCATCAAACGTTTGACAAAATTTCTGAGACTATAATCTTATAATCTTCAAACTCCTTAAGTTTAGAACCTCTTTTCCAAATCATGAAGACGTTTCTCTCCTCCAAACAGATCTCGACAATTTCTCAACCTGGTGTAGTATACCTAAAATTACTTAGAGCTCAATATTATAGCAAATGCAAGACAATGACCTTTTCGCATTAAAGCAGTTCCCCGTCATTACTATCTTCATAATCATCCCATATAAAACAAAAGGTATCTCCGCCTTTCATGTGACGTGAACTGAAATTTCTACTTCACATTGACAAAATAGTTCTCAAGGCCAACTCTACAAAAGGTTTTGTTAAAAGATAGGTCCAAAAAATGTACTAACCCTTACGAAAGCCTATAGCTTTTTACATGACATTTGACCTCTGCTTTAATATGCGTCGCAGGTTTGGTCTCCATATCAAAATATACACATATCAAGAATAGAAAGCATCCAACAAAGAGATTTCTTTATTTTGCACTTCAAAACCTTCCTTGGGAAAATCCTTTGATCTTACTTTATGAACACCTCCGTCTAATAAACCTCAATTCATTACAGGAACGGATAGGAATTGCTGACCTACTGTTCATACATCGGCTTCTCTCTGGCTCAGTTTATTGCTCCTGTCTTTATAAATCGATTTCTTTTAACACTTACACCCACAATCTGAGAAACCCTCGTCTCTTCTATTTACCAACTCATGACACCTCCTATGGCCTTTGGTTGTTCAATTCGAATTCAAATTCATTCGATTTCAACATCAGCACCTATAACCTCAAACTCCTTTTGACCCACCCCCAGCCAAACTTGCGTCCTGTGCAAGATTTGTAGAAAGCGCCCCTTTTTTATATTTTTTTACACATAAACTTATACACAAGCATAAGCCTTTCCCACATTACCCAGGAGGTAGACTTTCAATGCGTTTTTTTTATTGAGGTATCCCCAGGAGGCCTAAACCATTAAACTAAAACGCAGCGAGGAAATGAGCATAGGGGAAACTTTTATACTTGGAAACTTACTTTTCTGGCCTTACATTTTGCAAATTCAGAAATGAGAGCATCAAAGTCTAAAGAATTTAATAATTTCTTTTCAATGGACATTATAGATAAGCCAACCAATCTCTCTTGAGTCATGGTTGTCCTAAGATAATTTTTAATAATTTTAAGTTTAGAAAAACTACGTTCTCCTGAAGCTACCGAATTTAACACATCTAAACTTGAGCTTTGTTGTGTAACAAGCTGGGATATTACGGTTTACTCTTGAAACAATTCTTCTCCATCTAAATCTTTAAACTACTTTATGTTAAAACATTCTGCAAATTAAGGCATGAAGCTCTTACATTTTTATTTTTTAAACATTCGCTTATGTTACTTAAAAATGAAAAGTTGATACTATACGTATCAAACCTTTCAAATATTTAAAAAAATAAAGTGCACGACTGGGTCGCACGAACTTGCTCCTGTATGCAAAGAGTCTGTTTAAAAAAGTATTTATATAATATTTAAAAATATACCTGTAAAATAAGTTTGTCTTCAAAGATATATATGCCATTTGATTTGTCGAAAAAACCTCCATTTTTCAATTTTTTGGGAGGGGGTTACATTTAATACAGTTAAAATAATTTAAAAAAAAAACTAATTTAAGATTCAAAATTTTACCTGAAAAATAAGTTTGTCTTCAAAAATTTAAATGCCATTTTATAAATCAAAAAACCCTTGATTTTTCAAAATTTTTTTTTGAAAATCGTTAGAGCGGTTTTTTTTTAAATTAATTTTTTATATATAAAATTTTTCAATTTTGTTCTAAAAATATTTTTGGTATGCAGTTGTTTAGTGATTGTAAATATACGCTCTATATTTCAATTTCGTAAAAAAATGTTCACCCGTTTTTGAGATATAGAATTTTGAAAAAAAAAATTTCAATATTTTTTTAAAAATCCAAACAATAAAAAATTGCTCTTTTGATAATCAAATATTGTTAAGACAATATAAGAGCTCGTTCAGAAAAAAAAATTATTGAAATCGGTTCAAAAGTTGCTGAGAAAATTAAAAAACAAAAAAACGGTTCTATGAGCGGTACCTTTCCTGAGCAATACAAAAATATGTTTTTCTTATTAAAAGAAGCCAAGTTAAAAAATAAAATTTTAGAGAAAATTTAAAAAAAATCTATCGGTTTGTTTTTGATAAAATTCGAATTTTCGTTTTTTGACCAAAAAAATTGTATGGGGGCCACTGTTAGTTTTGATCTTAAAAAAAAAATGGAAAAAACGCCTAACGCAAATCTGCTCAAAACCTTAACTTCCAAGTTTGAACTCAATCGACCCAATGGTTTAGGCTGTAGGAGCGTGGACAGACAGACAAAATTGACCGGACGGAATCGCGGGACCCACTTTTTTCGACTTCTCTACCATCGTAATATCATGTTTGATTAAAATCTCGAGTTCGAAATTTTGCACGAATGCAAAACTTGCCATATAGTTCCTATATGTCGCAAGTAAAAAATCAACTTTAAATCTTTGTTTCGGGTCTAATATAGTTTCAGGACATTCATCAGCATAAAGTATTTTTCTCCGTTGAGATCGCAATGATGAAGCTACAGGAAACATATTTGGTATTTCTAGGGAACTAGCAATACGCTCGGTCAATTGAACATACCTACTCATTAAATTTTTCATCGGAACGCATTAAAATCAAACTGGTTTTTGTATTTTCTAAAACCGTTATGCCACTTGACAGATTAACGGGCGGACTTTGCAAATATTTACTAGTTTAATTTATATTTTCTAAAATATCAAACCAAATTAGCAGGCAGCAAATAAATGTAAAATCAAAAATTGTATTTCCTAACGATCATGCGATGTGTTTTGCCTCTAGATTTCTTAATTCTATAAGGGCTTCATATATTTCTTCTTAATTTGTTTTTAAAGGCCTCAATGCATCTAACCTGCTCTCTCATCTAGTCTCAGAAGGGGGTTTCAAAGTATGACTTGGAATTTTTTTCTTATACATAAATATCCCACCTCGTTGTGGAACTTGAAAAAAAGTTACACATACATACAAACATTGAATTGTATCGAAAAATTTAATTGCATAAAATGAGCACGGAGTAGCATCATTAACCACTAAATTTAAGGAATGCGGGAAACATGGAACGAAAAATGTTCTTGGTTCCAGGTTCCAGGGTTCGAATTCGATTCTGAACACCCGCTTCTTTTCCTTTCATATTCGGACCATTATCATAACTTTGGCTTTGACAGTTACTTATTAAAATTTCATGTAATTCAAGCTTGTCTTAAATCAACTGAGTCAGTCACATTACGGTCTTGTCACAAAATACGTCACTTCTATTAAAAACTGATAGCTATTTATTTAATATTAATTAACCAACAAAGCGAAAAAACAATGAAAAAATCTGCATTATGCACCAGACTAGATATACATTAAAAGTAGCCGTTACAACAGTCATTAACTTTCAAAAAAAAAAAAAAAAAAACTGCCTGGCGCAAGAACAATTCGACTCCACAAAGAATCATCCCTCTTTAATTATTAAGCTCTATGCTCCTTTTCCATTCTATTAAAAAAACCTGCACGTTCTAGCCCATACGATTCAATATGAATAAGTAATGGCTGAATCACAAACACGCTTCAGCTTTGGCTTCGCCTGACGTTTACGAGTTCAGCCATAGGAATTTAATGCATGCTATCACAATGGAGCTTCGACCTCACGTTTCGTTTGACAATCGTAAGGAAAAGAACGTAATGTGATTCCAAACGGAAGCTCAAGTTCAATTTTCTGAACATTTGCTTTGTCTGACAGCTCAAGAGCAGTCAAAAAATGTCAACAAACAAAATATTTGCTCTTTGGAGGGATGAAATAATAGAAATGTCATTCAAAGCAACCTCGAAGCAGGCCCACCGTAACGCAGACGAAGCCGAAGTTGAAGCGTGTTTGTGATGCAGCCATAAGTATTTTGCTTTGTCATACTCTCTATATGTTAATTTTAGGACTCGGTGTGCATGAAATAAATCTTGCACATATGAGGTGGCATGGAAATTTTTTGTGTTGAGATTTTTTCTTTTTTTCTCTTGTACGACATGGTGAAATATTTGGAAATTAGGTAGGTAGGATTTTTAGTACTGCGATATCTTGAGTTAAATTTTCATTGAATGCAACAATGAAAGTGATGTTAGTTAGTGCCCAAGAGATAACTTAGGACAGTTGTGATGAATGTTTTTTTGAGATTATTTTAAGAATGTTTGTGGTTAAAGAATGGCAAATAGTAGTACATATTTGTTTGCAAGATGAGATTACATTTTCTTGCTCCTGGTAACGCGCCCCCAGAATTCTGCGCCCTGTGCATTTGCACATCTTGCACATATGCTTTGTCCGGCCCTGCCCACCCCTACTCATAGTTATAAGTTTCGTTTAAGTTAGTTTTTAAGTTACACTAAATTTAAATAATTTTTTTTTTAATTTTTAATGATGATTAGTAGCGGATGGTGTGAGCAGTACCATGCGTCCTTGTGAATCAAATAAAAATAGCTTCCATGCTAAAACATTACTTGATGAGAATCAACAGGAACGATGTTTTTGTAACGTAATAGTTTTTAGAAAACAGAACTGTGATTATCATACTAAATCGTAGAATCTGTTATACAAATTAACAAAATTATTGTTTCAAAAAAAAAAAGAAAATTCTTTTGGTTAGTTATGAAATCATTTTTTATTAGTGCTTCTTAGTGGAGTTATTGATAAACAAGAGTTGTGAATTGACTGTGTTGATTTGTGGTATGAGGAAAATTGAATGGATTATCCTTCTCAGTGCGACCAAAAAATAATGAAGAAATTAATAAATTTACATTTAAATAGTCAGCTTCATGTTTTGTCATCATTAAAACAGCTTCCAAGCAGCTCCATTGATCTGCTTAAGGTACTTAAAGTTAGAAGGAAGACATATCAACAGTTTTCTTGAACAAAAGTAATTACTGATAATCTGACTTGATGTTTTTTCTCTCGCTAAAACAACCTAAATGACTCTCAATCGTGAAAATCACATAGAACGAATAAAGTATAGCTTCTTCGTTTAAAAAGCCAATTATAAACAATGCTGATTTCAGCAACGTGATTTTTGTTTGTGGTTTTAAGTAAAGTAATACCAGAATCTTCTTCTGCGTTGAACAAGCATTTTAGGCGTGGTACTGTGAGTTCGTTTCTGAATGTTTTTTAAGTGATTCAGAAGGTTTCCTGTTTAACTGATTAGTTTTAAGCGCAAAATCAAGTGCTTTCAAATGAAAAGTAAACATTTTCAGCGATTTTAAAATCTTATATATTTTTTTTCTTACACCTTAAATACTATAAAACACCACATATAGGTGGTTTTTTTTCATTTTTATTCATTTAAACAATTATTTATTATTACTAAATGCATCCGTGTTTAATGTCATTTCAGATAACAACTTATTTGGTAATCTTTATTTTGAATCTTGGCCTGGCATGACAAACGGTTATTAAAATATTAAATTTAATTCGTTAAACAATTTTATACATCTCTGAAAAACAAATGGTGTTGTGTTGTTAGTTCAACTTAATTATTGTCTTTAATAATAATTTCCTGAGTAAAACGTAATTCTAATAGATATTTTTGTTACACGAATTTAATTTAAACTTAAATTTATTATGAGCTTTGTAATTTTTCTTGAATCATATGTAAGCTCAATCCCTTTGTTTCTATGACAAAAAAGTACACAAACACAAATCCTAAAATAGAGAATAAACCAAACACCCAGAATGCATAATATGAACCTAATGCATTTAGTTCAGGAAACCACCGAGTTACTACAAAAATCGCCACACAAGTACTTGTGCCTGCCAAAACTGTTGCCGTTGACTTAATGTTCGGAGGGATCATTTCACCTGACATCGCCCAAGGTATGGGCCCAAAACCAAATCCGAAAAATATATTAAACATTATTAGCGACGGTATCGGAAGCCACAGAACTTTTGATGCATTTCCAAAGGCTTGAATGTAAAAGAACACACCGAGGGCTATCAAAGCTATAGACATTCCTATCGATGAAACGAGGAGCATTTTCTTACGTCCAGCACGTTCGATGACAAATGGTGTTAAGAGGTTCGACATCAGTTGAACTAGACCAAGAAGGATGGTTGCCAAAGCTGGATCCAAAGTTGATCCGGCATCGATGAAAACCGATTGACTGTTAAATGTCACTGCAGTGGTACCACTCATTTGCTGTAAGAACAGCAGCCCACAGACAATAAGAAGAGCCTTCCTGTAGGAATGGTTATGGATAATGTCGACAATTCGACTTTTATTCGACATGCAATCATCGACTTCTTTTTGAATTGTTGAAGCTTCATCTTCCACTTCGCTGGCACTTTTCCCCCGGAGAATTTGTAGAGAATCTATGAGATTCGGTTTATGACCTTTCATCGCATAATAATATGGACTTTCTGGCATAAATAAAAATGTTACAAAGAACAAAATTGGAATAGCTATGCAGCAATATTGAAAAGCCAAATAACTCACATGCGGCCCTATTATATAAGTGTACAGAATTCCACCTATTCAATCAAAAAATAGTTAGGTTTTGCTAAAATTGAAAATTTACATATACATACTAAGTACAAAAATAGTTATAAGTGAACCTAAAGCTCCTCGGTTATCATCGGTGGCTATTTCACCAATGTACATTGGGACCATAGCTCCTCCACCGGCTCCACCTAAGCCCTAAGGTAAAATTTGTAAGTCAAGATAAACAGAAAATCTAAATACTAACCTGTAAAAAGCGTGCCACATAAAAAAACCAGACATCAGTGGCAAGTATTAAAAATATGTACGAAATGATTATGAAAATTGAAGAGAAGAGAAGGGTCCACTTTCTCCCGATTGCATTTGCCACATCTCCAACAAATAGGGATGCTAAGATAAAACAAGTAAATGGAAATATATGTATTTAAAATATTAAAATAGTTTTAAACGTTATATGAAGTCGAACTAAGCATATCTCAACTGAATCTTAGTTTAGAAAGAGTCGAGACGAGTTGAAACTTATAGAGTTGCTTTAGATTGTATCTTTTATCAGTGATGTCGTAACATTAAAGAATTTTAATTTATTCACTAAAATCGTTTTTTAATATTTCTAAGGCACGGATGAAGTAATTAAAAATTAACTTCGATTTTAATATGATAAGCTTTTGGCGTAACTTACTTATGAATGCTCCAATTGAGATCAAAGAACCAATCCAGCCTTCTTGAGTGGCAGTTATTGCAAAATTTAACGGACTATCAGGGGTTTGTTCTCTCAGCTTTGGGGTTACAGGTGATGTCCATCCGATATAAGACCCGATGCAAAAACTCATCATATTGGCTTAGATTTAAAATAAGTAATAAGTATATTTCTAGTTTGTTTGATACACTTTATTTCAAACACAAACACTCACCACATGTTGCAACTAGAAAAATACGATATTTTCCAAAAAATCCTTTTATATACATTTTGTAAGGAATTCGAATTTGAATAAACTATTTTGTTCTTTAAAAATTCAATAATTTTTCAATAATTAACTCATTGCAAACAAAATAGTTGAATTACTTAAATAAAAGCTTACTTCAATATAAGAACCATTTTCGTTGTAACTCCAACTTCTATGAAAGTTAATCACGTACTAAAGTTATATTGTTCCTGAAATAATTTCCACACAAAAATTCATATATCTGTATTATTTTGCGATGGCAACACGGGGCGGTGAGTGAAAATGAAAAACCAGCTTTATTCGATGAGAAAAACAGATCAATCATTGCAACAGATATTTAAGAGAAGTATCTGCTTTCTTTTTTTGCTGACAGAATTCACTGTTAGATAGAACCAGTTTTATTACATCGTTTTTGATAAAAGTGCATGCACAATTCTCTGACTTAAATTATTCCCCATTGTTTAGAGATTATAAGTTCAAATATCTTATGATTATTATGCAAAGTTAAGCAGAAACAGACTGACAGAAAAATTTATTAAGGTTGCGTGCAGTAAAGTATTGTGTGTTGTCTCTTTTTCTAAATTTCTAACAAAAACATCACAGTTAATCTTAATTTGGCTTTACTCATCTTTCTGACGTTCTTAAAAACAAAATTTTCTAATATTCTAACTCAATAGTTTAAGAAAATTCGGTAGGCCCTCTGATAACTATCGCAAAACTGATCTTTGGTGGAGAGTTTAATTTATAGCTCGTCTTAAGCTTATTCTTAGAACTCCAATGAATTTGGAGTTAAACAAACTTACTTAAAGAGTTAGAAAGTGAAGTATCATCAGGGCCGTCGAGAGGAATTCCGGGCCCGGGACGGAAAAATCTCGGGCCCCCCATATTTAGCATTTTTTTTAAAGTTCATGCCTACTGATATGGTACGTTCTAATTTCAATTACGAATAGCATGAAATTGGTTGGAATTAACGGAAATAATCATTTTTTGTTTGCAAAATTAACCGAAAAAAGTGTTAATCATCAAATCAATCTTACGGGTATCGTCCAGTTTAGTTGAAATGGAGAATGGATAGAAAATAATTCTACATGCGATTAGATCAGAATCCGAACAGAATCATACATTCAATTCGATATTGCCAACGACATGTAAGTAACTGATAATACGGTCAATTAACTATTAAAAAAAATAGTATGAAGATCTATTACCTACTATGAAAATAAAATAGAGCGAAGTAAAAGTATTTGAAATTTGTCTTTAAAAAAAAACTAAGTATTTTAAAAGTTTTACATTAAATACTCTTTATTGTTTTTCTTTATATTAAAACTAGCTGACCCGGCGAACTTCGTACCGCCTAACATTCAATGAATGTCGTGTTACTTTTTAGCTGAACTAATTTAGGCTTTGATAAACGTAAAACAATGATACAAAATAATATATTTATATAGATAAAAACAAAAAAGTATTTTATTATGATGAATGATGATGAAAACATACATACAGAATGAGAATAAAAATAAAAAAAATAAAAAATAATAATTAAGTAGGTATTTCAAACTCATGTTAGAAAAAAATGATTGAAAACTATGTTGTGCAGATTGGGAAAAAAAAAATAAAACTCGGATTAATTAATTAATAGGATTTTCATTCAAGCACTTTGTGGTAAACGACATTCTTTGTTTTTTGGTCAGGCGCAAGAACAAATAAAGCGAATGGTTTGCCGAGACGTGGGCATGCCACATACAATTGACCATGAGAAAAACATGCATTTTCTTGATTAAGGCCACAAATAGTCAAGGATTGGCCCTGTGATTTGTTGATCGTCATGGCGAAGGCAAGACGAATCGGGAATTGAATTCGTTTAAACTCAAAGGGCATATCCGTTGGGATCATCGGAATCCTTGGAATAAGAACTTCCTCATCTTTAAATTTTCCCTTAAGTATCGATGCGTGAATCACATTGCTCATCAGTTTTCTTATCACCAAACGCGTTCCATTACACATTTTTGGTTGGTTTAAATTTCTAAGCATGATGACTACCGAGCCAACTTTAAGTTTTAAATTGTGCGGTGGTAAACCAAGCACATCCAAGGGGTTTAAAAATTCAGTTGGATAATTAGTGGCTTCTTCTTCGTTTGTTACACAGTCGATAGATTTGAATGAATACAGAGTACCTACGATTTGATTTTGAATTATAAAATTGAGGTCATCTACATCTTTATTTTTAGCGGCCAAAATTGCTCGCTCACTTAACCATATATTATTTTTGTGGTTAGCAATGATATCCGGGAATACTTTGTTGATAAGCTCGTCTTTTGATGATCTACGAAATTGCAAAAATTTGGAGGAAATGAAATCAAACCGCTCGATTTGTCAACAGGAACACGACCATTACCGATAGTCAGCAATTGCTTCGAGAAATCATCAGCAGATAGATCGTTCAACAATGCAACTCTCATATTTACAGACAGAAGTTTCTTTACATATCGCCACAGATTTGATGCTTTGAGGAAAGCGTTTATTTCGGCAGCAGTAGATCTTGGAATGACTGGTAGTGTTTGTCGGAAATCGCCAGATAATAAAATCATTGCACCACCAAAACATCTCGAGTCATTGCGCAGATCTTTTAATGTTCGGTCTAGTGCTTCCAATGCGCGTTTGTGCGCCATTGTGCATTCGTCCCATATGATAATTTTTGATGCTACTAAAACTTTGGCCATTGCAGAGTGTTTCGAAATGTTACATGTCGGTTTTTCAGTAGTTTGAAAGTTTAATGACAATTTTAACGCTGATTGAGCCGTACGGCATCCGTCTAACAATGTGGCCGCTATTCCAAAAGAAGCAATTGCTACCGCAATTTCGGATCTCGCACGTACAGTGGCAAAAATCAATGACAGGAGGAATGTCTTCCCAGTTCCACCGGGGGCATCCAAAAAAAATAAGCCGCCATTTCCATCATCAATTGCATTAATCAATCAGTGTATCATAGACTTCCCTCTGCTTAGGATTCAACAGAGGTACATTCGTTTGAACTGATTGGATTAGTTCATGTGGATCATATTCACGTTCTCGTTCCAATTCTCTATTAAATGCTGACGCGAATTCGATGTAAAATATCTTCTGACATGTTATCTTTGTATTTGTTCCACAGGTCACGTGGGTTCGATGAGAAGGATGTTGAAATGATAATAGCAAATAATGTGCGTATCTGACTTGGAGATGCAGAAATAATTGCTTCAGCGATTGTCGTGTCCCAATGAGTATCGTTTTCAAGCAAATTTAGCTTTTGACATGATGCTCGAAATGTGGGGCACACGATACCATTAACAGTTCGTAGTGATTCAAATGATGTTGGCCCTCGAGCATGTACCAGCAACAACCGCAAATAGAAACATTCATCATTCTTTGGATGAACTGTGTAAATACGACCAAGAGCATTAGTAGAACGCATATCTGGATGACCAGGAACTGCATCGCCTTGCTTCCGATGTTGAAATTTCTTCGATGTAGCGTTCAAAGTGTAATAACGTGGCATTTCTGAGTAAATCAAAGTTCGTGCGAACGGTTCGCTTTGACAAATCGCAAAGAAACTGGTCAACGCACACATGATGTCTTCAGAAAAAAATAAAGTTGTGGCTTTAAGGTCTCAGCAACCAGGCCATAAGCTCAAAAAAAAATAGTTTCTACACTATTTGACAGGATTGGACAACAAATGTTTGACATGTAATAAACAAATCAGCATCTATTGAAATGATTAAGAATTCATTGCACATATCGAGTTTTCATTGTTTTTAAGATGTATTCTGCTATTCGTAATGGAAACAAATCCAACAAATCAAAAACCATGGCAATCGGTCCAGCCGTTCTCGAGTTATAAGTGTTGTAACAAACACGACTTTCTTTTATATATATAGATATTATTACAATGTTTTATTAGAGTGAGTTTGCATTCAATAAAATATTTTTTTTTGGTAAAAGAGCTTTCCTAGCTTTCTGAGCAGCAAAACAACTTATAATTGCGTCGAAATTCAGTTCCCTTGCCAAAGGTGCTTCGATGCATAGTGTAGCAAGTCCAGAAACACGATCTTGTGATGAGCACGAATGATGAAAATTCTTTGTTCTGGCAAGGACGCTAAATGAACGTTCGGCACTAGCTACAGTTACAGGTATGGTGGAAATAAATAGCACTGAGCAAACTCATTGGCGGAAGTTCTGCTTCAAAATTGGCTTCATAAATGTGTTTCAGATGAATTACTTCTTCTTTAAACCCTTGAGACACATGCGAGTTCTACTTTTGGATGAACCTTGTAGCAGAGTTTTTAATCTCAAGTTCGTCCATTGTTGAAAACTGTCATAAAAATGAAAATGTAGCATTCAAATTTTTCATCGTATCGAACCGACGAGAAATTCCTGATATAATTGAATCAACTATGCCGTAAAAGGTGTTTTTCTTGAAATTTATTTCTTCGTCTGTTTCAATTTGTTCTCCAGCTCCTCGGTTTTCTTCAAAATGTCTCTTTAATTGCCTTTTTCGGTTCGATGGAAACGATTCTGGAACATCCCCCAATCCAGTAGCAACTGCTTTGCATTCAGATAAAAATTGATCTCATCCGTTTTGTATAATGTTCAAATGAAGATCAAGTTGTCGAGATCTCGAATTTCAACGTCAATAGTACTGTTTCTGGCTCGAAGAAGGAAACTTCCTTTATTTATAGCGCTGAGAACCTTGCACCAAATCAAAGACATCAGGACGCATTCAAATTTGTGCATATATTTTAAAATGCCATTTACATCTCTTCGAGCTTCAGCAGTTAAATTAATATCACTTAAGGCTTCTAATGATGTTCTAAGGTTTTTCAGATGATTTGCAAATGGTTTCACTGCCTCAATTCTAGCTGACCATCTTGTATTGGAAAGTTTGTGAAGGGATCCGGGCACATTTTTCTTAAGAATTTCCCAACGTTGAGCACTGCTGCTAAACAAAAAATGTCCATTATTTGGCTCTTCAATAAGATTGCTATCGCCTCGTAGTCCAAGTCCCCTTTCGCCAAGGAAGAAAATGGTGTCCAATATTATTATATATAGAATTCCTTAATATTTTGTATGGCTGGTTTAATATACACACTTTGAAGTGACTTGATATCCTTCGAATCTTCAGTAAACAATTTATTCAAAATATTAATTAATTAATATTACGGAAACCACAATTGAAAAACGTTTGCGTGGGATTTTCCGGTCCCCCAAAACCGAATCAAAAATTTCGTTCCCAGCAGAAACAAAAATAGAAGAAAAGAAACTTTATAAAAACAGAAACCGAAATAAATATTTGTGTTTTGTTTTAAGTTGCCGGGCCCCTTATTTTGATTTTAAAAATTTTTAAAATAAAACAAATTTGAAATGTACGTTAAATTAAGTAAGAAAAGCTAAACAATTTATTATAACTTTCTTTCAATAGTTCAAAATTGCCCAATTTTTCATTAAATATAAACAAAAATGTACGCCAATAATAATCAGGGGCCCAGATCGGCAAGCTTGTGACTGAAAGATTGGTAGATAACATGCAAACAGGGGCCCGATTGCGCAAGCATGAATGATTTTAAATTTTCGGGCCCCTAAAAATAAATGGGAATAGGTATGTTGATGATGAATGACTACCTATATTGCAAAAAAAACACTCTCCTCATTGCTTTTAATTTTACGGGCCCCTAGAAAATCCCGGGCCCGGGGGGTTTCCCCCCCCCTTTCCCCCCACTCGACGGGCCTGAGTATCATCTATTCCGTGGTTTTAAGTTGATAGCGCTGGCATTTGACAACTGTTATTCTCATCTGTCACTTGAAATTTCCATAATATTAGATACACATTTCCCATTGATAAAAAAAGAAAAGAATCGATTACTGCGAATTATAGTACTGAAGCAAATTGTTTGTTTCATAAAATATTTGTATTTTGATTCATGTTTTACCAAATGGAAAGTATGTTTTTATTTGGACATCCAAAATAGGTATAAGCATTCGGAAAAAGAAGTTTGAACATTTGTTTTTAGCAACATGAAATTTTTACATAATTTATATGTATATTGTTATTAAATGTAGGAAATTAGATAATTTGAAATTATTAAATATTCCCGGGTTTTATCCTCTGTAATGTTGATTGTAGAATGATTCGTCTTCGTAGTGGATGATATCTTAAAAACGTTCATCTATGACGGCTCGTGAGTATTCGGGCTTGTCACTAGGTTCTAATTGTTGCTCGAGGAGTTGTTGAACTTCTGCAGATTAGGAGTAGCTATATTCCTCTCAAAGAGTTTCATCTTCTCCACTGGTAATGGAGAAGCCGTGAACCAGATGGCGAATCCATACGTTAAGATGGGTAAATCCCGATCGTCTCTTGAGTAGTGGATGTAACAAATGCAAAGAAAAAAAAGAGGCTGGGATGCGACCCACACTGATAACTTCCCATCCCGTCTGTCGATTTGTCTTGCTTAAAAGTTTGTCGGTTTTCGTGTTGGGTTAAAAAAGTTGTCAGTTGAATTATTCATAAAAAATTTCAAAATAACCAACAATATTTTTCGTATACAAAAATAGTTTAGTTTAAAAAACCTAGTTTTGTTAAATAGATTTTTAGTCGAAAACAAATTTTTACCAAATTCAGTAGCATTTTTTAAAAATTTTATTTCTTATATAAACAAATACAAATTGGATAAAGAAATTAATCTGAGAGATATCGAGAACCGAACATCTGTTTTTACCAAATTTGCGTACTATTTTTGGTAGATTTTATTTTTTTTATGAAAACACGGACTGTTGAATTTTTATAAAAAATTACTGAATATCGAAAACAATATTTTCTGTGAAATAAAATAGGTTTGAAGCCAACATTTTTAATTTTTGAAAAGCTGTTTGAGTCGAAAGTAAATTTTTACCAAGTTTTAGTAGTTTTTTTTAGGTTTTTATTTCTTGTAAAAAAAAACTGTCAATTCGATTTTTCTCAAAATTGTATCGAATGTTGAAAACAAATTTTGTTATATTTTTTTTAGGTTTTAGGTTTTTGTAAAAAAAAAAATATCAATTCGATATTTTTTAAAATTTTACTGAATGTTAACAGCAATATTTTTTGAAAGATAAAAAAAGTTTCAAGCTATTATCTCAAAGTTTTGAAAAGATATTTGAGTCGAAAATCAATTTTTACCAACTTTTATTAATTTTTCTTTTAGGTTTTATTTTTTGTTAAAAAACAGTCAATTCGATTTCCCCAAAATTTTTCTGAATGTTGAAAACAATATTTCTTATAAGATAAAATAAGTTTGAAGCAATAATCTCAAGTTTTTGAAAAGATATTTGAGTCGAAATTCAATTTTTACCAACTTTGAGTAATGTTTTTTTTAGGTTTTTATTTTTTATAAAAAAAACTGACAATTAGATTTTTTTTCAAAATGTTATCAGATGTCAAAAACATTATTTTTCGTTGCACAAACTTGTTTTGGAGATGAAATCATATTTTAAAAACTGCTATGATAAAAAAAACCACTCACGCAATTTTCTGCATCTTTCTGCCTTATTATCTGTATAACAAAATTTATTTGAAGTCGATATCTCTTCTAGTTCTTGAGCTATGGACGACGAAAAAAACGTCAAGAACGTACGGACATACGGACATACGGACGTACGAACGTACGTACACACGCACTCACAGAAATCTCTCTAAAAATCTTTTATTTCGACTCTAGGGACCTTGAAACGTCGAGAAATGTCAACATTTTCAATTCGACAAATCGGACCGATTACAATAACTTCATACGGGAAGTTTAAAAAGTTTGATGTTTTCAACATCAGGTAATCATACTTCTTGAACTTCATTTGTTAATATATTTTAGTTGATCTCTAGGTATTTAGTTGTTGTTTTGGCTGCTACCTCGGTGTTGTCTGGAAACTTCACTTTTACTGCATCACAGCGTATAGCAAGGCTCGTCTTCTTCTTATGACCGTGACTGGTATCCGGAAGCATATGAGTTCTATCTTGATGCTGTTTATTTTCCCCACTTAAGGTAGTATTCGCATAGGTTTTCTATGGGCTCCTGTATTCTTCTGGCAGCGATTTCTGAAGATGGTGCTGTCGCGTATTTGATTAAATCGTCCGCATATAGCTTCGTCGTTGTCTTAGAAACATTAGCTAGTTGGTTAGCGGTATAAATGTTGAACAGCAGAGGTCCTAGCTTAGATCCTTGTGGTACTCTAGCACAAATGCTTCTATTTGATGATTCTTCTTTCGAAACCTGTACATACAAAAATCTATTAAAAAGAAAATTTTGTATAAGTTTTAGTAAATGATTCGACAGTCCAAAATCCGACAGTTTGAATAGAAATCCTTCTCTCGAAACACTGTCAAAAGCTTTTTCGATGAACTGAATCATTTTCGCAATAAATGTTTGTTTTACGTACACCTTTTTTGCAAAGCTAATTTTTCCAGTTAGAGCTCATGAAAAACTAAAGAAATCATAGTGTTCTTCTTCGTATTGAATTGTCAAGTAATAGAGTAAGAAATTTCGTTCTCGTTGATTTTCATTAAATGGCGTCTCCGAAATTATGAAAAATAAAATCCATACAAACCCAACGCCGTTATGCTCTCTGAGACTAGATTAGCTTCAAGCTTCAAGGCACTGGCTATTCTTTAAAAAAATACTCTCTTTTCGAAATAGATGAAAATATTCCTACTAAAACTGGAATTGCTATTTTAGTTGACTCATCTCTTCATTGTCGTAATGTCATTTTTCCTGGTTTAACCAACTTCAAGGTGACTTGCGTAGTCCTCACTTAAGACAACAATAAGAACATTCTACTTGTTTTCCTTTACAGTAAATGTAACGCGTCCCAAACGGACATTAAGCATGGCCTCGATATGGTTTCACGCATTTTGCCAAAACCATTTAAAATTTATAATCAGCGGTGACTTTGATCCTCACCACCAATTATCAATAAACACACATTTTTAGACTGCGGGAGTATTAACTGGAATGGGAAATCTAGATCATACCCTCCCAAACAGAACTAACGTATCTCAGAATAGCCTCAAAGAATGGTTTAGCAACAAAATGTAAACTCGCTGTAAATCCCTGATTTTCCCTGTATCAGGACCCAACAAAAACTGTGAAATATCTTGGAATCCACTTTTCTGAGAGATTTAAATTCAAACAAAACCAACCATTATTATAGCAATACCTGGCTTTACGAAGCTGATGATATCTTCCTAGTCGATGAATACCTCCTAGCAAATAATAGAACACAGAAACATGTACTTACACATCATCTGGGATATTGTAGATGCTTTGGGCCATATTACGTTTTCATATATAGCTCCAATCTACATCTTTTAGCAGATTGTTCTATAGAATGCTATAAAAAATGAAACAGAATTCATATTTTGTTGATTTTTAAAATCATTAAATAAATCTATTTATATGAAAATCAATGCCACTTTTCGTTGTAATGTTATAACTCAACAATGCCTTTACCGATTTGGCTAATTTTGGGCTTGAATTATTCGTGGAAGTCCAGAGAAGGTTTGTACGTAGAGAAAATTAAAAACAAATCTTGAAAAAGTATAAAATCAACATCTTTCTATACTCCCATATACAAACAATTTGTACTAATACTTAAAAGCCAATTTGAACCTTTGACAAAACAATCGAAGACAAAAAAGTAACGTTAGTTCTGTCAAACAAATTTAATGTCATCGAGGGGTATAATTTCAAAACTCTTCTTTTCCAATTTTGAGAATTTTAAGTAAAACGAAAAAAACTGTTAAAAGCTGCTAAAATGACATTACCGATTGGTCGAAAGGCTAAATTTGAAGTTTGGAATGATCTTTATCTATTTCTTTTGGTTTTGAACCTATAAGATGAATCTAAAAATTATAAAAATTCAATTTAATTTGGAAAAGAAGAGTTTTGAAAATTACACGATTGGAATAGTTGAGTTTTGATTCAACCTATTTTATAGAAATAGAGGAATAGAGGAGTTTTGAAAAGAAAGTAAACTTTTTTTCATGATCTATAAATACAATTTATTTAATTATTAAATACAAATCTACTTATAAAACATTATTTTATCTGCGGACTTACCAAAGATGTTTTCTTAACAAGAATTATTGCAACACTAAATAGTTTAAGCCATGAATGCTCTCAAAACAACAAAGATTCACGCCTTTTTAATGTCATTGGAATACACGAGTTTTGAAAGCGGCTACTTTGATTTGCATAGGAAAAGAAGAGTTTTGGTGCGGATTTTGGTTTGTATGGGAATAAATGAGTTTTGAATTAAACGACTGAGTGGAATAGTGTAGTTTTGAAAAAAACTTCACTTTTTGAGTACTCAAAAGTATAGGAAGTAACAAGTTTTGATAAATTTTAGCTAAATACATAGACGAGGGCTCTTCTAAAGAACACTTTCTCATACTTAACTCATTTTTGAAAAAAAGTGGAATAGAAGAGTTTTGAAATTATACCCCTCTATGTCATTTCATTTTATCAGCGATAATTATTGCTTTGTTGTGTTTATATTTTCCAAACTATTGTTGAGTTATTGCTTTGTGTTTATATTTTTCAAAATATTGTTGAGTTGTTGAGTGAAGGTAAAATGCCACGAGCAAGACGACCAAAAATATGCCGGCGATCGCGTAATGCAAATCAAGTGGCATTATTAAGACTATTTCAGATTACAGATGAACGCGCACAAGCTAATGCATCGCAGCGTGAACGTACTGCACAGAATAGAACTGTTGACCCTGTACCTGTACTTTATCACGAATACGTCGTGCTGTTTTGGATGAAATGCTGCGTGCTGCTTTTAATTACAATAGTCAGATTGATTATAGTGTATACGGATACATTGGAATGATGGACGCAATATGTCCACATAGTGATGCGGCTAACTTTCCAGGTGAAACGGCCGGAATGTGTTGTGCTAATGGCAAAGTGAGATTGTTAACTATTATAAACTCCACCCGAACCATTGTATTCATTTATTTTTGGTACATCTCAAACGTCGAGGCAGTTTTTGAGTAATATTCAACAATACAATTCGGCATTTCAAATGACTTCTTTTGGTGCTACTAAAATTATTAGAGATAATTTTATGCCGACTTTTTAGGTAAATACCTCAACAGGGTACAACAGGGTGCACTTGCATCTTCGGGAATTGCTGCTACATTATTATCAGTAGAAGCATTTAATCGAACAGTGCAAGATTTACCCGGTAATCAACAGCTTTTTGGTGGTGCTCTGATATTGCTGTCAGGGGACTTTCGTCAAACATTGCCTGTCATTTCTCGATCAACTCCTGCTGATGAAATAAACGCCTGTTTGAAGTCATCAGTTCTTTGGAAATATGTACGAAAATTGACACTGAACATTAATATGCGTATTCACCTACATAATGATGCAACTGCCCATGAGTTTTCAAAACAACTGTTAAAAATTGGTGATGGCAAAATACCAATCGACAGTACCAACGGAATGATCACTTTACCGAACAATTTTTGTAAAATTGCGCAATCTATAGATGAGTTGATTGAATATGTTTTTCCGAATATTCTTCAGAATTACAGAAATCATGATTGGTTGAGAGAACGCGCCATTTTAGCACCGAAGAAAATTCATATCAATGCCATTAATTTTCAAATTCAAGCGAAACTGCCAGGTGTAGTCACGACATTATAAATCAATTGACAGTGTTATAAATCAAGATGAGGCAATGAATTATCCAATTGAATTTTTAAATTTATTGGAACCGGCCGCATTACTTGAATCTGAAAATTAGTTCTTTGATTATATTATTGCGAAATATTAATCGTGTAATGGCACCAGATTGGCAGTGAAAAAGTTATTTGCCAAATTTGATTGAACTACAATCTTAACTGGTAAATCAAAAGGAGAAGTGTGTTTGATACCGCGTATCCCTATGATTCCAACTGATATGCCATTTGAATTCAAAAGATTACAATATCCTGTGCGTTTATCATTTGCGATGTCCATAAATAAGGCCCAAGGGCAAACACTTGAAGTTTGTGGTGCCAATTTGGAGGAATCATGTTTTCACATGGCCAACTTTATGTTGCCTGTTCCAGAGTCAATACCCCTGTTTATTTATTCATGCTCAAAATGGAAAAACAAAAAATATTGTTTATCCAACTGTTTTAGACTAACCCATATAGACCAACCATAGTAAGAGTACCCAATTCTTTTTTATTTTTTAGTTTTAACTCTTTGCTGATAAATATGTAGTATAAACAATATATCATTTGGGTCATTTGGACTTTTAAATAGCTAGCAATTTAAAATAAATTGTAAATTAATAAATTTCATTTTATCACTTTGTTTTTCTTTTTTTTTTCAGTAATTTTTTGGTTTATTGACTTTACTTTTAGAAATCAAAGACTGCCAGCGTCGATAGGCAAATACAGAAATGATAAGGTCTAGGATAGGAATTATTGAGCGAATCTCATAATTCAGTTGTACAACTCTTATTTTAGTGGAGCGAGTTGACTCACTGTGAATAAAATTCTTAGAATTGTGTATGGACATTTGGACCAACTTTTTATCTCATAATTCATAACATGCAATAAATACCAATATTTGTATACGGCCGCATTACACTTACGACTCGTTTAAGGATGATGGTATTACCTATCATAAATTAATTTTTAAAACTAGATTTATAGTTGTGATGGAACAGATTTTTCAAAATAACTAGACCTTACGATTTCAAAGTTACTTAAATATACATATTTAATTCAAGACCATGAAAGATATTTTAATTGTTTTCAGAGCATTATCAAACATATTAATTAAGTTTTTTAATAAATATGATTTAAAATCACAAAATAATATAAACCAGCATGTGTTCATATACGCGTTTCGCCCCAATGTAGTGGTTGGGCTCATCAGAAGATGACCATTACACCTTGTCTTGACGCATATTTTCTCGAATAAATCGAGATTCCATATAATCCGAGCTGCATAGAGCAACTGCGAATTATATAGTTGCTACAAGTCTTCAAAGAAGATAAATTGTAGCTATTTTTATATCCTTGCTATGGGACTTTTAAAGAAGAAATATTGGTAACAGTCGAATATTTCTATATTAATTAAGCTTTTTTAAAACCTAGCTTGGTTTTTAAAACTGAAAGAAGCAGAAAAATCGGCTTTTTTGAAGACTTTTTCTCTTAAAAATTGAGAATCTTTATTTTATTTGTTTTCTTACCTAAAAATACATATATTGACAGATTATTATACAAATTAAATTAGGCGGCACAACAGTCCTTTGAGAACTAGGGTTTAGTGACTTACAACTCTCAACCAATTCTATGTGTGAGTAATGTTGGATGGAGGAGACATACAGTTTTAAACCGAATCCGAACGGAGAAAGCACTTTTCATCACAAGAATTACTCTTGGAGGAATCGTCAATTCCTCGCAAGAGGCAGTACCCTTGAAAAAAACTTTAGATGACACAGGCAGGTTTTGAACCCAAGACCTCTGTCATGCCAACACACTAACCAAACCATCACGCCACGGGTATTTTTATAACTTTACAAATACAATTTTACTGGTACGGTCCTTCATTGAAGTCGAATATAGTCCCTCCCTAGCTGCTGTCAAGAGTCAAACTAAAGGCAAAAGTTGCGGCACTGGTAGGGACCAAAGATCCAAATGTAAAGCCTAGAGGAAAACATTTTAGTCAACTCCTTTTAAGTGCATATATGTACTCAAAAATAGTATCTATCTTCTCATTATTCTTGATTTACTACACATACATACTTTTGGAAGAAGGCATACATTTCCTAAAGATTTCACTTGCCATAGTATTTGAGCTAAATATTCGATGTTAGTTATGAATGGTTAAAAAAAAGTCGTCTTACACTCAGATAACATTTTATATTTTATATCCTTAAACTATACTTATAAGCATCAAGTTATGAGCAGCCGTTGCTCAAACAGTAGGAATAATGAATGCCAATTGTAATGTCCCCACTTGAATGTAGAAGAATGAGACGTGGTTCATATGCAGAAGAAATAAATATTTCTGCGTTGCAAATATTTCAATGCAAAAGTTAAATAGTGATTTTTTCAAATTTTTCAACTTAATTTAGATTTAATAATATAATCTTAAATAACTAACTTAAACATTAGGTACAATAAATTTTTCCGACATTGTTCAAATTATTTGGGTTTTTGTAGTTTTTCCTGAATCTTTTGTAAACTCAATCCCTTAGTTTCAATGACAAAAATCTTAACAAAAAAGAACGCACAAGCACAAAATCCGCCAAACAGCCAAAATACATAAAACGCTCCCAAAACATACAATTCAGCAAACCAACGTGTAACAATAAAAGAAACTGCCCAAGTTAATGCACACGCTATTGCCATTGCATTTGGCTTGATATTCGAAGGGAACATTTCACCCATCAATGCCCAAGGCACCGGTCCAAAACCGAAACCATATGAAGCTTTCAACAACATCAAAGCTGGAATTGGAAGCCAAATGATATTCAATCCATTGGTTTCTTTTAAATAAAAGAACAATCCAAGTGCAATCAATGGTACTGCCATTCCAATTGATGATATGTATAGAGTCTTCTTACGTCCAGCACGTTCAATGGCAAATGGAGTTATGAAATTCGATATCAGCTGAACTATGCCAAGAATTATTGTCGCAAAAGCTGGATCCAAAAATGAGTCGGCACTCATGAAAATCGATTGACTATAGAGTGTCACTGCATTGGCACCACTCATTTCGTGGAAAAATAGCAAACCACATGTAATGAATAGGGCCTTCCTGTAGGTGCGGTTACGGAAAATGTCAATAATTCGGCTTCTATTGGACATGGACTCATCGACATCTCTCTGAATTTTAATTCTTTCTTGTTCAACATCGATGGCACTTTTTCCTCGCAAAATTCGGAGAGAATTGATGAGGTTAGCGTCTTGGCCTTTAATGGCGTAGTGGTATGGTGTTTCCGGCATAAAGACAAATATGACAAAGAACAACACTGGTACAGCCATTAAGCAATATTGCAACGTCAAGTAACTCACATGCGGACCTATGATGTAAGTATAGAGATTCCCACCTTTAAAGTTTCAAAAAAATGTACTTAAAATATGTCAATCTGAAACCAAGTTAAAATAGTCTTACTTATTGCGAAGATTGTCATTAGAGAACCCAGAGCTCCTCGGGTATCGTCGGTGGCTATTTCACCAATATACATTGGAATCACACCGACTCCACCACCTCCCCCGAAACCCTAAAATGAAATTATTAATAACGATTGGAAGAAGAGACAAATTAGCAGAGATTGTATTATTTTCAATCAGAACTTTTTGAGTTGAAAGTATGTCATATATTCACTTGACTTACCTGCAAAAACCGTGCTAAATATATGAACCAGATATCGTTGGTAAGCATTAGAAATATGTACGAAACGGCTATAAACGATGAGAACAAGAGAAGTGTCCATTTTCGTCCAATTGTATTTGCTAATGATCCAACAAAGAACGGAACTGTAAAAAAAAAAAAATCCGTTCGATTAGCAAAATTGAAAAATTTTACGTTTTTCGACGTTTCAAAGTCTGCGTCTGTGCAATGTATCGAGATCCAGTGGCAATATTCCCAACAACAGTCACGCAAAGCGACGCTGCATAAAAGGACGAGAGCTGCTCACGAGCTCTGTGAGCAGAAGTGTTCGAAGATGTTGAGAAGTTCAAAAGCAGAAATGAAGTTTGAAAGTTTTATGAGCAGGTGGTTGCATAGACTAAAGTGGAAACATCATAGTGAAAACGGCAGTCAATGGATATGGAAGGACCACTTCTGCTACAGTCTGCAGAAGTGGTTCTTCCATATCACTAGCACGGTGACGACGAACCGAATTCCGCTGTCAGGCAGGATGATCCATTCAATATAGACGACAAAAGTCATCAATCCCGTCTTCCCGACTTAGTAGACGAAGTAAAGATTGCCATATCTAAGCTGAAGTCAAACAAAGAAGCTGGAGTAGATGGCTTGAATGCAGAGCTCTTCAAAGCAGCTGGAGATAATTTGGTTAGGAGTATGCAATAACTTAGCTATAAGATATGGTCGGAAGGAAGCATGCCCGATGAATGGAACCTCAGTACTCTTTTCCCGAGGAACCAATCTTCTTAACATCGCTTACAAAATCTTCTCTGCCGTAATATGTGAACGTCTAAGGCCCATCGTCAACAACCTGATAGGTTCTTATCAGTGTTGTTTTTTGACTAGGAAAGTTCACAGTCGATCAAATATTCTCATAAGGTAGATCCTGGAAAAAACTCAAGAACATCAAATCGACACCCACCATCTCTTCATCGATTTTAAGGCCGCATATGACAGCATCTACAGAGACGAAATGTATAGAACCATGTAAAGTTTTGTCATCCCTGTCAAACTCGTCCGTTTTTTTAGGATGACCATTGAGAATTCGCGCTGCTTCGAAACAACTGGTGTCGAAACAACTTCACAGAACCTTTAGATGTCAAAAAGGCTTTTGACGGTTTGTTTTTATAAGTCAAAAAATTGAAAAAAAAAATATTTATCATCTCGAATATTTGAGAACAAAATTATGTAAACTCTAAAATTCTAGCATGCATCAAAAAATAGCGTTTCTGAGTTTTTAGAAAAGAGTGACGATTTTCTTACCAATACCAACAAACAATGAAAAGAAATACAACTTAATATTGCAAAAATATTGATATTCGACGCAAATATTGTGGCAACAGTTAAAAATATTGGCTTCAAATTTATTTTATGTTGTAAAAAACATTGTTTTTAACATTTTCTAAATTTTTTAGAAAAATACAATTGACAGTTTTTCTTACAATAAATATATGGAAATCTTAACAAAATTGGTAAAAACTGATTTCCGACTCATAAATAATTGAAGGTATTGACTTAAGTACTTGCAGAGTGATGGTTAATGCGTTTTAAATATTTTTGGTAAAAGTTACTTCAGGTTTAAGAAGAATCCACTTTACATTTTTTACAAAGCAATTACAAAACAACTAATAAATGTGGTTTAAGGATCGATTACAATAACTCCCTGGCGAAACCTCCATTATTATATATCAAAAACAAGAAATATAGCAAGCAATTGTACCCATATACCTCAACTGTAACCATTGGGAGGAAGATTTTAGTCAACTTGAAGATCTGTTGGGGAGTTTGGATGAAACGAATCTACTCTTGTTGGGAGATTTTAATGCCTGAATTGGCAGTGAGCAAGGATTGCCTCCGTACTTTTCAGTTCACTCAACAAATATGAGCATCTCACGTTCTTCAAAAGACAACCGAAAGGATTGCAGGGGGAACAAATTTTTGGAGCTATGTGAGTCTTACAACTTTTTAATTTTGAATGGAAGAAGTGCCGGAGATGTAGAAGGAGAGTACACATTTGTAAGATCATCAGGGCAATCGGTTATAGACTATGGTATAGCTGCGGGTGCTTTTTTGAAGCTTATCGTTGACTTTAAAGTCGAAGCCAAAACATTTTCGGAACACATGCCACTTATAATTACTTTAAGCAATAATATAGCCGCTCAGTGTACCTATGCCGAACTAAAATTACCACCAAGGCTGAAATGGAGGGAGTACCAACAAAATCTGAATGTTTAACTAATTCATCTGAAAAAAGTATCCCCGGTTCCATGTATGGAGGAATTGCAGGCAGTTATGAAAAAAGCTTGCCCACAGCAACCACACTTCGTAAAGCACAAAATCCACAATGAAAAATGGTTTGACGAGGAATGTGAAATCGCTAGAAATCGTTCGTTTTCGTTTCTCACTTTATTTCGAGCTCACAATAATATTAGCTTTAAAAGATGGTACGTTGAAGCAAATAAAAAATATAAATCATTGTGCTCGAGAAAAAAGGAAAATTATGGTAAAAGTCTGGTAAATTTATTATCTGAAGCTAGATCTGCCACAGAGTTTTGGAAGGCAATGAAGATTATAAATGGAGCTAAGTCTTCAATTGGAAACAATCTTAATGCTGTGGATTTAAAAAACTACTTTGAATCATTGCTAAATACGGAATGTATTTCATGCAAGTTTCATTACGCGATGCCAAATATTGAAGACGACGTTCTAGATTCTGCTTTTTCGGAAGAGGAACTTTTATCAGCATTGGATAGTGCCAAAGAATTTCCTGTCCTCAATCATTTTTCCGCTTTTTAAAAAAGGAGACCCATCCATTGCAGAAAACTACCGTGGAATATCGTTTTTAAACGCGTCCATGAAATTATTCGCCAGTATGATATTCCGAAGACTGACCACCTGGGTACATGATAATTCAAAGCTTATTGAATTTCAAGCAGGATTTCGTTCTGGCTATACTCTACAACGGACCAAGTTTTTGTTCTTTTCTTTTAAATATTTCTGAAACTTACCTTCATCGTGGAAAAACGCTCTATGCCTTCTTCTTAGACTTTAGAGCAGCCTTCGACAGCATCGACAGAAAAGCTTTGTTTCTAAAACTTGCCAATCATCGTGGAAAAAAGCTCTATGCCTTCTTTGTGGACTTTAGAGCAGCCTTCGACAGCATCGACAGAGAAGCTTTGTTTCTAAAACTTGCCAACTATGGTATCTCTTCCAAAATTATTTTTATTTTGAAGGCGTTGTATGAAAAGGATGCTATTTCTGTGTGGGACGGTGAAACCCTATCTGAAGAATTCAGGTCTTCAATGGGTCTAAAGCAAGGATGTTCATTGAGTACCCTTTTATTCACACTTTTTATAGATGATATTGTCGAGTCCCTCGGAACAGGCGTGAAATTTGCTGAGGAGAGCATTCCAGTTTTACTGTATGCGGATGACATCGTCATATTATCCGAGTCTCCTGTTCAACTCCAAGAAATGATCTCTAGATTGGAAGAATATTGTAATACTTGGAACTTAGCAGTCAATCTCAGCAAATCAAAAAATATGATTTTTAGAAAAGGTAGGGGGAGATATGTTAGTAACGAGGAGTGGAAATACAAAGGAGAAGAAGTCAGTGTCGTGAAAGAATTCAAGTATTTGGGGATGATAATATCGAGTAACCTGTGTATAAAAAAACAAGTGAAAGCAAAACTCCAGGAGGCAAAGGCAGCCATATGCATATCGTGGAAAAAATGTATTGCAAATAAAACTATTTACCACTCCGACAAATATAAATTATTTCAAGCCGTATCAAAGTCTATTATGATGTACCTACTGCGCGCAAGTAAGGGGCCATAAAGAGTATGAGGATGTCGAAAAACTACTCCGGTTCTTTTTAAAACGAATTTTCTTCAACTACGCTGAACTACATGCTACATATTAAAACTGGAATTCCACCGATGTTTATCGACACACTTAGGACCCATTTTGATTATGTTGTAAAAATACTTCAAATGGATGCGTCAAGGCTAGTAAACAAAGTTTTGAGGCATTTAGTTTTAAATAAGCTGAATTTCGTACAATCGTGGATAAACTTGTGGATAAGCTTGTCGGATTCTGTGGGTGAAGCGTTTGATTTGCAAGATATAACACGTTTAAAACGACAGTTTTACTGTCTTTTATCGAAACTCGACACAAAATATTGGGAGAACTTCACTAACCAGGCCAAGGATTCACATTATAGAGAATACTACAGCAGACTCAACTTCGTCCTAGGTGAATCAAATTATTTCCACGACAAGCACTCCACGGATATGATATCTACGATTTTACGAGCCAGAGGGGAAATCCTGACTCTGAACTTTATTCCTCATAGGCCAGACTTACCTCTTGAATGTGATCTTTGCAACACCCACGAAAGAGAAAATATTGCTCATTTTCTAGGATCATGTCCAATTTTACAAGAAATTCGACGCGGCGTTTTTGGCAGAAATCGATTGGATGTTGAAGAAGTAATAGAGATTTTAAATGGCAAGTTGGGTTGGAACAAGCTTTATAAATTTATTCGAACTGCGATGACTTATAGAAATAGAATCAGAACGGAATGCTTTTGATTGTCGTAAATTCATCATCTACTTTATAATGTTTTAAATGCACTTTTTATTACTATCCGAGCTATGAAAAGAATTTATAAATTAAATTAAATACAATTTTTATTCGATTATCTGTCAATCTGACTGACGGTTTCAAAACCAGGTCTTAAAAGACTTGTAAATATTATTATTGTAAACCTGAATTATTATATTAATAAAGTCTATTCTAATCTAAAAAAAAAAAAAAATCTAATCTATAAGCTCATACGAGCCCATACCTCAAAAATAAGTAATAAGCGTAAATGTTTAGTCTGTCGAACTTGCCGATTACAAACTGAAGGCCGGGAAATATGTACTTCTGGTTTCTGACAGTTGAATAACATTTCCAAAGGCCTAACTTCAGTTATATGACTCTCTTCCATTTACTTTAATAAAATGTTGACATTTAAATTTGTATGAAGTCAATGTGCAGTTAATGGTAAATATCATTTGTTTTTACGATATGCCCTGTATAAAATTCAAATGGGTCAATTAACTTTTATTTTGATAAATTAGTAATTTGTTCCTTTACTTATGACTTGAGCTGAAGAGGAAACAGTTAATCATATAAAATTGTATGAAAACTGCGTGAAATATGTAAACCTAACTTTTTGAAACAAGTTAATTCAGTTACCTACTTTGACTATTGACTAAATCTTAAAACAGCTAATTTGTTTGAAATATTTTTCTGTTAATTATTGTTTATGAGCAGAGAGAAATAAAATAAACGCGTTTGTATATTTACATACAGTTTATTCGATGAAATAAAAATTTTATTGTGTAGTTAATGAAACTGAGGATGGTGAACTAAGAACAAAAGATTAAATTTTTGTCTCACTTCTTCAAATAAATTATTTATTTCGGTTGTAAAAAAACACACCAATATAAAATGTTTGAATCTTCTTTTGACTTAGGTTATATACATATGTATGTATGTTTTACTTTCAAAAATGATCTTGTTTTTATTTCCTAATTATCCTGCCAAAGTGAAAAAAAACCAAAACAATATCCTTATGATCCTAACTTCTATCAGGAATTTTAATTGTGAATAACCCCCTGTATGTAGGACCTTCAAGTGAAACTTAAACGTGCAAAGTAAACACAAACATTTTTAAACTCACCAAATACATTTTAAACTTACCAGCTAATGCTCCAATTGAAGCCATAGAACTTATCCAACCTTCCTGTGTGGCTGTTACTCTATAACTTAATGGACTGTCTGCAGACTGATTACGTAGTTTTGGCATCACAGGTGAAACCCATGCCATATAGGCTCCAATGGAAAAACTCATCATGTTCGCTTAAATATCAAATATCAAAATTAAACAAGTGTTTTTTGTTTTGTTTTTCTAAATATTTAACTCACCACATATTGCAACAAACACAACACGATATTTTCCAAAATGATAAGTTTTATACATTTTTATGAGTTTTTGCTTTTAAAACGTTGATTCGCGATACAAGGAGCGCGAGCAGCAACCTTTCGTGTTGAAATTCGCAACTGAAATGAAAGCGAAAGGTAACGTCAAATAAATGCTGCGGACGTTATCATGAATTCTGGTGGTTTGAATATTTGTTATATCAACAAAATTTCAAAAATTAAGCCAGATATGTTATTTTAAACTGTTCTTCATACGAAATGAACTTTTATCTGTGTTGTAAGAAACAATAATTATCTAATGTATAGCCAAGGGCGGATCCAGACTTTTCATCAGGGGGAGGTCACACACTTAGATGAGTTTTTACTCACCGCTTAAAAAAGTTCTTTTATGTTTTGTAAAGGAGGCTAACAAAATTTAATAAATGCTAAAATGACAACTTTAGTTATCAAATTATTTTAGAACACTGTTGTCCAGCAAGGTATGGTCTTACTATTTAATTTGGAAGACTCCCTACATATGAAAGCATTCCAATATTCCAAACGTTTTCTAAATAGAGGGTTTTTGGTGCATTTCGCGCAAAAATGTAGGTAGGAAATTGTTTTGAAACGTTGCTTTTTTCCAAAAGAAAAATACACTTTTCTTGTTTCCATTTCTATTAATGCGAAGAACGCTACAAAATTTTAAAAATTCAGAAAATAAGAAAGGTTCTGGTATGTAGAAATGTCGGGCTTTTTTTGACGTAGTTTTTTCTAACTCAATTTTCGAGAGTCTATTATTACTATCGTTATAAGGCTGCTTACTCGTAGATTTGAACTGATGCTAGAAAAAAATTGTATCTTAAAGGAGTCAACAAAACATAAAAATTGTAGAGATAAAAAGGTTTGGTTCTTGAATTTAAGGAAATGGTTGTATTTAAGTACCTTCTCTAAAAAATTAAGTTAAAACACAGTAAGGTAGGTAAACTGCAATGTCCCAAAGGCAGTAAAAATGTTTGGTCATTTGTAAAAAATATGAGGAATTCTTCCTCTTCCTCGGTTCCTACGCTCGTTGTCAATGACACTTCATTTGTTAGCTCTTTAGAGAAAGCTAATCTCTTTGCTAGGCAGTTCGCCGCCAATTCAACGCTGCCAGTGAGTGTTATGTCTCCGCCTGTACTTGAGCGAGTTAGTGATTCTATGGGGCAAATCTATTTTCGCACTCGTACTGTAGCGAGAGTCCTAAAAGATCTTAACACACATAAACCCGCTGGTCCGGATAGTATCCCCGCTATTTTTCTGAAGAGGTGTTCTTCAACGCTGGCAAAACCACTGCGTAAGCTTTTTCATCTGTCCTACTCCTCAGGTCTCGTTCCGAGCGGATGGAAAACCGCATTTGTCCAGCCTATTCCCAAAAAAGGCGAATCTTCCTCACCGTCTAATTACCGACCGATTGCACTTACGTCCCTTCTTTCCAAGGTTATTAATTATCAGCTCAAGAAATATCTCGAAGATCGAAAGCTTCTTAATGACCGGCAATACGGCTTTCATAGCAATAGGTCCACTGGTGATCTCATGGTTCATCTCACCGAACAGTGGAGCAAATCTTTACATCGCTTTGGAGAAAGTAAGATTATTGCACTTGATATTTCAAAAGCATTTGATAGAGTTTAATCAGGCTCTCTTATCGAAAATGGGTGCTTTCGGTTTTCACGAATCCCTGCTTCATTGGATTAGTAATTACCTTTCGGATCGTTCAATACAAGTCGTATTAGATGGATTCAAGTCTGAAAACCACAAAATAAATGCTGGTGTGCCCCAGGGCTCTGTTTTGTCTCCAACACTATTTCTCATATTATAATGATCTTCTGTCTGCAACTTCTAATCCAATACATTGTTTCGCTGACGATAGTACTCTTAGCTTTTCATATTCGTTTACAAATTCACATCCCTCTTCTTCGGATGTGGAACTGCAACGAGAAAATATGATAAGCTCATTAAGTTCCGACCTAAACAGCATTGTAAAATGGGGAATGAGAAACCGCGTGGAATTTAATGCTTCGAAAACGCAATGCTGTCTTGTATCTTTAAAGCGAGATATACTCCAATTGCCACGGAAGGAATCGGAGTACCCACTTTTTTCGACTTCTCTACTGTCGTAATGTCATTGTTTACTAATGCAAAACTTGCTATATAGTTCCTATATTTCGCAAGTAAAAATCACTTCAATAATCACTATTTACATATGTGTGTCAAAAAAATGTAATAAAGGCAACTTAATATAAGGTTTCTTCTTAATAACCTGAATATTTGCTCTTTTTCTCAGAACCAATAATATAAAGCATGACTAAAGTTTTTTCAAATTCTAAATTGAGTGAAAACAAAAATTTTAGTTTTTTTTGACAACAAACCACTTTTTGGTGAATGTCGTTAAACAACTTAACTGTATAAGCTTTATGGTTCATATGACCCCCCCCCCCCTGGATCCGCATTGTGTATAGCATACGTTCTGGCAATGTAATTGTAGGCCCATTTCAAAGTTCGACAAACTATAGGCAGCTGTACTTAAAAAGCTTAAAAAAACTAATTTATTAAAATTGTTAGATTGCCTGAGTTAACAATTGCGTTGGGTTTGCTCGCAAATTAGAGAAAACAGTCAATAGAAAAGAAACAGATTCCAGGAATTTCACCAAATAATTATTGCATATTACAACTGCCTTCTGAATCCTTTTTTCTAAATATGTATTTAAGAGCTTAAATGCAATAGTTTAAAGGGGTTTTGGGTATTTTTCATGCAGAAATATTATAAATTGTAAGACACTTAGTTTAAAAAAAATATTATATTCTGTTTTGTTGTCATTTTTATAAATGCAAAATAAAGATGCAAAAACATACAAAATGAAAAAGTTTGCTAGAAAAAAGTAATCTTTTTTTAATATGGAAAATTTTCTGGCTTTTTTTGGCATATTTTCTTCTTATGCAATTTCTGGGAGTGTGGACTATTTCTTCTATTTTCAGTCTGCTTACTCGTAGATTGGAGCTGATGTTAGGAGACAAATTCTAAAAAAATCACTTTTGAAAATATTTTTATTACAAATTTATCAAGAAAACATAAAAATTGGAAAATTCACAAGAGATTCAAAGCTTTTATATTAAATTTATAGATATGAAACACAGATCCCACTTTACCAATGTTCTCACTGGACCGGGGCCGCAATCACCAGAGGCCCCAAAATTGCTGAAACATCACTTCACCTTTACTGATCTAATTTCAAGATAATGAAGAAGAAAATTTTGTTCGAAAATTCAGAATCAACATTTTTAACTTCCCATAGGAAGTTATTATAATGGGTCCGATTTGTCAAATTGAAAATTTTGACATTTCTCGACGTTTCAAGGTTCCTAGAGTCGAAATAAAAGATTTGTAGAAAGATGTCTGTGCGTGCGTGTGTACGTACGTTACGTTCGTACGTCCGTACGTCCGTACGTCCGTATGTCCATATGTCCATATGTCCGTATGTCCGTATGTCCGTATGTCCGTATGTCCGTATGTCCGTATGTCCGTATGTCCGTACGTCCGTACGTACGCTCAAGAACCAGAAGAGATATCGACTTCAAATAAATTTTGTTACACAGATAATAAGGCAGAAAGATGCAGAAAGGGCTCTCAAGAAAATTGCGTGGGTGGTTTTTTTACCATAGCAGTTTAAAAAAAAGGTGAAAATTTTGGTTAACCCTAAATATCTCATGAACCAATGACGCTAGAGACTTGAATTAAATTTTGTATCAAACATTGTAACGTGATACAAAACAAATATATTTTTGGAAAAAATCCAATGAACGGTTTTTTTTTATAAATCAAAAACACTGAAAAAAAAATTTGTCACCTCGAAAATTTTACGACTAAGATATGATTTCATCTCCAAACCAATTTTGTGCAACGAAGAATAATGTTTTTGACATCTGATAAAAATTTGAGAAAAAATGAATTGACAGTTTTTTTTTATAAAAAATAAAAACCTGAAAAAAACATTACTCAAAGATGGTAAAAATTGAATTTCTACTCAAATATCTTTTCAAAATTTTAAGATTAAGGCTTTAAACTTATTTTATCTTATGAGAAATATTGTTTTCAACATTCTGAAAAATGTTGAGATAAAACGAATTGACAGTTTTTTTACAAAAAATAAAAACCTAAAAAAAAAATAATAACAGTTGGTAAAAATTAATTTTCGACTCAAATATCTTTTCAAAACTTTGAGATATTGGCTTTAAATTTCTTTTATATTTCAAAAAATGTTGTTGTCAACATTCAGTAAAATTTAAAAAAAAATCGAATTGACAGCTTTTGTACAAAAAATTAATAGCCTAAAAAAAATTAAACAAAAGTTGGTAAGTATTGTTTTTCGACTCAAATATCTTTTCAAAAATTTAAGATAATGGCTTCTAACTAATTTTAACTTATAAGATATATTGTTTTCAACATTCGGTAAAATTTTGATAAAAATTGAATTGACAGTATTTTTTTACAAAAAATAAAAACCTAAAAAAAACAATACTAAAACTTGGTAAAAATTTACTTTCGATTCAAATAGCTTTTTAAAAATTACAAATATTGGCTTCAAACTTATTTTATTTCACAGAAAATTTTGTTTTCGATATTCAGTAATTTTTTTTATAAAAATCCAATAGTCCGTTTTTTCATAAAAAAATAAAACCTACAAAAAATAGTACGCAACTTTGGTAAAAACTGATACATATAGACAAACTTTTAAGCAAGACAAATCGACAGACGGGATGGGAAGTTATCAGTGTGGGTCGCATCCCAGCCTCTTTTTGTATTAGGTTTTAACAATTTGTATGCCCTGTGGGATAGTTAAGCGATCCACTTTCGTAAATGGGCATATCCATAGTATTTTTAACTTTCATGTTACCACAGTATATTAAGCCTTAGAAATGAAATTGGTACTTTCTAAGTGGATAGATTTTCGTATCATGACTTATTTCAATTATATAACCTACTTGTGACTTGATTGGATTAAAATTTGTAATTAAAATTAATAAAAAATAGGCTTAAATATTGCAAATTTCAAGCGTACCAGATGCTAATTTATTAAGTTTTATAAACAAAAAACATTTCAACGACCTTTGAAACAACTTAACATTATTAATATATAATTATTTATAATATACACTGATAGAAAAACCTCGAAAGAAAGGTGTGCTACCATTTAAAAAATAGTACAAAGCAATTAAATTAGAGTACCTCCGTTTTTACAAATATTAAAATCTGATCTTTTTCTCTATATAACTTTCTCAACGATCGATTCTGGTAGTATTTTATAGGCTTATTTTATTCTCTATTAATCAATAAATCAATTAAAATTTAATTGGATCATGTGCCTCTATTTAAAAATAAATAATGCCATTTTAAAGTTTAAAATTGAAAACGTGATTGGTATAAAATATGTGATTTTTTTAGCGGCACACCTATCGATAAGATCTAACAGCTAAATAAATGATTGTGAATGATAATTTTACGAAAAATCAATAGTAAAAAAAAGCTGTTGATCTAAATTTTGAAATTTCAATGTTTGTACGACAATACAAAATCAAAATTTATTATGAAATGAGGGTTTTTTATTGAATGCCTTTCATTGATCTTACGTACCGGATATTACGTGACGGATATTAACGATGTTTCAAAATGAATCACGTGAGTATTTTCTTGTTATTTAGATGATAAAAAATCAAGAAAATGTTTGTTTATAGATGTGCCTCAAAATAAAAAATAAAAAATTTCAATTGTTGAAAATGAAAGATTCTATGGATATGCCTAAATATCAGACTTTCAACTGAAAAGAATGGATAACTGTATTTGAGCTTTATGGCTTAAATAACCCCATCTGGATCGTCCATTGGTTAAAAGTTGATGAGTTTGTGTGGCTTGAGTTGAATATGGCTAGATTTCTGATAAATATTGCGTCCTGCACCACCAGACCTCAGTAAAATGCTCGTAGATTCCCAGATTACACTACGAAAGGGAGCTTTTTGGATGCTAAAAAGGTGGAAAATTTAGTTCATACTGAGAAAACATAGACATTTTTTAAGCAAATACTGATCGCAATTGTCTTTAAACTATTAAATTTGTGTATTTATTCAAGAACCAAACAAATTGAGTCAATTATCTTATCATGCCAGTTTCCTAAATTGTTTGCTTTCGCCGTTTCCCTTAAGGACACATATTGCTGGAAATTTGTTGACGTTTTCTATTAGTGACGTTTAACATTTCTTAGATCTTTAAAACCAGGAATGAAAATTTGCCGATCTTCTCCCAAAATAAAATCCAAATCACTCAAAAATTCTTCTAGAAAATTTGTTTTTGGTTAAAAGTTCTACGAATTTTAGAATTAATTTGCGTTGATGGTTTTTTAAAGCCTGAAAGCATGCAATAAAAAAATAGTATTTTTAAGGAGAGATCGTTATTGTGTCGTTATTTCTTAAAAGGCGGTGTCACTACAACCAATCTTACTGAATTTGTGTCCAAAACTCTAAACGAATTAGAGAAAGGGAATGAAGACGACGTTATCACTACATACTTTAGTAAAGTCTTTGATAAAATCAATCACCAAATTATTTATCTTAGACTTAGGCTCTTGATTTCCAACCCTTTTTTATTTCATGGCATAGATCGTACCTTGAGAACCGCCGATATATAGTTCATGCAATCTCTGAGTCCCTCAATTGAGCCAACTTGGTTCTTTATTGTTTGTTTTAACTATCCACTACGTTATTAATATTATCTCTATTTACGCAGATAACATATAAAATTAACAAAGGTTATTTCATGCAAAGGACTTGATTTAAATCTACCTTTAATTTCTTTTTTTGTTTAGATTTAGCTTGCATTAAGCGGAAATAAAAATATTTATTCGATTTGAATTTTGAATATTATTTCAGTAAAAATTTGTTATACTATTTTCATAGACCCCCTAGTGTTTTTATACGATTTTATTTAACTTAACAAAGCCTAGGGTGTTTTTAGTTTTAAAAATAGCACCTTTTTTTCGGTTTCTACGCTAATATCAAGTTAATGAAACCCAAAAAGGATTTTAACCTTATAATGTGCCAATAATTAATTAGTCTTTGGTAAGCTGTGATCATTGATCCCTAACTGGCCTTTTAAACAAATTTCTTTCCAAATTATGTGTCATTAGTAAATAAAAAAAGTATTGGTAGACATTATCAGTTTTATCTAATAAGTAATAGACACAATAATTATCGATGTATGTTTCTTTTTTGTTTGCTTTTTATTTTTTCTTACATTAAAATCGTTAGGAGCTTTGCAGTTTTTCTTGAATCTTCTGTAAGCTCAATCCTTTTGTTTCTATCAGTACAAATTTAATAAAAAAGATTGCCAACCCACAAAATCCACCAAACAACCAAAACGCATAATATGCGCCCAAAGCATTTAGCTCAGGAAACCATCGTGTAACTACAAATGATACAGCCCAAGTACACGAACATGCTATTGACATTGCAGTTGGCTTAATATTCGAAGGAAACATTTCACCCAATACGGCCCACGGTACCGGACCAAAGCCGAAGCCATAGAAGGCATTGAACATAATCAAAGCTGGAACTGGAAGCCAAAATATATTCACTCCGTTTTGATCTTTCACGTAAAAGAAGATTCCGAGTATTATGACAGAAATTCCCAAACCCGTCGCTGATATGAGTAGAATTATCTTTCGTCCAGCACTCTCAACAACAAAGGGTGTTAAGAGATTAGAAACCAGTTGAACTACTCCAAGAATGATGGTCGCCATAGCTGGATCCAAAGTTGAACCGGCACTGATGAAAATCGATTGACCATTAAATGTCACTGCAGTGGAACCACTCATTTGTTGGAAGAACATCAAACCGCATACAATGAATATTGCCCTGCGATAGACCCTATTTCGAAAAATGTCAATAAATCGGCTCTTATTTGACATGGAATCATCGACTTCATCTTGAATTTTTGCCCTCTCCTCTTCCACATCCTTAGACGATTTGCCTCGCAAAGCCTTCAGGGAATTGATGAGATCGTCTTTTTGTCCCTTAATGGCGAAATAGTATGGACTTTCGGGCATAAATAAAAATATCACGAAAAATAATACTGGAACGGCCATGCAGCAATATTGTAATGTTAAGTAACTTACATATGGACCGATAATGTAAGTGTACAGAATTCCACCTATTTAACAGAAAAAACGTTTTAACTTGGCCGCTTTATCTATAAACAAGTCACATTTTTGACATACCAATCATAAATAGTGTCATAAAAGAACCCACAGCACCTCGAGTGTCATCGGTGGCTATTTCACCAATGTACATTGGTATCATAGCTGCTCCACCTCCCCCGCCAAAGCCCTGAAAAAAAAATAAAAGCATTTAAACACAATATTTTATGAAACACTTAACCCAATTACCTGTAGAGCTCGTGCAACGTATATGAACCAAATATCAGTTGCAAGTATTAAAAACAAATATGAAAAAGCTATGAACAATGAACTCAGAAGAAGTGTCCATTTTCTTCCGATCGATGAGGCCAACGATCCAATAAATAAGGAGACTGTAAACAAGAATGAAATTTAATTAGAAAAAAATATCTGTAAATAAAGTTTCACATTTTACAATATATCTAACCCCAAGCCACTTAGCTTCAATTTTTTGCTTTTACTTTTAAACAATATAAATTTTAATTTCCGAACAATTTTAGTTTAAGTTAAGAAAGCACTATTAACTTATGGGAAAAATGTTAAGCGTATCGTTCAGCGTTAATTAATTGCAGCAATAAAGATTTTATAATTTCATGACTTCTGTCTTTTTACTCACCTTCATAAGTGTGATTAAAAACTTGATCTATTGATTCATTGAAAGTCATTAAAACAATTGATAGGAACATTTAATTCACAAATCAATAAATTCGAACAATCTTTGACTGTTTTCAATTTTTTTCACAATTCAATGAACGACTAATTACATGTTCGGTTGACTATGTCGAACATAATCAAAAAAAGAGATGCGACCCAAACTGACAACTTCCCATCCCGTTTGTCAAAAAAAACTCAGTTTTTAGTTGTTTTTGTAGATTTTCGAGTTTTGTTAAGAAAGTTGATTTTTTTTCAAAAAATCACTAAAAATTACCAACGATGTTTTAAATAAGATCAAAAAGTATCATTCTTGTTAACGAGATTTATAGTCGAAAACGATTTTTACCAAATTTAATAGCATTTCTTGAAAATTTTTGTTTCTTATATAAACAAATATAGATTGGATTTTTCTAAGAAAATTTAACACAGAATCAAATCATTTTTATTGAAGAGATATATTATTAAGTTTAATTGAAGTTATTAGAAGAAATGTGGGTGGATACCACTCCCAAATAATAGTGCAAATGCACAGCATAGCAGTATATCAACGCTTTCTACTATTGAGGGAACTGCTTCATAAATTTACTGATCGTTCAGTCAATTTTCGAATCTAGAAGTGCTTTAACTTTGGGGACACATCTACTATGAGATATAGAAATAGTGAAGTAAATGTCTTTGATTAGTTTATTAGTTTAGAAAATGTTGCAAATTTGCAGTTGCTGACTCAGTTTGTTCCGAAGTAAGAGCTTTGCCGAGTCTATACCTATGAAAAGAAAGTACTTCCATAATTGCTTTGAAAACAGAAGCATATTTTTGAGCCATTCTATAAAAAGAATTCAAAGGTTTTGAGAAATCATTGTTGCTGAAATATTATTACCTTAAATCTTATTTACGTAAATCTTACATAGTGAGAAGATTAAAACAATTTTTTCTGGCATCACTTATTTAGTTTGAAAAGTTCTTAAAATATTCTTTGACTTAAAACCTATCGATACCCAAAAATTCAAAAAAATTATGAATTCAATAGTTTAATTTTAAAAGAATACTTTTATAATTTATAAATGCCTTAAAGACCCACCCTGAAATATGGGCTTTTTCAATAAGAGGTTTAATTTTGAATAGCCCAATACCTGAGAAGTTGTCAATATTGAAGATGGCAACATTTGATACTTGAAAAGTAAAAACTACTTCATTATTAAAAATTCAACGATGTACGATACAACAACTTATTCAAATTGGTAAAATATTCGAAAAAAATGGTGGTACCTCCTACACAAGCACCGAAACAATCGCCATTTTGGAGGAAAAGTTTGGCAACTGTATTATTTCTCACGTACATTTCAACTCTTCAGTCGATGTAAGATCTTAAAAATAAAACTCCTCAAATTTTCAACGGTATAAACCCTTTTCATGAAAAGGTTATGGCGATAATTGGGCTGATATTGTTTTCCCTTGTTAGTGATATATCTACTTCTACTCCATTTATGATGATTTTTAAATATCAATATGAAACCTTTTATTGGAATACTCTGTACTTTATTTAAAATAAAGTAATCCGCCTTCCCCGGTATCCTTAAAATTTCTTTCATTTAAAAAATTAAATATACCGATGCTGACATCACAATCAAAGAAACAGCCATAGTTATGAACAAAATTTATAATATTTTTTTTTAAGTTAGAAAACAAGCCAATAAAATTAGAAAAAAAAAACTTTGCGACACTAGCTCCATTCAAATTTTTCATTTCATCATTTAAAGTATCATAACAATATTTATGAACTATGATTATGGTATAAGATAACAAGTGAATACCAGCAATTAGACGAAATAAAAGTTGTTATTATGTATATGCAATGTTGATACAACAAATGACGAACAAAAAAACAACAAAGCTTAGACAAAGTTTAAAAAACAACTTCATAAATCTTCTTCAAATACAGTATTTTTTCCATATAAAGTATCTCTGGAATTTGTTATTTTTCATTTCATGACCTTCAACAAACCCCGACTGAACTGCAAACTGTCTTTTTTTAAATAAAATGATTTATGATCATAAACAATTTTATTCTAATGTAGAATTACATTGGCTTTTTACTAACAAAAATAAATTCACTGAAAATGGCTGTCTATAATAATGAGACCTTTAAAAATAACCTGGGACTATTTCACCAAACACTTTCACTTTGCAACTTTGCAAGAAAATAATATCCTGCAAAGTAAAGTGCAAAGCGTTTCACAAAATTTCCAAAGTGAAAAGACTTTTCACTTTTGAATTTTTCAGACTTTATTTGAAAAGTGAAATTCAAAATTATAAACTTCCCATAGGAAGTTATTGTAAAATTGAAAAAAAAAATTTGGCTAACCCTAAATATCTCACGAACTAATGACGCTAGAGACTTGAATTAAATTTCATATTATATATTGTAACGTGATACGAAACAAGTAAATTTTTGGAAAAAATCCAATTAACGTTTTTTTTATAAATCAAAAATACTGAAAAAAATAATTGTGACCTCGAAAATTTTACGAATAAAAAATGATTTTATCTCCAAAACAATTTTGTGCAACCAAGAATAACGTTTTCAACATCTGGTAAAATTTTGAGAAAAACCGAATTGACGGTTTTTTTTATAAAAAATAAAAACCTAAAAAAAAACATTACTAATAGTTGGTAAAAATTGAATTTAGACTTAAATATCTTTTCGATAATTTGAGATTATGGCTTTAAACTTATTTTATCTTATAAAAAATATTGTTTTCAACATACGGTAAAATTTTGAGAAAAATCGAATTGACAGTTTTCTTACAAAAAATAAAAACCTAAAACAAAAAATGAATAAAAGTTAGTAAAAATTGATTTTCGACTCCAATAACTTCTCAAAAATTTGAGACATTGGCCTTAAACTAATTTCGTTTTTTAAAAAATATTGTTTTTAACATTCAGTAACATTTTGACAAAAATCATATTAACAATTTTCTTACAAGAAATAAAAACCTAAAAAAATTAATAAAAGTTGTTACAAATAGATTTCGAATCAATTATCTTTTTCAAAATTAAAAATATTAGCTTCAAACTAATTTTTTCTTATAAGAAATATTGTTTTGAACATTTGGTACAATTTTGAGAAAGATCAAAGATACAGTTTTTTAACAAAAAATAAATACTTTTTTATTAAAATATCTTTTTTAAAATTACAAATATTGGCTTCAAACTAATTTTACTCACAGAAAATATAATTTTCGACATTCAGTACATTTTTATTAAAATCCAACAGTCACTTTTTTTCATACAAAAAATAAAATCTACAAAAAATAGTACGTAAATTTGGTAAAAAATTATGTTCGGTAGTCGATATCTCGTAAAAAATAGAAGGTATTAACTTCAAATTCATTTTATTCATCCAATTTGTATATGTTTATTTAAGAAATAAAAACTTTTAAGAAATGCTACTAAAATTGGTAAAAATTGCTTTTCGACTAAAAATCTCGTTAACAAAAACTGATTTTGAAATCAAACTATGTTTTATTATATGCAAAATATTGTTGGTAATTTTAAATTTTTTAAGAAACAAAACACGAAACCCTACAAACTTTTAAGCAAGACAAATCGACAGAAGGGATGGGAAGTTATAAGTGTGGGTCGCATCCCAGCCTCTTTTTTACTTTGTATTTTAAAAAGTTGGAAAGAAAATCTTAGATTGTATTTATTAAGATCAATCATGGTACCGGGAACACATCAATCTACTTAAATAATCCTCCCAGAGAAAAAAATTGGGAGGCAATACCCGTGTTTTGTTGGAAAACAATATCCATAGTATGAATAACACTGATAAAAGTTAGAGTAGAATCTTACTATGGATGGGTTTTTGACGTTTATACGAGTCTCGAATTGATCTCATGTGATTTCGTTCTCAAATGTTGGTACGATTGATATTGCATTTGTATCTCGATGGCTGTGTTCGTTGAGTAGTTGTGCATTTGGAATCATGTGTTTTCCATTGAGGAAACAAATCAATCTGTTACTGTTGATATTATTTAGTTTTGTTAGTGAAAATGGGCTAACTGGGATTATTTTGCAAGAGAAAACAATAGAAAAGATAATCAAGTTTTGCTATGTTTCCACCAAAGGTTTATCTCAGTTTAGTTTAGATAAATCTTTTTGGTGTTTCCACCGCACAAGAAGATTTAAAAATGATTAAGTTTGGCAGCACTTTCTGAAATGCAAATGGTGTTTCGATGTTTCTTATGAAGTGCAAGTGCGATAGTTCGATTCGTGTTAAACAATGAAAAACTGAATAGTTCAGCACCATATAAGCATATGCTACCTACTCCAGGTGCAATTTTTTTTTTTTAATTTGATTAAAACAAAACGATATTTTTTGTACACAAACATGCAAATAAACAGATCATAACGCATCATCTGTAAAACCAACTCCTCCACACAGGTTTTTCTTCACAAATTTTGACTCGACTCTGATCCCTGAAGGGGATCGAGGCGAATCAAGCTCATTGCAACTCGATTCAGGTATATAAAGAATTTAGGCGAGCTTCAAGCTATTTTCTGAATTTCGCTATTTTTGTTTGGAATTTTTTGATAAATTATTCTGACAAATATTCAGTTGTATCAACTTTAAAATATAAAAACCGGACTACTGCGGATTGTTTTTTTGGCAAATTCTCACTGTACTATATATGGAATACGAAAAAAACGCACTTAATGTCTGAAAAATGTTATGCCCGGCAAATAGTGCTAGAGATAAATTCATCAAAGATAATATTCGACACTTGATGCACTATGTAGACGGTTTTTTTGCCAATTCCATGCATAGATGCAACACCGTGATATTGGGCTCATTCAAAGCCCAATGTAGCCCAACAAAAGTTGTTGCAAGGGACTTAAACACATACATATGTATTCTCTTGGCTATTGAATTTAAATTTATTTATAGTTTGTCTACATCACAAAGTCGAAAACTCTCTTTCGTCAAAAAATCATTTCCGATCTCGAAGTTAATTCTAAGTTTCGCTACTTTTTGGTCATTATTTTTAACTTTGTTGTTTTATTTACAACAGCATTTCAAAAGAAACTTTTTTTGCTAAAAACTGTCAAGAACTCTACAAAATCATACATTTTTGAAATTGAGATTAATCGACATCGACGCGTCACTCCTAAAATTCAAAATTCATGTTCTTTAGTAATTTCGTCAAAATTTTCCATTGCCTTGTTAACTATTATTTACTTCTTCATTTTCAAAACGGTTCATATATTTTTATATATGTACAAGTTTTTGGCATTTTTTCAAAAGAAACTTTTATTTACAAACTAAAAACGCAAAGTTGCAAAGTGAAATGTGTTTGGTGAAGCAGTATATTTGGCAACATTATATTGTCAAATTAGCCGTTTGGATTCGGCATATAAACTGTAGGTCCCCTCCATCCCTGCAATTACTCGCACACAGGAATGGTTGAGAGTTGTAAGTCACTAGGCCCTGGTTCTCTACGGACTGTTGCGCCACCTAATTTATTTTTTATATTGTCAACCATGAGATTTTTTCACTTTATCTTGTTGTCTAAATCAATAAAAATGCTCTAATTATGAAGTTTAAACCGTTATAATTGCTTCCTGTTCACGCGATCGATCTAGAATAAATTGTTGCATTCATTTAGACCTTTACAGGTATCAAAGTATTACACAGATTGGACAAAGCCGCTTATTTTCCTTTAAAATCCTTCTTCATTTCTGCAACTACGTTGTATTTTGACAACTTTTCAGGTTACAAATCTAATTACAGTTCCGTCTCTATTGACATTCAAATAAATTTGCTCATTCAATTAAGCGGGAAAGTAAATAAAAACAATCAAACACAAAATATACTCTAGTTCAATAACTGTCTATAGTACGTTGTAAACGATACTTATCAAAATAATCTAAGTGAACACTTACAAGTTCAAACTCAATAGGTAAGCTATAATGTACAATATGATATGAGCATACTTATAAAATTTCTTTAATTTATTGCTTTGATCATAATCAAAAAAGGAAAACACTATTTATAGAGATATCTCTAGACAAACCACTTTAAATTATCTCGAATTAAAATTTTGAAAACTTAACAAAAGCTTTAAGCCAATCCATTGTTTTAAGAACTGATGTAGATATACATCTTCATTGATACCGGTTTTGATAGAACATACATAAATTTGTTTTGAAAACATATTTTACGAATTAAGTTCGTCGCTATAGAGTTATAGACCTTCAAACTTACTTAAAAATGCTCCAATTGATGTCAAGGAACTTATCCAACCTTCTTGAACGGCAGTAACTCCAAAATTCAATGGACTATCAGCAGTTTGATCTCTAAGTTTTGGCATCACAGGTGAAGTCCATCCGACATAAGTTCCAATTGAAAAACTCATCATGTTTGCTTAAAAATGAGCACACGCACATATTGTTGGTCTTTTATTATTTAAACAATTGGTTCTTATTTGTTGTTTGGGTTTTGTTTGCTATTTTTAAATTTCTCATAACTCACCACATATTGCAACAAAAACAACACGATATTTCTCCAAAGATACTTTTGTATACATTTTTGCAAATAGACACGCATAAGAATTTTAACAAACAATAATTAATTTAAACAAAGGTTATTGTTTTTGTTTTAAACAAAAAATAATACTTAATAACTGCTTTTGGCTTATGACACAAATAATAATGAATTGCTTAACAGCGGCGAACCATCAGTAATAATCATTTTGTTGCAACTCATATGAGAGGTAATGTAGTACTGTGGTGCTACAGCTAACCCACTAACATCGAACTCTACCGCTGCCGAAGACATATTTGATGGTATTACCGTCATACTGCTCATAAAAATTAGTACCAGGGGTGCCACTTTGCTGTTATTTCTGTAAGTAAAGTTCGATTTTAAAAGACAAATTATAAATGTCGTACAGAGTATAAGTTTTTACATTTTTCTAACTTCCCATAGAAAGTTATTGTAATCGGTCCGGTTTGTCGAATTGAACATTTTTACATTTCTCCACGTTTCAAGATCTCTAGAATCTAAATAAAAGATGTCCGCACTCCGCACGTTTGGAAAGCTTTTTTCGTCTACCATATCTCAAGAACCGGTGGATATATCGACATCAAATAAATTTTGTTCTACAGATAATAATACAGAAAGATGCAAAAGCGACTCTAAACAAAATTTTTTTAACATAGCAGTTTAAAAAAGAGGCTGGGATGCGACCCACACTGTTAACTTCCCGTCGCGACTGACGATTCGTCTTGCTTAAAAGGTTTGTACGTAGGTTTTCGTATTTTGTTAAAAAAGTTATCAGTTGAACTATTCCAAAAAAATTAACTGAAAATTACCAATAATATTTTGCATATCATGAATTAGTTTGTTTTCAAAATCTCTTTTTTGCCAATGAGATTTTAAGACAAAACCAATTTTTACCAATTTTAGTAGCACTTTTTGAAATATCGAAAATCGAACATCAATTTTTAATAAATTTTGCGTACTATTTTTTGTAGATTTTAATTTTTATGACAAAATTGACGGTTGGACTTTTTATATAAAATGTACTGAATGTCAAATACAATGTTTTCGATAAGGTGAAATTAGTTTGGACACAATATTTTTTTATTTTTGAAAAGATATTTGAGTCCAAAATCAATTTTCAATAAGTTTTAGTAATGTTTTTTAGGCTTTTATATATGTAAACTATAGGTTCGATTTTTCTCAAAATGTTACTGAATGTTGAAAACAATATTTTTGTATGATGAAATTAGTGTAAAGCCAATATCTTTAATTTTGAAAAAAACATTTAGGTCAAAAATCACTGTTTACCAACTTTAAGTTATGTGAGAAAACTGTTAATTTGATTTTTCTTAAAATTTTAGCAGATGTCTAGAATGTCATTATTTTGGACATAAAAAGCCACGTACTCAATTTGTTTCAGAGTTCTTTCTCAATCTTTCTGTGTTATTATACGAGTATGTACAAATGTATACCAAAATTTGTAAGAAGTCGATAAATCTTCTGATTCTTGAGATATGGACGACAAAAAAGCTTCTCGCAAGTACCTATGTACGAACTTACGTACACACACGCACACACAGACATTTCTCTATAAATCTTTTATTTAAATTTTAGGACCTAGAAACATCGGACCGATTACAATAACTTTTTATGGGAAGTTACAAATTTAACTTTTCAAAGTACAGTGGTGCTGCTGCAAGCCTTGACGAAAGCATAAGGAAACAAACCTAATAAAAAATAGTAAGAGATAAGTGGAAGGAATATCTAACCTAAATTGAATATCTAACCTTCCGTGTCTGAAACTCCAAAGAACTGAAGAGAACAGAGACGTACTCATGACAGCGCAAATAGATCCAGAAGAAGCCATCTTTGACGATGACTTTTATATAATTGAAGATCCGAAGGAAAAAGTGGAGGCGGTGGGAGCTGCTTTCCAGCAAGTGTACAAGGTGAATGTTAGCATTCACCCCAACCACGACCTGGAAAACAGAGCCCTACTTAATCACTTTTATCTTCGAAATGATATAACACATTGGCGATCTGAGAACCGCGGTTTTATGCGGTTCGATGACGATACCTTGGCAAATGCCATAATCGCCGAGCAAACGGGACCAAGTCCCTCCCTTGTTAGTGACGAAGGTTGAGCTTCAGCTCATCTTCAACTCAATAAAAAACAAAAAGTCAGCAGGTGTCGATGGTATATCCAACGTTGCACTAAGACATTTACCGATGGAGGCAATTGACATTTACACCACACTCTTCAATAATGCACTGAATAATGCATATTATCCAGTGCATTGGAAGACCGCTGTGGTTCATCCTCTCCCGAAAAAGGGAAAGGACAACTCCAACCCGTCAAATCTTCGGTCGATAAGTCTTCTTCCGAGCATCAGCAAAGTTTTCGAAAAGATCATCAATAGGGCTCTGACTAAGTGGGCTGCGGACAACACAATAATTCCGGATAAACAGTTTGAGTTCAAGGCGGGTCATGACATAATTCATGCTGCGTCTAAACTCGTTTCTGATATCCAATGGAATAAATCAAAACAACAATGCACAGGTGCTGTTCTGGTTGATTTGGAAAAGGCCTTTGACACCGTATGGTTAGAGGGTCTTTACCTAAAACTGAGCAGGCTTGGCATAAGCAAGCCATTGTTGTATATACTTTATGATATGCTTAACGGTAGAAAGTTTGTTGTCAAAAGTGGCAATGTAACTTCTACCACAACATTCTCAATTAAAAATGGTCTTCAACAGGGAGCGGTGAATTCGCCGATTCTCTTCAGCATTTACACCAGCGATCTGATAGGTAGTCTTACAAAGGCAATTGCGTACGCCGACGATCTAATTGCGTACAGAACGGCCTGAAAGGTTGAGGTTATTAGAATTCTCTTGCAGCGTGATTTCGACAAGATTCAGCGATATTGCGACGACTGGAAACTGAAAATAAATGTCCAGAAGTCGGAGACAATTCTGTTCCAGACTCCGTTGGCTAGGGCCACGAGGGATACGTGCAAGAATTGGCGCAAGATGGTCATCGTTGATCTTCACGGGCAGCAATTAGCGAGCAAAAGTGTAGTGAAGTACCTCGGTATTTGGTTAGATCAGTATTTATATTTCGACAGACATATAAATGCTGCTCTGACCAGGGCCAGAGGAGCCTTCGCTCTGACGAAACGGCTGTTTTTTAGCAGTCGGCTTGACCCCAGAGTGAAGGTAATTTGCTACATGGCCCTCATACGGCCGATGATCGTTTATGGTTGTCCTGTGTGGTTCAACGTTGCCCCTTCCCAGATGGAGAGGTTTCGGGTGTTCGAGCGGCAGTGTTTACGACGCTGTACCGGCTTATATCGAACAGCCGAATCCTCTTACGTGCATTACTATTCCAACGAGGTCCTATACAACGGGGCTCGAATCAACAGAATTGACAATTTCGTGATAAAACTCGTTCGAGGTCACATTGCAAGAGCTATGTCTTCGACCAACAATTTAATTTTCGGGGCGTTCTATCCGAACGACGAGTATTTTGAGAGTGCACGCTTGAGCGGCTTTATTCCACCAGAAGCATTCCTCTTCTTTGATAGATGCGGTCTGATACAGGATAGATTGGCAGTTCCGCTAATCTACCACGTCAGACGAACCGTGGATAGGCGACTCCTGTACAATCGGGACGTCATGGCACAAGGCGGAGCAGAGCTCCTTCGGTTCAGTAGGGCTGTGTCCGAACGGGACCGAACTGATAGGGTGAAGCAGGAGAAGTTTTGGTGGCTTCAATCGGCACTTGATAGTGAGTAGTCGGGATGGGGTTTAAAGCCTTGGCCGGCTTATATACTTGTTTTATAGTTTTAGGGTTTAGTTCTAAGGTGGCACCAAAAAAAAAAATACAAAAAATACAAAAAAAAAAATACAAAAATACAAAAATAAAAATAAAAAAAAAAACATGGAATATATAAAAAAAAAATTTAAAAAAAAGACAACAAAATATGAAAAACAAAAAACGTTAGATAGTTAGATTTGCTGCTGTGGTTGTTCTAGTTTTAAGTAGTTTATAGGTAGAATAGGTAGTTTTAGTTAGCTTTAAGGTTTATATTAAGGACCTTATATTAAGTAGTTTTTAAGTAAAAATAAAAAAGGATATTGATATTAGTTTTTTTGAAATTTTCTAATGAATACAAAAATAAATAAAATGAATTGAAGTTAAATAGATCTTAGGGCCGAAAGGCATTATCATTAAGTATTATTGTTTAACTTAGAGTGTCCGTATGGGACCAGTAAGTTAGTTGTAAGTTATGGTTAATTAGGCTAGTTTTATGAATTTTTGTCTAGCTTTAAGATAGATTCAAGATTGAATTAATAAAAATGAATTTAAAAAAAAAAAAAAAAGTGCGTTGGACTGTCCATGCAAAGGGTCTTGGGTTCAATCCCTGCCTGTGCCACCTAACTTTTCTCACGGGTACTGCCTCTTGCGAGGAATTGACAAATCCTCCAAGAGTAATTCTTGTCATGAAAAGTGCTTTCTCAAATTAGCCGTTCGGATTCGGCATATAAACTGTAGGTCCCTTCCATCTCTGACAACATTACTCGCACACAGGGATGGTTGAGAGTTGTAAGTCACTAGGCCCTGGTTCTCCATGGACTGTTGCGCCACCTAATTTATTTGTCAACAAACTACAACAACTCACCGTTATTCAAAAATCAGCTATACGTAACGTTTGTTAAAACCATTATTTTAATACCATCAATGGAACTTTTTAGGTCTTTGAAAATTCTTCCCGTTAGACATTGATATTTTTTTAAAGTTTTAAAAGTGTTTTTTAAAAGAGCTGGATATTTGGAAAGTCCGATTTCCGACATACGAAGTCTTAGAAGTAATTCCACCTTTATAGTAAATATCCCATATTCCATTGCTTCCTGCAAGTTTTTTAATACGCTTCCTATAGAAGTTCGTAAAATAAGAAATATTGGCGCGTTTTTAAAAGAAATAAAGTTATGTCTTCTTGCCGTAGACCACCAAGAAATAGAAACTTTGCTACGTTCTGTCTAAAATTAAACTTACATACATATGTATATAACCAAATACGATTTGTTTGCTGAAACTTAACTTTAATAAAGATTTTTAATTTTCAAATTTCTTTTTGTTAAAACTTTTTTTATATTTTTTGTAACCCCATACACAAAATAAAATCGATGTGACACCACCACTGTTTTTTACAAATAATTGTTGTCACTAATTATTCTAATTATTCAATATTATTGTTAACTATGTCTATGTATTCGAGCGCAATGTAATATATGAATTCATTAATAAGAATAAAGAACTTATCTATCTTTCTATCTATCTGACAATAATAGCCTAAATAATTTGTGTTTTATTCAAAACCAACATTGGCCCTTAAAATTTAATCAACCTTTACTTGATTCAAATTCCCGCTTTAAAATATTTAATTTTTCGTTTCGAAACCTTCTAATAAAAATACTCAATAATAAAAAGTAGTACCAAAATTTATAACTAGAACTGACCATTTTTGGGATTCTGGAATTACGGGATTTCAGTTTTGTTTGGATTTTTGGAATTTAATTTTTCTGGATTGGGTTCGTTGAGATTCGGTGAAGAAATACCCTAGAATACCGCTGGTTCTTCAGTTTGGCAAAACAAATGACAAAACTCCTCACTCGAAAGATAAAATACACACTCTACAAAACTTTTACACTGCCAGTACATGCGATACGGAGCTATATCCTGGACGGTAAGTACAAAAAGAGAACCGTTGCTTAACTCTTTTTAGAAGAATAGAGGAAAAGATATTATACCATGAACACTAAGAGCTGTACAAAGATATGTCAGACGTTCAAAACACGTCAATTTTACTAAATAGGCCATATCGAATAAATGGAGAACAACGCTTCAGCTAAGAGAAACTTCGAATCCCAGCCCCCAGATCCGAGACGACAAGGAAGGCGAAACTGTAAGGCTTGCTTCACACTAAACGGTTTTGACCGTACGGCAAAAAAACCGGACAGCGAAATTTTGTTAGAGGCGCGAAGAAGAGAACATACACTTTCATATTATACGGTCACGGTTTCTAGCAAAATGTCGCCGTTCGGTTTTTTGCCGTACGGTCAAAACCGTATAGTGTGAAACAAGCCTAAGGCTTGCCGTACGGTTTTGACCGTACGGCAAAAAAACCGGACGGCGACATTTTGTTAGAGGCGCGAAGAAGAGCATATACGCTTTCATATTATACGGTCACGGCTTCTATCAAAATGTCGCAGTCCGATTTTTTGCCGTACGGTCAAAACCGTATAGTGTGAAACAAGGTTTTGAGTACGGTTGACTGGAAGCAACGTGTTGAAAATTGTAGAGGATGACAAGCCATCGTGTCGCAGGCAGATGCTTTTCATGGATCGCGATCCCGATTAAAAGACACTCATATCCAAATTTTGATTTTTCAGCTAATTACGACGCAAACAAAATTATTTCGCACAAATTTGTATATTGATTTTTCATATTTTCTTAAAAATCGGAGTTAGCAAAAAAGTAGAGTAAGAGAAGAGTATCTAAGAAAATTAAAAATTATTAAATATCCGTTAACATAAGTCGAAGTTTAATTCTGAGTGGGGACAGGGGATGGCATTGGCCTATAAACAAACTGTAAATAAGTCAGTAGCAAACGATCTTAAGATTCTCGCCATTGGTTCAAATCAATACAATTAGAAGGACTGCTTCTTGTAATGAAAATGTTAGAGCTATGCTTGTCTGAACCATATTGAATCAACTGTTTACAGAGCTTTGTTTTAATTTCCACCTAAGATCGTACCCCGACGATTATCTTTCTTTAACGATCTCACCAAAACACATATCTCCTTGAGATATGCAACATTTATCATTAACGCCTGATCTACGTACATATGTATGTAAGTTCAGTCACTGGCAGATTGAACATACATTTTAGTGTCTGCAATTAGGCTATGTGTCATTAAACAATTGTATCCAAAAGCTTTAACTAGCGCTTTTTTAAATCAAATATTCAACGGTCTAATATGTTTTTAAAAGTACATTCTACGTTTCTTACTTTATTCATACAAAACTCATTTCACGCCTGCAATTTTTCTTGAATTTTTTGCAAACTAATTCCTTTAGTTTCGATAACTACAAACAACACAAAGAAAAACGCCAATCCGCACATCATCGAAAATAACCAAAACGCATAGTATGGTCCCAAGGCATTTAGTTCCGGAAACCACCGCACCACAACGAAACTTGCCAACCAAGTTAACGAACACGTTATTGTTGTAGCACTTGACTTGATGTTCGATGGAAACATTTCACCCAACACTGCCCACGGAATAGGGCCAAATCCAAAGCCAAAAAGTAAATTGAAGCCAATCAGAGTTGGAATTGGAAGCCAGAGGATATACGAAACATCACCATGTTTTTGAATATAAAAGAACGTTCCTAATGTCACAAGTGTCAAACACATTCCACACGATGAGATCAGTAGAACTATTTTCCGTCCAGCTCGTTCGACAACATATGGAGTTAGCAAATTCGAAACGAGTTGGCACAAACCAACGATAATCGTGGCAATGGCAGGATCAAGACTTGAATTGGTACTGGTGAAAATCGATTGACTATTCACAAGTACAGCTTTAGTGCCACTTAGTTGTTGGAAAACCAAAAGTCCAGAGCAAATAAGAAGAGCCTTTCTGTAGGCACGGTTTCGGAATATATCTGCAATAGTTCCCTTATTCAACATTGAGTTGTTAACTTCATTTTGAATGTGTTCCATTGTGATTTCGGTGGTTTTCGAATTTTGTCCACGGAGGAATTGAAGCGATCTTATTCCATCTGCTGTTCGATTTTTCATGGCATAGTAATATGGAGTCTCTGGCATGAAGCAAAAAGTTCCGAAAAATATAACCGGAATCGAAATACAAATCCATTGCAATGTCATAAAACTGACAAATGGTCCAATACTGTATACGAAAACAAGGCCACCTGTGTGTGGAAAATAAAACATTATAATTTTTTTGGAAACCATGTTTTCGTATGAAACTTACAACTCATAAAAAGTAATATCAATGATCCTAAAGCTCCTCGAAAGTCATCAGTAGCTATTTCACCAATATACATAGGAGTCAATGTTGTTACAATTCCGCCTCCCATTCCCTGAAAAATATTAAAGATTTTGGAAATTTAACATAAGACAGCTTCGATCGAAGAAAACTTCAAATAAAATATCAACCTGAAGTATTCTTGCAACATAAATGATCCAGATACTTCTACCAATTATCAGAAACATGTATGAGGAAATGAAAAATAATGAACTTGACAAAAGAGTAAATTTTCTTCCAAATTTGGACGCGATCAGTCCCGCTGTTAGTGAACCTTTAAAGAAAAAATTATAAGTAAAATAGAAAAATCCATGATGGTAACAAAATTGACTTTATAAGAGTCAAGTTCCTGTTAAATTTTATTTCCATCAACGAAATTAACGTCCTTATATCTTTTTTTTACAAATTTAGGTTTTTTATTTATAAAATTCAATGAAAATGGAATAAAATTTAAGTCAAAAACGTTCTTATCCAATAAAAGAGTTCGAATACAGGTTTGGCCATCTAGTGGTTTGTTTTTGAATCAAATCTTGACACTGACAGCTGTTTCCCGCTCAAAATCTTGACGAAGCCAGTGTTATAATTTTGTGGAATGAAATTATTCATTTAACGCTTGGTTTAAGTTGTAAAATATTGAAAACTCATTTTAAAAGTGAGGGGTTCGTTTCCGAAAGAGGGAGTTTTAGGAAAAGTTTTGGCAAAAATGAAGCACACACAAAGCCTACTTTGCAAATTTGTGCGAAATGTTCGTTAGAATTGTATGCTAGAAGAATACTCTCTGGATCCCAGTTGGCGTACGTTGTGCACAGAGATAAATGTGGTTGATTTACTGGCTGAACACAATGGTGAAGCTAAAGCTTGTGATATTGTCAAAGTTGAACATTCCGTAACTGAAGAGGAAGCTAAAGCGGAAGTTGGCTGAACTTTTACTTTTGAAATTATGTTATGCAATTTCTGACAATTGTATGGTTTATATGGATAGTTGAGGAATCAAGTTTAAAACTTTTAACTTGATGTTGTGCAGATTTTTGACATTTTAATGGGTTGGTGCAACGAAATCATCTTGTCGCGCTTCACTATTGTGGAAAGTGAAGCGCGTATTTAATGACAGCTTCTGTCAAGCTTTTTTGTAAGCTTAAGCTTCACAAATTGTGTTCAGGAGGTTAACCAAAAATGTGAAATAACAGACATTATTTATCCATCGATCTCAAGTCTCAACAGCTGAAATTTTCAAGCACTATCCTGATGAGAATTTTACAGAAAGATCTCGAATTTTCAATTTAAAGGTCTTAGGATAGGTTAGGTTAGGTTAAAGTGGCTGTCCGTGATGGAATAGCACAAACTAAGGCCAGTTTAGTGGACCATTGTGATACCACATGGATCTTGAGGCTTTCTTCTCAGCTCAGTTTGAGTCCCTTACGAAACGTGTAAGGCTGATTATGTTAATATGATTGAGATCGTTTAGATCGTTATGGAAGAATTCTTCGAGGTAATTCTTGAGTTTTTGAGCTAAGGCAGGGTATGTATAGAGGAGGTGAAGAACTATTTCCTCCTCTTCCTCATCCATACAGCTTCTGCAACGCCTAGCCGCGTGGAGTTCTTTCCTATTAGACAGAGGTAGCAATCACCTTGATCGCTTTAAATCTAATTTAGGTCAGATGTTTTTTGTGACCTGACCACCTGGTGTTTGCCTACTTCATAGCGTACTGCATTAGCAATAGTTTACATGTACGATTTGCCAAATGTGGTAGAATGGATTGTACTGTACCATTCCTGGCGAGTTGATCTGCCTTACAATTTCCCGGAATGTCTCTATGGCTCCAAAAACCCCTTCTTTTGTTTTTAATCCATCTGGATAAAAGTGGACTGACTCGTCTTTCAGGAATGCCCTATCCTCCCAGAAAGATCTGGAAGGTATAGTAATCTGGAAGTTTCTGTCGAACTTCACTTGGGGGATGGTGTAGACTTTGTGCTTTGGAATTGATTCTAAAGACTTGAGAATTATGGAGTGGCCAATGTTGTTGCTAACCCACTACGATGAAGCTTTTAGACGAATAGCAGAGCTATTTGTTTGCTAAGTTTATCTAAAGGTGGTAGGGTATCCAGTGCCGCAGATGGGGTTTTGCAAAGCGGTCCGCTAATACATAGGCAAGCTGAACGTTCGACTTTATTTAGTTTGTTGCGGTTTATAGCTTTTTCTGATCAGGCACTTTTCATCTCGGCAACTACATATGTTACCAACAAAAAATAGCACATTTGGAGGCTCAAGAAACCGGAACATTATTGTCGAGAAGACAGAGAGTGACACATTGAATCATATTTCTTCGAAAATAAGACTGGGAAAAAAACTCATTCGGACTGAAAATTTGGGCCAAATCCAAAAATATACGTTTAAGTCTAGGTAAACAACACTTATCCCATACCTTCCTTAGACGTTTGAAGAATAGTGATTTGATTGGTAATTAAAAAAATGAAAAAATTAAAGAACTGATAAAACTTACCAAAAAATGCACCAATCGATACTAACGAACCAATCCAACCTTCCTGTGCTGTAGTAATGCCAAAATCCAATGGACTGTCAGAACTGTTAGCTCGTAATTTTGGTATAACTGGTGAGGTCCAACCTACGTAAATTCCAACGGAAAAGCTTCCCAGATTAGCTGATTGGATATAAAAGTTTGTTTAATATAGAACAGCTTTATTGTTGAATATAATAAATTGTATTTTCTTACCACAGCATGCTATGAGAAAAATCCGATATTTTTTTACTGCATCCAAGTCCATCTTGTGTTAATATTATTTCTAAAAAAATAATATTTCCAATAAGATATCCATTGTTCAGAAATTTGTACTAAACGTGGTTTTGGTAAATTAATTCAGATTTAATCGAGGTTTGAGAGGAAATATTGACTTTTTCCACACCTCTACGATCAACGATTGAACTCAAATTAATTCACCTGATGTGGATACAATTTTTGAACGCCTTGTTGCTACTTTTAATGCAATAAAGACGTAATTGCAACTGGAATTTCAGTCGGAGTTACCGAATTGTGTATTGTGAACACATACAAAATTAATTAGAAGAATAATATTTTTGACAGCAAGTTACAACCGTTTATTGCTTTTAGCCAGGAATCGTTCTTGTAATTATTTTTCTGAGTATTGTGAGTACCGAATTTGATAATTCATTTTATCAAAATACTCTTACTTATCATAGTGGAGATAATTTCCATTGGGAATTCAATAGAATGTAAGAAAAAGCTTTATACTTTTTAAAGTAATCCATATTTACTAGTTTTGAATATTTATACAACCGTCAGTCACTATTAAAATGCGTACCAAAACATAAAATTAACACGTACCTACTCCTTTTTGTTTAAACTTTTTAAACAACTACGCGAAGTTCGTTAAGTCAATGCGCATTCATCACCGGATATTATTTCAGGCACTGAGCATTAACTCTACACTTTATAAAGCCTAACAAGTCTATATTAGACTTCTTATGTTTAGTGTTGTTTTTAAACAACTATACACGTATACCAACTTTTGATTACGTAGGTTTATCGAATAAAAAATTCGAGACATTTAATTAAAAAAAAAGTGATAAAAATCTAATCACAAACAATATCCTTTATAAATCATATTAAACACAAAAGAACAATTAGTTTCTTTGTCCAATCTTTACAACTCCGTCTGTGATGTGAAACTAAGATGATGAACTTTATTTTTTAGCAATTGTTTTCTTAAATAACTACAAAACTATTATGTTTGGATTTTTGTTAAAATTCACTTTAACTGTTATACTTATTACATACAATACACTTATTTAAAAAAAAAAACAAAAACAAAAACAATTTATACCTACCTCATATGATTCAGAGCTATATCTTTATCAACATAAATGTAATTAAAATTATTAATTTTGGTAGGAAAATAAATTGGTTAAGATACCTGCCCGAGCCTAAAACAGGGGCGGACTTATTTTTGGCAAAAGCCCAATATCTTTCCTTGCAGTTTGTAGCAGATTCATGAATTTTCTATATTTACGTTTCAGCTTAAAAAATAGTGGTTTAGGACAAAGAGTCTGCAGTATTAAATCTGGTTAGTGACGCATTTGACACAAAACTGATATTTTAAAAATTTAAGATGTTTGTAAATACGTATACTGGAAAACCATCGTCAAAATGACAAATGGACCCTTAGACGCAAGCAGTAACGTCAAATATCCATCCCTTGATTCAAATTTGTCCGCATTTATTTGAAGTGGTATTAAAATACTTTCAGATTTGATCTGAAAGTTTTAAAAATATAATAAAAGCTCTATAAGGAAGAATACAATTGCTAAATAAAGAACTATAGCAACCAAATTTAGTGGTGCAGTGCAATAAGGCCGAGCGAAATAACGCCGAATTCTGAAATTCGGCCTTATTTCACTTTAATAAAGTGAAATAACGCCGAATTTTAGCATTCGGCCTTATTTCACTATTGGAAAGTGAAATAATGCCGATTCGGCGTTATTTCACTTTTGGTCCTATGCAAAATGCTTATTACATCTCAGTCACAAATCTAAGTATTTTGAGATTTTTCTAGCATTTTTACTAGAAATTTTTACCAAAAATATTGAGATCTAGATTTCTCCAGGTGTCAATGACACTTTCTATACTTTTAAATACAAAAAAAAAAACAGTGTTTGAGGAAGCCTTGGCCTTTAACAAAACTTTGGTTTTCAAAAACTTTATTTTATCCAAAATAAATAGTACATAATTAATTTTTCTTGCAAAATAAAATTGAACTAACAAAACATTTTCTCCTCACATTTAAAATAAATTTGTTATTTTATTAATATGTTAACATTACTATTTCTGTTTCAAAATTTTTTACATTTTTTGATTCTGGTAAGACCAAGATCAGTTAAGAGAAGTAACGTGAAGTGAAAGTTTCAGTATTGATTGAAATTAAAAAGTATAGAACTAATACCTAATTATGTACATCTACAACATCAAGGCTAATAATTAAATATTTCAGTTTCATTCAAAACCGTTAAATTACCACATACGAATAAGGTTTTGGAAATGCATGTTTTTTAAGGTAAGAAAAATTTAGCGGCATGGACCAGAAAAAAATTTAAGATTAGAATTTACATTTCAGCTAAGTTTGCATTTTTTGAGAATTCACGCGAATTTTTTTATTTTCACACCCCAAATTGATTCTCTTTTGGGCTAAATTTTTTCCGCTCGCTGCCATTTTTGCCTATAGAATATTTTTTTTAATTTTTATTCGATCAAATTCTCAAAAAATGCAATCTTAGCTGAAATGTAAATGATTATTATTCATCTATTAATTTTTTTAATAAATACAAATTGTTCAAATATTACTCCGACACTACACTGCCATCAATTCACTGAAGCTACTAAAGTGATTGTTTTTTCATCAACAACCGACCGCGACGCGACTGTTTATTCTACGGTAAACTTTGTTTTACAGTTGATTTTGAGTTAAGCCCCGCTTTTTTTTCTCCTTGCAAAAGTTTAATTAAACCGAATTCTCTGTTTTCTCTCTTTCGGCTTTATTTCCCAATTGGCATTCGGCGTTATTTCACTTATCCAAAGTGAAATAAGGCCTAATGCTTAAATTCGGCGTTATTTCACTTTAGCAAAGTGAAATAAGGCCGAGTTTCAGAATTCGGCGTTATTTCGCTCGGCGTTATTGCACGGCACCAATTTAGTTTCAAATATAAACTTAATTATATGTACATCTGAAGCTTTCTATAGTAAGGCTCAGTTTTTCTTACCTCTCATAAAGTTAGCTGAACCGTTTCTAATTTTTGATCAAAAATTTTATCTTAAAGCATGCGAACACTTGCTTTTTCAGGCTGTGAAAAACAAAAAATTGTGACTGTTATAGTTTTTTCAATAAATACATTTTTTCACCCAAAAATACAAATAATCCTAAATCATTGAATTTTGTTAAAAGCAATTTTTATCATCTCCATATAGACTGTCAACCACTAGGATGAGGACACAAATTTTGGAAAAATAGATGCTTTCAAGGATTTAGAACTCTCAGGACGTAAAATAGCAAAGAGACTTAACAGAAGCAAACAAAATGCACGACTCGGTCGCACGAACTTGCTCCTGTATGCAAAGAGTCTGTTTAAAAAATTACCTATATAAGATTTAAAAATATACCTGTTAAATAAGTTTGTCTTCAAAGATATAAATGCCATTTGATTTGTCAAAAAAAACTGCGCAATTCATCCCAAGACACAACTCATCCCGGAAATGAAAAACATTTGTAAGCATACTTAACGAAAAAAATTGTTTGTGTATTCAACTAGTTCGTTCAAAGCTTTTTCCTGTGGATAGCTTTATTTTATTTTAGAAGAAGAACCAAAATGGAAAATAAATTATATGAAGATAAGAAAGAGGAAGAACATGTATGTTTAAATTGTAAAGCAATCGCCTATTGGTTGTGTAGTTAGGTAGGTGTCTAAAACGAATAAAGAATAGTTCATTGGCGTGCTCAGCTTTATGCAGATAGATAGATAAAGACATGTTTATGATGATAATGAAGGAATGTTATTGGTATGTAGGTAGAAGGTACATACTACACCGCCCAAAAATTTTGGGCGATTTGACATTATGTTGAATCGCCCAAAAAAACAAAAATGTCAAATCACCCAAAAAGAGTGGGCGTTTTGTCATAATGCAAAAATAGCCATGTGTCAGATCGCCCAAAACCAAAACTCCCAAATTGCAAAAATGAAGAAAAATGCCAAATCGCCCAAAAATAATTTTTGGGCGATTTAACATTTTTAATTTTTGGGCGATTTAGCATAATGTCAAATCGCCCAAAAAATATAAATAATTTTGGACGATTTAGCATTATTTTTGGGCGATTTGACACTTTTGTTAAATTGGGATAAAAATTATGTTCAAGAAGAATTGTAACAGTTACATTAACGGGCACATCGGAATGTTGGTTCTTCTCCACATGAATGAGTTATGATTAGAGAAATATTTGCCATTACCTAATAAGACAGTGTAAAAACACTACTCGAAGTGGTAACAAGTTGGTGAATTATCCTCATAAAATAATGTTTTTTTTTTTTATTTCCTCGAAATGGAAGAATTTTCCAATAATTTTGACAGCTTTTTGGCTTATTATGAGAAGTTTTGGATACGAAAGGTATGTAAATGAATATAAATTTACTTAAATAATCATGATTGTGAAAGGTAATACTATGAAACCACCGAGGGGAGGGGGCGGCGCGACGCGCTTTGCGGTCGGGTGACGGCGCGTCGCCCATCCGCGTCGTCGCCCGTCCGCGTCACCCGTCCGCGACGACCGTCCGCGACGCCCGTCCGCGACGCCCGTCCGCGATGCCCGTCCGCGACGCCCCTCCGCGACGCGCTCCTCGCACGCGGCCCCGTTTTGCCCTCGCGCATAAGCATACAACAAAAACTAAGTCCAAACGATAACAAAACACATTTAATTACTTCATTTCCGTTCAAAGTGTTTTTTTCCCATTACTTACTTTTAGATCGGGCCACTACAGTTATCAGTTTTTAAAAAGCTAACAAGGACAACATCCGATATTGAAGGCTACAATAGTATACTTGAACGAATGTTGACCAAAAAGGGCAATTTCTTTAAATTTGTTAAAGTCCTTCAAGAAGAGGAATTTATGAGAAGCCGTAATTTCTCTATGCTTATAGAAAGTAGTGGCACTACTGGTACCAAATCAAGGAAAAAAATCGATATAGAGAGAAACAAAAATATAATGGAGGCTTCTGCGCTTCTTGAAAACGGTGCCATTAATATAATGAGATTTTTAGATCGAATGGTTTATGTTAAAAATAACATTTGTACTGGTATGGAACTGTAACAAATACTGAAAAAATTTGTTTGTTTTTTTTTATATTTTGGTCTAATTGCAATAAATATTTTGGGCGATTTGTTAAAAGAACCCTAAATGTTAGTATTTTTGGATTGGGACAAAACGCCCATTTCTACTTTGGACGATTTGACATTTTTCTTTTTTGGGCGTTTTGTCACAGCGTCAAATTGCCAAAACATTTTGGGCGATGTGACATTTTTCAGATTTGGGAGATTTGGTTTTGGGCGATTTGACACAGGGCCAACTAAAATTGCCGAAACACCAAATCGCCCAAAATTATTTTTTTTGGGCATTTTGACATTATGTCAAATCGCCCAAAAAATTGAAATGTCAAATCGCCCAAAAAAGTTTTTGGGTGATTTGACATTTTTTCGCTTTTTTGCATTTTGGGCGATTCGGTTTTGGGCGATTTGACACCCAACCGTACGTTGAAAAAGTTATTCTAATAGAAAGTACATAATATAATCTTTCTGGCCCGTTTCTTTAACTTGTACTAAGTATTTATTCTTTTATATAGGCGAAGGCAAGTAAAATATGTGCGAAACAACCTTATTCTTAAAGAATAATATTTTAAAATCATATACACAAAGGTACCAAGATAATACTTCTTGATAGACACTTTAAAATAGATTGTTGATTAAATATATCATATTCGTCAATCCGATGCAGTGGCGCTACACGGCCTTCGTTGGTATTTACAATAGTTAGTTATGAAAATACATAAATATGTACCAAATGCATTAATTTGGATAGGAGATAGGCAGGGCCGTCGAGAGGAATTCCGGACCCGGGACGGAAAAATCTCGGGCCCCCCCATATTTACCATTTTTTTCAAAGTTCATGCCTACTGATATGGTACGTTCTAATTTCAATTACGAATAGCATGAAATTGGTTGGAATTAACGGAAATAATCATTTTTTGTTTGAAAAATTAACCGAAAAAAGTGTTAATCATCAAATCAATCTTACGGGTACCTATCATCCAGTTTAGTTGAAATGGAGGATGGATAGAAAATAATTATACATGCGATTAGATCAGAATCCGAACAGAATCATACATACATTCAATTAGATATTGCCAACGACATGTTAGTAACTGATAATACGGTCGATTAACTATTAAAAAAAATAGTATGAAGATCTATTACCTACTATGAAAATAAAATAGAGCGAAGTAAAAGTATTTGAAATTTGTCTTTAAAAAAAAACTAAGTATTTTAAAAGTTTTACATTAAATACTCTTTATTGTTTTTCTTTATATTAAAATATTATTACAATGTTTTATTAGAGTGAGTTTGCATTCAATGAAATATTTTCTTTTGGTAAACGAGCTTTCCTAGCTTTCTGAGCAGCAAAACAACTTATAATTGCGTCGAAATTCAGTTCCCTTGCCAAAGGTGCTTCGATGCATAGTGTAGCAAGTCCAGAAACACGATTTTGTGATGAGCACGAACGATGAAAATTCTTTGTTCTGGCAAGGACGCTAAATGAACATTCGGTACTAACTACGGTTACAGGTATGGTGGAAAACACACGGAGAGCAACACAAATGTTGGGGAAAATTGTCTCCAAGTTCTGGGAACAAATAGCATTGAGCAAACTCATTGGCGGAAGTTCTGCTTCAAAATTGGCTTCATAAATGTGTTTCAGATGAATTACTTCTTCTTTAAACCCTTGATACACATGCGAGTTATACTTTTGAATGAACCTTGTAGCGGAGTTTTTAATCTCAATTTCGTCCATTGTTGAAAACTGCCATAAAAATGAAAATGTAGCATTCAAATTCTTCATCGTTTTTCGGTTCGATGGGAACGATTCTGGAAAATCCCCCAATCCAGTAGCAACTGCTTTGCATTCAGATAAATTTGATCCTATTCGTTTCGAATAAAGTTCAAATTGGAGATCAAGTTGTCAAGATTTCGAATTTCAACGTCAATAGTCAAGTTTCTGGCTTGAAGAATGATACTTCTTTCATTTATAGCGCTAAGAACCTTGCACCAAATCGAAGACATCAGGACGCATTCAAATTTGTGCATATATTTTAAAATGATATTTACATCTCTTCGAGCTTCAGCAGTTAAATTAATATCACTTAAGGCTTCTAATGATGTTCTAAGGTTTTTCAGATGATTTGCAAATGGTTTCACTGCCTCAATTCTAGCTGACCATCTTGTATTGGAAAGTTTGTGAAGGGATCCGGGCACATTTTTCTTAAGAATTTCCCAACGTTGAGCACTGCTGCTAAACAAAAAATGTCCATTATTTGGCTCTCCAATAAGATTGCTATCGCCTCGTAGTCCTAGTCCCCTTTCGCCAAGGAAGAAAATGGTGTCAAATATTATTATATATAGAATTCCTTGCTATTTTTGTATGGCTGGTTTAATAAACACACTTTGAAGTGACTTGATTTCCTTCGAATCTTCAGTAAACAATTTATTCAAAATATTAATTAATTAATATTACGGAAACCACAATATTGAAAAACGTTTGCGTGGGATTTTCCGGTCCCCAGAAACCGAATCAAAAATTTCGTTCCCAGCAGAAACAAAAATAGAAGAAAAGAAACTTTATAAAACAGAAATCGAAATAAATATTTGTGTTTTGTTTTAAGTTGCCGGGCCCCTTATTTTGATTTTAAAAATTTTAAAAATAAAACAAATTTGAAATTTACGTTAAATTAAGTAAGAAAAGCGAAACAATTTATTATAACTTTCTTTCAATAGTTCAAAATTGCCCAATTTTTCATTAAATATAAACAAAAATGTACGCCAATAATAATCAGGGGCCCAGATCGGCAAGCTTGGTAGATAACATGCAAACAGGGGCCCGATTTAAATGCCATTTTATAAATAAAAAACGCTTGATTTTTCAATTTGTTTTTCTACAATTGTTAGAGCGGTTTTTTTTTTAAATTAATTTTTTATATATAAAATTTTTTTATTTTGTTCTAAAAATATTTTTGGTATGCAGTTGTTTAGTGATTGTAAATAGACGCTCAACATTTGAATTTCGTAAAAAAATACTGACCCGTTTTTGAGATATAGAATTTTGAAAAAAAAATTCAATATTTTTTTTTTAAATCCAAACAAACAAATATTGCACTTTTTGATAATCAAATATTATTAATGCAATATCTCGTTCAAAAAAATTACTGAAATCGGTTCATAAGTTGCTGAGAAAATTAAAAAACCAAATAATGGTTCTACTTGAAAAAATATGTTTTTCTTACTTAAAGAAGCCACGTTAAAAATAAAATTTTAGAGAAAATTTAAAAAAAGTCGTTTTGTTTTTGAGAAAATTCGAATTTTCGTTTTTTGACCAAAAAAATTGTATGGGGCCACTGTTAGCTTTGATCTTAAAAAAAATGAAAAACACCTAACGCGAATCTGCTCAAAACCTTAACGTCCAAGTTTGAACTCAATCGACCCAATGGTTTAGGCTGTAGGAGCGTGGACAGACAGACAGGACAGACGGACGGAATCGAGGGAGCCACTTTTTTCGAATTCTCTGATTAAAATCTCGAGTTCGAAATTTTGCACGAATGCAAAACTTGCCATATACTTAGTTCCTATATGTCGCAAGTAATAATGGTATTGAAATAACTCAATTTATGAGGCTATACTCAAACTACAACTTTGATGAAATACCAAATGAGTCTTCTATTTAAAAAAAACTTTCAAAAATATTATCTGTCAACATTTAATATTCTTCAATCGCTGTTTTAAGACTAGATGCAAAAGATTCAGTTTTAGTTTTTAAGTTATATTACCCAAAATAGAGCTATAATGATAATGTTCGTCGGGAGCAAGCGAACAAGTTAAAACTTGTATGTACTTACATTTATAATTAAATAGATTATGTATTTAAATATTTAGAATTTTGCTTAAGTCAGACATACATATGTACAATGTACATACTTGAACTTGAAACTTGAACTTACAAGGGTTGCTGAAAAACTTATTCAGACATTTTCTCTTGTTTCACGAAAAACACCAACGTTTTCCATTTTGTTAACCGAAACGCGGGAGTTATTTATTTTTCACTTCACCTTTTTTTTTTGAAATTAATTGCAACAACAAATCCAAAATTATTACACCGGAATTACAAAATTTTCTGATTGACAATTTGTTTTATACTGTGAAACATTCTGACCTTAGGGACGCAACATGACTGTCCAAGGCTTATTTTAGAAGAAATGGTTGTCGTTTGTTTACTCTTAAAATTTTGACTTTTTGACTATTTAATAAACTTAAATTATTCGGGTCCAGGAAAACAGATTTTTGAGATATTTGAAAAGTTGAAACTAAATTTTGAAGATAAAGATAAAGTAATTATTAAAAAAGAGAGCAGTCTTCAGAAAAGTAAAGTTTAGTATCAATGAAAAAAAAATCTTGTTGTATCACCCTGCAATGTTAACTTAAATTACCTACAAACACTTGAATAAAAAATTAACCCTATATACCAATTAATGTATGAAAAATACATGCAAGTAAATTAGATTTATATTGAAACAGGTACTCTTGTAAAAAGGTAAACAGAGAATAAAAAATTAACAGCGTAACTTTTTCAATTATTGTGGACACTTCTAACTGATAAGGCCTCCTCTAAAATTTTTCAATGCAGTTTTAAATTCACACTGAATTAATGAACTTATATAGCACTGGCAATGCGCTTTAAGTTTGTTGAATTTTTTAGGTTTGTGTTTTAATATTTAAATTATTTAAACTTAATGATAACTTTCTCTAGATCCCGAAACTCCACACAAAATAAGTTTTGATTTTTTAGCTATTACTTGATTCCTAAAAACATTTTGACGAAACTTGAATTTCTTAAGTAAATGGTATCGGGTTGAAGTTGTAAGTGTCTTATTTTCTATAAGAGGTTGAAATGAAAATGAATAAGAAACATCGAATTTTTTTATTCGCACTCAATGGTAAGCTAAATTGTATTCCTTATATTTTCCAAGTTGATTTTTTATTTTTGTGTTTCATAAGCAAACTTAGCTAATTTTGCCTTTGGAACGTGCCTTGGATGGTCATCACCTGTTATTCCAAAACTTAAGACCACTATGGAGGAAAATCTAGGGAATCCATTGAAGTTTGCAATTAGCAGTGAAGAAGAAGGATGGATAGTATCCATAATTACTCTGGGATCATTGTGTTGTAAGTATTATGTCAATAGTTGCACCAAGAAGAAGGAGATAACTTATATCTTTTTGGTTGGAGAAAACTTTGTCAATTAGTCACTAAACTAGTGCCTTTTCGAAAATATCGGGGTATCCAAATTATTTAAGATTTTAATATTGTTCGAAGTACCAATCTCTATCCAGACAAACAATAAACCTAAATTTATTTGTAATATATTGTCTTCTTAAGAACCCTTTAAAGTTTGTTTTAAAAAATTCTGCCATCATACCTTCTCGCTGGGCGCCATCTTTTGGTATTCTTCATGATAATCAATATTTTTTTTTTTTTTTTTTTTTTTCAATTCAATAATTTTTTATTCAATTTTGACTTCAGAATAACATAAAAACAATATTTTTAGATACTCAAGAAGATAAGTTTTAAAAAAAGAATAAGATCTGAGCCATTCAGTAACATGTGTATGTCAGTGTTGAGTGGCCGGCTAAAATTAAGCATACTAGAGAAAAACTGACGTGGGGTACTTTCAGTTGTTCTTTTCTGCAATTTTTAATTAATTCAAGTCAAAAATACAAAATTTAGATATCAAAATTAATTTAAAGAAAGTTGAAAAATTTCATTTATTGTCGTACTTTATAAACCAATTCAATGTCGCTCATGTCCATGGTGAAAAGCCATTCTTTAATTTTTCTTAAGAAAGAGTTGAGATTGTTTGTTGTTCTTATTCCAAATGGAAGATTGTTGAAAGTAGTTCGCGATGTCATTAGATAGAAGTTCATAAAATGTGTTTTATGTGCAATCAAAGTGCTGACAAGTTCTAAATTGTTGACCCGTAAATTGTATATTGAAGAATTTCTGCTGGAAATATTACCACTTTGTTGATAGAATTCTTTTAAGACCTTAAAATAATACAGGTGACGCAACGGAAGTATCTTTAATTCGCAAAAAAGAGGCCAGCTGTGTGTACGTTGATTTTTACCACAAATAATACGAATTATATGTTTTTGGGGAATTAAAATGGGTCTAAAAGTGCTCATAAAAGTACCCCCCCCAACTAACTATACCGTATTGCAATTTAGACTGACTAAGTCCGTAGTAGATCATAGTTAAAACATTCTTAGTGCAAAATGGTCTTAACAGATAAGTCTTACGCGTAATAAGATTCATATAATTTCTAAGTGAATTAACATGAGATATCCAGTTTAGATTACTGTCGAAAATAATTCCTAAGTATTTAAAAGAGTCAACACGTTCAATTTGAAAACAGTTTGGGGAACACTGGTTATTATTTAAAAAATTGTATCTACCACATACATGCAAGGGTAAAACGAATTTTTGACAATCATACGAGTGGAAATACAACTCAAAATCCTTAGGAAAGTCATCTGTTAGCTTGAAACACATAACTTTTGTTTTATCGCTAATAATTAGTTTATGATATGCAAACCACGCCCTTAGTAATTGTAAGTCCTTATTTAAGTTGGTAAGACATTGAAAATAAGTCGGAACAGTGTAAGTAAATGCTATATCATCTGCAAAGGCTATAAGATTTCCAGAAAAATCTTGAAGGAACAGCAAGTTAATGTAGATTAAAAAAAGTAAAGGTCCTAAAACAGAGCCCTGTGGGACACCATTTTTTAATGTTTGCACATTACTGAAAACATTATTAATTAATACTCTTTGTTCCCTTCCAATCAAATATAATTTAAACCATTCATATATTATACCTCTAAAACCAATATTATATAACTTACTTAAAAGTATTTCATGATCGACCATGTCAAATGCCTTTTTCATGTCAATGAACAGCGCCATCGTTGAGTGGCTTTCGTTTATACCCTTGTATAAATCACAACTTACTTTTAAAATAGCATCTTCCGTACTTCTACCTGATCGAAACCCAAACTGAACTTCGGAAAAAAAATTGATTTTTTCGAGAAATGAGAGCATGCGTGTTTTAATTAACTTCTCAAAAAGTTTGGAAAACGTAGGAAGCAGGGAGATAGGCCTATAATTAGCTATATTTTTATGATCTCCTTTTTTAAAAATTGGGATAACTTCTGCAATCTTCAATGCATTAGGGAGCTTCCCAAAACTTACACTTAAGTTGAAAATATAGCATAGTATATCAACAATTTCCCAAAATACTTTTTTTAAAATAACCGCAGAGATGCCATCACTAGTACAAGATTTCTTATTTTGTAAACTTTGAATTTGCAAATGTATTTCTCCAGGGGAAAATTCTTGAAAGTAGAAGCTATTAGTTTCCATTTTATCTTTTTTTATGCTATCAGCGATGGTGCAGTTGCAGCAAAGGTGGTTTGGTTCAGGAGGTTTCAGAGCATCGGCGATATTTACAAAATAATCATTAAAACTACCCGCTATTATATTCGGATCAGAAGTAACAACATTATTGCATAGAATGTTTGAAATCTCATTTGGTTTATGTTGCTTACCTAAAATACAATTAACAACTCTCCATTCTTTTTTCACATCGCCCCTATATTGATTTAAGCGGTTTTTATAATAGGAATCGCGTGCCTCAGAAGTTGTTTTTTTTACACGTTTGCAGAGCTGAGAATAATATTTTTTTAAATTTAGGTTAAGTGGATGCCTTTTGCATTTTTTAGCGATGCTATTTTTAAGTTTTATTTGCTTTAGCAAACTATGTGTCATCCAAGGCTTCAAGAGTTTTATTTTGTTTGATAATTTTAATAGTCTACTTAATATGGAAGTGAATTGATCATACGCTTCAGAAGGATGGCTCTTAGATAAAGCAGTTTCCCAAAATTCATACCTTAGTTTTTGACGAAGAATACCAAAATCTATTTCATATTTTATTTTTCCCAACTCGATTTGTTGTGGAGTATGGTTCTCACGAACTTTTAAAACACATAAACGGTGATCAGTTATTTTGTAGTCATGCACTTCACTAAAAAAGATTGACTTGTTATTTTTGTAAAATCGCACAAAAATATGATCAAGGCAACTTGAACTTGAACTTGTAACTCGGGTTGGCACATTTATGACACTTTTTAACCCAAATGAAGACATCAAAGACATATAACAATTTGTATCGTTATCATTTTCATTCAAAAGATCAATATTTATATCACCTGCAACAATTAAATTTTTATCTTTGGTATTATTCAAAACATTATGAAACTCTTCAATAAAAAAACTTTTGCTAAAAGAATGTAAACGATAAATGCAGATAATTACATAACAATTATTTTTATAAGTAAATTTTATTCGTATGATATCCGCACTGATAAATTCAATTTTTGAGTGATCACACACAACCTCACTTTTTATGTACGCTGCTATACCACCAGCAGCGTAGGATTCGTTACAATTGGCATACAAAGTGTATCCATCAATATTATAAAGACCTATTTCATATTCATAAATCCAGATTTCACTAACTATTATAACCAATGGCAATTTTTCAAGAGATTGAACATGAACTAACAAATCATTAAAGTTTTGACGCAAGCTTCGGATATTTTGGTGAATGCAAAAAGATTCTTCAGAATTGGGAATATTAATGTCATTATTACATATTTTCCTTACAGCCTGCATTATTGGTGGACCTCTTGGTGGCTTCATTGGACGCAAATGGTGTCTTATAGCTAGTTCATTATTACTTTCGACATCGTTTGTTTTGATGATGATTGCAAATAAAGTTTCAGTAATCTACTTTGGTCGTACGTTGCAGGTTAAATAAACAAATTCCATTTTGAAACCAAAAGTTTAAGCTTAACTTTTTATTCCAGGGCCTAGGTGGAGGACTAATTGTGACAAATCTGCCATTGTATGTTGGAGAAATAGCCACAGATGATGTTCGAGGAGCCCTGGGATCTCTTATGGCACTTAATTTACTTGGTAACAACAGACACATGATTTAAATGTTAAATTAAATTATTTTGGTATTTCTTTTATTATACTCTCATAAAGCTGGAATAATTTACGTTTACTGCATTGGTCCTTATGTAAGCTTCTTTGCCCTACAATGGTTTTGTATAGCTATACCGATTTTATGTCTTGTAACATTCATGTTCATGCCAGAGAGCCCTTATTTTTTCGCAATGAAAGGAATGAAATTAGAAGCAATAAAATCCCTGAAATTTCTACGTGGACAAGAAGATTCCGAAGTCGAGGAAGAAATGGACAAAATAAAAACCCACGTCGACGAGGAAATGTCCCGAAAAGGAAGACTCACTGATATTATCTTCATCAAAGGCTACAGGAAGGCACTCATCATTTGTTGTGGTCTTCTTGCTCTTCAACAACTTACCGGTACTTCGGTTATCACCTTCAATAGTCAATCGATATTTAGCAGCGCAAAATCAACTCTAGATCCAGCTATATCGACTATCATACTCGGAGTTGTGCAAATGTTATCAAATTTGCTAACACCCTTTGTGGTCGAACGAACGGGCCGTAAAATAGTTCTTCTTATATCAGCATGTGGTATGTGCGTTACTTTGGTAGCACTTGGAGCGTTCTTCTATATTCAAGCCTATGGCAATGTCACCAGCATCAAATGGCTTCCAGTTCCAGCTTTGGTTTTATTTAATGTTTTGTATTCATTTGGCTTTGGACCTCTGCCTTGGGTTTTACTTGGAGAAATACTTCCGGTTAATATAAAACCGATTGGAACTTCGATTGCATGTGCTGTTTCTTTCATTACGGGATTTGTGGTAACACGATTCTTTCCTAATCTAAATGCTTTGGGTCCGTATTATGCTTTTTGGATTTTCGGATCAATGTGTATTGTGGCAGTGTTTTTTGTTATTTTTGTAATGATCGAGACAAAAGGATTAAGTTTAAAAAAGATTCAAGAAAAACTACATTCATCATAGAAAAATGATACAAAAAATAACAGTTTGTCTGATAAGATTAAAAAATTAAAGAAACCTTAAGGTAAATGTAACGCTGGTTTTTATTTATTTTTATGAGATAAGAAGACCGATAAACAAATACAAACTAAAAAAAGAAAAGAGGACCTTACTGACTTCCAATCTGCGAGATTTAGAACAAAAAACATGATTTTGCGGTATGTTAACTATTGAATTCAAATATTAATAATAAATAATCCATTTGGCCAACAATTTATACAAAATTAAAATGATTTTGTCATGAGCGATAACACTCACTTCAAATATCTCGAAAGCTTTAATACAAACCGTAGGATAAATGCTGGCTTACCACAGGGCTCCATTTTATCTCCGAATCTCTTTCGAATATTTTGTATTGGCTTTTGTTTTCCTCTCATAAAATGTCTGTCCTCTCATCTTGAATGTCTGGGATAGGGATGTTGCGAATATTCGCATCCGCATCCGCAATTGCGGATAATTCGCAATAATTCCAACATCCGCATCCGCATAAACTGATGCGGAGTTTGTCGCGGATGCGGATGTTTTAAACGTTTTTTTTTTCAAATTTGTAGTTGCAATCCAAAAATAGCAACAGCACCGCATACTATATCATGATCAACAACAACGACCCTTTCACCCTTAGTAAAAATTTTAAATTCAAAAATCTCGGTCCCAAGTAGGCGACGACAAAAGCAACAATAAGTAATATGCATTGGTCACAGATTGGAGGATATAAAAGCTCTTGCTAAGTGGCCAGAGGACACAGTTTATTTTTATATAATTAGTGAAAAAGTGATACAGATATAGAACATTAATGCCGCCACCAACAAAAAGCAACATCTGGATTTATTTTAATTTAAACAAAAATGATCCTGACAAGTCCGAGTACTCCGAGTGTAAAATATGTCGGAAAACATACTCACGAAAAGGACGCACGACTTCTTCATTGAAAAACCACCTGAAGTCAAAGCACCCAGAGGAGTTTGGTTTATTTGAGAGTGCGAATAATGAAAATCTTTTTTAAAAAAAAGAAAGAAGATGCAGGTATGATATTTATTTATAAACATTAAATTCTGAAATAGCTTGTTAGTTCCTTTATTTTTTTTTTCGTACAAAATTGTTTGTTATGTTTTTAAAACCATCTTTTTACTTTTTAGACAAAATTATAACACCTTTACAAGAAGCAAAGAAACAACTTTCGTTAGAGGAATCTTTGCAAAAGGGGAAAAAATGGGATATTAGCAGCAGCAATTCAAATAAAATTGACAAACTGATTGGAGAAATGATAGTGCTTCAGAATTTACCATTTAACTTTGTAGACGGACTTGTTAATTTTAGAGGACGAAACTTTTTTTACCGATATTATTTGCAATGAACTGTACGGAAAAGTTGCTGCTAAAGTCAAGGAATTTATTGAAAAATATGACTACATGTCTTTTACTTCTGAGATTTGGACAGATCCCAGCCCAAGTGTTTCCTTGCTAAGCTTAACTTGCCACTTAGTATCAGAAAATTTTGAACGAACATCAATCGTATTAAAATGCGAGACGTTTGAGGATCGCCATACAGGTGACATCATTGCAGACAAATTTAACACAATGCTTACGGAATGGAATATTTTGAAGGAAAAAGTGCACTGTATTATACGAGATGAGGGCTCCAATATGAAAAGAGGTATGCGATCAGCATCATTGACTGATTTAGATTGCACTGTTCACAAGATGCAAATTGTAATTCGACATGGTTTACAATCACAAGAAAATATAAAAGACATTAAGCAAAAATTAAAGAAAATTTGAAAAAATTCAGGACAGACTTAATCAACCACATCTTGAAGTACTCCAGGATTGTGTGACACGCTGGAATAGCACATTCTACATGTTTGAGCGTTTTCGGCTGGCAGCCTTAAATCTGGGGTGGAATCGCGTAAGGTGATTGTTGATTGTTGACCGTCAAAATAGATGATTTTGCTCCACGTAAGGTGATTATAAAATTGACTATCACTTTTTTGCTATGGTTTGTTAGTGACAGCTATTTAGGTGTCACTTTCATATATTTTGATTAATTTTTGTGAGAAAAATAATTTGTGTGAACTTTAGCTCCACTATAAATTTTAAATTTAGTGAAAAAGTGAAAAGATATCAAAGTTAAAATTAAAATAAGTGAACAGTAATGTATACTTCAATGCAAATTTTCTATCAGTGCACCAGAACGAGAAATGACTACAAAAAAGTTCAATTGCTGAGAACCAACTTAAGGAATAAAGCAAATATTTTGGAACTTCCTAACCCAATGTAACTATGAAACTTTCTATGAATATTTATAAATAAGTTATTTAGAACATAATGTATGTACGTATAAATTATTTATTTCAGATTCTTGAAAAATGTTCGATTGAACAAAGAAACGTTTGTGTATGTTTTACGGTTGTTCGATTTATCATCAGTAATAAGATCAACACATATTCCACCTATCCTTCAACAGGCTGCAACTTTAAATCTTCATGGAGGTGGTGGTTATCAACGACAAGTTGGGGCTGATTGCCTGATTGAGCTGCACCGATGGGCCAAAATACTGTAGCTGAAATAAGCGCTCCAGTTATTAAGAAAAGAAAATGCAGTCCGTTCTATGTCCACTTTTCATTTAATTTGAGCCCTTGGATTAAAAAAAAGAATATATTTTTGCACACGGGCGGATCCAGCTTCTCAAACAGGGTGGGGTCACAAAAAAACAAGTTCAATATACATAACTATTAATTTTTTTATTTAAAATCAATTTAAAAAAAAAACTTACTTAGTAAGATACACAAGCTTAAACTATTAAAAAAGTATTTAAAAAGTTAGGTATATAAAGCTAATTTTTTAAGTTTATAATAATTTTCCTTTAATAGGAATAGGTACATGTTTACCATAAAAGGAATAGGAGTTTTTATCGAAAAAACGTATAAATAATTTCTTGAAATTATAATACATTTCAGTTAGGAACATTGTTTTTATTTTAAGATCTTATAATACGAGTTAAATAAGAAAAATAAATAATTGTTTTAAAATAGAAAAGAAAACAATTGTTGCTGTATCCTTTAAGCTTAATCTATAAAAAAAAGTATTAAAACATTAGATACATTTGAGGAATTACTAAATGCAATACCTTAAGTTTAAATTAATTAATATATTTTTGTATGTGTTGACTAGAATATTAACAGTTCTTTGGAAATATTTAAAAAAAATAAATTTAAGGGTAGAAACATTGTTTTGATATAAATAAGGAATTCATGAAAGTTAATGTTAAATTTGTTTTTAAATAACTATTTTTCTATTTTTTTCTTTTGCAAACCGATCGATTACATCATCAGCATCCACTAAAACATCCTTATGAACATGGAGAAGTGCCAGTCCTAGAAAAAGATCGCTCTGCTGTAGCTACGCTTACAGGTAGTGTAGCAAGTATATTTAAAAAAAATTTAATGTTAGGAAAAAGATTTTCATCGCATTGTTCAATTACATCTGTGACAGATTGTAAGACAATCGGGTTTCTCTGACATTTTACCATCCATAGTCTGTATTCGTTTATAAGGACATCGCATGGAGTGTCCTTAATAAATAGCTTATAACTATTACCAAGTTTTTTGACGGTTTCAATGTCAGAATCATCAAAACTCTTTTTTGTCAAAAAAACTCCCAGCTGGAAAAGATCAAGAACTTCGGGTGATAAACGGTCTTCCAAATCGTTTATGATGGAATCCAGCAAAGGAATATATACACCCCTTCGAAAATATTCCTCAGCTGATTGATTAGAGATGTTATTCACCCTTTTTGTCTGTCTTGACACTAACCGAGGGCAATTTATGTCAACACCTAACGTTTCGGCTATTTGGATTGCTTCATAAAATAGTTGTTGAAAAACTTGTGTTGCATTTTGCCTCTTTTCACGTAGAACCGTCATCGTATCTCCTAGGGCATCAGTAGCTCTTTTTATGTCGAGTGACTTTGTTTGCAAAAGTCTGCTCAACGAAACAGTTACGCCTTAATAGATAAAATTTATTTATTTAAAAATAAAAACACAGAATAACAAAAATTATATACGCACCTAAGACGTCAACCAAGCAAATTGAAGAAACAATGAAGTCAGAACTCTTTACTGTCTGCAATAAGCAGTGTGCATCACTGGCTGTTTTGCTTTCTTGCCAGGTAGAAATTATTTGAAGGGCGCTACAAATGTTTGATAAATTGTCTCCTTGAAATTGGAGATGCCCATCGTGTCTTTCCACCCAACGAGTCTCGCAAATACTTTGCATGGAAGTACCAAGTTCTTTTTTAAAAATGGCGTGCCTTTTAGCCGAAGCATTGGCAAATGCTACCACTTTTTTCATTGTGGAAGATGTGTTTCGACAAGACACTATTTTAGATGAAGTAGCTAAAGAATTGTTCAGTACATGATTGCTACAAGGACAGCGTTTTCCATGTATCGCTTTTTTTAAAAGTTCTTGTACAGCACCTTTGGTTTCAGAAGCCATAACAGAGCAGCTATCGGTTCCGATTCCAATGCACCAAAATAAATCTATGTTGAATTTAGAACACATGTTTTTAACAATTTTTGCTAAAGCAACTCCAGTGAACTTAGGCTCTGTACTATTATCTTCTAGAACCATTTCATATGCATTACAAAATGCCAAAAAGTCTTCCCTTATACCTCCGTTATGCAAATATCTGACCGATAAGCTTAGTTGCGACACATGTGAAAGGTCTGTCGTCTCATCAAAAACGATAGCGAAAAATTTAGCTTGCTTTACATTTGCTATAATTTTTTCTTGAATTACTTCTGCACAAATATTTATTAGATCGTTTTGGACTGTTTTGCTTATATAAGTCGCATTGGAATTAGCAGTTTCTAAATGGTTTTTCAAAGAAAAATATCGCCGGATTCAATCCGGAATTTTAATAGGGCTCTAAAATTTCCCTCATTGCCTGCTACAATGCTATCACTTTGAAATTGGGTTGAAAGCCTCCCATCATCTCTATGACCACGTAGGGGTTTATTTTGTCTACCACAAAAAATGACGGTCTTGACTATGGGTCTCAATCTTTCCCTGTTTTCCTTGATTTGCTGTAACCTTTGTGAATTTACCTGGTTTAAAATGTCCGCCTCAGGATTGTGGTAAGTTTTCAAAAAATGTTTACCTGCTTCAATGGACATTTGGTGGTATTGATTTCTTTGGTGTATCATCAAAGCACCGTTCTCACCAAGCAAATCATCAAACATTTGTAAAGGTTCCTTCACAAGCCGCTTAAGAGCTGTCTTTGATTGGAAACCACCTCCAGGCGCTATGTTGAATAATGCGCAAAACTTACAATAAAGGCCTTCATCTTTATCAGACAAAACCAACCAATGAAACTTCTTTTCAAGATGTGATTTTTGTGCATATTAATTTGTTTGTTTTCCTTTTTTCATAACTATGCAGTGAGGGAACGTATAGTTATTGGGTGGAACCCAATGCCGTTCAAGGAGCAAAGCTTTGGTAAAATCATCTATACCAGTTTTTCCAACATAATTTCCAAAGTCTGCAGATTTAGATGTTTTTGAAGATGTTGGAACACATTGATTTTCTTGAACAGACGAATCGTTTCTTGGCAATTCAATTTCAGCAATGCAAGCATCATTTCTGTTTTGAGCAGTAATGTTTTCCGCAAGACATTTGTCAACTTCAGGCCGGGGTTTCTTTGAAAAAAACGAGTCTATTTTTCTTGACGATACTGCGCTTGTTCGTTTTGAAGTATTGGGATTTTGTTTTGCATTTTCCTAAGAATTAAAAAAAAAGAAAAGTGAGAAAAATGGCTTATTTCATAAAAAAGCTTTGCAGATGAGTCAGCTTTTTCGTAACATATGCCAACTTTTTGTCAATTAACAAATAGCATTTGTAATAAACAAATGACAAACAAATTGTTAGTTTATCGATGAAATACGTTAAATGAAACGTTCTTTTAAACGCTATTTTTCTAAGTAATAACATAGATCTCTTGTTGTTATTGGCGGCAAGAGTACGATAACTCAGGCGACAAGATATTATAACGGATTTTGTAAGAATAGTTAAAAACAAGCATTTTTTACTATGGGAGGGGCAATTTAATTTTTCAATACTTCAAGATTATCTATAAATAAATAAATTAGGTGGCGCAACAGTTCATGAAGAACTAGGGCCTAGTGACTTACAACTCTCAACCATTCCTGTGTGCGAGTAATGTTGTCAGAGATGGAAGGGACCTACAGTTTATATGCCGAATCCGAACGGCTAATTTGAGAAAGCACTTTTCATGACAAGAATTACTCTTGGAGGATTTGTCAATTCCTCGCAAGAGGCAGTACCCGTGAAAAAAGTTAGGTGGCACAGGCAGGGATTGAACCCAAGACCCCTTGCATGACAGTCCAACGCACTATCCATCACGCTACGGGTACTACTTCAAGATTATCTACCATTGTTTTTATTTCAGAATTTATTGCTCTTATTTGTTTTTGATAAAAAACTGAAAACTAGACGATTTTATGTCTTTTAATTTTTAAGAAAAGTGAAAAATAACCACAACTACTATTTTAATTTTATTTCTTTTTGATAGTAATAATAGTAGGTGCGAGTTTGGGTGTATGCAACAGTGGGATGTGTATGCAACCCACCTGCTTGGGAACACTATAGGATTTGGGGTGGGTGCAAGGTGCGGTGGGTGCAGGATGGGGTGCATGCAAGGTTTGTTTTCCATTTAAATAACCTGGATTTAAGAAAAATTACTTTATCCTTGGTAAATCTTAATCCATATTCGATTATTTCTATCAAAATAAGATTTAATACTCAAGCAAGAAAAAATAATTTTATTAAAATATTTGTTTTTTTTTTGTAATGCAATTTTCTCAAGAACTAGTTTTCAGTTTTTGATCAAAAACAAATAAGAGCAATAAATTCTGAAATAAAAACAACGGTAAATAACCTTGAAATAATGAAAAATTACACTTTAAACCTGTTTTTTAACTTTTTTTACTCAAATTTTGAGTTTGAAAACAATTTTTTCAAAATTTATGCATACTTTCGACTTGATTTAAAAACAAGCTAATAGATAAAAGTGTTTGCTTCAAAAAAATGTATAAAACTTTGTTGGAAGTATTACCGATATTTTTAATTAATTTTTTCATTTAACGTACATTTTTTTTTAAACTGCCCCTATTGCCTAAACGGGGGGAGATAGACCCCCCTCTCATAGTAAAAAATACTTGTTTTTAACTGTTCTATACAAATCCGTCATTACTCTCCCCTTATTGGCCTCTAACATTTAAGGATAGTGTAGTTTACAGTCCAAAATTGTGTCAAAATATTTTAATTTAACTTGTCGAATGTACCTAAATAGAATATACTTACATTTTGTTTTCATTGTATAAGTTAATAACAATTACATTAGGTATTCATATATGTACCTAATTTCCCATTCCCAAAATCACATTCCTATACCCAGCACCTTACACTCCTTTTCCTGCCCACTTCCTTTTATTATATTATATTATTAAGTTAATAAATTGTATAGCCATGCAAGCAAACACATTATTTGCATTGAGTTATATTGTACTTGTATCGGGTGATTTTTTAAGAGCTTGAGAACTTTAAAAAAAAAAAACGCATAAAATTTGCAAAATCTCATCGATTCTTTATTTGAAACGTTAGATTGGTCCATGACATTTACTTTTTGAAGATAATTTCATTTAAATGTTGACCGCGGCTGCGTCTTAGGTGGTCCATTCGGAAAGTCCAATTTTGGGTAACTTTTTCGAACATTTCGGCCGGAATAGCCCGAATTTCTTCGGAAATGTTGTCTTCCAAAGCTGGAATAGTTGCTGGCTTATTTGTGTAGACTTTAGACTTGACGTAGCCCCACAAAAAATAGTCTAAAGGCGTCAAATCGCATGATCTTGGTGGCCAACTTACCGGTCCATTCCTTGAGATGAATTGTTCTCCGAAGTTTTCCCTCAAAATGGCCATAGAATCGCGAGCTGTGTGGCATGTAGCGCCATCTTGTTGAAACCACATGTCAACCAAGTTCAGTTCTTCCATTTTTGGCAACAAAAAGTTTGTTAGCATTGAACGATAGCGATCGCCATTCACCGTAACGTTGCGTCCAACAGCATCTTTGAAAAAATACGGTCCAATGATTCCACCAGCGTACAAACCACACCAAACAGTGCATTTTTCGGGATGCATGGGCAGTTCTTGAACGGCTTCTGGTTGCTCTTCACTCCAAATGCGGCAATTTTGCTTATTTACGTAGCCATTCAACCAGAAATGAGCCTCATCGCTGAACAAAATTTGTCGATAAAAAAGCGGATTTCACATTTCGAACCGAACACTGATTTTGGTAATAAAATTCAATGATTTGAAAGCGTTGCTCGTTAGTAAGTCTATTCATGATGAAATGTCAAAGCATACTGAGCATCTTTCTCTTTGACACCATGTCTGAAATCTCGCGTGATCTGTCAAATACTAATGCATGAAAATCCTAACCTCAAAAAAATCACCCATTATTAAGTTCAAGTGTGTTGCTACTGCATAACGAAGGGAAAAAGCTGTCAAAACAGCAACAGCAATAGCAACTTAGCCGCCGCTGTTTCAATCTGTTTCTGGCATAAATAAAAGTTGATGAGCTTAAAGCTTGTGGCGCGCGTTGGATTTGGGTTGGATTTTCGATTCGTGTTGTGTTTTTTGTCTAGTCTTGTCCAGTACTCATTTTAAAATAGCACTGTTAAAGTGGAAAGTTCAAAATACAATCTTTATAAAATACAATATTTAAAATACCAGTAGATACCAGGGGGGGGTCATATCCATTGAAACAAAACGATTGGTTTTGAATTCAATTTAATTCCTACGAAAATTAATGAATATATTCTCCCAGGGGGGGTCATGACCCCCATGACCCCCCCTGGATCCGCCATTGTTTTTGCAAAATATAACAAACATTTTCATTAATTTATAACTATTATTAAGTGTAGTTATAGGTGTACTTACATTTTCAATGAAAAAAACTTTGCAAATTGAAAATTCATGAAATTAACACAACAGCTGATCGAAATGACATTTATGCCTGTTGCAATTTGTACGTTGTACCAAGTTTCCCAAACTTGGGTAAGTGCTGCCAGCAAATAATAAAGTTTTAGCGATCACTTTACACAGAACAAAGGAAAGGTGATGATCAAAATTGACTATCAAAACAGTGACAATCAACTATCGCCTTACGCGATTCCACCTCTGAAAACTCATTTTTCAACAAAATTTTCATCTTTGCAAGACAACGATTTGTATGCGATTTCAACATACCTAGACCCTCGCTATAAGCATAAATTTTTCAAACCCATTACCGAGGAAAGAATAAAAGATGAAATTCTAAAGATGATGAATGATTCCGTAAGCTCCAGTTCTCCTACGTTGCCAAAAAATTCAAACAACACAAAAAAGAAGAAAATGGATGAGTCTTTACATTCGGAACCAGGAACGTCCGGTTTAAGTTACAAGGCTTGCTTCAGAAGCGATATGGCAATGATGCTAGATTCATCAACTGAAGACGAAGGTGAAGGAGAATCTGACAACGCTAGTCCCGAAGCACTTCTCCGAAGAGAGTTAGCATGTTACCGAAATAAAAAAAAGCTAGAATTGGATAATAATCCACTTGATTGGTGGAAATTCATCAAACAGATTTTAAAAGACTCTCCAAAGTTGCACTGAGGTATTTATCACCTCCACCAGCCAGTGTTCCCAGCGAACAACTATTTAGTGGAGCTGGATTAATATACGATCCACTAAGAAACAAATTGAAGTCTGAGAAGGATGCAATCTTGCTTTTTATTAAATATAACTCACCCATTTTTAAATTTAATTATTAAACGCAAAGATAAATCAATAAAATTTTCCTTTATTTACTGACTTAAAATTGTTTTTATTTAAAAAATTCTAAAATCCGCATCCGCATCCGCGGATGTGAGCCTCAAAAATTTCGCATCCGCTTCCGCGGATGTCAAAATGTTTACATCCGCAACAACCCTGGTCTTCCAGTAATAAAACATAGTCGATTATAACAATTTTCGATCACATTTTTATTTAATACAATATTTACAACGCATTACATACAACTGTAGCCTTTTTAAATTAACAATAAAGTTAAGAAAACTTTAACCTTATTCTAATGAAATTATCCTTAACAAAATTCAAACTATCTGCGATTGTTAAGCCTGTTTTGAATTTCTTGTAAACTCATGCCCTTTGTTTCCATAACAATGAACAGTGTAAAGAAGAAAGCACATGCACAGAAAATAGCGAACAAGTAGAACGCATAGAACGTGCCCAAAGCATCTAAAGCTGGATACCATCTTGTGATGATGAATCCAAATATCCAACATGTTGATGCAACAATTGATGAAGCAATTGGCTTAACATTTCCTGGGAACATTTCACCCATTACAGCCCAGGGTAGTGGACCGAAACCAAGACAATATACAATGACGAAAAGAATCAAAGCTGGAACGGGAAGCCAGAGAATTCCAGATGCATCTCCGATATTTTGAATTAAGAAGAAAGTTCCCAATGTTGCCAGACCAACGCACATCACACTCGAAGACATCAAGAGAATAGCTTTTTTGCCCAATCGATCGGCAATGAGAGGTGTGACACCACTCGATACCACCTGGACAACACCAACAATGATGGTTGCAATGGCGGCATCAAGTCCAGTATTGGCCTTATCAAAGATTGCCTGACTGTTGAAGAGCACTACGTTGATACCTGACAATTGTTGGAAAATTATCAATCCGACGCTGATTAAGAGAGCTTTCCTATTTCCGGCGCCCTTAAACACATCAGTGAAGTTTCCCTTATTGGACATGCTCTCTTCGACTGTTGCCTGGATTGTAGCCATCTCATCTTGAACTCCCTCAGAGCTTTGACCGCGAAGGAATTGCAGTGACTTAATGGCGTCAAGCTTACGACCTTTCTCAGCGAAGTAATAAGGACTCTCTGGGAAAAAGAAGAATAGCACCACGAAGATAACTGGAATCACAATACAGCACCACTGCAGAGCAAAGTATGATACATATGGACCAATTGCGTAAACATAAAGGATTCCAGCTGAAACAAATGGAGAAATTAGCCTTGATGTGTGAATAACTTCGGATAAATTTAACATACAAACAATGAACAGTTGCATGAAAGATCCCAATGCACCACGACAATCGTCAGTAGCAATTTCACCAACATACATTGGCTGAACCGTCATGACGAAGCCAACTCCAAAACCCTATGCAAAGTGTTACTGTTTAGGATATTATCAAAATTTTATTCAATTATGAAAAATACCTGAATTAAACGAGCCAAATAAATCAACCAGATATTGCTTCCGAACAGTAACAAGGTGTAAGCAATGACGAAGAAAATCGAACTTGACAACATTGTACATTTACGTCCAATACCACTGGCAAGTGGTCCAGCAATAAAAGGTGCTAAAAGATTATTATGAATTTAAAAAGCAAAACCAATGATAATAGAAAAACCAAAATGTTGCTTCTATAAAGCTTCTATAAATCTTCTTTAGACTAAAAGTATTCTAGATAAGGTTCTCATTGCCTCTCTCATTGATAACTTACTTACTAAAGCTCCAAGTGCAATTAATGACGAGATCCATGCATTCTGTTCGTCACTAATTGAAAAATTTAACGGACTGTCTGCAGAGACATTTATCAGTTTTGGCAACATTGGTGATGTCCAGCCAATGCATGTTCCAGCAGAAAAACTGGATAAATTCACTGTAAAGGTGTAAATTCAAATTAATTCAAAATGTTTAAGATGTTTTTGTTTATTAATTTGATTTTTTCTTACCGCATATTGCAGTTAAATAAATCCTTAATTTCTTGATCGGTTCGACTCTACCTCTACGCCCGTGCTCCATTTCAAAGGGATGTACTTCCGTGTATCTCGCTTGGTGTTCTGTTGAATTCATTTAGTTGTAGTCATGTATAAATGACTTGATTTGAGAATAACTGTAATATAAAAATTTAATTTAATATATCTAATTGTTTTAATTAACTTAAGAAAAAGTTTTTATGAAAACCTTTCTATCAAAAATGTAATCACGAACAAAATTGAAGTGTCTTAATCTCTAGAATTTTTAATTTACTGATTTTGGAAAACGTATCTTTTTTATCATTATCAGGTTATTTTTTTAATATATAAAAATAAATATTAAATATTTTATCGTTATTGCCAATCTATTTGACTTGATTAATTAATATCTATAAGTTTTCTTAAGACCAAGGCTAGATTTAAAACATTGATTGCTTTTTCAATAATTAATATATTGGCTATGACCACTCATCTTATTTTAATTAGATTTGCCAATAACAGAAATTCTTTTGTATAGAAAAAAAATTTAATACGGAATATTTGTTTTTTTCAACTGTTTGAAAATTTAATATTTAATCGGCCAAAAAAAATATTATGGGTTTGACATAAAATTAAACACAATCTCCAAATTTCGGAATTCTTACGTAAATATTTTATTTTTAATAAAGTGTTGAGAATTGATTTTTCATAACGATATATACAATTAATGTAGTTTCCGTTTTATAATTAAGAAATGCATTGCATTTAAGCCTACCGCACACCAAGCAATTCGCTGGAGCAACTTTAAACTACCCATGGGGTCAATACTAGCTGTGTTCAACCAACTGCAGAAAATTACTTTTGTTTTCGTCTGAAACTCGAGTATAATTCTCATATTTGAGCTAGTTCACCAATAACGTACTTGATTCTTTTGGACAATATTGAAAAGAGAGCTCTTAAAATGATAAGCGATCGTTCTATTAATGAGACATCTGCTACTTTTGAACTCAGGCGCAAGGTATCATGCCTATCATTGTCTTATCGATATTTTCCATAAAGAATGATCTAGTGAAATAGCCAGTTGCATTCCTCGCCAATAAGACCGTAATACCCGTACTGCTAGGAATGCCCATCAGTTTACGTTTGAGGCAAATTTCGGACGTACTCTTAGATATAAGTATTTAGCCGCACTGCACGAATGTGGAATCCTTAAACAGGCTCAATATTTCTCACTCATTACAATGTGCACTCAAACTAACGCCTTTACAACGTATTTTGCATAAAGACTTAAGTCCTTAAAGCTTTAAATTTTCTCTTAACACAATTATTCAAGACGGTCGATTACGAGAAATATTCAAATTAGTTGTGTCCTTAAGTGCATCTAAATGATCATTCGAAAATGAGGCTGGTGCAAGAGTTAGGGAGATGTCTTATATCCAGGAAGATATTGATGAGGAAGACGACGACTCTGGGGTGACACTTCAAGCAACGAAGCAATCAAAATATTTTAATAAAAGTTTCTTGTCCGTGTACCGAAGAGGTGATCACTGTTGGAAACCTATCTCGTGTTATTTAACACCTTACGACTTTTTTTTTTTTGAAAGGTAAAAACAGAAACGCGGCCACTACGTGCCGGCAGACGAACGGTGTAAAACTTTTCCAAAAAGTTGAAATACGGAGGGAAATGCATTGCATCTTGACTCCTACGACTCGCTGATCTCACATATGGCTTCGAAAGACGTTTATGTGGCCCCATTTGTCAGCAGATGTCGCCGAGAACGCGTTTTTTTGCGGTTTTAGACTTTTGGGAAATTTATTAAAGTTGGTCAGATCCGAAAGCACTTGACTTCCTGATTGCAAATATGTACATTACATTACAGATAACTTAGTGATCGCATTTTTTCCGGCAGATGTCGCCGAAAATGCGTCCATTTTAGCGTTTTCGGACTTTTTGGAAATCACTTGACTTCCTGAGTTCGAATGTAAACATGTACAGACGTATAGGTATAGCCGCAATTTTTCAATTTAATTTTTAGTATAATGGGATTTTGAGGAAAACTACTTCTGTTGTATGTTAACTGTTAACAGAAAGATATTAACTCCAATCAAATTAAAAAAAATATCAGCACAAGTTAAAGTGGTGCTAAACTCTTGACAACCGCCATTTAATTAACGAGTGTTATTGGTGTTTTTAGAAATGTTTTCTGATGACAACCTTTTCTAATGTACATTAATTTAAAGATTTTTAATCCAAAATATGAAATTGTAACTGACAGAAAGACGTTTAAATCCAGCCAACTTCTCACTATCGCGGTGATTTAAGTCGCATTATGCTAATTTGTATGTTATCATATTAATTGATAGATAATAGAGGTAATGTCTTGAAATCTATGTCAATACAAAGGATTTGGCTTCTGAAAATTATATTCCATTCAGCAAAAAGCAAAATTAAAATACAATTTGTTAATCATTATAATAACATAGAACAAATAAATAAAAATAATGTTACTATATAACAACACTGGCAACACTGTTGCAAAAGTGAAAATAACCCTAAATTTTTCTTCTTATAAAAAGTAATACAATTAAATATAAAAAAAAGATATTTTTTGTGCAAAACGCAAGTGTTTTAAACGTTAAAAAAAAAAAATATCATCAAATATATCAAGTACAGGCAAGTCCAGTTTAATTAGTTACTAATTCAATAACATTTTGTCTGGGCCCAAAAGCGTAGGCAGTGACAGTCGGAAACAAAGGAAAACACAAGTTTTACAATATTTATGTTAAAATAATATTGTTATGCACAAACGCATTTTAGCCGAAACTTCACCCGAAAAAGATATGGCCGATGCATGCAAAAAGGGCAAAAATGATTCTGACCGAATATTAGATCTTACAATTGCTGATTTGAAATCCGTGTTTGATGAAAAACAACAACATTTAGCAACAAAGGCTGATATTGAAGAAGTTCGCGTTGATTTACAGACACTTAAACAGGAAAATGAGGAACTTAAAAAACATGTTCATTCCCTGCAATCCAAAGTCAATTATCTGGAACAACAAATAGAAAATGACACAAGGCAAAAATCGCATCCAACAACGAAATTGATCAAGTGCAGCAGGTGTCTGAAATTTGTGCTCAGCTGTCAAATGACAACAACGTAATAGCCAGGGAAAACATCAAAGAAACTAAATCATGGAATCCTAAACTAAAAACATTTATTTGTAAATTTAAATCTAAGGATAATCTGTTTGCTGTCCTTAAAAATACTGCAAAGCTCAAGAGCACGTCGATCTCAGTCCAAAGAGACTTTCTGACTAGTATGAGGAGAAGGATTGCGCGTCTACTACACGTTCGGAAGCTTCTTAAACAGGCACATACAAATGCAAAAGCGACGGTAAAAGGCGACAAGCTCATAGTAGAGGGTTTGGAGTTCACTTGGAGCGACCAATTTAATTTGAGACACGGTGTGCATTTAGGTTTTGGTAAATTACTTTCAAACTTTACAACTTAGGTGTATCATCCAAGCACTGGAAAAACTTTACAATCAAACGACAGCTAGCGTTCATAATAATAGATGTGGCAAATTAAAAGAGATCCAAATAAATCGAGGACTACCTCAAGGATGCAATCTCAGCCCATTGTTATTTGCGTTATTTCTTGATGACTTGGTTGATTGGCTTCCTTGTGGAGCGGAGTTTGAAAGCTTAAAAATAAAAGTAATTATGTAAGCTGATGACATTGTCATTTTGGCAGAGTCTCCAGCTTCACTTCAGCTTATGATCAATAGGCTATATGATTATTGTAAAAAATGGGGACTGGAAGTAAATTCTGCAAAATCTAAGATAATGGTATTTCAAAATGGTGCGCAGGACGGACCGCAAGAGGAGAAAACTGGAGATATGATGGAGTAGTATTGGAAGTAGTCAAGGATTATGTTTATCTGGAAATGACTCTCACGTTTAATTTGAACATGGACAAACACCTCAAAGCCAAAGCCGATGCTGCTTAGAACGGCTATTTGCTCGAACTGGAAGAAAATTTTCAATAATGACAACATATCATAACAAACGCCAAACATGAAGTTCTTAACGTAACTGCAAAAGCATTTCTGTTCTATGGAGCAAGGATCTGGGGTGTTCGGAAATACGAAATTGTTGAAAATTTGCTTCGATTCTTCCTTAGAAAAGTATTTCTCCTCCCTCTAAGTACCCCTAAGTACATGTATCATTTGGAAACAGGGCTTTCGACAATCTTTGTATCAAGATTGAAACTGAGCGCAGACTATTTGATACAGGTGATAAATATGGACCGAAACCGATTGCCAAATATTATGTTGACAAGTGTCATGCGTCGAAAAACTGGATTCTACAATTATTGGATTGATCTTGCTGCCAGTTGTGGTATTATTCTAGAACTGAATGGATGTACTGGTCTCCAGATGAAAAAAGCACTGTACGAGGCTACCCAATCGATCGATGAAAATGAAAGGAACACATTCATAGAAAAGGCGAGAACATCTACGGAAAAGGGACAATTATTCGAAACTTAATTATAATCTAAATGAACATAATTACTTTAGGCTCGGTTTTTCAAGAAAAAATATTGGAACTATTTTTAAAGTAAGAGAGAGGTGAACTTCTTAACCTAAATTGTATGCCACATAGAAACGATTTGGTTAATATTTGCTTCTTATGCAATATGGGAGTGAACGAAAACACTATCCACTTCATTGGTGTATGTCCAATATTAAAGGAGCTAAGGAGAATCTTTTTTGGAAAAAGCTATCTAAGCGATAATGAAACAATAAGTTACCTAAATGGCGATGATCTATAGAAGAAGAATCATAGATGAAAATTTTTAAACTACCTTTTTTTTTTGTATTTTTGTGTCTATACTAAAAGTCATGTTTTTCTTTGGATTTTGTAAATAAACTTAAAGTAAGCAAATTTTCCTTTTTCAGTAAAAGAAATTTAAGTAATTTTGTTTCGACTAAACTTAAAGTCACAACTACTCTCCTTTTTATTATTGTTTTATTTATTGTTTGATTGAAATAAAAGTAAATTATGCTACAAGTCAATAAGTACCAATTACTTGAAAAAACTAAAAATTGTATGATTTTAAATTGAATATAAAATTAAATAACATTATTTATTCCTTAAACCAAAAAATTTATGTAACAAGAACCTAAAAATTATTGAATAAAAATATCTATCTATCTATCTATCTATACAAATTTGTAATACCTTCGAAATTGTGTTTTAAAATTTAAGAAATAATATCACGTCTGCAGTTGAAACATTTGAACTGAGGTACTATATGTATTTTAGGGATAGAAACCATATAGAAGTTTCAACAAAATAATTGTCAAAAAATAATATTGACAATTTGAATTAATCTATGAAAATAAGACCCTCTGAATAAAATCCATGAAAATGAATAATTTTGTCCACGTTTAAAAAAAACATTTATTTTTATTGTTTATATATTTAATTTTTATGAATTTCTTTTATTTGTAACGAGCCACCCATTGGGTTCGTGTACTGTATGAAAAACAAGTATGGGGCATAAACCCTAAAATTATTATTTATGCTTTTAAGCTGATCTGGGTGGGACATATCGCCCAACTGCAAATTGGGTTTCATGGCCCGTGCAGTTCATACGAGTGGTATTTAATGTACAGTTTTTTTGTATTGAAAAATTATATATAGAACTATTTTGTAAATGAAGAAATTGCATTTTTTATTGATGCTTTGTTACTGCTTTATTCCCCGTGTGTCATCCTTATTCCATGATTATTCAACCCCGTAAATTCTCAAATAGACTTATAAATTAAAATGTTTCTTAAGAGGCCCAAAGTTTGTAACGTTACTGATTTAGGTAATCATCTGATTTCGATTGAGTAATGTCATTTAACTATAGAACCTCGGAAATTTTTGTTATGCACCTAACCCACAGTGAACGAATTAGCCCTATATGTATTTCACGAATCACAAACTTTAACAATATAACTTCAACAAGGGACTATCAAAACCTGGAACGTCGAATGACATTTAAACAATAAAGTTAACATCGTGTCAGTTAAAGAAGAAGTCGAACTTCAATCAGTTTTAACGTAAAGTCTGAAGTGGTAAGCTTGATCTGCAATGATGTCCGAAGATAATCAGTCTCTCCATTTTAAACCTCAAAGGAACTCGTTTTTATTTTGCACTCATAACTGATATGTTTTTTAAAGACAAAATTGAATGGATGCGATTTTTAAAAAAATGTAAAAGTTTTGAGTTACAAGGCCAATATTAAGGCTTAAGTACCCGAGTTGTTAAGAAATGTTTAAATTCTTTTAAAAAAAAATTGATGACTTAGTCACATTCTCGGTTATTTTTCATTTTTATTAGTTTCGTGGAGATTTTAGGAAATTCAAGTAATTATTCTTTTCAAAACACACTGAACGACCGGGTTCAAAAAGTTAATTCTTTTTTATAGATATTAAATTTTTCAAAACTTACAAAACACCCTTCACGAAATCCTCTGCGTATTCACGACGACAACGACGACGACGATGTTCGCTAACCGAATTTCTAGATTACAATAATTAATTCGAACCTAATCAAAACCAATTTAAAGACTTATTTAAACAAAAACAAAAAACCTTCAGAGTCATCAAATCTCTAGAAGATTATCAGCTTTTTGGATTGTTATTCACATACTTCAGTATTTCAACTTCAATAATGATTTTGTACAAAGATACCAGATATACAAATACAATTGTATTGGATTTTTTGAACAGTAGTCAAGAACCTACGTTAAGGTGTTTTGACTAATAATTTCAGATATGGAACTTTTCATGTCTCCAACAATGATGCATGCTTTGAAAACGTGCAAGAAGTTAATAGGTAATTGTGACATCAGTCATCGTGGAAGATCATGAGTTCGAAGAAAATCATAACTTTTTTCTTTCTTCGAAATTCGAACTCATATGAGTTTGCAAATATAATCGATGTTGGATCGGTTGGAGTGGAAGATTTGGTGTTTTAATTGGTGTTTTTTTTTTATTGATAGGTTATTTCAAGATAAGAGTTTTAATATTGTCTACTTATGTTTGTTTGTTTCTGTTTTTGGAATTTAATCTGTAATTCACACGCGATATCAGAGTATTTTTAACAGAAGTCATTCTTGCGGCCTTGGAAGTTGTAACAATTAAAATAAAGTTGTGTTGGGATTTAGTGAGATTAGATTGAACAGTAATGAAAGCAGTTTTCCCAGGCCCATGACTCAAGGAATCATAAGTGTTTCATCTAGGGTTATTGATATTAGCGCCGTAAAATAGGCATTGGACACAATAATTTTTGCAGCCTAGAGAAGCAGGATACCTCAAGACTTTTAGTCTCCGTTTAAGCTGGCTTAATATAAGTCGTTCGACTTTCTTCTTTATCTCCGCACCAAAATTCAATACTTGCAAATTGGAATCTTGAACATCTTAACCCGTTTTTTCATATACAGTGCTATTCGAAAAATGTTGGTCAAACATTTAAGTACCCTTTTCGAGATCAGTTCTTGGAATTAAGGCACGCTACGGCTCGTGATAGTAGTCCATTAATAACCGAAGTGATTTTGTGGAAAAAAATGGGAAAAACAGTTTGGAACATAAAGCCAATGTTTTTTGTCTGTCAAGTCTCAATTTGTCAACACGTGAAATTTCTAAGAGACTGAATATTGCTCAACAAACTGTGGCATGGAATTTGAAAAAATATCCTGAGACCGGGACATCTAGCAGGAAAAAAAGGCTCAGGGAGGCCAAAAAGACGACCCCAATCGTTTTTTGGTGTTGTACAGTCAGTCGTCGGCATCAGTTCAGGACTTCGGTGGACCTTTAAAACGATCTGTGTCGACCTACAGGCAAAGTAATTTCGTCAAGCTCAGTAGAAAAATTCTCGTAAAAGCTGCACTTAGAGCACTCAAGATGGGACTGAAGCCGGATTTTCCAAAAAGAGTCAAAGAAAAACGATTTCTCTGGGCTCAGGAGCACCTAAATTAGACTCAAGACAAGTCGAACAATGTCATCTTTTCGGACGAATAAAAATTCAAGCTCCATGTTGGTGATGGAAGGATCCTCGCGCGAAGAGAACCAAAAGAAAGACTAAGCTCTGATTGCATTTCGCGGATGCCCCCCAATATTGAAGGTAAAATTGTTGATGGTGTGGGGAAGCTTCTCTGGAGATGAAAAAGTAGAATGAGCTTTCTAGAATCCAAAGTCAATGCAAAAGTTTACCTTCGAGTCCTGGAAAGCGTATTGTAGCCCACGGTGCTAGAGCTTTTTTGGGGACACTTACAGTTTAATTTTTTAACAAAATAATGCTCTTTGTCATACAGCCAAAATTTTAAGTATGAACTTGTTTTTATTTTTACCATGATTGACTAATATTAAGCTTTTAAAAAAGCCAAAACATTTATGACTAAAAATAATATTTGGATTTTTTTTTTATTTCTAAGGTTAAAAAGCACTGCCCTTCTTTCAGTCCAGATCTTAATCCAATTGAGAGTTTTTGGTCTATAATGAAACTTGAATTTTCGAATTAAAAAACTACTTACCCGGACCTAGAACACGATACCTGCATCCACATGGAAAAACCTATCTCATTCAATGTCTCGCCGATATGTGCAGCCGTAATAAAAGCAAGAGAAGGTCCACTAGATAATTAATTAGATAAAACATGTTTCTGAGAAGCAATAAAAAAAAAACAAAAACTGCACCAATAAAGTATTTTTCTTTAATCCTTAAAAATGAGGCAGGTACCTAAAAAACTCATTTTTCGGTATAATCACTTTTTGCTGCCGTGAACATTTTAGAAAAATCTCAATATTCTTATTGTATCATAAATCGAACCGCATAATGAAAAAAAACATGGTTAAAAAATATGTTGTTATTTCAACACATTTGAGAAAATTCGAAAAAAAATCGAAAAAACAAGTTTGACCAAAATTTTTCCAACGGCACTTTATATTCAAAGTAATTAAAATCGGAATCTCTAAAAACTTTCGGATATTCATACAATCAAATAGTCAAATGTTTTTTAGACCATGGCTTAGAGACTAAACTATAAACAATTTACCATCGTTTTCATTTGAAGTTCTCAATACGAAACATTTAAAAAAAAAAACTACAATAAATCATTTTCGATCACATTTATTTGAAAATATCAATCAATTTATTGAATCTAAAATCGCATGCAACTTTATTCAATCTTAAATCTATCAAAACTTTGCGCAAAATTTTAATTTATGAACAAATAACCACAATCAGCTATAAACAAATTATAGCAAACAAACAAAAAATACAATAATATTCTTATAAAATTTAAGAACAAAAGAAATCAAACATATTACGAGTAATAACTAAAATTCAACCTATAAATGGAATTATTTGTTGGTATAAATTATTTTCCATTGAGTTTGTCTTGAATTTGTTGAAGACTCATTCCCTTGGTTTCCATTACAATAAACAGCACAAAGAAGAATGCTACTCCACAGAAAATACCAAACAACCAGAAGGCATAGTAGGATCCAAGTGCATCGAGAGCTGGATACCATCGAGTGATAATGAATCCAAAGATCCAGCAAGTTGATGCAACAATAGATGAGGCAGTGGACTTAACATTGGCCGGGAACATTTCACCCAGCACAGCCCATGGCAATGGACCGAAACCAACACAGTAAACGATATTGAAGATGATCAAAGCTGGAACTGGCAGCCATAGAATGCCCGATGGATCACCATTAATTTGAACGTAAAAGAAGGCACCCAAAGCGGCTAACGAAATACACATGACTCCAGCCGAAACCAACAGAATGATCTTACGTCCCAATCGATCAGCGATGAGTGGTGTCAGACCACTCGATCCCACCTGGACACATCCAACGATAATCGTTGCAATAGCAGGATCTAGACCAGTGTTGGCTTTGATGAAGATTGTCTGACTGTTGAACAAGACGACGTTGATGCCGGACAATTGTTGGAAGGAGATCAAACCAGCACAAATCAACAGGGCCTTCCTGTTACCCTTGTTCTTGACAACATCTGCTACTGATCCCTTATTAGCAATTGATTCGTCTACGGTTGTTTGAATCAAAGTCATTTCGTCTTGCACTCCTTCGGCACTTTGACCACGAAGGAATTGTAGGGCTCTCACGGCATTACTCTTTTGGCCCTTGCCAGCGAAGTAGTAAGGACTTTCTGGCAGGAAGAAGAAGCACACAGCAAAGATGATTGGAATAACCAGACAACACCACTGCAAAGCCATGTAGCTGACATAGGGACCAATGGCGTACGCATAGAGAATTCCAGCTTAAATTCAAGAAAAAAAACGTCAGTCCTTGACTTTTCAAGAAACTCTAGATTTTTCAACTCACCGACAATGAACAGCTGCATGAAAGATCCTAGCGCACCACGTGAATCATCTGTTGCAATCTCACCAACGTACATTGGTTGAACTGTCATAATGAAACCAACTCCAAAACCCTAGAAAAATCACGAATCTTAATGTATGTTTTTAAAAGTGCTTTAAGTTTATAGAAAGATACCTGAATTAAACGAGCAGCATAGATCATTCCGACGTTTCCACCAATCATCATAAGGACATAAGCAAGTACAAAGAAAACCGAACTGGAGATCATTGTCCATTTTCGTCCAACCATGTCAGCTAAGGGTCCCGCAACAAAAGGAGCTGTTTGACGGAAAAAAAACATGAAATTTTATTTAAATGACGCCCAACTAGAACCAAAAAACTGGCCCAAGCTAAAGGCATACAAGATCCACTTAGTTTTAGTTATATGTTCATGTCTATGTTCAATTCATTAAAAAAATACAATTTCGTAAACATTTAGCAGTTTAGCCAACATTAGAAGAAAGCTAAAATGCTGCCCAATGAGAGTCTTTTTGTTCATTATTTGAATTTTTTTATAAATTCAAGCTGACTATCTATGAATAAATTATTTCAAAGCTTTAAGGCTCACAAAGACACACTCACAAATCTAAACATACATGTTAAATGGCGCCCAACGCGAGACTCTTTACAACTATATTTCAAACTGTTTTGTTTTAAAATTAGCATAATATAATTTGGTGCATTACAATAGTCTCTACTGAGTATTTATAAAAACTATAAGTTTTGAATTAAATGGATTGTAATCCAGTTGCTTTAAATGGCGCCCAATTCTTCTTTACTTAAACTGTTTAAATTCTTATCTTCTGAACTCTAATTTCACATTTTAATAAACATGATTTCTTCTACTTACTAACTAAAGCACCAATTGCAATTAAAGATGAGATCCAAGCTTCCTCTTCTTGATTAATCTTCTCCGACAAAGGACTATCTGATGTGGCCTGTTGTAATTTTGGCATAATTGGCGATGTCCATCCAAGACATGTTCCAATTGCAAAACTAGATAAATTGGCTAAAAAATTAAAAAGAATTACAAAATTGTTGTTGTTAACTTTAAAAAAATGTATAAACATACCGCAAACAGCAGCCAAATAAATGCGTGATTTTTTAACTGGTTCCATTCTGCTTCTACGTCCGTTATCAATTTCAAAAGGACTTACTTCACTATATTTGATTTGTTGTTCCGTTGAACTCATTTAGTGATAGTCATATGGCCTGTTTAAAAGGACTGTAAATGTAAACATTAAATTTAACAATTGAAAATTAAAGTTAATAATATTAATTACAACATTATTTTAATTCATCCCTTGAGACGCGCCGCTTGCTCTGTTGTAAAGTATACTATGATAAAATTTTAAATGATCTAAAAAGCTATACAACAAAAGTTCTTATTCGCACAAAGAATTGAAATTATAATAAAGGGCGGTTGTAATAAATACAATAACATTTTATCCATTAACATTGAAATGATATCAACATTATGTAAGTGCAAAGTGCGTAGAAGTTGTATTATCTGTAATTTTGTTCATTTTTATTTTTATAGTGTTGAAGTTTTAATTTATACGTATAAATAAAGAGGAAATTCTCTTGAGGTCATTGGCAATCAGAACCACATATTGTTTTTGTGTTCTTTTAATCCATTTCATAAGGAAATATTTCTCGAGAATTTAAATAAAATTTGCCCTTAGCAAATTATTATTTATTTTCCTAATTGAGCATAATCTGAGAAATATTCATAGAAAATCAGTTTTTTGACCTCTCAAATTAATTTAAAAACTAAGTGTCTTAAGGAAAAAACTGTGTTTTATTATTTGGTCAGAAGGCGCTTATTTCCACTTGACTTTTTAAATTCAAATATCCTTGAACATAAAATCTAGATTCCTGCATTTTTTATAGGAAATATGAAGTTTTGTATTGGTAAAACAAATCACTTTATTATTAAGTTAAATTTTTAAAAGAGTTTCTCTTTTTTTGAATTGATATTGTAATGTGTATACACTCTTAATCTCTTTTAATATCGGATTAATAGGAGAACTCGCTTCTTTAAGCATCGAGAAACATCTAGTGGTTAAGAGGGGAACTCAATTCGAGAATATTCAGCGCATACAAGAACCTCGAAAGGGGCAACATCTAGGGATTAAGAGGAGAACTAGCTTCGTTAAGCATCTAGTGATAAAGAGGAAAACTCGCTTCGTTAAGCATCGAGAACAACCTAATAGATTCTCGAACCGATTTGAGATATATAAATAGGCGCTCGGAAGCGAAGCGGTTCATTATGGATTGTGAATTGCGATAAAGTAAAGATTGTGTTTGAAAAGTAATAATTGAAAGTAAAGACTGTGTTTAAAAAGTAATAATTGAAAGTGTTCAATAAAGAATTTTTGTGAGTAATTTAAATAAAGTGAATTTGTGTTTTTATTTACGAAGTGTGAATAAGTTTTAATTGTCGGACCAAGCCGAATATTACAATATATTCAGATTTAAATATCTGAAAAAATGTACCCTCTTCACTTTAACACCAACGACATTTCAGGCGCAGGGACATAAGTCCCCGGGACATAAGTCCCGAATTTCTTTTTCGGGACTTATGTCCCATTTTGATGGGTCATAAGTCCCGAATTCGATTTGGGGCTAATGTCCCACCCTACTGAGACATAAGTCCTGAATTTTTTAGCCAAAAATGGGACATGAGTCCCGAATGAAACAAAAACAATTTATGATACAACGGAGTTGCGTGAGCGGGTGTGACCCCGAAAAAGGGAGTTAAAATCCTGAGAACCCGCGAAGCGGGCCGCCCACAGGTACTTTTATTCAAAAAAGCTGTTGATATTGGCGCCTGCCTGGCGACTTTACATACCCTAAGCGGAGCAACGGAGTTGCGTGAGCGGGTGTGAACCCCGAAAAGTGGAGTTTTAATCCTTAGATCCCGCGAAGCGGGCCACCCACAGGTGCTTTTATTGAAAGAAGTTGTATGTAAAGTCGTCAGGCAGGCGCCTATATCAACAACTTCTTTCAATAAAAGCACCTGTGGGTGGCCCGCTTCGCGGGTTCTCAGGATTTTAACTCCCTTTTTCGGGGTCAAAACCGCTCACGCAACTTCGTTGCTCCGCTTAGGGTATGTAAAGTCGTCAGGCAGGCGCCAATATCAACAGCTTTTTTGAATAAAAGCACCTGTGGGTGGCCCGCTTCGCGGGATCTCAGGATTTAAACTCCACTTTTCGGGGTTCACACCCGCTCACGCAACTCCGTTGCTCCGCTTAGGGTATGAAAAGTCGCCAGGCAGGCGCCAATATCAACAGCTTTTTTGAATAAAAGCATCATCTCAGGTGATGAAGATAAAGTGTGAAAGTGACATAAGACCAAATTGGCCTTAAGTCACTTTGGAAAGCGACACAAGGCCAACTGTTGAAATTTGGCCTTATGACGCTTTCGAAAAGTGACATAAGGCCAAATTCTAAAATTTGGTCTTATGTATGTCACTTGCCCTTATGTCACGGCACCGTGGGACATAAGTCCTGAAATATTTTTTCAGGAATTACGTCTCAGTAGGGTGGGACATAAGTCCCGAATCGAATTCGGGACTTGTGACCCAGCAAAGTGGGACATAAGTCCCGAAAAAGAAATTCGGGACTTGTGTCCCGGGGACTTATGTCCCTGCGCCGACATTTCATCGGTCAACTTAACAGATGTGATTTGTGATTTCTTCGATTGTAAACATTAAGTTCGAAATATGTAGAAGCTACCCTTTTTTAAGACGGTTTATGCTTGTGTCTTTTTAAGGCACTTAAAATGACACAACAAGAAGAAACTAAAGTTAAAGGATAGTTACATTTTGAGGGCCGATGTTAAATGTGAACCACACCTTAACGTCAAGTTTTCTTTTGAATTTCATTTGACATTTCTCAATTTCAGACTAATTCAATATGAACTATAGAAAGATACACTATCGAGCAACGCGTTAAATTTATGCAGGATTATTATGAAAATGGCCTTTAGAATCAAAATGCATATCGTTCAGTTCGTCTTTTTTTTCGGTCAATTTAATCGTCCAAAAGTACATTCGGCAAAATCCTGCAAAATTTGAGTAAACCGGGTCTGAAAGAGATTTTAAAAACTAGTGCATTCTCGTACAGCTCGTACTCTAAAAAAAACATTTCTGCTATTCCCGATAGTGCGACTGAAGAGCCGTCCACCGTCAACTTCAACAATTGCACCTCTCACGCTCGTATTTAATGAACATTATGCATAAAGACTTGCACTTACAAGGTGCAATTGATTCAAGAACTTAAGCCTCTTGAACACTTCAAGAGCCGTCAAAGGTCAGAATTGTGACAAGAAATGACAATAAAGTATGATAAACGTGTAAGTCGATAAACCAACAACGATTCAAGATCTAAAGGATGAGATAATTTGGCATAGAACCTCAATTATGCCTCAGCGTCATAGAAAATTTGGACCATCGGATGGACCATCAATCAGGGAGGAGTCACACACTTAACATAAACTTGAGTTTTTGAGCACCGCTTAAAAATGTTCTTTGATGTTTTATAAAGATGGCTGACAAAATTGAATATATCTTAACCTTTCATTTACATATTTTAAGGGCCAAAGTGGCAACTTTAATTATTAGATTATTTTATAATCCTGTTGTCCAGCAAGATATGGTCCAACTATTTAATTTGGACCACTCCGTACATATGAAATTATTCCAAGACTCTAACAGTATTCTAAATATGCCAATACAATAGTTTAGAGGGTTTTGGTGCATTTTACTCAGAAATGTTAGAAATTGTGTTGAAACGTAGCTTTTTCGAAAACAAAATAATATATTCTGTTCTTGTTAGCATTTCTATAAATGCGAAGAATGAAGAAAATGAGAAAGTTCGGCAGAAAATGTGATCTTTTTTCGCAGGAAAATAAAACAAAATCTGTTATGAAAATTTTCTGGCTTTTTTTTGACGTATTTTTTTCGGACTCAATTTTCGGGAGTCTATTAGCACTATCATTAGTAGTCTGCTTACTTCCAAGTGCCTGAAAAGACCGCAGTTACAAAACTCGCCCTTGAAATCTCAAGATGGGAAATGGATCGGTAACCCGAAAGAAAAAGCTAACCATTTCGCTGAACATCTTGCAAATGTTTTTAAGCCATACTCATCAAACGCGGCTGAAAATAGCTTACAGTTTGTTGATAAGATAGATGAAAGTGAAATACTAATTTTAAGACTTAAAGAAATAAAAAGTATGTGTTTACATCAACTATCAAATAAAAAATCACCAGGTTACGATCTAATTACTGCTCAGGTTATGAAAGAAATGCCATTGAAAGCCTTCATAAAACTCCAATATATAATAAATGCATGCATTAAGCACCGCTTTGTCCCGCACCATTGGAAAATTGCTGAAGTAATTGTCATACCAAAGCAAGGTAAACCACCTACAGAAGTGACGTCTTACAGACCAATATCGCTTATACCAATTATGGCAAAAGTTTTTGAAAAACTGCTTCTGAAGATACTTAGCAAAATCATAGAAGCAAAATCCCAAACCATCAGTTTGGCTTTAGAAATAAACATTCCACAATAGACCAAGTCCATAGAATATCGGATGTAATAGAAAAAGCATTAGAAGAAATACAAGTATGTTCAGCTATTTTCTTAGATGTTGCTCAAGCTTTTGATAAGGTTTGGCATGAGGGACTTGAGTACAAACTGTAAAGGGATCTTCCCAGGCAGTACTTTGAAATATTAAAATCATACATCTCAGACCGATTGTTTAGAGTAAGGTACGATCAAGAATACTCGGAATTGAAGAAAATAGAAGCCGGTGTACCACAAGGAAGTGTCCTAGGTCCTACCCTGTATTTACTATACGCAAGGGATATTCCAGTTGGCAATCACACCATAATGGCTACTTTTGCAGATGATAACGCAATTTTGGTACCCGACAAATGTGTCTCTAAGGCAGCAGTAAAACTACAAAATGCCGTCGACATAGTGAGAGCTTGGACCGAAAAATGGCGTATCAAACTCAATGAAACAAAATCTTCACATTTAAACTTTACAAATAAAAAGATAAACAATATTCCAATTTTCGTTAATAATCAAGCTGTACCTTACGCCAATACAGCCAAATACCTTGGAATGACTTTGGATGCAAAGCTTAAGTGGAAAGAGCACATCAAAAAGAAAAGAGAAGAACTAAACTTGAAATAAAGAAAAATGTACTGGTTACTTGGTAACAACTCTGATTTATCAATCCAAAACAAAATAATGCTGAATAATCAAGTACTAAAGCCTGTTTGGACCTATGGAATCCAATTATGGGGATGTACAAAGAAAACAAATACCGAAATCATCCAAAAATTCCAAAACAAAGTCCTTCGTGGAATAGTTAATGCACCTTGGTACATAAGAAATACCGATCTACATCGTGACTTACAAATAGAAATGGTTACAGAAGTTGTTAAAAAATACGCTGCATCATACAACCAGAGACTGCAAAGTCATACTAATTCTGAAATGGAGTCCGTCTTGAATATAAGAAACCAAGTTCGGGGATTAAGAAGAACCAAGCCTCATGAGCTTATGGTCTAAAAAAACATGAGAAAGTTTTAAAAGTTTTAACTTTCCCCAAAGTGATTGTAAAAAGTTAAGAAAGAAAAATCTGATGTCGATCCTTCAAGATTGGTCCGGATGAAGAGGTGGTTTTAGTGGTTAAGAGTCCCACACTACTTGGTGTCGAATACTGCCAAGTGTCTTTTGAAGATTTCCTCCTGTCAAAAAAAAAAAAAGTCTGCTTACTTGTAGACTGAAGCTGATGCTAGAAGACAAATTCCAAAAAAAAAAAAGAGGCTGGGATGCGACCCACACTGATAACTTCCCATCCCTTCCGTCAACTTGTCTTGCTTAAAAGTATCAATTTTTACCAAATTTGCGTACTATTTTTTGTAGATTTTATTTTTTATGAAAAAACGGACTGTTGGATTTTTATAAAAAAAATTACTGTATATCGAAAACAATATTTTATGTGAAATAAAATAAGTTTGAAGAAAATATTTGTAATTTTTGAAAAGCTACTCGAGTCGAAAGTAAATTTTTACGAAGTTTTAGTATTGTTTTTTTAGGTTTTTAATTTTTTGTACAAAAACTGTCAATTCGATTTTTTTCAAAATTTTACCGAATGTTGAAAACAATATTTTTTATAAGTTAAAATTAGTAAGAATTTACTTTCTCAAATTTTTGAAAAGATATTTGAGTCGAAAATCAATTTTTACCAACTTTGAGTAATGTTTTTTTTAGGTTTTTATTTTTTGTAAAAAAATTGTCAATTCGATTATTCTCAAAATTTTATGAGACGTCAAAAACATTATTCTTCGTTGCACAAAATTGTTTTGGAGTTGAAATCATATTTTAGTCGTAAAATTTTCGAGGTGACAAATTTTTTTTTCAGTTTTTTTGATTTATAAAAAAAACCGTTAATTGGATTTTTTTTCTAAAAATATACTTGTTTAGTATCACGTTACAATATATATTATAAAATTTAATTCAAGTCTCTAGCGTCATTGGTTCATGAAATATTTAGGGTGAACTAAAATGTTCACTTTTTTTTTAAACTGCTATGGTAAAAAAAACCACCCACGCAATTTTCTTGAGAGCCCTTTCTGCATTTTTCTACCTTATTATCTGTATAACAAAATTTATTTGAAGTCGATATCTCATCTGGTTCTTGAGCACGCACAGGCATCTTTCTAAAAATCTTTTATTTCGACTCTAGGGACCTTGAAACCTCGAGAAATGTCAAAATTTTCAATTTGACAAATCGGACCCATTACAATTAAACTTCCTATGGGAAATTACAAATTTTATTTTATAAATAAATAACTCAAAATGTAAAGGGGGTCATATCCATTAACGCAATACGACTAGTTTTAAATTCAAGTAAATTCCTACAAAAATTAAAACAAAATAAGCTCCCAGAGGGAGATTGAGTCTTGACCCTACGATCCTCTCCCTGGATTCAAAAAGGCATTTGGCCGATATTTTGTTAAATACATAATTAAACCACATTGATATTATCATAATAAAAATAAATTACAATAATTTCCTAAATAATTTGAATTTTATTCGAAATCAATATCCGCCCTTAAAATTTAACCATCATTTAGCTAACTTTTGACGAAAGCAAAATTAATAAAAGGCTGGGATGCGATCCACATTCGTGCCCTTGTCTCAATTTAGTATTTCCAAAAGTTTTACAAACTTTATACATAGTAAATTTTTTTAAAATCAATTTTAATCTTTTTTTTTAAATTGACAACATATTTTTATGAATTTTAGTAGTAATTTTTTAGAAATATCGAAATGACAATTTTTTTCAAAAATATTATTACTGAAATTGGTAAAAATAGATTTTGGAAAACGTTATTCTGCTATGCATGTAATTACTTTAGAGGTAATATAATTTTTTGATCGGAAAATATTCGAGGTGAAAAATATTCTTATGCTTTAAAGAACGGTAGTTGGTATTTTTTTAGAATGTTTACCTATTTGGTATTACGTCAAAAATAAGTGTCAGTGGGTTCTTGAGATATAGAAGACGAAAAAATGGATAGCAAACGTTAGAACATAGGAACTAAAAACTCATTGATATTGATTCTAAGGACCTTGGAACGTCGAAAATTTCCAAATTTTCAATGTACTAAATCAAACCCCTTACAATAATTTCTTATGGGAATCTTAAAAGACGTATATTTCACGTCTATCAATATTTAAAGAATACTCTGTTTCCCAGTGTGTTATACCGCGTTTATTAATAATAAAAAACAAATCAAGCACTCTAATTATTATTTCAAGTGTCTATGCAATTGTATTTTTCCAGAAACTCTTTAAAGGCGTTAACATCGTGCATTACAATATTACAATTTACTTGGTGACAAAGACTACTTGACATTAGATCTACTAGCACCACTTTTGTTAAGGGTTTTAAAACAACAACTCTCCTTTTGATTATGCAGCTATTTCCGCAGCTGTCATCTTTAATATTTCAAAACTATACAGTTCGAAATTTTCCAAACAGAGTATCCGACCGTGTTATTTCTAGAAGTGGCGATCTAATTGACTACTGAAATCTTGTGATTTTCCACCTTTAGACTTTTTTCTTTGCTTCCAATCGATGGATTAGTTTTATGGAGAATGCTTGATTTATTGAAGACCTTAGAGTTACAATTCGTATAGTTATCGATGACATACGACATTTTTTTGAATAGGATCATTTGACTGATATTGCTTTGCATTGTTATTGGAACTTTCAAACATTAATTAGTTTTTCAAAATAAAGATTCTTATTGGAAAACAAAGTGTTTGCTCATATGAATAATTCTAAACACTTTAAAAAAAAAAAAACACAACCAAGAACCCAAACTTTGAACACCAATTTAAACCACAACAAAGCCTGTGTGTCAATGATCTTATTTGACCTCGCGAAGCCTCTTTTTCGTCTTTAAATTGTATTAACCATGAAACTAATCTATGACGATAGATTGCTTCAAAACAATTTAAGTAGCATTTCACTTTCCCTTCTCAAGCTCACTTAAAAGGCATATTAAAGTCGAACTTATTCCGTCACCATCAGCGCAGCGCCACTATAGGTGATGTCTACTTAAAAAATATCTTATCAAGTAGACACATCTAGACAGAAAATTTTATTCATATTCACTTAATTAATCTGTGGCTTTTGAAAATCACTTGATGAGCACAATAACTAAGCAATTGAGTTTAGCATTTCAAGACTCTCATATTACAATAATATGATTTAGGTTAAGGAGGTTAATATGTCATTTTACAAAATCTATCAAAATACTTCACAATGATAATTTTGTCACAAAGGAAGAACGGAAAATAGGCAAAGTTTAGAGCACAATTCATTTGAAAAACACAACTTAAATTCTTAATGTTCCTCAAGGACTTCTGTTAAAATCACGAAAGGACTTACACAATATTTCTATCTTATTTTGTAGGCCGTTTTTAAAAAACGGTCTTGCACGTCTTTTGCTAAGTTCTACGACTTTTACTAACCGTATTCTTTTGAAGCTATGGTTCCATTCGATGCAACGCTACCATATATAAGACTTCTGATGGCATTTAAAAAAAAAAAAACAGATATGTAGTTATGAGAAATAGAGAATTCATCAAGACTTATTCTTCTTATCAAAATTGCACACTTGAATTTTGAGACTAAAAACTTAAAAAGATATCAAAATATAGATAAATTGGTTACATGATATAGTTTCGTCCACTTCGGTAGCCTTATAAAACAAACGAACCAACATTGATTTCAATAGTTAAACACATGCTTGAAGATCGTGCAAATATTAATATTGTTGTTATCGAGAGTCAAGATATAACTACCAGCGTTAAGGTAAGGTTACCTACTACGTTACGTACGTTAACACAAGAGCATTGTAAATATTAGATCACATTAGAAACATGTCGGAAATATGATAAAATTTCTGACGTTGTAGTTTCTCTCTTCCCAGGTGGTGTGGAAAAAATTTGGTGAACTAGAATTCGAAGAAAAGACTTGGACAAAAACGGAAATGATTTACTCATCAGTCAAGGAATTTCTCAAATCAACAAAGTGTGCTTTTGGCAAGACTATACAACTTTGTGTTAGAAAAGTGTCAAATCAAAGGGGATGGAAGTTGGAGAAAAGAGGTGCAATGAGGGTGGAAAATACTTGTAAAGAGTCAAAGGACAGGCATAAGGCAATGCGGTATGAGATTTTATACAAGACACGTCTCGGAACTTGGTTTCTTTAAACAATCAACAATAAAACAGAAAATATTGTCTTTGTCGCCTTTTTTATTAAATATCTTAAGAACTATCTGGACTTGCGGGGTCAAACTTTTCTAAAGCTTGATGCCTTTTTATTGTAAATCACGTGATAAGTGACTTGTTTTATTCTACTGCCACTCCCACGTGAGCACATCATTGCGTTTATAGTAGAAACGCCATATTTAATCATTGACAATAAATTGCAAAGTTCATGACAACTTTAAGATTTGATATTTTCTTTTTATTAAGAGACGGATTTCAATGATATAAAAAACAAATAAATTCAAGTTTTAGCTTTGAACAAACGACGACGGAACTGTCAAACAAATCTGTGTTTCTTAGCTAAGATAAAGGGTTTTTCATTTAGTGCAGGTAGATTTTGGTGCCCGTAGTGGCCATTTTGTTATATGGTGACACCTGTCAAAACTTTTGTTCATTGTTCAGTTGTTTATGCCAAATCATTATGGCAAGTTACACCATTGAATAGCACGTTCAAATAATAAAACTTTATTATCAAAATGAGTGTTCGTTAACGCAAACGTTGGGCGGATTGCGCCCATTTTACGGTTGACGTGGTGGCCCTTCACAGTCGACTCTTCAACGTTTGGTGGCCAAATTTGAGACGACCGGTTCAGTAAAAAATCAGCAAGCACCCGTTCGTTCAAGGAACGCAAGATCGGCCGAGAAGATCGCCGCGGTCCGTGAAAGTGTACAGCAGAACCCGAGGCAGTCTTTTCCTCGCCGTGCACAAGAACTCGGCGTTTCGCAGACTTCAACTTGTCGAATCCAACTGACCCAGGAGCTCAAGGTTCATTACCATAGACAACACCGTTTGTTCGCTTACTGGGCTTCGAATCGTTTGGAAGGGTTTAATGTGAATTGGCCACCAAGGTCATGCGATTTGACCCCGCTAGACTTTTTCCTGCGGGGTTTCTTGAAGTCGTAGGTCTATGTCACAATCGACCGATGCCCTAAAGTTGAACATAACGCAGGCCAACGCTCAAATTCAGCCGGATCTATGCGGAAGAGTCATTGAAAATTGGACCACTCGGATCCGTGCCACCGTAAGAAGCCGAGACGGGCATTCGAATGATATCATATTTCACACTTAATGGCATACATGCGCCTTTCAAATAAAAAAATAATTTTGTTAATACCTTTAACACAGCTTGTTTTCTTCCATTTCAACATCTACCCGCCCTTATTGAAAAACCCTTTTTTTTATTTTTACATGGGAAGTAGGATAAGTTAGGTTAAAGTGGTTGTCTGTAAAGGATTAGGACACACTTAGGCCAGTTTAATTGAAGATTGTGTTGCTACTTGAATCTTGACGATTTCTTCTAAGCTCAATGAAACCAGTTTGAGTCCCTTACGAAACGTAAAAGACTGATTATAATAATATAATTGAGATCGTTTAGATCGTTTTAGAAGAATTGTCCTAGGTAAGCCTTGCATTTTTGAGCTAGAGCAGAGTATGTACAGAGCAGGTGAAGATCTGTTTCCTCCTCTTACTCATCCAAGTCATTTAAGACACCTAGCCGCGTGGAGTGTTTTATCAGCTTCTAACACGCTACAATGATTGGGAGGGCGGAATGAGAGACTTAATTTCAGTCTCGTTCACTACACCCACCTATACATGTAGAATTCGATTTTTATTTAATTAAACAATTCAAAATTTACAAAAGCAAAATGGAAATTAAAAGGCAAAAATTAAACAAGGAATGCAAAAAAAGTAAGTTGAAATAAAAAAAGTAAGAATTCAGCGGGATTGACACACGTCTTCGTCGTTCGTCGTCTCGTTTAAGTGTGTCTTCTTTCTTCTTTTTAGGAGAATTCGTTTCTTTTTGGAAGTTGTAAGTAGTCCGAAAATAAGAGCAGGTTCAGCGTTGCCGTCTAAGTTTGTTTCAATCCTACAGATCGGCCATCCTGATCACAAGCTGTCCTCAGCGTTCTGTCGAAAAGAAATAATAAAAAAAATAATTAGTCATCGTTTTCCTCTTCCGAAGAAGAGTCTGAATCAATATCCGTAAGGCGCCAACTTTTCATCATATCGGCACAGCTGGTTGTAACGGAGGGTCCTTCGTGGTCTCCAATTTTCTCCACCTCGTACCTGTCATGATTGCAAACCTTGGTAATTTTGTAGGGTCCAAGATACTTCCTGGAAATCTTCAAATTAGGCCCGAACTGTGTACGCCGAATCGCCACCAGGTCACCTTCATTATGATTTCGAGCTGGACGTCTTTTCCGATTATAAGTCTTCCGATTCTCGTCTTGTATCTCTGCGATAGATTCTCGTGCCAGCTGCCTTGCTTCATCTCTCTCCTTAGTAAACAGCTCTCTTATATCATCGTCTATTAGTTTTGTCAGTTCAGGGTCAGTCTTGCTTTTCATTTTGGTACCGAACATGAGTTCGAACGGTGTGGTTTTAATGCTTCGCTGCCAGGTCGAGTTGATGGATGCTTGAAGTTTACTGCAATGAGTGTACCATTTACTTGAATCCGTCGCTGAAAGCTTGGTTAGAACAGAAACGATAACACGATTTATGCGTTCCACTTGGCCATTCCCCCTTGGCACTCCTGTGGCTATTACCAAATGTTCAATATTGCCTGACTTGCAATAATCCTCGAAGTTGTTGCTGGTAAACGCTGATCCACGATCGGAAATAATTCTTGCTGGATTGCCAAAGGTTGCAGCTTGAAGCTCAAGCTTGGCGATTACCTCTGCTGCTGAAGTCGTCTTCGTTGGGTAAATCCATGTAAATTTGGAAAATGCATCGATTACACAGAAAATGTAGCTGTACTGCTTTGCTGTTTTGGTCAGAGGACCTAAATGATCGATGTGATATGTACACAAAGGGGCGCTTTCTTTGTCGATGGGGCTTAGGAGCCCTTCTTGTTTTCCTGATTTTTTCTCCGATAAAATACAGGCAATGCAATTGCTTCGGGTTTCCTCTAGTTTCTTTGCGAGATGAGGAATGAAATAATCTCTTTTCACGATCTCCATCATTTTCTTAGTAGCAAAATGCCCGTTGCTGTGAACATTCCTTAATAGTTCGGCTTGCATCTTTTTTGGTATGTACAACAGCTTCCGTCCTTCGTCATCTTCTTTGTAGATTACTCCGCGTACACAAACGTAATTTTCATAAGGGCTATACTTCAAAATATTTTTTATCAGTTGTATGTTTTCGTCGTTGTCCTGTGCTTTTATAATTCTAGATAGGAACTCACCTTTAATGACACCTACCGCATTTCTGCTTAGTGCATCAGCATGACGCATTCTTACCCCATTCCGATGTTCCAACTCGAAGTCGAACTCCTGCGTTATCAGCACCCATCCCGCAATTCGTGAAGAGAACTCTTTTTTCTCCATCGTTCCTTTGAAAGCTGCGCAGTCCGTCGCTATCTTGAATCGCAGTCCGAGTAGGTAGTGTCTAAACTTCTTCAGGGCGTTCACCACTGCTAGAGCTTCAAGCTCATAGCTGCTGTAGCTCTGCTCCGACGATGAGGTCTTCTTGCTGTAATAAGAAACAGGATAAAAGGCATTATTTTCTTTTTGGAGCAAGACGGCACCAAAACCCCATTTGCACGCATCAGTATGCAGCTCCGTCTCTGCGTCTGGTCTATATAGCTTAAGAACAGGAGAAGTCGTCAAGATTCGTTTGAGCTCCTCGAATGCGGCTATCTGTTTTGGTCCAAACTGAAACTTCTCACCTTTTTTTAGTAGATCCGTTAGTGGCCTTGCGATGGTGGAATAGCCTGGCACGAACCTCCTAAAATATCCAGTGAGTCCCAAATAACTTTGGATTTTCGGAACGCTTATCGGCTGTGGAAATCCTTGAACGGCTTTTATTTTTTCAATTGATGGTTTGATGTTCCCGTTTTCTATTCGGAATCCCAAGTATTCGATGGATTCACACAAAAACTGACATTTCTTCCAGCGGAACTTCAGACCATATTCACTCGCCACCTCTAGCACCAGTTTCAGATTATTCAAAGCGTCATCATAATCTTTCCCAAGAATCGCAAAATCATCTACAAAAATCAATAGAATTTTTCGTAGTCTTAAATCTTTAAAGACTGCATTAACATGTCTTTGGAATACAGCTGGTGATAGACATATTCCAAAAGGAGCAACGTTAAATTCCCATTGATCATATGCTGTCACAAAAGACGTATACTTACGACTCTCTTCACTTACAGGCACGTGGAAAAAGCAGTTTTCCAAGTCCATTGTCGTAAAAACTTTCGCCGAACTCAACTGATCGAGCTGTTCCTCCACCAGAGCATTTGGAAACGGGTCCCGGATGATGATCTTGTTGAGTGCCCGATAGTCTATGCACAACCTTTTCGTACCGTCTTTTTTGTTTGCGAGTACAACCGGTGATGAGTATTCTGACTCGCTTCGTCGTATAAAACCCTTCTCGTGCCACTCATCTACTTGTTTTTGTACGATATCTTTTTCGAGTGGGGCAAGTCGTCTTGGACGATGAACAATCGGCACATCAGAACGGAGAATAATTTTCATCTGAACGTTTGTTGTCTTCGTTTTCTCAGGCTTGTAGTTGTCGACCAGTTTCTGAACTTGCTCCCTGTACAACGGATTGCCAACAAAAAGTTCTACTTTTTCGTTACTAACCTGGTAACAGTTCCGTAATTCCGACTCTATCTGCTCTATGTGCACACCGTCTTTACCCAGTGAAATGCGTGTGCCTCGTAAGACGTCTTTGCCAATTAAAAGCGCGTGCTGTAGGCACCTTGACGAAACTACGTAAATCTTGGGTTCATAGAACATATTATCTATTTTCACCGTGGCGAGAAAGTATCCAAAAGGCTTCGTACATTCTTGGGATAGTCCTCGAAAAACTTTTTCATCAACCTCTAATGCTGGAGAGCCTATCTTAAAATACTCTGTCGAGTCCATCACCGTCACGTCACTACCTGTGTCAATTCTTGCTCTAACCTGAAAGCCATTCACCAAAACCATCTTAACCTCCAACTCGCTTACGTCAGCCTCGACCACATTCACTGCTTTTGGGACGTCTACCACCTTTGCGACGTCTGCTTTCTTTGGACAGTTTGGTGAAAGGTGACCGAAAGTATCGCAGTTGAAGCATTTTGGACCTTTCGACTTGTTTTCGCATGTTCTGCTCTTATGTCCCGTCATTCCACAGTTATAGCATCGAATTCCCGAATTATTGCTATGGTTAAGGTCTTTCGTCTTCGGTTTGATGGTCTGCAACTGGTTTGAAGAAGATCGTTGACCAAGGCTACTTCTAAATCGCTCATACTCTAGTAATTTAGCCCTAAAATCGCCCATCGTTCGAGCACCGTAAAGCATGGCTTTGTTCAACGCCAAATCGTCAATGCCATCGATAACGTATTGTATAACGGCGAGTTCCTCTACGCCACCCTTAGCCCCTAACTCTCGCATTGCAAACAAATACTCCATAATTGTTTCACCTTTCTTTTGTTTTTTTGCAGCCAAACCTTTGTGCACATCTGCAGTATTTATCGCGTTTCCAAATTCGTCCAACAACAGTTCTTTAAGCTCCATCCATTTTGTTATAGTTGGCTTAGCCCGCATCGCCATTTTAGCGGTACCAGACAACAACCGTTTGGCAAACAAAATTTTCCGCGTGTCATCCCACTTCATCAAGGATGATACCGTTTCAAATTCGTCAACCCATGAAGCAACATCTCCCTGACCACTGAAACTAGAAACAGCATTAAGAGCGTCTTCAAAAGATCCGATACTTGTCTGAATATCACGCCTTTTGAGCTCCTCGAGTTCAGCTCGTAGCAGTGAACACTCTAGTTCAACGCTAACTGCAACTCCACGTCTTTGGTCATCTTTTGCGTGCATCGATTCGACGTTATCAGCTCCGCCACCACCATCGTTCCCGAGTTCGTCATCTTGGAGTCCTCTTGTAGGAGGTAATTGTGGTCGCACCCCGAACAGACTTGCTTCTGCCCTCGCCATCGTCCTCCTGCCGATCGGCACATCAGGCAGAACGTCATCCATCTCCTCCTCGTCATTCTGGGGTGCTTCCACGTTGCCTCTTTGTGTCAACATGGACATTCTCCACTTGTTTTTGCTAGACTCCAACTCTTTCTCACGTCTTTTGAGGTCGATTTCTCGTTGCACAAGAACCTCAAATACTTCTGAGAAATCAGCACCTGAGTTCATTGCAGTGCTATTTAATTGTCTTCCTCGTCGTTTGCCTACCATCGTCTATTTTTTCCTTTGCTCACGATAATTTTAATTCGAAAGTAGGTACTATTCTCAATTAACCACGTGACTGACAAAAAAAATCGCAAATATTTTAAAATCGAGTTTCTGGCATCAAAATTATTTAAAAAAAAAAGGATTAGTTGAGCCCCCAATTGTAGAATTCGATTTTTATTTAATTAAACAATTCAAAATTTACAAAAGCAAAATGGAAATTAAAAGGCAAAAATTAAACAAGGAATGCAAAAAAAGTAAGTTGAAATAAAAAAAGTAAGAATTCAGCGGGATTGACACACGTCTTCGTCGTTCGTCGTCTCGTTTAAGTGTGTCTTCTTTCTTCTTTTTAGGAGAATTCGTTTCTTTTTGGAAGTTGTAAGTAGTCCGAAAATAAGAGCAGGTTCAGCGTTGCCGTCTAAGTTTGTTTCAATCCTACATACATATTCCTTCATTTGTTTTTATCCATCTATGCTGACTCGTCTTCCAGGAGTGCTCTATGTCCCCAGAAAGATCTGGAAGGTATAGAAGTCTCAACGTAGAAGAGAGCTGCAGTAGCTTATTTGACTCTTTCTTGTATATTACGTTTCCAGATATTTATAGAATAAAGTGGGGGTTAACACATTTAATTTTGTATTTCCTTGAAAATAGGACTAAATTGGTTTTGTGTGGGTTGACAACCAGTCCAAACCAACCAGCCCAAAGTATTAGTTTGTCTATGGCGTTTTGTAAGAGTTCTTTTAGGGTGTTAAGATGCTTTTCCTGAATCCGCTATAGCAACGTCATCCGCATATGCAATCACTCTGAAACCTTCCTCATCGAGACCAGTTAGGATGTCATTTGCCACCAGGTTCCAAAGGAGAAGGGATAGAACACCCTCTTCTAACGAGTCTTCTAGCAGAAGAGTTTTCCAATTTTGAGTTAACTATTCTGCTAGTCATCATTAAATGAATTAAATCCCCATGCGAACCCTTTGTGTTCAGAGATATTAGTACAGATGTGGTTGCAGCTGTGTCCACGTTCTTAAAAGCACCTTGGATGTCAAGAAAAGCAACAATAGTGAGCTCTCTATGATGGAGGGAGTATTCGAAAGTGCGTACTAATGTTTGTAACGCCGCCGTTTCCAACGATTTGCCAGCGTCACTTATTTCTTTTAATGATTTAAAACATAAACTATTATAAAACGATATTTGTGTTTTAGTTTCAAATGATAAACAAATAAGATTGGAATCTTGCTAGAAAATTTCAAATGACAGTTGGGCGTTCCAGTCTGTTTAATAATTATGTCAGAGGGCTCTGAATACAATCAGCTATAAGATTTTCTCTCATTGGTCAGAGATTTATTTTCGTCACTCGTTTCGTATTCTTTGGATAATTCACAAATCTAATAGACTTTAAACAAAAAAGACTCTTTAACTTAACATGTTCCATCTTTAAGGCCTTCAATATATTGTGTAACCTATCAAAAAAAAACTCTATACATTTTAAATTACAGAATCTCATGACAAATTAAGATCACATCTTTTAGAAATAACACGGTGAGGAAGCTTTTTTTATGAACTGTGATTGCTTCTCTATTTTCCTGATACAAACCGCAATATCTTGCAATAGCGTTGATGCTTTAAGACCTTATTTACTATAGAAGAAAAATACCAAAGATTATTGTGGAAGAATAGAGAAACTTTTGTTTTTCTCAATATTATACTGGATGCAGAATTAATAATCTCAATCCTTTCTTTAAAGTGCTAACTTATTACAACAGCCGATATCACCATTCTGAGACGACGAGTAAGTGCCTCACGCTTTAGCTTTGGGAATCATTACTGCAAAATACTCATCATTTTCTTAAAGAATGTAAATAATTTCAATGCCCTGTCAAAGCATGTATCGTTCAATGTTATGGAATTACGTAATTTTATTTGTTAAATGTCAAAATTAGACTATTTTGACGAAATCTATTATTTAAATAACTTATCGTCGGTCGTTTGTAAACAAGTTCGAAATACTTTGAAATCCTCAGTTCCACCACTCAATAGCACTCATGTTGTAAGCTCGATAAATAAAACCAATTTGCTTACCGCACAATTAGCTGTTAATTCAACTATTCCAAAACCATTAAGGAGGTGTAAGATGTTCTTCAACGCTGGCAAAAACCACTTCTTAAGCTTTTCCATCTATCCTTCTGTATGCATGGATGAAAAAGAGCGTTTGAAAATGGGAAATTCCCATCCCCTAAGTACCTATCGTCCAGTTGCCTCCTAATTATTTCCAAGATCATGGAAACTCTATTTCATTTTCAGCTTATAATAACATCAGTTTAAAGAAACTAAAAGAGAAGTGAACTTAATATTTCAAACGCATTTAATAGAAATACAACATTAAGCATTCTTATCTTCTTTGGATTAGAAACTAGCTTTCATGGTTTCATGTTTGAACTTTAAGAAAGAAATGCTGATGTTCCGCAGGGCTCAATTTTGTCTCCCACTCGCTTTAATTTATAAATGATCTCTTATCTGATACTTTTCATTTACTTAATTGTTTCGCTGACAAATTTTAATGCTCTGGAAAACTCTACGGCCTAAAAACCATTAACTTCTGGCACTATCGCCGTACATTGGGTGTCACTTGCATCGAGGAAAAAGAACTGAAAGAGTTCAAGGTATGTGCATCAAATACCATCATTTGTGCAGTTGTAACATAATCCACGCTCTCCAAAAATACCACTAAATGTTTAGATTTACCTCGCCCGTAGTATTACGGAAACATTTATATCCCTTGAGCACAGCTGCAATGTTTCATGTCTCTCATTAGATTAGATTAGATTTTTTATTAGAATATTATAAATACATTTTACAAATCATGTTTTTACATATGTATATACAAAAAAATCATTATGACATGGCATTTGCCGTCTGCCAGATTATATATTGTAATATTGTAATAAGCTTTTATAATTATTTATGTGGATTTAAAAAAAAAGAAGTTAATTTTTTTTTTTTTTTTCAACTTTAAGTTTGAATTAATTTAAGTGGATTATTGTTTGATAAATCAGAAATCTTCGTTCATAATTCTAGATCTATAACTTAACGCGATTTTGCAATATTTGTTCAAATTGCCGACATTCATCTCATTCAGCAAGGCAACAACTTGTTCATCCGATAAGAAGTCACTTCCAAAAAAGCTTCTTCTTGTTTCCTTTAAAGTAGGGCATTTTCCAACGAAATGAATAACGTCCTCTCTTTCTCTAAGATTGCACATACTGCACTCCAATGGTAATTCGGGTCTATGTGGTATGAAATTCAGGCTTATAAGTTCGCTTCGAAGTCTAACCATTGTTGAAATCTAGTTCACACTATTTGCATCACTGAAGTAGTTTCTTTCAACAAGATTGTGGTTCAGCCTTCTATAAATAGTTCTGAATAAGGACTCGGAACCTTCAGCTACATAATCTTCTCTACATTTTTCATCTACTTTCCCAATAACATCATATAAGATATCCTTACAAATTGATATGCTTCCAACGTTTAAATTGAACTCCACGTTACATCCTTCGGCGAGGCAAATCCACTCCCTGTACCAGCTATTTTGTACTGCTTTAAGAGCTACTTTCTTGACGAATAGAGGTGAAAGTCCTGTCTCTAGCATAATAACATAGTTTGGTGTGTTCAATGGCAGACGAAATACTCTTTTCACGTAGTGAGTTAGTAGTTTCTCCCCCGTGAGAAACTTTTTACATCCCGAAACTTGGGCGCCGTATAAAAGAATACTCTCCGCTGCAGCTTCAAATACTTTATATTTTATACTATTTGCTATGTTGACGTTCATAATAACTCTTTTCCATGCTTTATTTATAACTGTTTTTGCTTTTTGCAGTTTTTCTACTAGATGCTTTTCCATTTTTAAGTTGCTCGAAAAGATGACGCCTAGGTATTTGTACTCCTAGACGCATTCAATGTCTTCTCCGTTGAACACCCACTTTTCATTCGATGCGTTTCGTCCACCTCCTCTTTTAAAAATCATCACCTTGGATTTTTGAGTGTTGACAACCAAATTCCATAAACAACAGTAATTGTAAATCTTGTATAAGTTGGAGAGTTTCTGGGGAGTAAGCAAACAAGACTATATCATCCGTGAACATTAATGCTTTAATAACGTCTCCCGCAAAGTCAACTCCTACAGGAAGGAAATCAATTGGATCATTTATGAAGAGCGAAAAGAGTGTAGGACTCAGTGTGCATCCCTGCCTCACTCCTGTAATTTGTAAAATAAGGCACCTCTGTTGATCGTGTCAAAAGCTGCTTTGAAATCAATGAAAAATACATACAATTTTTACTTGCCACATATAGGAACTATATGGCAAGTTTTGCATTCGTGCAAAATTTCGAACTCGAGATTTTAATCAAACATGATATTACCACAGATACTATAGTTCCATAGATATCGCACGCAGAGGAAAAAAAAATGACCATTTTTCAATCGACTGGGACGTACCACTACGTCCCAGTTTGATCGAACTAGCATGAATCATACTCAAACATTTTATTGCATTGTATAACTTGTTGTATTTTCTTTTTTTTACTTCTTGTGCCTTATTGTTTTTTTTTGTCTTTTGTGTATTTTATGTTGATCTTTCTTAACGATGTGTGTGAATTTTGTTTGTATTTCCTGGGTGTGATTTTTGTATGTGCCAAGGCCAACCTGTGAATATAAGCAAGGTTGTTCTTTAAAAGCAAGGTTGTTCTTTAAAAAAACATTAGCTCATGAAACTGGGGTAACATATAAAATCCTTAGAACAATTTATTGAAGAAACTAACTATGGCATAAGATATAAGAGGTATGGGGATGGCTCGTCTGGTGTGCCGTTGGATTTGTTTGGTCGTGTCGTGCGTAGGTATACATTTTCTATATTTTTTTGCGTTGTGCGATCGGTGTTTGAAGTTATTTTTACTTCATTCGTCGTCGACTTTCGATAGGGATGAGAATGCTAAGCCCAAAAAGTGAAACATTTTGCCCAAAAAACGAAGTAGATTTGTAAAATATGTAGCAGATAATGAAAAAATACAAACAAAACAAATTTATTAACTTCCCATAGGAAGTTATTGTAATGGGTCCGATTTGTCAAATTGAAAATTTTGACATTTCTCGACGTTTCAAGGTCCCTAGAGTCGAAATAAAAGATTTTTAGAAAGATGTCTGTGCGTGCGTGTGTACGTACGTCCGTACGTCCGTACGTCCGTATGTCCGTACGTTCGCGACGTTTTTTTCGTCGTCCATAGCTCAAGAACCAGAAGAGATATCGACTTCAAATAAATTTTGTTATACAGATAATAAGGCACAAAGATGCAGAAAGGGCTCTCAAGAAAATTGCGTGGGTGGTTTTTTTACCAAAGCAGTTTAAAAAAAAGGTGAAAATTTTGGTTAACCTTAAATATCTCATGAACCAATAACGCTAGAGACTTGATTTAAATTTTATATTATATATTGTAAGGTGATACAAAACAATTATATTTTTGGAAAAAAAACAATTAACGGTTTTTTTTATAAATCAAAAAAACTGAAAAAAAAAATTTGTCACTTCGAAAATTTTACGACTTAAATATGATTTCATCTCCAAAACAATTTTTTGCAACGAAGAATAATGTTTTTGAAATCTGATAAAATTTTGAGAAAAATCTAATTAACAGTTTTTTTTACAAAAAATAAAAACCTAAAAAAAAAATTAATAAAAGTTGGTAAAAATTGATTTTTGACTCAAATATCTTTTCAAGACTTTGAGATATTGGCTTTAAACTACTTTTACCTTTCAAAAAATATTGTTTTCAACATTCAGTAAAATTTTGAAGAAAATAGAAGACAGTTTTTTTACAAAAAATTAAAAACCGAAAAAAAAATTTAACAAAAGTTGGTAAAAATTGATTTTCGACTCAAATATCTTTTCAAAAATTCGAGATTATGGCTTCTAACTAATTTTAACTTATAAGAAATATTGTTTTCAACATTAGGAAAAATTTTGAGAAAAATCGAATTGATTATTTTTTAACAAAAAATAGAAACCTAAAAAAAATTAATAAAAGTTGGTAAAAATTGTTTTTCGACTCAAATATCTTTTCAAGACTTTGAGATATTGGCATTAAACTACTTTTATCTTTCAAAAAATATTGTTTTCAACATTCAGTAAAATTTTGAGAAAAATCGAATTGACAGTTTTTTTACAAAAAATAAAAACCTAAACAAAAAAATTAATAAAAGTTGGTAAAAATTGATTTTCGGCTCAAATATCTTTTCAAAACTTTGAGATATTGGCTTCAAAATAATTTTATCTTATAAATAATATTGTTTTCAACATTCTGTAAAATTTTGAGAAATGTTGGATTGACAGTTTTTTTTTACAAAAAATAAAAACCTAAAAAAAACAATACTAAAACTTGGTAGAAATTTACTTTCGACTCAAATAGCTTTTCAAAAATTTAAAATATTGGCTTCAAACTTATTTTACTTCACAGAAAATATTGTTTTTGATATTCAGTAATTTTTTTATAAAAATCCAACAGTTCGTTTTTTCATAAAAAAATAAAATCTACAAAAAATAGAACGCAAATTTGGTAAGAATTGATATATTTTGACAAACTTTTAAGCAAGACAAATCGACAGACGGGATGGGAAGTTATCAGTGTGGGTCGCATCCCAGCCTCTTTTTTTCATTTTATTTTACATCCATATAACGAAAACATACATTGACTAGAACAAGTCTCACAAATTCATAAATTAGGTACATGTATACATTACATATATAGTACATACTATGTAGGTACATTATTATATTGAAATAAATAGGAACATTCTGTTTTAAATTAAATTAGATCATCATCATCACAATTACTGTAAGGAGAAAAAGTAATAAGATTTGATGAAAGAATTTTTGACATCAGAACATTGAACTCGTAAACAGATGGATTTTTGTTATTCCCACCTTTGATGCGAATAATAGAAAATAAATTTTCTAATACGTCTTGGTGAATTCTCTTTGTGAGTAAATAATCCACGTTCTTATATAGGCCATTACTTATATCTTGACTAAGTAATAAAACTCCGTTTATCGTCTGCTCCATACCTTTTAAACAAAAGTTTCTTGGAAGGTTATCTGATTTTTGTATTTCTTTTAAGTAAGACAAAAATAGTTTCAACTCACTATAAGTTGGATTCCCTAGCTGAACTCCGCGCTTTAAAATATTTTGTCATAATGTGAACCACTATCCATGCAGTCAAATGCATTATTTACCTTAAGTGTGAACTCTTTTGTTGCTATAGCTTCCTTCGAGCTTTCTTTTAAGCAATTAAGTTCAAAAGCAGTTTGAATAGATGCCGCAGTTGTCCTGCTAAATATTTGCGTAGCAAGACGAACATGCATTTTTTCAAAAGCATTTGGTGCTATATGAGAACTTCTAAATTTTAAACATGTCTTAGCCACGTTGTCAATTTCTAAATTGTATATTTCTCTGAAAACATTAAAAGAAACCTTACCATCTGAAGTTTGTAAATCTGATTTCAGTAGAACATTACGAATTGATTTTAATAAGTGAGGAAAATCATAAAAACAAAATATTTTTTCATCATTAAAAATTGTAAATGGTTTTTCTTCAGAAACACCTAATATTTGATAAGCTTTTCTATTATTAGGTCCTTGATCGCAGACTACAGCGCAAACCTTAAGACCAAGATCTTGACAGATTTTCAAATTATTTCTTATAATTTCGCTTAGGTTAGCCCCATTTACACCGTTTGCTGACACAAAATAGTTTAAAACACTTTTCCAACTATCAAACAAACCATTTACCATGAAAACACATATTTCATTGGCAAAAATTCTGTTTCTTTTTGCTCCTAGGTCTTCGAAACCATCTATTAAATCATTTAAAATATTATATGTGAGGTTTTGACGAATCCTAATCTCATCAAATATCAACACAACACAACGTTCTCGCTCGTTTAATAAAGCGAACTTTGATTTTAGATACAAATGGGCATTGTTTACATATCCTGGTTGAATTCCTTTAACAGGAGCCCATCTGTATAAAGAGGATATGTGGGGAAGCCTGAAGCCCAGCCCATCCCTCAAAAATTTATAGGCGCTTTGAGATCTATAAAATATATTTTGGGAAATTTCTTTTTCGTTGTTATTATATTTTGCAGATTTCGACAACCCCATCAACATATCGCAAAATGTTTTTGAATGGTCGGAAATATGTAGCCCATGGATTTGAGACGATAAAGATAATCTCCCTTTTTTTGAAACTTTTAAAGCAGTATGCGCTCTCTTTTTTTTATAATGCTTTATTTTTAAGTTTTTTATTTGAATTTTTAAACTTGATAATTTTTTTTTTTAAATTGCATTTTTTTTCTCCTCTTTTGCACATCTCTGTAATAATTGATCGCACCTTACACATGAAATGCTACAACTGCTCGAAGTTCTTCTTCGTTTAGTTGGAGGAGACTTATTAAGATCTTCTAAATTTAAGTCTGAACCCAAATCAGAATTTAAATTTAAAGAAGGAATAGCATCCTTCTTAAGATATTTTCTTCCCACAAACTCGGGACAAAAATGGTCTCCACATACAAAGTATTTGCCTTCATTTCTGAATCCACATGCCTGCCTCCACAAATTATTCAAAATTTCATTTTTTTCCCTAGAAGGGCACTTAAAAAATTTCAAATTAGGGTAATCTCTTTTCGTTTTCATACAAACGGAACAAGAAACCCCAGATAATCTCTTATCACCCATTGCTATTAAAAAAAAACGTTGACAAATAAAATCGCTGAAAAAAAGGACCACTGACTGTAAAATTAACAAAGAAAAATGTATTGCTCAACCATATATACATAAATGAACATCCAAATCGTTCGAAAGTCGACAACGAATGAAGTAAATTAAATAACTTCAAAATAAAAAGAAGAAGCCACACACAAACCCCGATCGCACAACCCAAAAAAATATAGAAAATGTATACACACTATACAGTATACATACCTACGCACGACACGACCAAACAAATCCAACGACACACCAGAGGAGCCATCCCGATCCCGATACCTTCCAGTCAATCGCTCGCTCAACCGATTAGATTGAGAAGCGAAGAAAAAGAAAGCGTTGCAACGCGTTGGTTGCTGCAAAATTATATAGACAAAAAACTACCTGCACAGCAAATAGTGTGTTGGAACGTAGAAGCGACGACGTAAAAAGAACTCAAAAGGGTTGCATTGGCAAACGAACACGAATTCAAATAAGAAAATGTATCTATTTATCTTTCGAACGCAACTCACAGGTCAACGTCTGTCGTCTGTTGCTTTGATATTGTATTATAGGTTTTATTTTGTTATGTTGAATATGGTTGCAAGGTTTGACTTCAACAAATCGCTTTAAATAGGGGGTAAAAAATATGATCATTTTTATTTGCACTGGATGCGATATCTATGTAACTCTATTATCTGTGATATTACGATGGTAGAGAAGTCGAAAAAAGTGGGTCCCGCGATTCCGTCCGGTCAATTTTGTCTGTCTGTCCACGCTCCTACAGCCTAAACCATTGGGTCAATTGAGTTCAAAGTTGGAAGTTAAGGTTTTGAGCACATTTGCGTTAGGCGTTTTTTTCATTTTTTTTTTAAGATCAAAACTAACAGTGGCCCCCATACAATTTTTTTGGTCAAAAAACGAAAATTCGAATTTTCTCAAAAACAAACCGATAGATTTTTTTTTAATTTTCTCTAAAATTTGATTTTTTAACTTGGCTTCTTTTTATAAGAAAAACATATTTTTGTATTGCTCAGGAAAGGTACCGCTCATAGAACCGTTTTTTTGTTTTTTAATTTTCTCAGTAACTTTTGAACTGATTTCAATAATTTTTTTTCTGAACGAGCTCTTATATTGCCTTAACAATACTTGATTATCAAAAGTGCAATTTTTTATTGTTTGGATTTTTAAAAAAATATTGAAATTTTTTTTTTTTTAATTCTATATCTCAAAAACGGGTGAACATTTTTTTACGAAATTGAAATATAGAGCGTATATTTACAATCACTAAACAACTGCATACCAAAAATATTTTTAGAACAAAATTGAAAAATTTTATATATAAAAAATTAATTTAAAAAAAAACCGCTCTAACGATTTTCGAAAAAAAAATTTGAAAAATCAAGGGTTTTTTGATTTATAAAATGGCATTTAAATTTTTGAAGAAAAACTTATTTTTCAGATAAAATTTTGAATCTTAAATTAGTTTTTTTTAAATTATTTTAACTGTATTAAATGTAACCCCCTCCCAAAAAATTGAAAAATGGAGGTTTTTTCGACAAATCAAATGGCATATATATCTTTGAAGACAAACTTATTTTACAGGTATATTTTAAAATATTATATAGATACTTTTTTAAACAGACTCTTTGCATACAGGAGCAAGTTCGTGCGACCCAGTCGTGCACTTTATTTACCCTGCATGCAAAAGCTTTCAGCAAGGCTCCTGAGGACAAAGATATTGTCGATTGTAGAGTATCCGGATCTAAAACCAGCTTGACACTCGTATAGCACATTTTGCGTTGTAATCCATCTTGTAAGTCGTTTCTGTAACATTGTTGAGAAGATCTTATAATGGGTGATTTTTTTGAGGTTAGGATTTTCATGCATTAGTATTTGACAGATCACGCGGGATTTCAGACATGGTGTCAAAGAGAAAGATGCTCAGTATGCTTTGACATTTCATCATGAATAGACTTACTAACGAGCAACGCTTGCAAATCATTGAATTTTATTACCAAAATCAGTGTTCGGTTCCAAATGTGTGTGTTCGACAAATTTTGTTCAGCGATGAGGCTCATTTCTGGTTGAATGGCTACGTAAATAAGCAAAATTGCCGCATTTGGAGTGAAGAGCAACTAGAAGCCGTTCAAGAACTGCCCATGCATCCCGAAAAATGCACTGTTTGGTGTGGTTTGTACGCTGGTGGAATCATTGGACCGTATTTTTTCAAAGATGCTGTTGGACGCAACGTTACGGTGAATGGCGATCGCTATCGTTCAATGGTAACAAACTTTTTGTTGCCAAAAATGGAAGAACTGAACTTGGTTGACATGTGGTTTCAACAAGATGGCGCTACATGCCACACAGCTCGCGATTCTATGGCCATTTTGAGGGAAAACTTCGGAGAACAATTCATCTCAAGGAATGGACCGGTAAGTTGGCCACCAAGATCATGCGATTTGACGCCTTTAGACTATTTTTTGTGGGGCTACGTCAAGTCTAAAGTCTACACAAATAAGCCAGCAACTATTCCAGCTTTGGAAGACAACATTTCCGAAGAAATTCGGGCTATTCCGGCCGAAATGCTCGAAAAAGTTACCCAAAATTGGACTTTCCGAATGGACCACCTAAGACGCAGCCGCGGTCAACATTTAAATGAAATTATCTTCAAAAAGTAAATGTCATGGACCAATCTAACGTTTCAAATAAAGAATCGATGAGATTTTGCAAATTTTATGCTTTTTTTTTTTTTAAAGTTCTCAAGCTCTTAAAAAATCACCCGTTATGTTGCATTTAGAAAAGAGATTCCTCGATAGTTCGCTGCATCCAACAAGGATCCTTTTTTGTGTATCGGGAATATTACAGCATTCCTGAATTCATCTACCGGAAGATTCCCCTCAAAAACATTATTAAATAATGTTACCAGATGTTCTTTCAGTGTGACGCTTCCGTACTTGTAGAACTCTACTGGAATACCATTTGAACCTGCCGCTTTCCCATCTTTAAGTGTCCATAAAGTTTGTTCAAGTTCATGCATACTAAATTCTGGGTCTAAAATTTCGTTCTTAAACCGAGGAACTGCTTAATGCCAGTTTGCTAATGTTGTTTCGGGATTTAGTAGATCTTTGAAGTGAAGGAAAAGTGAATTTGCACACAGTTTTTTGTGTATTACTGGTTCTTTTCCATTTAACTCCCAAGCCAGTTTCCAAAAGTCCCTAGCGTTCTTACAAGACAGCAATCTGCATGCTTGTTTTTCTTCATATTTCAACTTTTTGGCTTTGCATAGCTCTTTAAATTTCCTATTGGCCTCTAAGTAGTTAATCCTAAATGAGCTTTGGGAGGAACTCCGAAAATTTTTCAACCATGTAAAAGAAAACTTCCTAGCTTTTTGGCATTCTTGATCAAACGAAGGCTCATTTCCTGAATTCCATCCTTTTCCGCGAGGCTGCTGTTGGGAGTAAGATTCCTTTATGGTTTGCTCTAACATTTGAAAGTCTGGTCTTTGATGTGCTTGTAGTCTACCATCCAGTTGTTGTCTGTATGCTGAGGCTTGCTATAACTTCCAGTTAAGTCTGGGCAGTGATGTCTCTCATTATTTTATAACTTTTTCTTATAAAAAAATGCATTTCGTATTTTTCCGCTTAAACAATTAGACCTAAATAAGTACGAAGATTATGTTAAAATCTGCACTTCACGAATGTGAAATGATTTACTAATCTCAATGTTTCGAACTAAATAGAATTAGCAGACACTCGAAACCAATGATATGCATTGGTTTATCCTTTCTATTCTATCCTTTTTTACTAATTATTCAGACTTGGTTCATTATTTTAGAGTATCCGTAACTCCTTGAGTATACGTTACACAAAAAAATGTCTACCCGGATAAGTGCCCCTCACTTAAGTGCCAAACCCACATAACTTGAAAAAAAATCGTTTACGTACACATTTACATCTTGTGTACCAAGCCTTAAAATTGAACTATGAAAAAGTATTAACCTAAATCTGCTACAAAGGTGGAGACAATTTTTATGTAACATTCTTCTTCTTCATATTTTCGTTTTAAATATAAAGATATGTGCACTTAAGTGGTTTTATTATTACTGCCTAACTCACATAAGTGCCTATTAAAATGGTTTTACTGTTTATCTGTATTTATCATTTACTATTTATGTGTCTAATCACATCAGGCCAATAACAAATGTCTTCTTAAAGTAATCCTGGCTTATAACATTTTCTTTAAAGATTTTAAGTAAAACATTTATGTATTGGCAACCCTATCAACAAACAAATGTCAGTTTGACGTTAGTTAATATACAGCATAACACAAAAAATGATACTTAATATTCGGGGATGACATTGAACTCAAACCTTACTTTTCTACCAAGAAATGAAACACAAAAACTAACCAGACAATTTTGAATTACATATTATAATTATATTTAGAATATTTTAACAACATTTTATATATTTAACATTAACATTTTTTAAATTGTAATAATTATACTTAAAAGTTAACAATACTATATTGACATTTACTTATTACGAACAACAATAACAAAATAACATTAGATTTCTTCTATGCATAGGTTTAAAATTACAAAATTTACCTATTTGAAGATTCGTCTTAACTATAACTAATATTTTCTTTCGTTATACATTCTTTAAATCTATTATCTTTGGCTAAATATTGTTTATGGTTTATCTTGTTTTTTACAATTTAATTTATCTTGAATTTGCTGTAAACTCAATCCTTTTGTCTCCATTACGACTATCAGTACAAAGAAGAATCCCAGGGCACAGAAGATGCCAAAGAGCCAGAAGGCATAGTACGCTCCCAAAGCATCCAAAGCTGGATAATATCTGGTTATGACAAAACCGAAGGTCCAACAAGTTGATGCCACAATCGACGAAGCAATTGACTTAACATTACTAGGGAACATTTCACCCAACACAGCCCATGGAAGCGGCCCAAAGCCAATACAATAGACGATGTTGAAGATAATTAGAGCTGGAACGGGAAGCCAAAGAAGATCCTCGGCTTCATCACGAGCTTGAGCGTAGAAAAATGCACCCAAGGCCGCCAGAGCAATACTCATACCAGCAGCCGATACGGAGAGAATCACCTTACGACCGATTCGGTCAGCAATGATCGGAGTCAGGGCACTAGAACCCACTTGAACACATCCAATGATGATGGTTGCTATCGCAGGATCAATACCGGTATTGGCATTTATGAAGATAGCCTGGCTGTTGAAGAGCACAACGTTGATGCCAGAACACTGCTGGAAGGCGATCAAACCAGCACAGATGAACAAAGCCTTGCGGTTGCCCTTGTTTTTGATGACATCCGCTACGGTTCCCTTATTTGCTGCGGCCTCATCGATAGTCGCCTGAATTAGAGCCATTTCGTCTTTGACTCCTTCGGCACTTTGGCCTCGCAGAAATTGCAAAGCCTTAAGACTCTCTTCTTTTTTGCCTTTTCCAGCGTAGTAGTAAGGACTTTCGGGAAGGAATACAAAAACTACTGCGAATACAATGGGAATGACTAGGCAGCATAATTGTAATGCCAAATATGACACAAACGGTCCAATGGCGTAGACATACAGAATTCCAGCTAAAAATAAAATTAATAAGCATTTAAAGTTCTGAACATGAGTTTCTAGAAGTCATGATCTTCTAGAAACAAATTACTTACAAACAATGAAAAGCTGCATGAAAGATCCCAAGGCCCCGCGTGTATCATCTGTTGAAATTTCACCAACATACATTGGTTGGACGGTCATTACGAAACCAACCCCGAAACCCATAATCAGACGGGATGCGTAGATATATTCAACTTCGGTGGCGTAGATCATAAGAACATAAGCTGCGATAAAGAAAATCGTACTCGATAACATTGTCCATTTGCGTCCAATCCAATCAGCAAGTGGCCCAGCAACGAATGGAGCTGTTGAAGATACCAAAAGAATAATTTAAATATATCAGTTAAAGCTTCATCAAAGTTTCCAACTAATTTTGTGGAGGAATTCATATAAGTTTCATAAAAGGGCGCTTTGAACTCAACAACGAAGGATATAACTCATTTTGTTCTTAAATTCTATAAGCTCTAACTTATTTCAGAAAAGGAAATGATATTTGCTAAATAATTTTTCGTTAAGCCGAGCGAAACTTATTTTTCAAAATTTCATCCAGAATTTTGGCCTCGAAGTCCTCTATGACCTCACATTCAATACTTATGTACATAGTTCTGTGTAAAAGAGCCCTTTAGAGCTTCTTCGTTGAACTGGGCGAAATATTGATAATTTCAATTGAAACAGTTTAAGATTTCATTCAGAATTTAAGAATGTACTCTGTTCTAAGAATGCCCTTTCTCCTAATATTTACTTAATTTACATAAAATAGCGTTTTCCAACTATACTTTCGCTGAACTGAGCGAACTTGAATGCATTCTACTTATAATCATTCAAATTTTCGGTTAGAATTCCAGAATATTGTATCTTTCTTTGTATAACTAGTTGTGATTAGTAAGATTGTCCTCCAATACCAACTTAATTTGGGCTAGAAAAATATCTCTTAACAAATACGATTTCGGTAAACTGAGCGAAATTTGAAACGTTCCACTTACAATTATTCAAGTATTCGGGTTTAATTCTAGAATGTTGTTCCTCCTTTTATAGACTTAGTCCCAATTGTTTTCACTGAATTCAGCGAAATATCGAACATTTCAGCAAAAACCGTTCAAGATTTAATTTCTAATATCAAATTTGTGCTATCTTAAAATGCTAATTTCATTCGGACTATTTAGCAAATACTATTTCGCTGAACTAAGCCATCTTTGAAATATTTACAAAACCTTTCTATAACTTACCAACTAAAGCTCCAATTGCTATCAATGATGATATCCATGCTTCTTCTTCTTTTGTAATACCAACATCCATTGGACTATCATCGGTATTTTCTTGTAATTTCGGTATTATTGGTGATGTCCATCCTAAACATGTTCCAATAGCAAAACTTGATAAATTGGCTAAACGAATAAAAATTAAAGCACAAATTGGAGAATTGTTAAGATACATTTTTCAAGACATTTAATTTTTCTAATTTTTTCTTACCGCATACAGCTGCCAAATAAACGCGTGACTTCTTAACTGGCTCCATTTTTGGTTTACGACCTGGATCTATATAAAAAGCTGTTTCTTCTTCTTTTGTATAATTAGCAGGATTCTCCGCAGAAAACATTTGCAAAAATTAAAGCTGGAAATAAAATATCAAGAATAATAATTTTAATACAACTTAAAATAATGTGTTCATTAAATTAAAGGGTGTTTTTATCATAGATTGAGTTATAATTTTTTCTTTCCATTTGACAACCCTTTTCAAACTGATAACTAATAGAAAATTTAATAGATAATTATAGCGCATTTCAAAAATCATGATCAAGATTACCGATTATTGCTAGAAATAAGAGAAAAATACTAGAACCTCACAGAAGGCAGTCAAATTTGACTATCCTCCATACCTAAGGGCGGAATTTGGTAGAACAAGCTTACCTAAATAATTAAGTATTTAAGCAACATCTGTTTTTTTTTTACTTAAGTGTCATTTATTTAAATTGTAAGTTGTCATCTTTTGACATTCAACTATAGTATAAACTACACCATTACTAAGAACGGAACGGGACACATTCAAGAGGACACAACAGTCCACAGGTTTTTTTCTCAAAAACCCACCTCTGTCTACTAACTCCTATTCCAAACTCCCTCTGGTGAACATCGACTGAAAGATTGCCCAGTGAAAAGTTGTTGGGGGTAGCAAACGAGGGGAGGGGGTCGTTTCCATTAACCACATATCGTTTCCTGACCACATAAAGAAATCCCAGTTGCGAAGCACCAAAAAGCATTGGATACGGACATATTTACTGTTGACAACCCACGTAAACGATTTAAGGACAACGAACTTCGGATATGCACGTGGAATGTTAGGTCCCTTAATAAACCACGGGCAGCTGAAGAATTAGCGGAGGACCTAGACTGCTATAAAGCAGACATTACCGCCATCCAGGAAATACGATGGGATGGGCCGGGCAAAAAGAGGATGAATAACTGCGATATTTACTATGGTGACTGCTACCGAGAAAACCAACAACGCTTTTTTGGATGCGGCTTTTGTCATTTGAGCCAGACTTAGGCAACAAGTCTTGAGCTATAGGTGCATCAACAAGCGCCTCTTGACCATCCACATCAAGGCTAAATTCATCAACATTAGCCTAATATGCGCACACCCCCGACAGAAGAGAAGGATGATGACACCAAGGATATGTTATTCGAGTTTTTCGTTTTCCATACCTCAACAGCCACAAGGGAACTTAGATTTCTCCAAATCAATCTACCGTCAATCAGATTGACCATACTGCGATGGATGTTCAAATGGTAGACATGTGCATTCAAGAGGACACAAGCGTCCACTGGTTTTTCTCAAAACCCACCTCTGTCTATCAACTCCTACTCTCACCTCCCCGCGGTGAACATCGGGTGCCTACTACCTCAACTGGAGATTGGGTTCTAACCCCAGTGGAAAGTTGTTGGGGGCAGCAAACGAGAGAGGGGGGGAGAGGTGTTTCCACTAAGGCACCTCTCCTTATCCAGACGGCAGCGGACGAATTCTCGAGATGGAATCAACGGTGGCGTCTACAGTTCCAGTAAGGTTGAACTACTTAGTGAACACCTTATAGAGCTTCTACGACTTATTCGGAGCCCAGGCCTATAAGGAGCGGTTTATCCGGCTCCCCGTCCTTGGAGTTATATTAAGGATCTGGCCCTCCAGGTTGGGGGTTGTGCCGTCGGGGTGACTTCCTGACCACGTAAAAACCTTTCTAGTTGCGAAGCACCAACAAGCCTCGGATACGGACGGATTCACTGCTGACAACCCAAGCAAACGAAACAAGGACAACGAACTTCGGATCTGTACGTGGAATGTTAGGTCCCTAAACAGACCACGTGCAGCCGAACAACTAGCGGAAGCCCTAAACTGCTGCAAGGCAGATATTACCGCCATCCAAGAAGTGCGATGGGATGGACCGGGCAAACGCAAATTAAAAGACTGCGATGTATACTACGGCGACTGCTACCGAGAACAAAGGCAGCGTCTATTTGGGTGTGGATTTGTGGTTGGAACTAGACTCAGGCAAAAAGTCTTGAGTTTCAACAGTGTGAGCGAGCGCATCACGACAATCCGCATCAAGGCTAAATTCGCCAACATAAGCCTAATATGCGCGCATGCCCCAACAGAGGAGAAAGATGAAGACACCAAAGACATATTCTTCGAGCTCTTGGACAAGACATATGAGCAGTGCCCTGGCTATGACATTAAAATTGTCTTAGGAGATTTTAATGCCAAGCTAGGAAGAGAAGACATCTTTGGTGGCACAATCGGGAGATACAGCCTGCACGACACCACCTCCGACAACGGATTCAGGCTGATCGATTTCGCTGCGGGGCGAGACGTTCTGGTAGCTAGTACGCAGTTCACACATCTCAATATCCACAAGGGGACATGGAAATCTCCTGATCAATCAACTGTCAACCAGATTGACCACATTGCGATCGACGCACAACACTTCTCCAGTATACAGGATGTCCGAACATTCCGAGGGGCCAACATTGACTCGGACCACTACCTCGTTGTAGCCAAGGTACGGCTACGGATATCCCGATCCAAGCCAAAACAAGGAAGTACTGTGAGAAGTTTCGACGTTAGACGGCTTCAATCGCAAGAGACTGCCATGTCCTTTTCCGATCGAGTCTCAAGTAACCTCTTAAGGAGTCCTATGCTGCCTGCATTAAGCATTGAAGACCAGTGGCAACATTGTCTTGCGGCCATCAGAGATGCCGGCTCTGAAGTGCTAGGTTTCACACGGCCACCACAGCGAAACCCCTGGTTTGACGACGAATGCCGGCAAGCGCACGCAGCGAAACAACAGGCATACAAAACGGCGTTGCACAGGAGGACCAGAGCTGCTCGCGAGCTCTACGAGCAGAAGAGGAGAGAGGAGCACCGGCTTCTTAGACGGAAAAAAAGAGAGCATGAGAAGCGCGCGATCGAGGAGATAGAGGGATGTCACAACAGGAATGAGGTTCGTAAATTTTACCAAAAGGTAAAAAAAACCTCCCAAGGGTACCAGCCACGAACCGAAGCCTGTAAAGACGATCAGGGGAACATCGTAGTAGAACCGCAGTCTATGCTGAAAATATGGAAAGACCACTTCTCCAAATTATATAACGGCGATGACGAATCGAATTCCGCTGTAAGGGAGATAGAACCACTCAACCTAGGCGACGCAGATCAACAATTCCGCCTACCCGACCTCGGCGAAGTGAAGATAGCTATATCTAAGCTGAAGTCAAACAAAGCTGCTGGAGCTGACGGCATCACTGCCGAACTATTCAAAGCAGCAGGGGATGACTTGGTAGGGAGCATGCACCAACTCATCTGCAAAATATGGTCGGAAGAAAGCATGCCCGATGAGTGGAATCTCAGCATAGTTTGCCCGATACATAAGAAAGGAGACCCTCTAAATTGCGCCAACTACAGAGGCATCAGTCTCCTTAACATTGCGTATAAGATCCTCTCTGCCATATTATGTGAACGTCTGAAGCCGTTCGTCAACAACCTGATAGGTCCTTATCAGTGTGGCTTCAGACCAGGAAAGTCCACTATCGACCAAATATTCACACTACGGCAGATCTTGGAAAAAACCCAGGAACTTCAAATCGATACCCACCATCTCTTTATCGATTTTAAAGCCGCGTATGACAGCATCTATAGGGAAGAGCTCTACAGAGCAATGTCTAGTTTTGGCATCCCTGTCAAACTCATCCGTTTGTGCAGAATGACGATGGAGAATGCACGCTGCTCCATCAAGGTCGGAAAAGATCTCACCGATGCATTTGATGTCAAAAAAGGTTTTAGACAAGGCGATGCACTGTCATGCGACTTCTTCAACATCGTTCTGGAAAGAATTGTGCAAAACTCAACCGTCAACACTAGAGGCACAATCTTCCAAAGGTCCATCCAATTACTCGGATACGCAGATGATATTGACATAATTGGAAGATCAAAGCGTGATGTCAGTGGAGCGTTTTTGAGCATTGCGACGGAAGCGAAGAAGATGGGTTTAGTGGTCAATGAGGGCAAGACCAAGTATATGCTGTCATCGAAAAAGGACATTCAACAACGACGTCTTGGACAAAACGTCACCATGGACAGCTATAACTTCGAGGTAGTTAAGGACTTTGTCTACCTAGGCACCGCTATAAACACAGACAACGACACCAGCGCTGAAATCAAACGAAGAATAACTCTTGCAAGTCGCTGCTTCTTTGGACTTAGAAGGCAATTGAGAAGTAAAGTCCTCTCTCGAGCATCTAAAATCACCATCTATAAGACACTCATCATCCCGGTTCTCATTTATGGCGCTGAGGCCTGGACCCTGTCAAAGAAAGATGAGAACGTCTTAGGATGCTTCGAGAGGAAAATTCTTCGGGTGATTTTTGGTCCCGTACGTATAGATGGAGAATGGAGGAGAAGATATAACGACGAACTGTACGGGCTGTACAGCGACACTGACCTAGTTAGCAGAATAAAAGTCCAACGGCTTAGATGGCTGGGTCATGTAGAGCGAATGGACATCAACGCTCCAGCCCGGAAGGTCTTCGAATCCAATCCCGAGGGACGGCGCAGTAGAGGAAGACCGCGACTCAGGTGGCGCACTCAGGTGGGTGAGGACCTCAACCAACTTGGCGTGCGAAACTGGAGACAGCTAGCTAGGGACCGAGCTGGCTGGAGACGCATGTTGGTTGAGGCCCAGGTCCGCCCCGGACTGTAGCGCCACCTTAAGTAAGTAAGTAAGTATACTGCGATCGATACAATCCAAAGATTTATTGCCATTTTGAAAGATAAAATAACCCGTTGAAAATTGTTTCTTTAATTTTGAGAATTCAGACCCATGGGTATTGTTTCCTTTATGTAATTTTATTTAAAATGTACATCCTCTAAAAAAAGGAAATAAAATCCACTGTTTAAAATCACTAATTCTAAAAGGAAGAAAAACGTTGTTATTAATTCTTTTCTAAGAATAAGCCATCTCATACTTGGGTTAAAAATTCTAAGGTGTATATTTTTTAATGCAATTTTTTTCAATCTCGGGTATAGAAATTGAACGTTTCTATGTTTATATCTTTTTATTTTGAAGGGCTACTTGAACTTGCTATGTTACTTCATTCTTTTCAAGTAGCAGAAGACGAGTCCCTACTTTGAAGAATTATTATCGTAACAAGATGTTCTACTTTTCCACTTTTATTGTATAAATCATTTTATCTTATCTTTAAAAATTTTAAATCGAAACAAAAAATCTAGGAATTTTAATTGGAAAATAAGACACTTGAGCAAATAAAATTCCGTAATAATATAAACGTGATCTAACTTGATTTCATTTGATTTTGAGTTTTTAAGCATACTTCAGAACAAATAAATTGACTCCATAAAAGCGCCATCCACAACACAGCACACAGCTTACCCACCTGTCATTTGATGGGTCGGAAAACTATCGAATACTTAAGATTACAAAATATATCAATATTCTATTATCGAATTATTGTGAAACAAAAATATCGAACATCGAATTTATGTACAAAGGTTCGAAAGTTAAGTGATAAAATAGAAGAAGATAGAAATTACTTATCAAAACTGTATTTCTTCTTCAATTGTAAACGACGACGCGACGACGCGAATTGAAAGCACAATATGTGTTTTTAACATGCATAGAAACATTGGCATGATGGTTAGTGCGTTGGACTGTCTTGCCAGAGGTCTTGGGTTCAATCCCTGCCTGTGCCATCTAAAGTTTTTCACGGGTACTGCCTCTTGCGAGTTATTGACAAATTCTCCAAGAGTTATTCTTGCCATGAAAAGTGCTTTCTCAAATTAGCCGTTCGGATTCGGTTTGAAACTGTAGGTCCCCTCCATCCCTGAAAACATTACTCACACACAGGAATGGTTGAGAGTTGTAAGACACTAGGCCCTGGTTCTCAACGGACTGTTGCGCCACCTAATTTATTTATTGAAAAACCTTAATTGAAAATGCATTTTATCAGACTCTGATCCTTTTTCAATATGTCCTACACCGGAAAAACAGAATATACTTTACCAAATTATTCTGATGTGCTGATTTCACGAAGATTTTAATTTTTTCAAAATTTTGTATTTATTTGGATTAAAGGACAGAAGAAATACACTGTAAGTGCCTTCATTTTGGAATTTCGAAACAAAAAATGTCCAATTTAAAACTCCGGGATGTTTTTGAAATGTATGTAAGGGTGATTTTTTCGCTATTATCTTTTTGGCAACACTGGTTTAAACAGCTGACGTACGTTTTGTGTTTTGTTTCACTATCAAACATCTTCAGTTTGGTCTATAATTTAACCATGAATCGTCTTACAAACGAACAACGCTTGCAAATTATTGAATTTTACCTATTATCAAAATGCGTGCTCTGTTAAGAAAGTTCATCGCGCGCTTCTTCCATTTTATGGGCAGTTTAATCGACCCACTGAAGCGGCTCTTCGGGCTATTGTGACTAAATTTCGCACCAAATTTACATTGTTTGATATTAAACCACCAACACGCTTACTTAGAGTGCGAATTGAAGAAATGATCGCAGCTGTATCGGCCAGTGTTAATGATGTGATGACCATCAATTATCGATTCGTCGCCATTCGCAGCAGTTGGGCCTCTGTTACTCAACAACGTGGAAAATTTTGCGAAAGGATTTAGGTGTAATGCCTTTAAAAATACAGCTGGTGCAAGAATTGAAGACGAACGACCTAGTGCAACGTACAATTTTTAGTGAATGGGCTCTTGGGAATTTGGCCGAAGATCCACTTTTTTACCGACAAATTGTGTTCAGCGAAGAAGCTCATTTTTTTCTTAATGGGTACGTACTAAATAAGCAGAATTGTCGATTTTGGAGTGAATATCAGCCAGAAGCATTGCAAGAGCTACCAATGCATTTAGAAAAAGTCACAGTTTGGTGCGGTTTATTGGCTGGTGGCATCACTTCTTTAAAGATGATGCGAATCGTAACGTAACTGTGAATGGTGAGCTCTACCGTGATATGATATCCAACTTTTTTTCCCAAAATGCAAGAGCTTGACTTGCATGACATGTTGTTTCAACAAGACGATGCTACATGCCACACAGCACGCGCAACAATGGACTTATTTTTTCGTGAGATACTGGCCGAAATGTTGAAAAGAGTATGCCAAAATTGGACTAAGCGGATGGACCATTTGAGGCGCAGTCAAGGTCAACATTTGCATGAAATAATCTTCAAACATCAAATTATATGGACCGTAATATCGATTCAAATAAAGATTTCATGCATTTTTCTGAATTTTATGTGTGTTTTTTTTTTTAAACTTTTCTTTAAGTATTAAAAAATCACCCTTTATATAGAACCATCTTTTACTCCAATTTTGAATATATTTAATAAGTCTTTGGAACTTTGCAGTTAAGATTTTGCAAAATTTGAAAAGTTAAGAATCTTATTTGCCTAAGAATCTAAATCTCTTGAATCAAAACCCATGGTTTTTTAAAGAGATGTCTTTATGTGCATGTGAACAGAATTTCGATATACCCGTTTTACAATTTTGACTATTCTTTTTTTTTTCAAAGCCTATGTGCATATGTTAATGTTATTATCTGTAAAACAATCCAAAACTTGACAAACTAATTTGAAATTTCAAAAAAATTAGCAGTTTGATGAAACAGACCACAATTTTGAAAAGTGGCTGGGACTTCCCGTCCCGTCTGTCGATTTGTCTTGCTTAAAAGTTTGTAGGTTTTCGTGTTTTGTCAAAAAAGTTGTCAGTTGAATTATTCTTTAAAATTTAAAAACTACCAACAATATTTTACATATAATGAAATTTTTTCTAACCAGATTTTTAGTCGACCAATACCAATTTTATAGCATTTTTTAAAACTTTTATTACTTGTATAAACAAATACAACTTGGACGAATGAAATTAATTTGAATTCAATATCTTCTACTGTTCAGGAAATATCGAGAACCGAACATCAATTTTTACCAAATTTGAGTACTATTTTTTGTTAATTTTATTTTTTATGAAAAAACTTACTTTTTGATTCTTATAAAAATTACTGAATGTCGAAAACAATATTTTCTGTGAGATAAAATTAGTTTGAAGCCAATATTTTTAATTTTTGAAAAGATATTTGAGCCGAAAATAAATTTTTACCAACTTTGTTATTTTATTAACTTCCCATAGGAAGTTATTGTAATGGGTCCGATTTGTCAAATTGAAAATTTTGACATTTCTCGACGATTCAAGGTCCCTAGAGTCGAAATAAAAGATTTTTAGAAAGATGTCTGTGCGTGCGTGTCGTACGTCCGTACGTCCGTATGTCCGTGCGTCCGTACGTTCGCGACGTTTTTTTCGTCGTCCATAGCTTAAGAACCAGAAAAGATATCGACTTCAAATAAATTTTGTCATACAGATAATAAGGCAGAAAGGGCTCTCAAGAAAATTGCGTTGTGGTTTTTTTACCATAGCAGTTTAAAAAAAAGGTGAACATTTTGGTTAACCCTAAATATCTCATGAACCAATGACGTTAGAGACTTGAATTAAATTTTATATTATATATTGTAACGTGATATAAAACAAGTATATTTTTGGAAAAAAATCCAACTAACGTTTTTTTTTATAAATCAAAAAAACTGAAAAAAAAAATTGTCTAATTGACAGTTTTTTTTTTATAAAAAACAAAAACCTAAAAAAAACATTACTCAAAGTTGGGAAAATTTGAATTCCGACTCAAATATCTTTTCAAAAACTTGAGACTAAGGCTTCAAACTTATTTTATCTTATAAGAAATATTGTTTCCAACATTCAGTAAAATTTTGCAAAAAATCGAATTGACAGTTTTTTACAAAAAATTAAAAACCTAAAAAAAATTAACAAAAGTTAGTAAAAATTGATTTTCGACTCAAACATTTTTTTAAACATTTGAGAAAATGGCCTCTTACTAATTTTAACTTATAAGAAATATTGTTTTCAATATTAGGACAAATTTTGAGAAAAATCGAATTAATAGTTTTTTTTACAAAAAATAAAAACCTAAAAAATAAAAATTATAAAAGTTTGTAAAAATTGATTTTCGACTCAAATATCTTTTTAAAACTTTGAGATATTGGCTTTAAACTACTTTAATCTTTCAAAAAATATTTTTGTCAACATTCAGTAAAATTTTGAAAAAATTCGAATGGACAGTTTTTGAACAAAAAATTAAAAACCTTAAAAAAAATTTAACAAAAGTTGGTAAAAATTGATTTTTGACTAAAATATCTTTTCAAAAATTTGAGATTATTTCTTTTAACTAATTTTTACTTATAAGAAATATTGTTTTCAACATTCGATAAAATTTTGAGAAAAATCGAATTGACAGTTTTCTTACAAAAAATAAAAACCTAAAAAAAAACAATACTAAAACTTGGTAAAAATGTACTTTCGACTCGAAAAGCTTTTCAAACATTAAAAATATTGGCTTCAAACTTATGTTATTTCACAGAAAATATTGTTTTCGATATTCAGTAATTTTGTTTATAAAAATCCAACAGTCCGTTTTTTCATAAAAAAAAAAATTAAATGTACAAGAAATAGTACGCAAATTTGGTAAATATTGATACATATAGACAAACTTTTAAGCAAGACAAATCGACAGAAGGGATGGGAAGTTATCAGTGTGGGTCGCATCATAGCGGGTTAACCAAAATTTTTTTAAACTGCTATGGTAAAAAAACCACCCACGCAATTTTCTTGAGAGCCCTATCTGCATCTTTCTGCACTATTATCTGTATAACAAAATTTATTTGAAGTCGATATCTCTTGTGGTTCTTGAGCTATGAACGACGAAAAAAACTTCGCGAACGTACGGACGTACGGACGTACGAACGTACGTACACACGCACGCACAGACATGTTTCTAAATATCTTTTATTTCGACTCTAGGGATTTTTAAACGTCGAGAAATTTCAAAATTTTCAATTTGACAAATCGGACCGAATACAATAACTTCCTATGGGAAGTTAAAAATAATTGATGAAGTCCTTCAATGTCTTTTTTTCAAAACTTTAAATTTGTTTGTGTAGTTATTTGAGCCTAGAAAAAACAGCATACATTTTTGTAACTTGACACTCAGAAAAAAACGTTTCGAAATTCCAAATTTTGTTTGATTTCAATGCCTCGTACACTTTGATTTGAAAAATATTTAGTGAGCAATGAAAAATATCACTTTTCTCAAAAAACGCACTTTTAGTAGAAATTTGAATTTCCAACTTACCAAACATCTTGGACGCCATTTTGAAAAACTGAGTCCCAAATTTGCACTATGACAAAACTTCCTTTTTAATTTGCAGATCAATATAAAAATCTCACAAAAAATGACTTGAAAATGATTTGAAATACAATATTTTTTTTATTTTTTCCGCGTCAGTATCTTAGTTTTGATATTCCAAATTTGTCTACGGATCTGAGGTCTATGAAGAAACAATAACCTTAAGATCTCTTTTCATATAAAAAGAAAAGAAGATAAAAATGATGTTTTTGTCTATCTTATAAATATTTATTGAAGAATTATGATAAAAATAAAACAAAATTCAGTTAATTTTTGTTTCATAATTTGGCTCCATAAAGAAGCTAATTAAGATCAGGGATACTGAGTTAAGATGAAACGTAAAAGGGGTTTTATTATTTTCTTTTAATGATGCCCTGTGATTTGTTGATGATTTTTTAACAAATGATTTCCTACTAAAATTCCTATTAAGAAATAATTTTCTTAAGGTCTTAATAAACGGGGTGCAGACAGATAGAGCTCGGAAAATTTGAGATGTATAGTTTTGTTTAACAAGAGGCGGACTTATAAAGAGGGCCAACAAAATACCAGTATGAGAAGGTGGTTATGTTTCTATTCCGGGGAACTGTTATATTTATATTTGTAATAGCAGAGAGAACTGATTATTTGAATAAATATAAATGTCGGTCCTAATAAAAACAAAAGCAATATTTTCTTTTGTACATTTTATTTTATCGACAGTTGTGACTTTCCGTCATTCTCAATTCTACCAGATATAGTTTTCTGAATGTTGCCCAGATGTCGTTCCACTCCAAGCCTCTGTTTATCAGCGCCCTCAAACCACTCATTTTAAGATGAAGTCTAAAAGCTTACAGCATCTTAAATGCCTCTGCATACATTAGTTTATCATATCATAACAAAAACCATAAACATAAACATAAAGCATATCATTTTACATTTTATGCTACACAATTGACTAAATGAAACTTTTAACAGAAAACATTAAGTCAATTACATTAACTTCCAAAGTTAAGCAAAGTTTACTTAACCCATTTTTACAGCATCTTATTTTTTAAAGTTGCATTTCAAAATTAGATTTGATAAGATTTCAATGTAAGTTATTACAAAATGGGAACAAAATTTAAAGAAATATTTTTAACTTTATTGGAAGAAGACTAAAGTATAATATTGAGGCTAAGGTTTGAAACTCACAAGCTACGAGTATATAAGTTTACTCAAGTTCAACTTCATTTTGACTTTGCAAATTTGCGTCTAAGAAACCTCTTTCCCTTTTCAGAGATTAAGTCACGCTAACACCTTTTGACCTAATTAAGCATTCAATTTTATTAATTAATTCAACAATACTACGTCATTATTCATCTGAATCTATTATTTGTAAAGATGAATTCTTGTTTAATATACTCACAATATAGAAATCAAAATATTTAAACAACTGAAACAATATTTTCGCAGAGTTTTTAAATGATTTTTTATTTCTTTATGTTGAAGTTTGTTAAGTTAAAACACATAATAAAGTGAACAAACAAGACAAGATGAAACGCAAATTGTTATAATTATAATAATATTATTAAAAAACTCAATGGTCTTAACTTTTATGAATTCCTAGAAAATTCCATCAACTGAGTAAACATAGCTTCAAATAGTTTAGTTTAGTTTGACTTTATTTCCGATATGAATCTTATAAATTTGTGAAGTTTTATAAATTACATCAAAGTTTTTGTCATCAAGCCATATTTTTATTATTATGTTTCAATAATTTTTTAATCTCTTACCTTATTAGTTTTTGAATCATAAATTAAATGTTCTACTTATTTAAAAAAATCAGTGTTTTTCCAGTTACAATCGTTTTTCTTTGATTTTTGTATTACGAGTATTACGAAATTTCTGAAATAATTTTTATTCTGAATTCAAAATTAATCAAGAATTGTTTTAATACTTAAAATATTTAAATAGTTTTCAATTTTTTCTATCGCATTTAAGACCAATTTGTAAGTTTATTGTTCTTAAAATGTTATGTGTTGTGTTTGATTTTAATGGATGCGACCCACACTGATAACTTCCCACCTCGTCTGTCAATTTGTCTTGCTTAAAAGGTTTGTAGGTTTTCGTCTTTTGTTAAAAAAGTTATCAGTTAAATTATTCTAAAAAAATTTAAAATTACCAACAACATTTTGCATATGATAAAAGAGTTTGATTTCAAACTCTATTTTGGTTAACGAGATTTTCATTCGAAAACCAATTTTTACCAATTTAAGTAGCATTTCTTAAAAGTTTTTATTTTTTAAATAAACAAATACAAATGGGATGAATGAAATTAATTTTTCTATCATCCACGAGATACCGAAAACTTAACATCAATTTTTATCCATTTTGCGTACTATTTTTTGTAGATTTTAATTTTTGTATGAAAAAATTGACAGTTAAATTTTTATAAAAAAATTACTGAATGTTGAAAACAATATTTTTTATAAAATAAAATTAATTTGAAGCCTATATCTTAAATTTTTGAAAAGATATTTGAGTCAAAAATCAATCTTTACCAACTTTGTGCTATGTTTTTTTTTTGTTTTTATTTTTTACTAGCCGACCCGTGCTCGCGTTGCTTCGCAAATTGTAACCAACACATTCTTTTTGTGCTTATGGATTTTCTTCCGATGTTAGCCTTTCTTTTACCCATTTTATATTTCTATGCGATAAAAGAAAAACAACGAATTTAAGCTTGTTATGTACTCGTATTTAATAAAAAAATCAAAAAACACTTCCTTACCGAAATCAACACTTTAGAAAAAAAATTAAGTAAAATATTACGAAGTAAAGGCCAAGCCACACGTGAAAACAAACAAAACCATTTCAATTTTTTAGTTGAAAACAGAACGAAATTTTTGTCTATTTTCTTCTTTTCTTTCTTTTATTCATACCTAGAAACGTTTTTTTGCAACCGAAAAATATAGTTTAAGGTAAAAAAAAACAAATTTGTGTTTTTAATGTTCTCATGCATCTATAGGTATGCGTGTGTAAATATCCATAGACACAGTTTTTTATTCATTTGCTCATGTTCAGTGCAGTGCAACTGACTTCACCTATCCACATTTGTGTGCTCTTTTTATCGACGTCATTGTAAGTTAAGTACCTTCTTCGAGTTATTTGTAAAGAAAATTTTAACTTAATTTCAGTTTTATTGTTCGAGGAAGTGATACAAAATTGGTAATTCAAGCTATTATAATAGAATTTTTTTTTTTTAAATTGGAAGAATTATTATCTATTCACTTCCTCGAACCAGAAAAATAAAAAAGATCTAATTTTTCTTTAGATAAATCGGCATTTCATGTGCACGGCACTGTAGTTAATTAAATGTCCATACTCCATAGTAACTTAAAAAAAAAGAGCCCACACTGCTCAGCGATGTGACGATAGAATTAGAGAAACAAAATAATAATGTGTGTTTGTAGGTTAGTTCATAGAGGAAATATATTATCTAGAGTCCCGACTTAATGGGTTTGCTCTCTTTTTGCCTACAAACTAAATTGAGAGAATTTTGCCCATTAGCATAAGAATGTGTTAGTTGTCCTGTGCATTTCTTATGGGAAAATCCAGATTCTATGTAGTTGTTATGGGCTTTTAAGAGAGTTACCTCAAACAAAATTTGAGGGTGTTTCAGGCAAGACGGGTACCAGTCGGGACCAGCGTAGCCGTTGTGCCACTTTAGTGGCACAAAGCCACCTTTTTTCAGCCTGTGCTACCGAGCCACTACCTTTTAATCTGTGCCACCTTTTTAGAATTCCATGTAATTAAACCGAAACATGAAATTCACCACACCTTTCCATGCGTTTTTATGTTTTTTGTTCCTTTCCATTTCCATGCATGCATACGATACTAATTACTAATACCATCAAAGTTCTGACGTTTTCGTTCAACATAACAAACACATTCAACAAAACTGTGACAATCAATGGCAAAAATGTTTTGGAAATAGATTACAAAAATGAAAATTTGATAAAACAAATTACAGATGTCTACATAGGCTCTGAAGCCGAAACTTGTGTTATCAATGAAAAATTAACAGAAAATGAAATTGTTGAAGTTAAAAAAACTATTCTTAACTGCTATAAAATACTTTGTGACGAAATATTTAAAAGATTTGACATTAAAGATGAAAAACTTTCTATTTTAAGGCATTTAGATCCAAAAATTATTAAGTCAAAACAAGAGTTCACATATTTTCACCTAGTTTCAGCTTTTAATAATTTTACCAATAATCCTGAAAAGGTTATTGAACAATATAAACTTCTCGAAATAAAATCATTCCACACAGATTTCAAATCAATTTTCGAAATCGAAAGCATTGAAATGTTTTGGTTTAAGGTGGGTAATATTAAAAATAGTATGAATGAATACCTATTTTCTGATCTGTATGAATTCGTTGCAAATATATTAACTTTGCCACATAGCAGCGCCTGCGCTGAGAGAGTATTTTCAAAGCTTACTTTAATGAAAAATAAACTCACCAACCGACTAAGAACTGAAACTTGCGAAAATATGTTGGCTTCTTTAAATTTAATAAGTAACTGTGATCTTACTGAGTGGATCCCAAATGAGCTCCTCATAAAAAAATATAGAGAAACAATTACAAAAAAATAAAATGTGATAAGAATTCCTAACTATTGTACCTTTTAATGAAGTATTACTTATTTATTTATTTTATGGTCTTACAATTGTAATTGTCAATTTACTGAAACTAGTTTTAAAAAAATTTTGTTTTTGAAACATCAGTAAAATGTTATTTTTCTGTTCTATTGAATACCTAGTAACCTAGTATTATTTATACACATTATGTATGTATATATATAAAATATAAAATGAAGTGTAAAATTTTAAGTTTTTAAGTTTGCGTTACAATAAATCATAAAAAAATGTTCGTTTAAATTGTGTGTTTTCTTCAAATAATATGATTTTGGTGTGATATTTTTTCTCTGAAGACAATTTTCATATAAATATGGTGTTCCTTCATTATTAATTTCCTGTGCCACCTTTTTTTACGAGAGCCACTTTTTTTGCCACTTTTCAAAAATATCCAGCGGTAACACTGGTCGGGACTCTAGATAATATATTTCCTCTATGGGTTAGTTGATGAACTATTCAATAGAGAAAAATTGAATATGTAGGTAGGTAGGTAAGAGAAAAAACGTAACTATTAAATGGAACACATATTAAGAGAGAAAGAGCATGGGAAGAAAAGAAAATTAAAAATGTTGGAATGATAATGAAATGAAACAAAGCAGCGACCTCGCGATTGTGATGGAATCTAATTTCCTGGATAAAATAAATTCAAAAAGTTTATATTTTATAATTTGTTTTTATTTATTTCTCAGGTTGTATGTTTAACTTGGAATTGATTTGAGCAACAATATTGATTTTATGAAGCAATGCTAATCTTTGTCGATTATTGTATAGGTTTTAAGATATGAGTGGTTGTATAGGTCAACTAATGAAAAAAAAAAATGGACAAAAAATGTAAAATTAATAAAATTTAAGTTTGACAAATAATTTATGAAAAAAAATTAAAGCCATAAACACTCTCATAACAATATAGAAAATAATAAAATATATTTCAAATAAATCGGTTGACTACTTTCTGAGATCGTGCGTAACAAACTTTAAAATGGTTTCGCTTTTATATAATAGTATAGATAAAAAAAACTGTCATTCGATTTTTCTCAAAATTTTACCAAACGTTGAAAACATTATTTTGCGTTGTACAAAGTTGTTTTAAAAATAAAATCATCTTTAAATCATACAATTTTCGAGCTGACAAATATTTTTTTGATTTATAAAAAAAAACCGTTTGTTAATTATACCAAAAATATTCATATTTGTTTGGTATCACGTTACAATATATAATATAAAATGTAATTCAAGTCTCTAGCGTTTTTGGTTCGTGAGATATTTAGGGTTAACCAAAATGTTCACCTTTTTTTTAAACTGCTCTGGTAAGAAAACCACCCACGCAATTTTCTTGAGAGCCCTTTCGGCATCTTTCTGCATTATTATCTGTATAACAAAATTTATTTGAAGTCGATATGTCTTCTGGTTCTTGAGCTATGGACGACGAAAAAAACGTCGCGAACGTACGGACGTACGAATATCTCGTTAAAAATCTAGGGCCCTTGAAACGTCGAGAAATGTCATAATTTTCAATTTGATAAATCGGACCCATTACAATAACTTCCTATGGGAAGTTAATAAAATCGTACTATTTATGAAAAGATTTTTAGATTTTTTGGACACGATATTTATAATTTGGAAGTTCTCAAGGCGGTGCAACAATCGTATTGTTCAAATTAAAATAATATGTATTCCACTGTTTTTAATATACCCATAAATCGTAAAAAAAAAATTTAAAAAAAAACAACGGATCCATGGAGCAATACAAACATATTCAGCTGAAAACCTAAATTTCCAAGTTTGAACTCAATCGACCCAATGCTTTGGTTTGTAGGGTCGTAGGAGGGAATCGGGAACCCACTTTTCTCGACTTCTCTACCATCGTAATGTCATGTTTGAATAAAATATCGAGTTTGATATGCAATACTTGCCATAAAATCCGAATATTGCGCAAGTAAAAATTTTAATTTTTACTAAAAATTTTACTAAGTATTAAAAAGCTGGTAAAAATTGATTTCCGACTTAAACATCTTTTTAAAAATTAGAGATACTGTCTTCAAACTAATTTAATTTTATACGAAAATATTGTTTTCGGCATTCAGTAAAATTTGTATAAAAATGCAACAGTAATTTTTTTATTTAAAATTTAAATCTTCAAAAAAAGTACACAAAATTGGTAAAAATTGATGTTCCATTCTCGATCTCGATATGTAGTGAATAAATGAAGGTATTGACTTAAAAATGATTTCAATTTGTGTTAAATTTTCTAAGAAAAATCCTATCTGTGTTTGTTTATTTGTATAAGAAATAAAAACTTTCAAGAAATGCTAGTAAAATTGGTAAAAATTGGTTTTCGACTAAAAATCTCGTTAACAGAAATAGATTTTGAAATCAAACTATGTACATATTTCATTATATGCAAAATATTGTTGTAAATTTTTAGTTAATTTTTTTGAGAAATTCAACTGACAACTTTTTTAACAAAACACAAAAACCTACAAAAAACTCATAACAAATGGTTTTCGACTCAATTATTAGGAGAACAAAGAAAGATATTAACTTAAAATTATTTATCTAACACAAAATATTGTTATGAATATTTTGTTAAAGTTTTCAGCAGGACAAATCGAAGTTATCAGTGTGGTTTGTATCCCAACCTCTTTTTCATTTTAATTTTCTACCCAAGAAGAAAGAAAAAGCTTGTAAGAAAGTCAATTTTGGTTATTAAAATAAACCTGTCTGATTGTTGACAACATCCGTCACAAAGGTGCAGTCGATAAATTTGTCCAGTTGATCAACACAAGAGTTGAGTTCATTCAATCTCGTGTTGGATAGCGTATCCTAGATATGTAAATGTTTACAATGAGTTGGATAGCTAGATTGAGATACTTGTCTTACAATAAAAACAAATTTCAGCTGTTCACGAAAAGCAGACAAATATTAAGATTTCGAGATATTAAATTATTGAAAAACTGAATTTTCAATGGATAATTTTAATAATTTAACGGGTCGTCAGATGAAATTGAAATTAATCTCCAGGTTCCCTTAAATAATTCAACAATATTTTGAATCACTTTTTGTATCAGATAGCCACTGTGTATATCAGTCATTCTCTTCATTTTAATAGATCAGCTGTTCTTTAATACGTAAAACAACTAAGAAGTCAGAAATGCTAAACTTTTTGAATTGGCAGAATTGCATGGAGTCAGAGCTTAATGTCCTATCAAAACCTGCATCGCAGAACCTCTTAAGATTTGAATGCCATCCGCATTATGAAGATATGGCCGATCATAGGAACAGTCCCCGAAACATTTTGAGTAATAACTCCCGAGCAGGTAGTAACCGTGGCGCGACGACGTTGAGTGCGTAGAATTGTCATGCCAAAGTTCTTGGTTTTTTCACGGGTATTGCCTCTTGCGAGGAATTGACAAATCATCCAAGACTAATTCTTGACGTAAAAAGTGGTTTCTCAAATCAGCAGTTTGAATTCGTCATAAAAATTGTAGGTCCCCTGCATCGTTGCTATGAGTCGCACACAGGAATTATTGAGAGTTGTAAGTCACTAGGCCCTGGTCCTCTAAAGACTGTTGCGCCAGCTGATTTATTTATTTTTAACTTCCAAGAAGTTTGTTTTTCTCCTAAATAATCTTAGTACAACTTAAAAACGATACAATTATCCACAAAATGACATTTTCTAGCAGTGTCTGTATTTTAATAAGTCATACATGTGTATGTGCACATCATGAAAATCGGACATCGTTTGAAGGCTTCTTTTTTGTGTTATAGGAATTGTAAGTTTTAAAAATTTATCAAAAATATCGACATTTAAAACCTTTACCAACAAATTTAAGAGTAAAATGTATTAATATTCGCTTAAGCGATCTTCTCGCAAAAAAAGTGTCGTTAAATGGAGAAAAATTGCAACCACTTGAAAAAAAGAAAATTTCAAAATCAGTGTTATCTTATGGCTCAAATTAGTATTTACTTATTTTATCTTGTGCACTCAAATGGTAAAAAAACTGTTGATCAAATTTATAGAAATTGTATTCTTCAAAATAACTTGAGATATAAGTTTTAAACATTTTTCTAAATTTACTAAATAATTTAAACATTCAAACGCTATGCCAAAAGAAAGCACAAATTTGTTCAAACAATTCATTTAACATCGTTATATTTTGACTAGAAATATCTTTTAAATGTATTTAATTGTATTGTTATTATTTGTCTATAGGTTTTCATTATTTAACCTTGTTATCTGACTATCTAATGTCGGGCTATGAAGCGTGACTTACATTAGTTTCGTAAGTATAATGTAAGTGTAACTAGCGAAATTTTATTATTAATAAGCTAAACTTTGTTCATTGAAGCAAGAAAGTCGTTCGAAACCTAGTAATTTAATATTTGCTGTATTGTGAATTCTACTTTAAGATCCAAGAATTCTATTAAAAGCAAACAATATTTACTGCCACATTATTTTTATTATTTGTTTCAATCTTTATTAATATTATGTACTATACCAAAAGTTGAAATTTTTAATCTCAGCTGGAGAAAATTAATTCAATGAAGTCGATAAATTTTTAAAAAATTGCTCTGATAATAATTTTATCAAAATTTATAAGTTGTTATTGGGCAATGTCTTTGACCTTTGTAGAATAAGCTATCAAAAAAAAAGTGTTTATGTGTTTCAATTGGATAAAATATTGTTAACATTTAAAATATTATCTGTCTGTAAGTTCGCTATAATCTTAAAAACTACTAAGCGGATTTTCATGAGGCTTACATTTATCGACAGAGTTGTTCCTGAGGAAAGTTAATGTGAATAATTGCTTAAGGTTTTGTGGAAATTGAGAGTGTCGGAAAAAAGCAAGCAGTTGGAGAAATAAAACACAAAACTAATGGTGAGATTGTTTCTCTTTTATAGATCTTTCAAAAAATTTTTTTCCGTCATGACATTTGTCTATCTTTTGAGGAAAGATTATTACAAAATTATATTGAAACTTCAATAAAATTAAAGTTTAAGCAGTTTTTGTTAGGATATTCGGAAAAAAAGAGGCTGGGATGTGACCCACACTGATTACTTCCTATCCGTTTCCATCTATCGATTCTTCTAAGACTTTGGGAGATACAAAATTTGAAGTCAATATCTTTTTTTGTTCTCCTATTACTCGAGTTGAAAACTATTTCTTATCATTATTTTATTGTTTTTGAAGGTTGCTGTCTTATGTTAAAAAAGTTGTCAGTTGATTTTTTCTAAAAATAAATTATAAATTAATTAATTAATATTTTGCATATGACAAAATAGTTTGATTTCAAAATCTATTTTTGTTAATGAGATTTTTATTCGAAACCCACTTTTTACTAATTTTAGTAAATTAAAATTGAAAATTTATATCTATAATATAAAAATAAGTCGGGTTTTCATTCCTGACGCTATAACTCCAGAACGCACGAACTAATTTCCACGGTTTTGCATTCGTTGGAAAGGTCTCGAGCTCCGTGAGGTTTATAGCAGACAAAATTCAGGAAATATTTCAACAGAAATGAGGTGAACTCCGTTTAGCTTCCCATAGAAAGCTATTAATTCCGATTTGTGGAATTGAAAATTTTAAAATTTTTTGACGTTTCAAGGGCCCTATATTCTAAACCAAAGCTTACTTTTGGGAACCTTTTTTAGTCAACCATATCTCTAGAAACGTCAGAGATATCGACTTCAAATAACGTTTGTTTGAAAGATAATAAGAAAAAAATGCAAAAACGACTTTTAAAAAAATTCAGTGAGTGTTTTTTTTTATCGTAGAGCAATTTAAGATAAAAGTGAACAATTTGGTTGACCCCAAATCCACTTATATAAAATTCTGTATTACACATTCTGAGCAAATTTGGTATGATTTCGAAAAAATCAGTTATCTTTTTTTTTTTAATCAAAAAACTGAAACAAAGTAATGTAGAATATTTGCCTAGAGTACGACACGTGCGAACATCGGCCGCCGCACAAGACATGCAAGGCAGCAACAAGTGTATTCACAGAACTTAAGCGAAGAAAGACAAAATATATTAAGAGAAAATTCCAAATTGGCTCAGGTGTTTTCCACTGGTGCGCTAGGTCGCATGTACATTGTACATGTACACTATTCATCCTAGAAATGGTATGAATGTTTTTATTTGCGACTGCTGTTGGTAAATGTACGAGGACCAAAATCATTTGCGCATTTGAAAACTGTGAATGGCCACCAATGCCAAACATATCGAGAAGCTACTGATTGAAGTAGGAATGATTGCACCAAATCGATCGACGCACGATGCATTGAACCAATAATTAAATCGAGAGCTGCATTACAATGTTGATACATTGCAGGAATTCGTTCCAAATAATGTGCCGTTGCTGAATGAACAGTAAAAACAGTATACGAAACATTAATGCAAGCGGTGGACAATAATACTGGCGGTCTATTCTTCCTGGACGCACCTGGAGGAACAGGGAAAACATTTGTCAGTTCATTGATTTTGACCACTATTCGATCAAGATGTGACATAGCTTTGGCGTTAGCATCATCTGGAATTGCGGCAACTCTTCTAGAAGGCGGTTGTACTGCACATTCTGCGCTTAAGTTGCCACACAATTTAAACACAATCGATACTCCAACATGCAATATTTCCCGATCCAGTGCAATGGGAAAATTGTTAATGCAATATAAGCTCATTATTTGGGATGAGTTCACAATGGCACATAAGAAATCACTTGAAGCACTTAACTTCACACTGAAGGATCTTCGACGAAGTAACAACATCTTTGGCGGCTGATGATATTGTTTGCAGGTGATTTCAGGCAGACGTTGCCAGTAAATCCCCGTGGAACACCTGCTGATGAATTGAGTGCTTGCCTGAAGGCATCAATTTTGTGGAATAACGTAAAAACATTTACGCTAACCACTAGTATGATCAAAGTGCTGCACAATTTTCCAAACAATTGTTAGCCGTTGGAAATGGAAAAGTGTCAGTTTATGCGACAACTGGATTAATTACTCTTACCAACGAATTTTGCCGTTTTGTAGACTTTCTATTATCTCTTATTGAAAATGTTTTCCCAAACATTAGTGAGAATTATCAGAATTATGCGTGGTTTAGTCAACGAGCAATTCTCGCCGCAAAGAATAATGATGTACACGCACTGAATTTCGCCATTCAATCAAAAATCGCTGGCGATTTGGAGACACACAAATCCGTTGATTCCATAACAAATCCCGATGATGTAGTAAATTATCTAACGGAGTTTTTGAACTCTCTGGAGTTACCAGGATTTCCACCACATAACTTGCAACTCAAAGTTGGTTCAGTTATTACCATATTGCGTAATTTGAATTCACCGGGACTTTGCAACGGTACTCGACTTGCGGTGAAAAGACTTACGAGTACATATGCCGAATTTGATTGAGGCAACCATTATTAACGGAAAGTACGCAGGTGAAAATGTATTTATTTCTCGAATACTGATTCCGACTGATCTTCCATATGACTTCAAACGATTGCAATTTCCAGTTCGCCTTGCGTTCACAGTGACAATTAACGCTTCGATTTCGACTTTGGATTCACTTTCATTTTTTACTTAGAGAAGTTCAACTAAATTACACTTCGTTTTTGTAATCGAAATGAATTCATTACTGTTGTGAAATGAAATAAAAATATTCCTTTTCAAATATAAAACAAAAAAAAAATAATTTTTCTTCATCTTTTAATCCCCAAACGAAATGTTACAAAAAACGAAGCCATCTGGTGGCGAAACTGAGTTGGACGGGTTTGCTAGTTTCCTTTATAAACAAATACAGATTTGATTTTTCTAAGAACAAATTCACGTTAACAACAAAATTTAACATAGAATAAAATCATTTTGAAGTCAATACCTTCATTTTTTCACGAGATTTCGAGAATCGAATATAAATTTTTACCAATTTTGCGTACTATTTTTTATGGATTTAAATTTGTATGAAAAACTGGCTGTTTTTTTTTACTGTATGTCTACAATTTTTCTCAAAATTTTACCAAATGTCAAAAAATGTATTCATCGTTGCATAAAATTATTTTGGAGATAAAATCATTTTTTGTTCGTAAAATATTTGAGGTGACAATTTTTGAACGTGCATTTCTTCAAAGCAACACCCCTTATGAAGGTTAAAATTTAAACGATTTGTGTATCAAAAGTAACAAACATATAAGAGTAAGTTCTTTAATTTTATTTTTGTCTTAAGTTCTGTTGGACTCAATAAGTATACAATGCAAAGAATATAAAACATAATTATTATTTTTATAGGACCCATTAAAATTCTTAATCTTTACTGTTTTATTTTTTTATTAATAAGTCTTAAAATCTTAATAAAACAAATTATTATTGAAATAAAAGTTCAAAAACAGGGTCTTTATTATAAATCGCGTAAAGGAACTTACTTGTTTTAAAAACTCGTGGCAGTTCTAATAAATTTTAATATTGGTTATAAAAAAGAACTCAAATATTCTAATGATGTGACAGAAAAGTTTAAAAAATTCAGTGTTTTCAATTGTTTCATTTTCATAAACCTTGAAAGAACCTTGTATATTAGGTTCAATAAGTACACGAGTTCCATCTTTAATGTCTCTAATAGATTGAGGAGCATGGCATGAACCCATCCTCTCATGTGGTTTCAAAGAAAAAAGTTTAAGGGTGTTAAATCACGTGATCTCTTTGGACAATTCTGATCACGTCTTCGAAAATAAACTTTTCTTGCAAAATTGAGAAATGCAAATTGTGATTGCAATATTTACACCATTTTTGAAGTGAAGTTAAATGTGTTGTTAAACATGCATCATTTCATTATTAGAAATAGCGTGGAAAGTGACAGCTCCCCAAAAAGGAGGAAATTCAATACAATATCTTTGGTTAGAATACGAAATAATTTTGTTCATTTATAATAAAGCTCGCAACAAGCATTTGAATACGTGAGAGAAAATTATTTCGTGTAAGTTTCGGAACGTGTTAGTTTTTCATTTTACTTGACTTGAATTTTCCTTAAGCGACATTCCACCAGTAGAAAACTGTATAATCAATAATAATTGCAATTTTTAGCTTGTTAATTTGATAAAATGCAAAAATAAAAATGTCAATATAAAATATTTGTTTAGAGAGCAATTTATTGCGACACGGTAATCGTGTCTAAAATCTATTCTCTCAATAAAAGTTAAAAAAAAAATATTCTCATCAAGCAACAAAATTTAACTGCAGCAATGATTTGCTCATTCTGAGTTGAAATCAAAGCACTAAACTCATAGTACGAGTAATTGTCAAGCTTGGAAATTGTAGGTATGAGAAGATTTCCGGCGGCTTTGTGCACTTAGTTAGAATTTAAGCAATAAATAAACACTAGACTAAGCGACAGCGTAAAGAGTAATTGTTATCGTCTTAAATCATCTTTAACAAATAAATTGAAAAAAAAAATCACATTTGTTCATACCTATTTAATTTGTTTTCTATAATTTTGTTTTTGTTTGTTTACTTTAAAAGTTTCACACACTATTTGTTTAATGCAAAATAAATGCACTTTTGTGTATGGAACAAAACGTCAAATACGTCATTCATTCTGACAAATAGTTTAGTCATAAGTCAAACAAAATTAAAACAAGCTTCTCGGAATTTCCAGAAATAAATTAAATAGTTTATAATAAGTCACTTTATTCTTTTTTTCAAAAGTTGATTTTAAATACAAAAAGGAGGCTGGGATGTGACCCACACTGATAACTTCCCATCCCGTCTGTCGATTTGTCTTGCTTAAAACTTTGTCTATATGTATCAATTTTTACCAAATTCGCGTACTATTTTTTGTAGATTTTATTTTTTATGAAAAAACGGACGGTTGGATTTTTATAAAAAAAATTACTGAATATCGAAAACAATATTTTCTGTGAGATAAAATAAGTTTGAAGCCAATATTTTTAATTTTTGAAAAGCTATTTGAGCCGAAAGTAAATTTTTACCAAGTTTTAGTATTGTTTTTGTTTAGGTTTTTATTTTTGTAAAAAAAAATTCAATTCGATTTTTCTCAAAATTTTATCGAATGTTGAAAACAATATTTCTTATAAGATAAAATTAGTTAGAAGCAAATGCCTCAAAGTTTTGAAAAGATATTTGAGTCAAAAAACAATTTTTACCAACTTTTATACATTTTTTTTAGGTTTTTATTTTTTGTAAGAAAACTGTCAATTCGATTTTTTTCAAAATTTTTTCTAATGTTAAAAACAATATTTCTTATAAGTTTAAATTAGTTAGAAGCCGTTACCTCAAATTTTTGAAAAGATATTTTAGTCAAAAATCAATTTTTACCAACTTTTGTTATTTTTTTTTCGGTTTTTAATTTTTTGTAAGAAAACTGTCAATTCGATTTTCTTCAAAATTTTACTGAATGTTGACAACAATATTTTTTGAAAGATAAAAGTAAATTAAAGCAAATATCTCAAAGTTTTGAAAAGATATTTGAGTCGAAAATCAATTTTTACCAACTTTTATACATTTTTTTAGGTTTTTATTTTTTGTAAAAAAACTGTCAATTCGATTTTTCTCAAAATTTTTTATAATGTTAAAAATAATATTTTTTATAAGTTAAAATTAGTTTGAAGCCATTATCGCCAAGTTTTGAAAAGATATTTGAGTCGAAAATCAATTTTTACCAACTTTTGTTAAATTTTTTTTTGGGTTTTTAATTTTTTGTTAAAAAACTGTCAATTCGATTTTTTTCAAAATTTAACTCAATGTTAACAAAAATATTTTTTTAAAGATAAAAGTAAATTAAAGCCAATATCTCAATGTTTTGAAAAGATATTTGAGTCAAAAATCAATTTTTACCAACTTTTATTAATTTTTTTTAGGTTTTTATTTTTTGTAAAAGAACTGTCAATTTGATTTTTCTCAAAATTTTACCAGATGTTGAAAACGTTATTCTTCATTGCTTGTTTGGTATCACGTTACAATATATAATATAAAATTTAATTCAAGTCTCTAGCATTATTGGTTCGTGAGATATTTAGGGTTAACCAAAATATTCACCTTTTTTTTAAACTGCTGTGGTAAAAATAACACCCACGCAATTTTCTTGAGAGCCCTTTCTGCACCTTTCTGCATTATTATCTGTATCACAAAATTTATTTGAAGTCAATATCTCTTGTGGTTCTTGAGCTATGGACGTACAGACGTACGGACGTACGGACGTACGTCGAGAAATGTCAAATTTGACAAATCGGACCCATTACAATAACTTCCTATGGGAAGTTAAAAATAAATACCGCTATCATTTTTTATCAAAGGTTTTGGGAAAAACTAAAGATATTTAAGGGTGACGATTTTCTCTGTTGTATCCATGGATTTGTCTTGAAACTAGCCGAGTATTTTAAAGTATTACTAAGGCCCTAAGGACGTCAGAGAAATCATTCAATTTGCTGAACCATATACCATATTATGATCTTGTTGCCGAAATTGTTATGATTGTATTTTTTTTCGACTTTAGAGTTGCTTTTGACTCTCGAAAATTGTCACAGATAGGAATGTCAACATAAATGTTCCTTAATGCATGTATACGAATACACAGCAAAATGTCCAACTAGTTTGAAACAAAGTCTGGAGTTAAGCAAGAATACCTTTTGAGTGCCACACTTCTCACGTTATTTTTATAGACGATAAAAGGGCACATCTACCTACAGGTATAAGAATTGCAGGACAAGTCATAAAGATACTACTATACTCAGATAACATTTTACACGTACTTTTAGCGAAAACCCCACGTAGCTTACAACTATATTAATAAACTAGCGGCCCGTCCCGGCTTCGCACGGGTAAACATAAAAAGGTACAGATATTTAAGTTATAAGCATGCTAATTAAAACGACAATGAATCACTTAATTAGAAAACATTTCTTTGTCCTGTCATTGATACTCTTCGCAGCGTATGCGATGAAAAACATTTTATGGCTAATTTTTGTACACCTTCGGTTGGTTTTAATAAGAATTTCTAGAGATTTCTATAGTAATCTAGTACCAAATATAGCCTATGCTACTCAGTAATAATGTAGCTTTCTAATGAAAAAAGAATTATTAAATTCGGTCCATTACTTTTTGAGATAATTCGTTACATACAAAACTACAAATCTTTCCTCTTTATAATATTAATGTATATAACATCTTAAACAATGCGTCTATGTTGATTATTACCATCGAACGTTAACTTTTTGTCATTACGAATTATCATACATTACTGACAATTCAGTCCCATCGACGGCTCTGCTTTTCATTTTACTCACTCTTTTTCTCTGTATATATCGTTGCAGAAGAAAGGAAAAAAAACCTAAAAGAGGCGCCAAAAATTTCATTTTGTTTAAGCAAAACAATAAGTGGAAAAAAAACAACTACAACGATTTCGGTGCAAAGCGAATGTGGATAAATGTGAAACAACTCAAAACAAAAATATAATATGATTGCGGTAACAGGGTTTATCAGTTCATATTTATAGAAAAACTGTCGGATCCAATGTAAAACATTCCAAAATCAACAACTACTAATAAATTAAAAATTAATTAAAAAAATATTGTCCAGCGGACAAAATTGTGAATCTAAACCATTCTCAGATCCCCTTGAACACACACAAAAAATTTCATCAAAATCGGTCCAGTCGTTTAAGAGAAGTTCAGTGACATACACACTCACAGAAGAATTATATATATTAAGATAAAATGAACAGCTTCTGCAAAAACTTGGAATTTAAAAGTAAACCTAGATAAGTCCAAAATAATGATAGTTCGAAATCGACAAACAAGACTAGTTACCTTACAACAGAAAATTTGTTCTTTTATGGTGAAGAGCGCGTACCCGTGGCATGATGGTTAGTGCGTTGGACTGTCATGCCAGAGGTCTTGGGTTCGATCCCTGCCTATGCCATCTAAAGTTTGTTTCACGGGTAGTGCCTCTTGCGAGGAATTGACAAATTCTCCAAGAGTAATTCTTGTCATGAAAAGTGCTTTCTCAAATTGGCCGTTCGGATTCGGCTTAAAAAACTGTAGATCCCCTCCATTCCTGACAACAATACTCGCACACAGTAATGGTTGAGAGTTGTAAGTCACTAGGCCCTAGTTCTCAACGGACTGTTGCGCCACCCAATTTATTTATTTATTTTTATGGTGAAGAGCTTGATATATTTATTCAGTTTTCAGCGCACTTTTGATGGGGAATGTCCCAAAGGCAGTAAAAATTGTTGGGCATTCGTTAAAAACTTAAGGAATTTTTCCTCTGTTCCGCTCGTTGTCAATGACAATCTATTTGTAAGGTCTTTAGAGAAAGCTTATCTTTTTGCTAGGCTTTTCGCCGTTAGGTGGTGTTCGCAATACCATCTCCAAAAAAGGAGATTATCCAATTATCCACCGATTGCACTTACTTCCCTTCTTTCCAAGATTAAGGAAACGTTGATTAATTATCAACTAGAGATATATCTCGAAGAACGAAAGATTTTTCAGCAATAGGTCCATTGGTGATCTCATGGTTCATATCACCGAATAGTGGAGCAAATCCTTACATCGCTTGAATAAAGTAAGATTATTGCATGTGATATTTCAAGAGCATTTGATAGGGTTTGACATAAGGTTTTCACAGCCCCGTCGAGAGGGGGGGAAAGGGGGTAAACCCCCCAAGCCCGGGATTTTCTAGGTGCCCGTAAAATTGAAAGCAATGAGAATATACTCTATATTTATCATGAACATACCTATTTCCCCTTATTTTTATTTTAGAGATTTAAAATCATTCATGCTTTCGCAATCGGGCCCCTGTTTCCATGTTATCTGCCAATCTATCAGTCACAAGCTTGCCGATCTGGGCCCCTGATTATTATTGGCGTACACATTTTTGTTAAATAAATGGAAAATTGGGCAACTCTGAACTATTAAAGAAAGTTATAATAAATTGTTTCGCTTTTCTTATTTAATTTAACGTAAATTTCAAATTTGTTTTATTTTGAAAATTTTTAAAATCAAAATAAGGGGCCCGGCAAATTAAAACAAAACACAAATATTCATTTCGATTTCTGTTTTTATAAAGTTTCTTTTCTTCTATTTTTGTTTCTGCTGTAAACGAAATTTTTGATTCGGTTTCGGGGGACCGGAAAATCCCACGCAAACGTTTCTCAATTGTGGTTTCCGTAATATTAATTAATTAATATTTTGAATAAATTGTTTACTGAAGATTTGAAATATATCAAGTCACTTCAAAGTGTGTATATAAAACCAGCCATACAAAAATAGCAAGGAATTCTATATAGAATATTGGACACCATTTTCTTCCATGGCGAAAGGGGACTAGGACTAGCTACGAGGCGATAGCAATCTTATTGGAGGACCAAATAATGGACATTCTTTGGGCATTTTGGAATTAATTATTCATTATTACCTCTTACGTCAGGAGCACTTGGAAAAAGTAAGAATTTCACAACAAGAGCACAAACGCTTCCAAGTCCAATACCTTTCCGCTGAGATTCAAAATGAGTTCATTAAAATTTGTGCCCAACATGTGAATTCAGCTATTTTGAAGGAGAGAGAAAACGCCAAATACTTCGCTATAATTGTCGATGCAACACCCGATTCAAGTGATGTAGAAGAAAACACATTTATTTTGCGATATCTGCGATTGGAATAAAATGTGTTTACCATCTAAGAACGGTTTTTGGAATTTGTCGGTTGCAACATAAAAACTGGCACCGCAATAGCTGATTTGATCTGCGAAACATTGGCAAAGAACGAAATCTCTTTAGAAGACTGTTGTGCACAAGGCTATGAAAATGGAAGCAATATGAAAGAACAGTATATGGTGCACAAAGGGATATATTAAACAAAAATCCGAATGCCGTGTATTCACCATGTGCAGCTCACAGCCTTAACTTGTGTGGAGTCGATTCAGCGAAATGTTGTACTGCCGCAATAACATTTTTTGGAGTTTTTCAAAAGTGTTTCAAATTGTTTAGCAGCAGTGCCCAACATTGGGAAATTCTTTAGATAAATGTGACCGGATTCTTTCACAAACTTTCCGATACAAGATGGTCAGCTAGAATTGAGGCAGTGAAACCATCTGAAAAACGTTGCTACTGGATTGGGGGATTTTCCAGAGTCGTTCCCGTCGAACGAAAAAGGCAATTAAAGAGACATTTTGGAGAAAATCGAGGAGCTGGAGAACAAATTGAAACAGACAAAGAAATAAATTTCAAGAAAAACACCTTTTACGTCATAGTTGATTCAATTATATCTGGAATTTCTCGTCGGTTCGATACGATGAAGAATTTGAATGCTACATTTTCATTTTTATATCAGTTTTCAATAATGGACGAAATTGAGATTAAAAACTCCGCTACAAGGTTCATCCAAAAGTATAACTCGCACGTGTCTCAAGAGTTGAAAGAAGAAATAATTCATCTGAAAAAACAATTTTGAAGCAGAACTTCCGCCATTGTGTTTGCTCAATACTATTTATTCCCAGTTGCATTCCTCCTCTAAAACAGTTCAACCGTAATAGTAGCGCTTCAAGAAATGCTCATCAGTATACCCTCGAGCCCAACTTTGATCTGTCAAGTACAGAGATTCGCTCTTTAGCCGTACTCCGCGAATTTGGAATGCCTTACCACACTCTTTCTTTCCCAGTCATTACAATATTCATTTATTCAAAACCTATGTAAACCGACACCTCCTTTCAAACCTTTATACGTTTCTTAGTGCTCACTGCATAATAAGGTTAAAGTCTTATTAATTCGCCCTGAGGAAACGCCAAAAAAAAAAAAACAAAAAATACCAACATCAGCTAAATACCGAGTATTTGAATCAGGAATGCGATCTATAATGTGCTATAGTCCTCAAACTTGGTGGTTACACCACCACGGAAAATAGGCCACTCTTAGTTGAAGAATTTATAAGGTAAACTGTTCCGGTTCGTTTTCGGTTCCTTTTGTTGACCTTTATGATTAGTTGATCTCCTTACTTTAATATCTCTCTATCTCTAACAAATTGCAATCATGTCTTAATTTTTGAAAATACAAAAAACTAGGAGTTTTAACCAACCTTATTTTCTTTAATGTCTATAACAAAATTAGGGGTTTGGGCAGCTGTCACTTTAACAGAGTTTCCTTCTTTTGACATTTGAAAATTAAAAAGTACAACATCACTAAACATGAAACGATACATGAATTTCCTGATCGTTTTATTTCTCAAAGAAGTGATCACATTTGATATTGACCAAGATCATGTGACTTTCTTCATTGGAATCACTTCGGAGATAAGTTCTAATTAACGCTCCACAATCAATGTAAACCCTTAAACATGGAATTTGTGAAGTTATGAAAGACAACCACACCAGCAAATGTAGGAATTGGTCATGGAAAATTTCATAAAATGTACGAGTATGGTGCTGCAACTGTAGAATATTTCTTTAGTCTTTTGTGCTACCGATTATGACCGAGGTACTGACCCACCAGGTAGATAACTTTGTTGATAATAATTTGACTTAATTCAATATTTGTCTTTCGTTATCAAAACAACTTTGTTTTCAAACAACATAATTTAGATAATACAATAAACTTACACTTTTTTATTTTGAAGGCCATAACTGAATTAATAACCATTACAAGGTTTACGTCAGGAAAAAGTTAATAAAAGTTTAGTTTTTGAAGGAAATTCCAGTAATTAATACGGGGTTATAATTATAGATTAGTTTTTGTTGGATTAATGTGTGACGTAAATAACAAATAGAGAAAACAAACCATTTTTAAATAGGGGTGTCAATAATTTTAAATTTAACCATTTTTAATGTTATACAGTTGGAATAAAAGTTTTATCGAAAAAATTAAACTTGTCAAAAATTTCACTGTCTCGGATAAAATTGAGACTAATACTGCCCATAATCTCGTAAAGGCCCTATCTACAAAATTTCCGATTTTGAGTTTTTTGCATATTTGGAGTTAGGGCATTGTCTCCGATTTTTCTACATTCATTTCTTAACCTTAAATCTTCAAATAAGCGAGAAAACACAATTTCTAGAAGCCCTAACTACAAATCATGTGCATCAAAATTTATAAAAAGCCCTAACTACCACATAGGGCCTTTTATAATACACTGCATAGAGAAAGCATATTCATGTTATTTTTTAAAAAGCCCTATGTGGAAGTTAGGGCTTTTTATAAATTTTGATGAAAGAATTTTTGTAGTTAGGGCTTTTTTTCTGGCTGTAAATTTTTATGTAAAAGGTTGTAACCTCGTAATAATTTTAATAATGCCTTTAAATTTGTGTGTCATAACTGATAACTAAAATGTTTGAAATAAATTAATTGAATTTGAATTCTTATTTCATGTTTTATTAAGAACTAGCTGACCCGGCGAACTTCGTACCGCCTAACAGTCAATGAATGTCGTGTTACTTTTTAGCTGAACTAATTTAGGCTTTGGTGAACGTAAAAAAATGATACAAAATAATATATTTATATACATAGATAGAAACAAAAAAGTATTTTATTATGATGAATGATGATGAAAACATATGTACATACAGAATGAGAATAAAAATTAAAAAAAATAAAAAATAATAATTAAGTACTTCAAACTCATGTCAGAAAAAAATGATTGAAAACTATGTTGTGCAGATTGGGAAAACAAAATAAAACTCGGATTAATTCATTCATAGGATTTTCATTCAAGCACTTTGTGGTAAACGATATTCTTTGTTTTTTGGTCAGGCGCAAGAACAAATAAAGCGGATGGTTTGCCGACACGTGAGCTGAGCATGCCACGTACAATTGACCATGAGAAAAACATGCATTTTCTAGATTGAGGCCACAAATAGTCAAGGATTGGCCCTGTGATTTGTTTTTTGACATGAAGTAAATTTTTTAAAAACATTTCCGAAAAATATAAGTTAATTCATTTTGTGGTTTCAAGTTGGTAGCGCTGAATTTTGACAACTGTTGTAGCAACATATGTAGCTGTTATTTAAAGTTTCATAAAATTAGTTTAATGTTTGCTATTTACCATGATACTTGATTGAACAATTGAAAAAAGCTGGTAGTTAAAGAGAGTGACATTTTTGCTGATGATGATAAACCAAGCGTTCGCAGAAATTTATTGATTGAAGATTATGACTTGAACGCTTTGTGGACCAAGCAAAAAGCCCTACAACAAAACCAATTATGACCTAGAAATGTGCGATAAAGTGGTTAAAATGCGAATCTTCTCCGAAACGACTTTTTAATGGTATTGTTTTCAACAATTAATGACAGAGTTCATTACTGAAAGATAGTTTGCATCAGAAATTTTGTCTATGTGGTTCTTTTATGTGCATAGCTCTATTTTCAAAACCAACAAATCATTGAAATTGATAAACATTGATATTCGACTCCAGCATCTTGAAAACAAATAACGATTGACTTTAAACTTATTTTATCTTATACTAAATATTGTTGCTAATATTTGGTGAATATTTTTGAAGAAATTACTTATGGTAAAAAAAAATTTGAACTTCAATTTTTGATTTAACACTTTTTGAAATTATTTGAAACAGAAAATTAATACATTTTTAAAAGGCATTAATGTTATTTTATGTGTTTTTCGAATCTAAGTAATTATTTTTATTTTTGTATTTAATTTGTTTTTAACAATTTACCCCAAATTTTTCTTCAAAAACAAATAAGAAATTTCTCTTAAAAAGAACTTCCTTTGACTAAAAAATAGTCGAAGGTTCGTTTGAACTGTTAAGTTGGAATTAGCACAACTCTGATCAAATTACTAATTTAGGAAGATTGTTACAAGGTTAACAGTTTTCCTTTGCTTCTTAAAGACGCCCTTTATTAAAATGCAAACTTATTCCAAAAGTTGTAGACACAAGTATTTAGAACTACTTTTTCGAAAAATTAAAATAAACAGTATAATTTTTCAAAGATGAAAGCAGCGGCAGATCATTTTTTCTTTTTAAGCTTTTTTCGAGATGGAATATTTCTTAATTTTGGAAAGATTATAGAAGGCACATGTAATCGAACACCTTACGAAATTTTAAATGGACAAAACCTATCTGATTAGTTCCTTGCCTTAGTAGGACTAAAATAAGTGTGCAATTTCAGCCCGTCAGATTTGTATCTCTACCTGCTAAAAGACATGCCTTGTGGCGTAGTAATAGATCGGCTTATGATTAAAATGTTTATGTACGCGAATGACCTCGTGCTACTTCGTCGCTTCAGTTCATAAGAAATAGTTTACGAAATTATTACTTCAAATAGAACCTTCATAAGAAATAGTTTACGAAATTATTACTTCAAATAGAACCTTAGTGTGAATCTAAACAAATCAAAAGCAACGGTCTTTCGAAAAGCAACAGTGTGCTTGGCTGCAAACGAGAAAAAGGTTTTTGGTTAGGACACATTTAAAACAGTAAAAGAATACTAATACTTAGGTTAGGACACATTTAAAACAGTAAAAGAATACTAATACTTAGGTACAAGCATCCTTTATATGAAAAGGCACCTTTAAACGACAGTATCTTCTTCGAAGAATGCAATTGGGACTGTTTGGCACAATGCTTATGGAAACAATGATCTCTCATTTAGCTCAAAATACCGAGTATTTCTTGCAACTTCCGAAAAAGTAACTGCCGAAACACTCCTGAGATACTTCTTAAAACCTCAATTTTGGCTTCCAAGCACAACTCCAAACTATATGCTCATTATTAAAACAAGACTTTTACCACTGTACCTTTTATATTTAAAACTTCATTTTAACTATATTGTTAAACTTATGTTTAGACACACTGAAAAAATAGCTTAAAGCATTGCAGACTCCATAGTAAAATCTAGAACTCAGTGGTTTGAAGAATGGATAAAGTTAGCTAAATATTGTGAACTTCGTTTCAACCTTTTATTGCCCAACCTGGCATAATGGAAACTATTTTTAAACAACTTACTTAAAAGGGTCGATTCTAAGCTAAGAAATGATTATGTGGACAAACCAAGAAACTCGCTCTATAGAGAGACATATTCGAAATCAATTACTTCAAAGATAGTTTCAAAACAAACACAATATCTATGATTTACCGAGCAAGAATTATTGCCCCTAAATTTCTTACCGCATCGTAGCGACTTGGAGCTGTACGTATTGCTCTTTATTCAACACTTAAGAAATAGATTTACGTCAAAAATTGTATACATGTTACAATTTGAAAAGCTGAACAGATCTTTATCTATCTATCATTTTTTCCTGAACAAAATATTAGTCTTATTCTTTCTTCATAACATTATCATTAAAATTTTGTCTTTTAATCAGTTAAGAACCACTAGACCACTATTACAATGTAATTTGTAATATAAATTTTAATTTGTCTTCGAATAGCTCAAAGCTGGTTTCAAAAGCCAAAACCGACCTTGAGATCAAATTAATTTAAAAAAAATTAGGTGGCGCAACAGTCCGTTGAGAACTAGGGCCTAGTGACTTACAACTCTCAACCATTCCTGTGTGCGAGTAATGTTGCCAGGAATGGAGGGCACCTACAATTTTAAGCCTCATCTGAACGGCTAATTTGAGAAAGCACTTTTCATGACAAGAATTACGCTTGGAGAATTTGTCAATTCCTCGCAAGAGGCAGTACCCGTGAAAAAGACTAGATGGCACAGGCTGGGTTTGAACCCAAGACCTCTGGCATGACAGTCCAACGCACTAACCATCACGCCACGGGTACTACGATCAAATCAATTAAGATTTTTAATTTTCGAAACTTAGACGTTTTAGAATTTTGAAACTAAAGATCGTGAGGATTTTTTTCTTTAATGAAAATCAGTTTAACCAATTCAAAAATGTAACAGTGCTTTAACAATTTATTACGGAACCAACAACATTCCATCAAATCGAACGTGTAAAACATGTAATTGTGTTACATTTAACTTAGTACAAATATTATATAAAAACTATTTCCTTAGACTTTTCAATAAGTAGATATTTTTTAACTAAGACCATAGTCACGCTTGAAAAACACGCAATTCAAGTAAATTATTTTTAATGAGTAAGTCATAGTCATTCTCACTTAAGGTACACTTACCCATTTTGAAAATTTTGTCTGTTGCACAAAAAATAATTCCAGTAAATAATTAATTTGTTTTTCAATTTTAAACAATTTTTTGTTCTTAAAATTTCGTTTTTATTTATCACAAAAATTTAGATTTATCACACTTTAAATCCGTCGACAGTTCGGTAAGAAAGATTATTCAAATCCAAAAGATAGTTCAACAAGCTCTCTACTCGAATTAGAGCTACTACCGGCTATAGTTTGAGAATTTTGTTTTAGTTCAGTGGTTTTGTGTTCTACACTTAGTGACTTGATAGCTTATACTGCAGAATGCTTGAAACTCTGTTTATTATGAATGATTTCCGACACGAACAAAAATACAAATTAAAAACTAAATAAGTAAGAAAATGAAAAGTGAGTGAGAAAAGCTTTAGCTTTAGGCTAAGCACTGCAAGTCAAGTATCTGAGAGTATCTACAAAAAGTAACAACACCAAGTTCTAGTCAAGGCGCAACAGCGACTAAAAATTTATACAAGTTAGAGCAACTATATTACTCGTGTGTACTACTTTACAACATGAACTTGCTGCTTAGACTGAAGACTGTTTCCGTACTAAGGACATAACATTGATTTGATTGCTCGATTCGACAGTAGTGGCAGTCGTCGACGCAGCGCGGCGTATGGCGCGAGGCGTGTCGGCAGACGACACATCAAAATCGCAGTTTTTTCCAATTTTTGTATTTATAATTTTTATGATGTCTGTTGTCACATCAGAGTTTGTGATACGGCCAATTGCGTTGGGTTCTATGGACGGCTGCGGGGGCTGCGAGATTTTGTTGACACTGGGGGCACTGATGATACCAAATTATAATTAGTCAATTAATTTTTTTGTATTCAATTTTCTTTCGATTGGAATGATTGTGCCGCATATAGAAATTATTATATTGTTTCGTTTTATTTTGTATAGTTATACGGAACACCTAATAATAATTAGAGATTGAGACTTATACTTACTTACCTGAACAATTGGAATAATTTAAAAAATTGTGTTTTTTGAAAAATAAAAAGGACTAATTATTGCAATAGTGATGGTAATGCTGTTTTATTAATGATTGTTAAATGTTTAGCTAGCTGAAGCTAAAGCAGAAGCTGGTAATTTTGTTCTTCAACTGTTTGGTTTATTTTATCTGTCTGATTAAAATTAAAAAATGGTATTTATTCACCTGAAGAATACAGTACAGATTCCATCTTTTAGATGCTAAACATAAATTTAACTATAAAAAGGGATATAAATTAAAATGAACATTATTTACTTAAATTTTTGTTGTTTTTAGAAAAAGTCTTGAAATTTAAAAAGTCTCTTATCATTTTGAAATTTTTGATTTATATTCTATTTTTAAAATATACAAATACTAGAGCTATTTGGTAGATTTTTGTGACTTAAGATGAAGAGATAATTTTGGTACAGTTAACAATTCAGAACTAACTTAGACGTAATTTGTGTGTTTTCTTTTTTTTTTTGTTGTTTTAAAATGGATAAAAGTATTTTAATTACCTACCCAAATTATTTATTGTGGGTGGTAAGACAAAAAACATCGTATAAGGTAGCTAAGAGGTAGCCTTAGATGTTTATTTATTTTATAATCGGATTATTGCTCAAAAAGAATTCAAACAAAAAAAGAGGCTGGGATGCGACCCACACTGATAACTTCCCATCCCGTCTGTCAATTTGTCTTGCTTAAAAGTTTGTCTACATGTATCAATTTTTACCAAATTTGCGTACTATTTTTTGTAGATTTAATTTTTTTATGAAAAAAATTATTGAATATCGGACACAATATTTTCTGTGAAATAAAATAAGTTTGAAGCCAATATTTTTAATTTTTGAAAAGCTATTTGAGTCGAAAGTAAATTTTTACCAAGTATTGTTTTTTTAGGTTTTTATTTTTTGTAAAAAACTGTCAATTCGATTTTTCTCAAAATTTGATCGAATGTTGACAACAATATTTCTTATAAGATAAAATTAGTTAGAAGACATTATCTCAAAGTTTTGAAAAGATATTTGAGTCAAAAATCAATTTTTACCAACTTTTGTTAAATTTTTTTTTCGGTTTTCAATTGTTTGTAAAAAAAACTGTCAACTTGATTTTTCTCAAAATTTTACTGAATGTTGAAAACAATAAATCTTGAAAGATTAAATTAGTTTAAAGCCAATATTTTTAAGGTTTGAAAAGATGTATGAGTCGAAAATCAATTTTTTATAACTTTTATTATTTTTTTTTTTGTTGGTTTTAATTTTTTGTAAAAAAAAACTGTCAATTCGATTTTTCTCAAAATGTTAATGAATGTTGAAAACAACATTTCTTATAATAAAAAATTATTTTAAAGCCAATATCTCCAAGTTTTGAAAAGATATTTTAGTCGAAAATCAATTTTTACCACCTTTTGTTAATTTTGTTTAGGGTTTTATTTTTTGTAAAAAAAACTGTCCATTCGATTTTTCTCAAAATTTTTCCGAATCTTGAAAACAATATTTCTCATATGAAAAAATTAATTGGAAGCCATTATCTCCAAGTTTTGAAAAGATATATGAGTCGAAAATCAATTTTTACCAACTTTTGTTAAATTTTTTTTTCGGTTTTTATTTTTTGTAAAAAAAACTGTTAATTCGATTTTTCTCAAAATTTTTCCTAATGTTGAAAACAATATTTTTTATAAGCTAAAATTAACTAAAAGCTATTATCTCAAATTTTTGAAAAGATATTTGAGTCGAAAATCAATTTTTACCAACTTTGAGTAATGTTTTTTTTAGGTTTTTATTTTTTATAAAAAAAAACAGTCTATTCGATTTTTCTCAAAATTATATCAGATGTCAAAAACTTTATTCTTCGTTGCACAAAATTGTTTTGGAGATGAAATCATATTTTAGTCGTAAAATTTTCGAGGTGACATATTTTTTTTTTCAGTTTATTTGATTTATAAAAAAAGACGTTAATTAGATTTTTTCCAAAAATATACTTGTTTTGTATCACGTTACAATATATAATACAAAATTTAATTCAAGTCTCTAGCGTCTTTGGTTCGTGAGATATTTAAGGTTAACCAAAATGTTCACCTTCTTTTAAACTGCTATGGTAAGAAAACCACCCACTCAATTTTCTTGAGAGCCCTTTCTGCACCTTTCTGCCTTATTGTCTGTATAACAAAATTTATTTGAAGTCGATATCTCTTCTGGTTCTTGAGCTATGGACTACGAAAAAAACGTCGGGAACGTACGGACGTACGAACGTACTTACACACGCACGCACAGACATCTTTTCAAAAATCTTTTATTTTGACTCTAGGGACCTTGAAACGTCGAAAAATGTCAAAATTTTCAATTCGACAAATCGGACCCATTACAATAACTTCCTATGGGAAGTTAATAAAAAGATATTATTTGACTTTCACAGTTTATGGAGAAGATCAATTTTGAAAACATTCAATCTATGGAAGTAAGTTTTGATAGAAACTTGTGAGGCAATATTTATTACTAAAAAATTAAGGTCCATAAAAATGACCAGATATTTGATATTAAGACTTCGTCGTTCATTATTTCAATTAAATTTGAAAAAACTGCTGGGATGCAACCCACACTGATAACTTACCGTTAGTGCCCGTCTGTCGAATTTTTTTTGGGTAGAATAGGCATAGGTCTATCTTATTATCTAGCCTTATCCCGGTAATCGGCTCTGTCGGGGCGGACCTTTCCCTTCCGACCTACTCGTAGGACCTTTATTTATGTTATTCTCTTCCCCATGGACGTTACTGACAATACTATATCCGGATCATCCGCTGACTTTGAGGATGAAATTTTGGCTGACAGCCAGGAGATCGTAACAGGGAGTATTCATAGCACCGGTACTTCCGCTTATGCTGTTATTCGTCACAAATCCTCAAGGAGCACATCGGGTACCGGTCATAGAACGCCTGTGGCTCATAAGCCGACTAACAAAGCCAAACCCTCGGGTAGCAAAGCCAGCCATAGCAGAGCTATCCGGGGTAGTAAAAAGTCATTAAAATTCATGAGAAGGTTGTTGAAGACAAAATAAATTACCAAAAGGTTATAGACTAGTACAAGAACCTTTTGTCTACTCAAGAAAAGGCCGGTAAGCGTAACAGATCTCAGGAAGAGGCCCTTCCTTATCCAATAAAATATGCCCTACCTATCACAAAAAACCGTTTTATGCAGACCCAGGCAGCCAGGGTACCGTACATTGGCCGATAGGAAAGCCGATAGGAAAGCCTAACAATACTCACTGCCGTAGCTGTGGAGACCAACTGTAAAAGTGCTGCTCTGGCCAGTTCTAAAATGTTAAGATTCGGAAGGGCATTTCTTAAAGATCTCTTGATGAACTTTCCGAGATGAAAATCAAAGACCTGGGGTGGAATCGGCTAAGGTGATTATTGATTGTTTACAGTCAAAATAATCGAATTTGATCTGTATAAGGTGATAGTCAAATTGATACCTAAAAAGCTGTCACTAGAAAAATTTGATAGTCATTTTCCTACAAATATGTCGTTTCTGAATAGAGCTACCAGACGCTTACAAAAAACGAATGGAAAATTTTTTCAGTTACCCTTTTTAGGTACAAAAACACATTCTTGTGACCGACAAAGCTTACGTAATTCGAAAAAACACAAGAGAAATAAGAATGATATTTAAAAACAGCCAATTTGATACTTTTATTTAAATATTTTATAGGAATCATTTTAAAATTTCACCATAGGGGCATTTCACGTGAAGCGGACAGGGAAAAAAAAGTGACATCTTGGATTTCGCTCATATTTAGGTCAATTACAGTATTTGAGAATATAAAAAAGTAATTTCATTTTTTTTATTCTACGGCACTTAGTTTAGGAATTACGGACTACCAAAAAATTGACCCACTATGAAAAGCCATTATTTTAAATCAGTGCTGTAGGTATTAGATATAAAGTAAAAATATATTGTAGGTATGTTTTAACAAGAAAAAATGTATATTATTTTTGTGATAAAGTCGGTGCAAAAAAAATTTTTTTTTTCTTGCTCAAAACCGGAAGTTAAGTTTTCAAAGTAAAATTTCAGTAACTTCGACCATTTATCTTTATTTTGCAGAAATAAAAATTAAAAAAAAAATGGTCGAAGTTACTGAAATTTTACTTTGAAAACTTTACTTCCGGTTTTGAGCAAGAAAAAAAAAATTTTTTTTGCACCGACTTTATCACAAAAATAATACACATTTTTTCTTGTTAAAACATACCTACAATATATTTTTACTTTATATCTAATACCTACAGCACTGATTTAAAATAATGGCTTTTCATAGTGGGTCAATTTTTTGGTAGTCCGTAATTCCTAAACTAAGTGCCGTAGAATAAAAAAAATGAAATTACTTTTTTATATTCTCAAATACTGTAATTGACCTAAATATGAGCGAAATCCAAGATGTCACTTTTTTTTCCCTGTCCGCTTCACGTGAAATGCCCCCATAGCAACAATGAATTGTGACAATTATAATCAGAAATTGTTCAATCGAATTGAATTGAGTTGAATCATCTTACACAGACGGAATGAAATTGATAGTCAAATTTGACTATCAAAAATATGATAGTCAACTATCAGCTTAGCCGATTCCCCCCTGATTTCCTTTCTGAATTCGACAGAATAGCTCTGTAATCTCTAATTATAAATCCGTCATTTTTCATATTTTTAACTTCCCATAGGAAGTTATTGTAATGGGTGCGATTTGTCAAATTGAAAATTTTGACATTTCTCGACGTTTCAAGGTCCATAGAGTCGAAATAAAAGCGTTTTAGAAAGATGTCTGTGCGCGTATGTGTACGTACGTTCGTACGCCCGTACGTCCGTACGCCCGTACGTCCGTACGTTCGCGACGTTTTTTTCGTCGTCCATAGCTCAAGAACCAGAAGAGATATTGACTTCAAATAAATTTTGTTACACAGATAATAATGCAGAAAGATGCAGAAAGGGCTATCAAGAAAATTGAGTGGGTGGTTTTTTACCATAGTAGTTTAAAAAAAAAAGATGAAAGTTTTGGTTAACCCTAAATATCTCACGAACCAATAGCGCTAGAGACTTGAATTAAATGTATTATTATATATTGTAACGTGATACCAAACAAGTATATTTTTGGAAGAAATCCAATTAACGGTTTTTGTATAAATAAAAAAAAACTGATAAAAAACCTCGAAAAAAAACGAATACAAAATGATTTTATACCCAAAACAATTTTGTGCAACGAAAAATAACGTTATCAACATCTGGTAAAATTTTGAGAAAAATCGAATTGACAGTTTTTTTATAAAAAATAAAAACCTAAAAAAAAACATTACTCAAAGTTGGTAAAAATTGAATGTCGACTCAAATATCTTTTCAAAAATTTGAGATATTGGCTTTAAACTACTTTTATGTTTTAAAAAATATTGTTGTCAACAGTCAGTAAAATTTTGAGAAAAATCTAATTGACAGGCTTTTTACAAAAAATAAAAACCTAACAAAAAACAATACTAAAACTTGGTAAACATTTATTTACTACTCAAATAGCTTTTCAAAAATTAATAAAGTGCACGACTGCGTCGCACGAACTTGCTCCTGTATTCAAAGAGTCTGTTTAAAAAAGTATCTATATAATATTTAAAAATATACCTGTAAAATAAGTTTGTCTTCAAAGATATATATGCCATTTGATTTGTCGAAAAAACCTCCATTTTTCAATTTTTTGGGAGGGGGTTACATTTAGTACAGTTAAAATAATTTAAAAAAAAAACTAATTTAAGATTCAAAATTTTACCTGAAAAATAAGTTTGTCTTCAAAAATTTAAATGCCATTTTATAAATCATAAAACCCTTGATTTTTCAAATTTTTTTTTTGAAAATCGTTAGAGCGGTTTTTTTTTAAATTAATTTTTTATATATAAAATTTTTCAATTTTGTTCTAAAAATATTTTTGGTATGCAGTTGTTTAGTGATTGTAAATATACGCTCTATATTTCAATTTCGTAAAAAAATTTTCACCCGTTTTTGAGATATAGAATTTTGAAAAAAAAAATTTCAATATTTTTTTAAAAATCCAAACAATAAAAAATTGCACTTTTGATAATCAATATTGTTAAGGCAATATAAGAGCTCGTTCAGAAAAAAAAATTATTGAAATCGGTTCAAAAGTTGCTGAGAAAATTAAAAAACAATAAAACGGTTCTATGAGCGGTACCTTTCCTGAGCAATACAAAAATATGTTTTTCTTATTAGAAGAAGCCAAGTTAAAAAATAAAATTTTAGAGAAAATTTTGAAAAAATCCATCGGTTTGTTTTTGAGAAAATTCGAATTTTCGTTTTTTGATCAAAAAAATTGTATGGGGGCCACTGTTAGTTTTGATCTTAAAAAAAAAATGAAAAAAACGCCTAACGCAAATCTGCTCAAAACCTTAACTTCCAAGTTTGAACTAAATCGACCCAATGGCTTAGGCTGTAGGAGCGTGGACAGACAGACAAAATTGACCGGACGGAATCGCGGGACCCACTTTTTTCGACTTCTCTACCATCGTAATATCATGTTTGATTAAAATCTCGAGTTCGAAATTTTGCACGAATGCAAAACTTGCCATATAGTTCCTATATGTCGCAAGTAAAAAAATAGTGTTCTTCAAACTCTTTTTATTTCACAGAAAATATTGTTTTCGATATTCAGTAGTTTTTTTCATAAAAATGCAACAGTTCGTTTTTTTATAAAAAAAATGAAGTCTACAAAAAATAGTACGCAAATTTTTTAAAAATTGATGTTCGGTTCTTGATATTTTCAATTTCAATTCAATTCTTTTATTGAGGCTTTTGAAACACAATTTTCTCTTATGTATATAAATATATAAATGAATTAATAATTATGAAGTCGGCTTGTAAATATGCCAGACAAAGCAAATAAAGAAATATTTTGTATATAATATTTAAACAATTAATTAAATGTTACTTAAGTGTAAAGCAAGTTGTGGAGTACGCTTGCTCCCGGCGTACGTTATATTTGTATTTACATTTTATATCCTAAACTATACTATACTATATGACTAGATATCTAACACAAAAATATAGACAAAACAAAAGATGGCTAACATGCCACTCAACTTAATATTTACGCTTCATGAAATACAATAAATACTGAATAAGATTAAATAGATATAATTCGAGTGTTTACATTTCAATAAAATAAAAACAATACTTTAAGTTGTTTATCCTCTTAAGTTAGAGCATAACGCTTTCTCGTAAAAAGGTATCAAGCAATCCCTGTTATTGTCAGGCTCTATTAATGGTAATGATCTCTCATTAAGGATGTTATAAGGAGAAAGATAGTAGTTGTCTTCCAAACTGTCTGCAAGGTTTGAATCAAACAAGGATCTTATAAGTGCGTTTGGATGATGTTCAGTGCGTTTTAATTTAATTTTTGCAAGGTTTGTTAAATATTGGATTAGCGGAATTATTTTGCAATCTTCATAAATTATCTTATTTGCGAAATATTTTTTATTCGCTCTTCTAAATTTTCCACAACAAAATCTCAAAATTTTTCTCTCAAATCGTTCAAGCTCTTTAGCTATCGTAGGTGAAATAGTAAACCAGGAGCAAAATCCGTATGCCAATATTGGTCGAATCAATGTTTTATATACCAAAAGTTTTGTATTTTTGGGCATTCCTTTTGAGTGCAGTACTGGCTTTAATCTCGCAGTAACAAATTTGGCCTTACATAATGTCTTTCGGGCGTGTTCATTGAAAAGGAATCTGTTATGAAAGTGAATACCTAAGTAATTCATTTCGTTTCGTAGTGGAATAGGTACGTTATTTATGTTTAGGGAGAGAGTTTTACTTTCTTTAACTGCCATACGATGGCCTTTTCCACTTGCGTTTCGAAAGCATGTTAAGCTACATTTTTCCGTATTTATATTTAAACCCCACTTTTTGTAATAGCCCAAAAGTAAGGGTAATTGTTGTTCTATTTTAAAAAGAGCTTTCTGTGGTCGTACGTCACTGGCTACTATGATCGTATCGTCTGCAAATAGGATTCCATTAGGTTCTTCATTCGAATAACCGAATGGAAAATCATATAAATATATATTAAACAAAATGGGACCCAATATTGATCCCTGCGGAATGCCTGATAATATGCGGAAAGGATCTGACTGCTCAGTTTTAACAAATATTGATGAGAATCGGTTTTCAAGAAAACTTTGAATAATACGCACTAGCCATGTCGGAAAATCAAGTGTTAGCAATTTATAGATCATTCCTTTGTGCCAAAGATTATCAAATGCCTTTTCAATGTCTATGTTTAGTGAAATCGTGCATCTTTTAGATCTCAGGTTTTGAGTAATTGTATTGCAAAGTAGGAGAGTGGCATGTTCAGTTGAATGTTCTTTTCTAAATCCAAATTGAGTTTGAGGAATAATGTTTTTATCCTCACAGAGAATATTGACTGGTTCAACTATTATTTTTTCGAAGAGCTTTCCAATGTTGGAAAGCAAGGAAATAGGTCGAAAGTCTTTTAATTCTGATGCAGATCTAGTTTTAGGTATTGGTAACAATTTTGCTCTTTTCCAAGCTAAAGGAAAGTAGCCATTGTTAATGCAATGATTAAACAGAGATGCCAGTATTTCATCGAGTGAATGGGAGCTTTTTCGCAGGATAAAGTTGGATATTCCATCAATTCCAGAGGATTTTTTATTTTTCAGACCTATTCTGCAAATATGAACATGTTGGGGTGTTGTGAACGGTGGAGTGGCTGGGTTATATGATGGCCTAGATGGTGAAAAGGTAATGATTTTTGAATTATTTTCAGGTGAAGAAAATTCGGAAACTTTAAGAAGGACGTCGTTGGTTAGGTCTAAATCGTAAGTAGGCTGTTTTTCGGTATAGACTGCAGAAAAGAAATCTCTAAAAGCATTGATTTTTGATCGAGTATCAGATAACTCTAACCCATTATGAGTAAGAACATCTTGTGAGATATCTGTACCAAAAAATTTTCTTCCAGTAATTTTATCGATTTCTTTGAAAGCTTGTGGCGACGGACGAATATTTTGTAATCTTGTCTTAAAGGTGTTATTAAGATCAATATTTACTCTTTGTTTGATAATCTTATTAAGGCATTTAATTCTGGCGGATAGTTGTTGATATTCAATATTAATTCTGTTAAGGTGTTTATGAAACAGTCGTTTTAACATTTTAAGCCAAGTGTTCCGAGTTTTTATAAGTTTCATCGTGAGTTCAGACAAATCCTTATATTTGTTATTCCTAGGTACAATTATTTCTGAGTTAGCTTCAACTGCCGATGATATAGATGAGTTTAAATTGGAAATAACACTATCAATTTCGTTGTTCGATATATTCCTATCCGACGGTATGTTTAACCTGGAGAGTTTATTGTGAAGACTTAACCTAAATGCTTCCCAATCAGTGTTTTTAAAGCTACGAGAAGGTTCTTTTAGGGGTGCCAAGAGAGGAGAATAATTACCGAATTGTACATTTATGGAGATACCAAAATGGTCGGATGGAGTTGCAAACGTTGTACAGTATTTTGATGTTTCATTACTGTTAAGGTTTGAAGAAAGAAAAAAGAAGTCAATGTAGGACGAAGACCGTGGAAAAGTCGGTCCATCTGAAGGAATAAGGTCAAGGTTTAAGTAAGCACCATTGAAAAACCAGCCATAAACTAAACTTCCGTTTCGGTTAGTAATACTATCCCCCCAGTGAGGGTGGCGAGCATTCAAGTCTCCACCAATGATAACCGCATCAAAAGTATTCGCTAAGGAAAGAAGTCTATCAAGTTCTCTCTGTAGACTTTGGCCAGCATTACTAGGAATGTATATGCTCCCCATCAATATTTTATAGTTTGTGTTCCCTGAATTATTTAATGAAATCGATGCTAAACACACCGAAAAGGTTTCACAGCGAAAAGGAACTGCGCTAAATGAAAGACTCTGTTTCAAAAGAATTGCAGTCCCTCTACCTGAGTCGTTTCTTAGAATATTATAACCTTCAAAAGAAGGTTTGTGTCTACTGCTTAGTCTTGTCTCTGAAAGGAAACAACTATCGGGTTTTGAGCTTTTCAGTATATTAAGAAGTGAAAGTCTTTTGTCATGCGAGATTATTGAATTAAAATTCATCGATATTATGTTATGTTTTGTTTTGGCCATTATATAACTATAGTAGAGACGAACTCTAGGTACGCAAACATTTTTTCCTCCTTTGATTGAAGGTTTTGGTATAATGGCCAAAATTGTCTAATTTTAACCAAAAGTTCATTAAACGGAATATTAAAAAGATTTTTGGATTCATTCAGAAAATCACTAAGATTTCCTGTTTGGGGTGCATTATAAGCAAGAGTAGAGGGTTTTGTTGCCGATTTTTTAGCTACATCAGCAAAAGAATGTTTAGGCGTAGCCAACTGGGACACCATATCTTGAACAACCTTTTTGTTTGTTTGTGATATAAAAGCCGAGTTTAGGTTTGAAGCTTGTTTTCTCTCCCTATACCTTATAAATGATGGGCAGCTCTGAGAACTTGCCGCATGGCCTATTTCGTTGCAGTTTACGCATCTTAGAGTTGGCAATTCAAGGTTATTTTGTTTTTTTGTTTTATATGATTCAATACATGGTTCGGAAGCATGATCTTCTCCACATACAACACAGCGAGTATTATAGGCGCAACATTCACCTGTGTGACCAAATCTTTGGCAACGGTAGCACCTTACTACAAGTTTACTATTTTTTTTTTCCCAGTACACTTTTTGGTGTAATAAACTTCGAACACCAGTCAGGTCCTTGATTGATTCACCCACGTCTAAGCGTACAACAAAAATATTTAATTTAATGTTTAATTCTTTCGTTCTCGCAGTGAAAAACGGAGTAACCTTGTCTATTTTGACATTAGGCACAGATTCCTTTAGAGCTTTTACTATTAATTCAATGGGAGTATCACCATCAATGCCTTTCAATAATATGGAAGCTTTTTTTGTTTCTTTAGGAGAGAAAGAATAAGCACCTAAGCCCGTATCACGTAATCTATCTATTATAAGTCTATGTACACTCGCATTATTTACATATACTTTAGTTTTTTGGTACCCAATGTTAACAAACTTATACTGAATATCTAAGACTTTACATTCTGAGGCTGCAAGTTTAATTAATTCACTAATCAATGCGCAGTTTGCGCCAAAGACAAAGATAGGAGGGCAGTACAATATTGTTTTATTATTGTTAGTAATAGCATTAATACGATTGATATTGTTAGTCGGTTGATTGTTGGAATTACTTGGAGACTCGTTTATGCTCGCATCAATGATATCAGCGTTCATCTGTTCAAGGTTCATTAGAGGCCCAAAGGGATTGTTCTCGAAATTAGGTTGTTTACCATGAGTTTCATGCAATGGCTCATCATTTCTCCGCTTTCTCTTACTAGAGCTGCTCTTAAAGTTGTTTGCTGCTCGGTTTAAATTACTGAGGACCGTGGTCCATTCACTAGAGTTGTTGTTATCATTCATTGTGTTATTTTGGGGAGAGTAATTTCTCTCTAAACTGGTTTTTGTTTCGTGCTCTTTGATTTTGATAGAGCGAGTATCACCACGTGCACAATTTAATGGGATTTCACAATTTTTTTTTAATAAATGCAAGTTTTTATCAATGTTTGCGTTATATTCCAGCCGAGCTGGAATATATTTTTGATCTTGTTCACTATTCTCCACTTTATTGAATCTCTTTCTCACAGGGAAAATAAAAGGTTCAAAATTTTGTTAGGAATTAGGAATGCGGGATTCCGCAGTACAAGAATGAATAATTAAGTGTAACACACGTCTGTTCGCTCTCGTTTTCCAAATTGGACTCCGGTTCTTGATATCTCTCAAATTAATTTCATTCATCCAATTTGTAAAAATTTAAGAAATGCTACTTAAATTGGTAAAAATTTGTATTCGACTAAAAATCTATTTAATAAAACTAGATTTTTAAACTAAACTATTTCTTTATATGAAAAATATTGTTGGTAATTTTAAAATGTTTAAGAATAATTCAACTAACAACTTTTTTAACTCAACACGAAAACCTTCAAACTTTTAAGCAAGACAAATCGACAGACGGGATGGGAAGTTATCAGTGTGGGTCGCATCCCAGCCTCTGTTTTTACTGTTGCTTTCATCAGTAAAATTTTGAATGATGTGATCGAAACAGTAAAAAATTGGATAACAGTAAAACGAAATGGAATTTTGTTTGGCTTTTGGCAGTCAGCTGTTCAGTAAAATGAAATTTCATCATTCAAAAAATTAAAATGGATTTATAAATTAAATAAAACTTTAAATGCATTTTTTCTTTTTGAAAAAAATACTTGAATATCAATATTTTGCAAGAAATAAATCTGTAACATGTTCAAAAACTAAAAACAAAAAATTTACTGATGGATTTTACTGATAACTTTAACCGGCCCCTAACAGTCCGTTTTTTCATAAAAAAATAAAATCTACAAAAAATAGTACGCGAAATTAGTAAAAATTAATGTTCGGTTCCCGATATCTCGTGAATAAAAGAAAACATTGACTTCAAATTAATTTCATTCAACCAATTTGTATTTGTTTATATTAGAAATAAAAACTTTTAATAAATGCTACTAAAATTGGTAAGAATTGGTTAACGACTAAAAATCTCGTTAACAAAAATAGATTTTGAAATCAAACTATTTAATCATTATGTAAAATATTGTTGGTTATTTTTAAATTTCTTAGAATAATTTAAAAAAAAACACGAAAACTTACAAACCCTTTAAGCAAGACAAATCGACAGACGGGATGGGAAGTTATCAGTGTGGGTCGCATCGCAGCCTCTTTTTACTTTTCAATAGGTACATATGTACGTAGTTCCAAAGAGTGTCTGGTACAAAAACGGTTGAACCCAGACCTCTTTCATGGTAGTCATACGCACGAAAACCATCACGCCACAGCTACTGAATCCTATACATGTACCTTAGAAGAATTGTCCCTGAAGTAGAGAGTAACCAATTTCCTAGTTCCAAACGTAGCTTTACTAGGTCACGAATATTCTATACTTTATTTCCTTCAACAATTTGAAAAAGTTCAAATTTTCATAATTGTTAATTGTTTAAGTGAAAATAGTACTTGGTATAATAATAATTCAGAATTCATTAAATTCGAAGAAAAGTATGCAACTAAAGTAATGCCCCAAATTGTTACAATGTCGCCGTATCCTATCTTCAAAAAGGCTGAATGGTTTTTTCTTTATTATTATTATGCACATTCAATTAATACAAGTGAACATTTTTGTAACTATTTTATTGGGAAATGACAATATCGAATTAATATATCAAGAAAAGTTCTATTAGTAAATTGATTGTAAAAATGAACATTATTAGTGTTGTGTAGTATAGATAGTCGAGAAAACTGGCAATTTTTATAATGGACACAATCACTCATCAGTTTTTGAAATTAAAGTGTACATTTTAAATCGATTTTAATTAAAATGTATAAATACTTTTTAAGATAATTAAGCTAAAACATTATCATAAGTTGGCGTTTCGTTTCTTTTTTAACAATACTATTCTGAATTATATTTGGAGAAAGTATAATATTATTCAAATACTTTTTTTACCAATGTAATTTTAAAAGTACCAAGGATAATAAACAGTTCTGGTCACTTGTACGAAATGTACACAGTCGTTTTCAATGACACTCCTTTAGTGATCTCGATTGATAAAGACAGTAAACAGATTGCTGATAACGCTGCCAAAAAGTGACCTGACTTCTACTGTATACTTGAGAGTGCAAGTTATTCTATAAGAAGCTTCTTCTTTAGCTCTTCAGTAGTTGCAATAATACTAATTGCGTAAGCTTCTTTATCTGTTCTAGTCTGAAGGTCTCTTTTCAAGTAGACGGAAAACAGCATTTGTTAAGCTTTTCCAAAAAAAAGGAGCTTCTTCTTTCTACTTCAGCCATCTTCGTCCATTCATGCTTACATCCCTTCTTTCCAGGCTTCAAGGTTGATCAATTATAAGCTCAAGTAATGTCTTGAAGAACGAAAGATTCCTAAAGACAAGCAGTTTGTGATTTAATGGGTTTAACCCGAATAGTTGAACAATGTTCACATCTTTTAAGCAAAAGTATTGCATTGTGTTTTGTTATGGAATCTATGAATATTTGGTTTATTTGTTTAGAAATATAATCTTTCTTACCGTTCACTACAATTCGTATGAATCGTATTGAAACTTTTTCTCCGACTCTCTTCTTTATTTTTGTAAACGAATTTCTGAAACTAAATCACATAACTGGGCAGGTGTCCCTATAAAAAGTTTAAGTCTCTTGGACCAAATTCAAGAAAGAGCTTTAAAAATGCAATACAACTGTAACAGAGACTTTTACAATTCATGAACACCACCCCTCACCACAATAGCTCATGTCTTTCATTGTCTTATCGATATTGTTATAAGCAATTTTCTATCGAAATGACCCTTCAACAATTCTGTCGTTATACTTAAACCCTTAGGAATACTAATCATTTAACTGTAGAGCACAATTTCTGACATACTGTTAAGTATAGTGATTATGTTCTAAGCCGCGCATCAAGAATGTAGAATGTTTTAATCAACTCAGTTTTTTCTCCCATTTTGATATACATATAAAACATTAAGACCAATTTCCACCTGTATCTCTTTTAAAATCTTTTCCTATTTTCGTAACGCATGCATTTGGTCTTAAGCATGTAAAGAGAAGTTATAACCCCTTTAGTGATTGTTAATTATAAAAAAGAGGCTGGGATGCTACCCAAACTGATAACTTCCTTTCTTGGCCGTCTGTCGATATTTCTGAAAGTTTAAAAATAAAAATTAAAAACAGAATGTTTAGTTCAACAATTTTTTAAATCACACCATGCGGTAGATACGGTAGTTCTGATTTTTTTAAGTTACATTTTTATGATATTGGTCTACTTAATAATCCAAGTTTCCAACCGCTAAAATTTCGCCTGAAGGAATTTCTTTTAATACAGTCACGATTTAAGGCAGTTAAATTAACTAAAATTTGAGCCTTAAATTGTGTCGGAAGATGTACGGTTTTCAAAATACAATTGTTCAAAAATAAGCCAGAAATAGACAAATTAATATTTAAATAACACATGCCTCTAGAGTGAGAAAATTAAGCTAAAAGAAGACAAAAATTGTATGGGTTAGGGGGTTTTTATCCCCATTGTTAGGCGGGAGGTTTAATTTTTCAGAAAAGTAAGTTAACATACAAAATCAAAGAATGGAACATCACCTACGCAACTGTGATATAACTTTTCTCAAAACCAAAAACTCATTCTTTCAGTAACTTTTTTAAAAAATGTTCCTAAAAACAGTTAAGTCTCATGCTTAAAAACAACAGACAAATTATTTAACCGAAAATATGTTTTATCAAATTGTGTAAGATAAATAAATTGCATTATTGGGTCGCACGAGCTTGCTCACGCATCCAAAGAGTCTGTTTAAAAATATTTTCTTTGTTTTAAGATTTAAAAATGTACCTGCAAAAAAAGTTTGTTTTCAAAAATATAAGTACCTACCATTTTATTTATCAAAAAAATCTTAATTTTCCAAAAGTTTTATTTAAAAATCGTTGGAGCGGTTTTTTTTAAATTAATTTTGTATATACAAATTTTTTTATTTTAAGTTAAAAAATATTTTTGCTATGTACTTAGTTATTCAAAGCTTATTAATGTACGCCTTACATTTGACGAAACATTTTCTAGAGATATCGAATTTCAAAACAAAAATGTTAATATTTTTTAAAAAATCAAAAATAAAAACATTGATATTTTTAATCATCAAATATTAGAAAGAAAATTATTAAAATCGGTTCATTTATTTTCGAGAAAACTTAAAATAAAAATAAAGGTTGTATGGGCGGTACCCTTCTTGAACAATACAATCATATTTTTTTCTTATTGAAAGAAGTCAAGTTGAGAACAACAATTTTAGGAGAAATTTAATAAAAATTTATTGGTTTGGTTTTGAGAAAATTGGATTTTCGATTTTTGACTACGGTTATTTTTAGTCTTAAAAAAAACGGCTAACGTGAATCGGCTTATATTTATTTTTATTCAGTTTGTCTTATTTATAAAAAAAAACACCGTTAGTTCAAACCGTTAGCCAACTTTTGACTTTTTTTTTGTTTCTAGACGAAGAACCCACGACTCAATTTTTTTGAAAGTCTTTTCTGCATGTTTGATGTTGTAAACAAATTTTATTTTTATTCAACCTGTGCCTGTTGTTGTTAAAATTCGTTCAGTGGTTCTGCATACACACTTAGACGGACAGGTAATCTAATATATAAAATTCTCCTGTCACAGTGTTAGTTGCCATACTCCTCCGAAACGGATTAACCAATTTCAATGAAATTTTGCATATACATACATTCGGTAGATCTGAGAATAGGTTTTTATTTTATTTTTATATTCTTAAGTGATATGGTTAAATTGCATCAACATCGTACACAGTGCAACAATCTTACGATAGTATCTATTCAGTGACGCTATGTACAATGAAGCATTGATTGCTATTGAGGATCTTTCCTTTATCATTGCCAAATTACCGCTCAGTCATTTCGTTATGCATTCACCAAATCGAAATGCATCTGAATTAACAGACACTGAATTGAATCGTGAACTACAATACAATACTGTAGAAATGGCAGCGATTGTTGCTCGCAATGTCCCACTAATGAATGAAGAACAAAGAACCATTTATGACCACATCATGTTCGCAGTTTCGGCAGGACAAGGTGGATTCTGTTTTTGGATGCACCAGGTAGAACTGGTGAAACATTCCTTATTTCGCTAATTCTTGCTTAAATACGATCAAATAATGGTATTGCATTGGCTGTTGCATCTTCTGGCATTGCGGCAACTTTATTGGATGGAAGCAGAACAGCTCATTCAGTATTTAAACTCCCACCAAATATTCAAAATAACCCAGACGCAGTGTGAAATATAGAAAAATAATCATCCATGGTCCCAGTGCTGAAACTGTGTTAAATTATCATCTAGGATGAATGCACTATCTCGCACAAACATTCGCTTGAGACGTTGAACAGGACATTGAAAGATATAAAAAACAACGACAGACTATTTGGCGGCACTCTGTTACTCCTTTCAGGTGATTCCAAAGACAAACAAAGACTTCCCGTTATTCCGCGTTCAACGTACGCTGATGAGATCAACGCGTGCTTAAAATCATTGCCACTGTGGCGTAATGTTGAAAAAGTTCAACTGAAACTAAATATGCGTGTTTAAATGCTTCAAAATCCATCCGCTGAAAAATTCTCAAAACCAACTGTTAGATATAGGCGATGGAAAAGTTACTACAGATGAAACAGGATGGTAGTTTTGTTTCGTAGTTTGAACCCACCACGGTTGTGCAACGGCACGCGATTAGTAATAAAAAAATTATTGAAAAATGTTATCGAAGCCATAATTATAAATGGCAAATTCAACATTCAACAAACATATACCTATGTATATTATTACCGCGAATCCCTATTATACCGACAGATGTACCAATTCAATTCAAAGGCCTTCAATTTACAATTAGATTGGCATTTGCAATGACTATCAATAAGTCTCAAGGCCAAACGAAACGATGTCTGTCTGTGGCTAAGATTTGAGCACTTCATGTTTTTTTTGCTCTCGAGTGGGTAAACCATCCAGTTTGTTTGTATTGGGGAAAGATGGGATCACAAAAAATATTGTACACTCTGTTGCATTAAGGGATTGATATTGTTTATTTTTGTAGTATTGTCATAATTAGCGATATGTATATAATTTTAAAGGATTAATTTTAATTAATTAAAAAAAATTGTTTGATGATTTGTTATTTTAATATATTGTCACCGTTTACAGCGCTCTATAACTCTCCCATTTACATATATACCACATCCTTCATACTTACAATAAGTTAATTATTTATTTCTAGCAAAATAATCTCTAGAAATTATTTATACGACAAAACAACGTGTGTCGGGTCAGCTAGTAATCAATATAATTAGATAAATTGAAATCGACATTAAAATTATCACAATACAAACTCATCATTAAGAACCAAATAGGTACATATTTTTAGAGGTAGTGATGTGTCGTTGCATTGTAAATTATCTAGACGATTATTTATGTACTACCTACCTACATAAATAAAGATTGTATGACTGAAACGTGATCAACTGAGATACGACATTACGTTTTTTTATACTCCAGCAGCGGCAACAACACAACAAACCTATAAGCTAACTCGGTGACTATCGCTAACAGCTTTTTTGGAGCATCTTTATATCAAGGCATGTTAAGTCTCACAGCCTACAACGGCATCTGCATTCTCAAAAAATAAAAATAATGACAGAGGACGATGATGAGGAAACACAACACAGCAAGACCTTGAGTATAGAAAGTCTCAGCTATGTGAAGCACCAACTTCCTTCTTATAAGAAGCACAAAAATGTTTATTATTTTCCATAACAATTGAACTTGTAAAACATCACAATTTACTATAAATATACATAATTCAAATAAAACGTTTTTATTTTTTAGAAATGTGATCTAGAAAGATTAACGAAATTAATCTTCTATTGAAAAATATGTGAATGCGTGTGTTTTTATGTGAAGTTCATTATGAGACCTTCTCGATTTGAAAATAAGAATAAAAAATAGAATATGAAAACAGAACTTATAATTGAAGTGGCAATCATGTGATAAGTCTACAATCACATAAATGACTTTAATAAAAAATTGTATTGTTTGATTTGAAATGAAATGAAGTGATTAGATAGTTAAATAAAAAAAAATAAATAACTTTAGTAGTTTAACATTATAACATCATGATTTGCCACTATACATGCTTCTAGATACATTATGAAGATAGACAGAGGAGACATAATATTTCACACTCAATTTAAATTTAATAGGTTCACATTCACATACAATTCTTTTTAATTTTAATTTAATCTGAACTGATCACTTTGCGGTAGGTCTTGAGATCTTATCTGTTTGACAAGTTAATATGTTGTATCTACCTGAATAGAATTTCTTAGAAGATTTGAATAAATAAAAAAAAAAAACGTCAATTATTTACATACATATGTAGGTAATATTCAAATAAAACTGAATTAAAATAAATGCCTTATGAACTTTCAATAAGGCCTCTTATTATATTCGCTTGTCAAATATTCAACAAAATTAATAAAAAAAAAAAACACAAACTTTAAAAAAGTAGATATAATGAATTTATGAAAGAATAACAATGGCTTCTTGCTTTCTCTTTATCAAAGTTTATGCACGTCTCATGAAACTTGGTGTCCATTTCTTGACAATTGGTTTTCCATTTTCTCTTTCTTCACGTTCCTGTTCCTCCATTTGCTGCCGGAGAATGTGTTGATTTTCTCTGAACTTCTGCAGGGGATCGTCAAATTGTTTGTAATAGGTAAGAACTGCACGTACATCATCAACTTCAGATGTTGCTATGATTTTTAAGAAATTGATGAGATCAAACAAAGAAGCATCATCATCGTTTCCCAGCCATCTGTCTATGTTAAATGTATTTTCTGGATGGAGTTTTGTAGAATTTGCATCCCAATCTACAACGATTACCTTTCTCAAGTCTCTGTTTAACTTGTCAAGATTTTTAACATGGTGACCGTCGACGAAATGCGTTGCATCACGCCCCAGACTAAACATAATATAATTATTTGGATCTAATGCATCTAAGATGTGGAAGACTGTCATTCCCTTGTCGGCAGTGAAGACGACAATTTCAAAATGCTTAGAGCACTGTTCAAGGAAGTGATCGACACCTGGACGTTTCTTAAAACGCCATCCAGTCTGATAGGTCCAGTCGGGATGGACTAAAACGTCTTTCATCTCTAGAACTAAGGTGTATGGCGGTTGGATGTAGGGATACTTGAGAGGATCGGGAAGTAATTTGTCCCGAGATGGCTCTTGAATCATTTTTTGATAGTATTTCATTGATTTCCACATTCGTTTGACATATTGTTGAATTGCTGGTTCTTTGCTGAACTCATCTTCGATGACATTTCCTTCCGTATCGCTTTTTGGTTTGCCCAATTCGTATACACCCCAAACAGCCAATAATATAGCCGAAGCACCGAAAGCTGCAAATCCAAACTTCATTTGTTTCCATGCCTTCTCATTTTCTTTGGCTTCTTCTTCTTCCTCCTTTCGCTTGCGCTCACGAATAGTTTCCTCATCGTCTGTGGCAGCAGTTTGGGGAAATAGCATTGATAAAATTTCTCGAGCCTTATTATTATTAGTTTCCTTTTCAGCTGCACAAGATCCATTTTGAGTTCTGAACATACGGCGCTGATTTATAAATTGGTTATCACAAGCAAAAGCAGCAGAAGCATTTGGAAACCAATTCGAATTACAACTCGTGTGTTTTACTTGATGATTATTCAACGACGACTGCTTTTGGGACTGCCATAGATTTGTACACGATTTGGTTCTGCATTTTTTGACGAAACTTATTAAACTTCGTTGTGCCATTGTTTAAAGATTTGTTAAAATTGATTTATTTATGAACCGGAATGAGAAATTAATGTGCGAATTTTTCTTTTTCCTTTTTATGCACTCTCGTTTTATGCTTTCCTCACAATCCTATTTACTTTATTAAAAGAAATTACTAGGTACACTTGGGCGTATACGCATTTTTTCACGATTGTTTATTTCAATTGAAAGAATTATTATTTTGACAAGTAAAAATATTTTGAACAATGTTTGCTTAGATATTTATTTACTTCCCATAGGAAGTTATTGTAATCGGTTCGATTTGTCGAATTGAAAATTTTTATAGTCGAAATAAAAGATTTTTAGAGAGATGTCTGTGCGTGCGTGTGTACGTACGTTCGTACGTTTGCGACGTTTTTTTTCGTCGTCCATAACTCCAGAACCAGTAGAGATATCGACTTCAAATATATTTTGTTATACAGATAATAATACAGAAAGATAAAGAAAGGACTCTCATAAAAATTGAGTGGGTGGTTTTTTTAGCATAGCAATTTAAAAAAAAGCTGCGACCCACACTGATAACTTCCCATCCCATCTGTTGATTTGTCTTGCTTTTTTTGCCTCTTTTTTAAAAATGTTGTCTCCAGGGAATCAGCTTAAAAGAAGATTGCTTCAGTTGGTAAAGATGAAGGCTTGTACATAAAATGATACTTCAGAATTAAGCTAGAGCAAACAAAAGTTGTCTTTTGCTAAACATTTTATATTCTTATATTTAAAAAATAAACTAAATTAAATAGTAACAAAAAGTTATTTGTTAAATCACTAAGTTAATAACCATAGGTTACTGAGGTGTGAAGTGTTATCAAAAATTACCAGATAACATTACCTAAATGAATGATAAAAAAATATATTTCTTCTTGTCAAACATTTATTTATGTACATATGTTTTTTTTAACAATTTGTATTGCTGTCTCTTTATCTCGAGAATGTTTTAAAAGTCAGATGCTAATATTTTGTTTTAAATAAAAACATGTATTTGTAACTGAATGAACGATTTGATAACACAATATTTAAAAATAAATATAAATATACAAGTTAATTAGACTGGGCAAAAAATTCGATTATTTTTTTGAAAACTTAAGGGGGTCATCCCATGTGATGGGTTCAAAAAATCGATTTTTTTTTTTTTTCATAAATTGATTGTTTAATATGTCTAGAATACGGTAGTAAAGGGATTTTTCAAAATTCGAAGTCGTTTTAAAGATACAGCAGGTCCATGTTTAGAACCAATGCTCCACTATCGTAAACGTCTTTATTTTATTTTTTGTTGTTCTGTAATAATTCATGTTAAATGTTAATTATGTTTTGCATTTTGTGCGTGTGTTAGACTTTAATTGTATTATTATCTTACTAACAACTAACACATGCACTTATGATGAGCCTCTGATCGTAGTTTGAAGCTTGCTATAAGCTAACTACTTTCTGAAAATTCTGAAGTGTAAAAAAAAAAAATATGGGGTAAAGTATTTTACATACATCGGCGATGGTGACAGTAAAACTTACAAAGGGATCCTACTTATCATCTTTAATGAAGGTTTCGAAGGTAATTTGAAAGTAATGTCGGTTATGGGATGCCCTATAGGCCGCGAAGCCCATACTTATGTTGAGAAACGTGATGAAAAGCGCATCTCACGTTCTGAGCGGCGCGTAAGTGATGCCGTTAAACAAGCCAGAATTGATTCAAGAGCTGAACAATCTGCTTTGAAAGAGTTTCAAGAAGAAGAGGAAGGAATACTCTATGGACCAGGCATCGTCAATTGAAAGGTAAGTTAATATTTTCATAGTTAAGAGGACTTGAAACTTTAAACGAGTTTTTCTCAAAACTGTGTTTTTCAAACATTCCTCCATCGTATCTCAAAAACGGCTTGACCGAATGACTTGAAATTTGATGGGTTGGATTCAGCACATGTAAACGCATAGAATGAACTATCGACAAGCAAAAATTCCAAAAATTTCGATTTTTTTATAGCAAAAAACAAAAAAAAAAACGCAAAATTCGCGACTTTTTTTTTCAAATGTCTCCCAAAAGTCCAATTTTTGGTATATTCATTTGATGATAGTTCATTCCATGCATTTAGGCTCACAGATTAAAACGCCGTTTACTTTTTTTGTTTTAGATAAGCCAATCAGCCGGAATCGTGGAGGAAGTGCGAGCCCATTTTTTCGAGGTGGTGTTCTTCACACCGGTGTAACTCGTGTTCTGTTCAATATTTTTAATTCAAATTTTATATTTATACTGTCGAACTATGTTAATAAATGATAATAAACTTAATAAAGTTGTATCTATTTACTGGTCGTAAAAAAAAAATCCTAAAAATTCCTTAAAATACAGGCCGTCACATGGGATGACCCCCTTAAGCAGGAATCCATATTAATTATTATAAAGCTGAAGAGTTTGTTTGTTTGTTTGTTTGTATGTTTGAACGCTCTTATCTCAATTACTACTGGTCCGATTTAAATGAAATTCTTTCAATATTTAAGATAGCCCATTTATTAAGAAGAAAGGTTATTGGTTTTATTACATCACGCTAATGCTAAAACAAGAGGAGCACAAAAAAGAATATTTCAAAGTCGGCGATTTTTTTCTTTGAGGTTTTTCACTGCGTGCGCTGCGGAAACGGTAAAAGTTTTTCTTAAATAATGTATAACAGAATTTTTGCCTATTAATAATTTTAAACAAATATCCGCCACAGCAAATTTTTATCTAAAATAAATCATGGGAACAAACCCGCGGGGCGCAGCTAGGATCATATAAAGGGTGGTTCAAGCATTTTGAATTACCTTGAAATGTCTTTGTGAATTGTGTGAATTAAGATTGTAAGAATTTTATTAAAATGGGGGTTTAAATTGTAATGAATTTCGTGCATTTCGTAAATTTTCTTTGTCAGCATGTTGATACACTTTATGCTCAGTGAAACAAAAAGATTCCCACTTGAGTAAATGAGAATCCCAGTGTAATTGTTAAAAAGCCAATGCATCACTAGAGAAGGACTGTTTGGAGTCATTGGAATCAGCGGATTTCTCAGTCACAATGTCCTACTGGTCAAAAGAGTATCGCGCGTTCCCCATCGTGGCATTTTTAAAGAGTAACGATTCGTATGTAAGTGCGCATCAATAATTTTGTCCACATTTCGGTATACAACGAATAAGTGATGGACCGAGTGTGAATTTAATTCGTTCGTGGGCTCAGAGGTTCCACGCAACTGCTTCGGTTAGGAACAATCCACGACTAGGGCCTAGTCGATTTTAAAGGACACCCGAAAACATTGAAGTGGTTAAATAGAGTTAACGTGAAAATCCACCACTTTCAATATGGAGAAGTGCAGCCTCACTGGGACTTCCGAGAGCGATTACTTACGAACATTTTAAAAAGGATTCAAAGTTCCATTTATTCAAAATTGAAATGAGTCAAGCAATAAAAGAAAGTGATTTTGTTTCACTGAAAAATGTTTGTGAGACGATATTGGAGCGTTTTCGTACTGTGAATCCCATTTTTTGGAGTGACTAGGCTTGTTTTCATTGAAACGGGCACGTTAATAAACAAAGCTGCCGTTAATATTGCCAATAACGGATTTCTTTTTGACAAACCTGCAAGCTCACCCATCGTTTTTATCGCACACGTGGTTCCAACAGGATGGTGCGACCGCACAAACGGCTAGAGATTCGACGAATTTGCTTCGGGAAACTTTCCCTCAAAAACTTATCAGTCGCTTTGGGGACATCCCGTGGCAACTGAGGTCTCCCGACTTATCCCCAATGTATTTTTAACTTCCCAAAGAAAGTTATTGTAATCGGTCCGATTTGTCAAATTGAAAATTTTGACATTTTTCGACGTTTCAAGGTCCCTAAAGTCGAATTAAAAGATTTTTAGAGAGATGTCTGTGCGTGTGTGTGTACGTACGTTCGTACGTCCGTACGTTCGCGACGTTTTTTCGTCGTCCATAGCTCAAGAACCAGAATAGATATCGACTTCAAATAAATTTTTTAATACAGATAATAATGCAGAAAGATGCAGAAAGGGCTCTCAAGAAAATTGCGTGGGCGGTTTTGACAAATCGGACCGATCACAATAACTTCCTATGGGAAGTTAAAAAACTTAAAAACCAAAAGATGAGCTTATATTTTCGACAAAGTTTTAAAATAATTTATTAAGAATAAACTGTATGTATATTAAATCACTAAAAGATTAAAATGCGTATTTCCATATCTTGGCTTTAAGCAAGTTATAATGATAGAGAAATTCTTAAATATGTTAAAAATATTTGCATGATGGTGGCGTGGTCACTTTTATGGAATCGTATGTTTTATATAAAATTCTTATCAATTGTTTATGTTTTGACCGAAATTCGAAATTTATAATGAAGAGTAGACACAATTTAATGTGTATAATACACATAAGTAATTTATATAATTTTTCTAATCAGCCTTTTTAAAAATAAATTGTAAAGTCTATTATTTTGAATATTGCCAGATGTCCCAAAAATAATTCGGGTGTTGTTAAGAAATTAAGTTTTAGAAAAATTATTAATTTGATTTATTTTTCTTCAAAATAAGAAAATTGATTTTTTTGTAGAAAGTTTTATTTTACTATAAACCCTTGAGCTAGAGTGTTCCATAGATGAAGACAACCAAAACGTGTGGTCTCAAGTTAAAAGCTACGTTATACTAAAGCTTGTTACATATATGAATGCTGGTTTTCAATGCTTAATGCAGGCAGAATTTTAATGTGTAAAATTTATTCAAATTACTGATCCACAGATTTATTTAATTTTTCTATTTTATGACAAATATTATCTGTAAAAGAAGCAGTTGTGAAATTGGATTTTAAAATATTTTTTTTTAATATTTTTTAAAACCACTTAAGAAAATGGTATCCGGATACTCCATCACTCTGAGATTGAACGCAACCAATGTGTGTTCTAAAATCTTAAAACTGTCTTAAAGCGAGACAAAAATTCTTAAAAAAAAACTAGCGTAAATATCAAAAACCAAAAAATATCTTACTTAAAATTACTTAAAAACTAGAACAGCCATATGTATAAGCTTTTTAGTTGTGTTTCTTTTTTGTGCCACCCTGACTGTCCCTAACCTAATCCTTAAACCTATGTATCCCGGGCAAGACCAAACGTCCTAGACAACTTTAAATGACATTCTTAATTTGAAGCCACCAAAACTGGTTCTCCTGCCTCACCCTATCTCTTCGTTCCCTATCGGACACAGTCCTACTGAACCGAAGGCGCTCGGCTCCGTCCAGTGCAAGGACCACTCGACTGTAAAGGAGTTGCCTATCTACACTTTTACGGCTGACGTGGTAGATTAGCCTAACCGCCTCTCTATGCTGTATCAGCCCTCGATTGTCTAAATAGAGGAAAGCTTCGGGCGGGAATTTGCCACTTGAACGTGCACTTTCGTATAGTTCTCATTGTTGGTGAAGTAAACCCCAAAAATGAAGCTGTTAGTTGACGACATCGCTCTCGCAATGTGACCCCTACCAAGTTTCTGCAAGAAATTATCTATTCTGTTTATATTGGCTCTGTTGCATAGAACCTGCTTAGAATAGTACTGTTTGTACTCCGACTCTGGTGTTCTGTGTAGTCCAAGGCAACGTCACAGACATAGTCTCTCAAACACCCAAATCTTCTTAATTTGAGATGGGGCAACGTTGAACCATACCGGGCACCCATATAGGCAATCATCGGCCGGATAAGAGCCATGTAGCAAACACCTTCATCCTGCTGTCAAGGCGGCTGCTAAAAATCACGTTTTGTCAGGGCAAAGGCTCCCCTAGCTCTGGCCAGAGCAGCACTTATACGTCTGTCGAAATACAATTACTGATCCAACCAGATGCCAAGGTACTTTACTACACTTTTATTCGCCAGTGGCTGTCGATTTGGTCCAACGATCACTAGATTTTTCCTGTTTCGCATTTCTGAAAGTTGATTTTCAACTTCCAGTCATCGCAATATTACTGAATTTTGTCGAAGTCACACTGCAAAAGTGCCCTGATAACCTCAATTTTTGGGGTTGTTCTGTACGCAATTAGGTCATTGGCGTACACAATTGCATGAGTCAGACTTGCTATCAGATCGCTGGTGTAAATGCTGAACAAGATCGGCGAGTTAAGGGCTCCCTGTTGAAGACCATTTTTAATATCAAAGATTTTGGTAGATGTTACATTGTCAATTTTGACAATAAACCTTCTACGATTAAGCATGTCATAAAGCATATACAACAGTGGTTTACTTATGCCACGTCTGGTCAACTTTAGATACAGACCCTCTAACCATATGCGTTGCCGAAGACCTACTCTAAATCAACCAGACAAGCACCCGTACATTGCCTTTTAGATTTATTCCACTGGATATCAGAAACAAGCTTAGACGTAGCATGAATAGTGTCATGTCCCGCCCTAAAGCCAAACTGATTGTCTGGGATGATTTTGTTGCCTTCAGCCTACTTGGACTGAGCTCTATTTATAACATTCTTGAATACCTTATGGCTGAAACACAAACACGCTTCAGCTTCGGCTTCGTCTGCGTTACGATGAGTATGCTTCGAGGTTGCTTTGAATGACATTTCTATAATAACCAATGGAAATCCCTCAAAAGCAAATGTATTTAGTTTGTTGTTTTTTTTACAGCTGTGGAGCTGTCAGACAAAGCAAATGTTCAGCAAATTTGAACTAGAGCTTCCATTTGGAGACACATTACGAAACATTAAGTTCTTTTCCTAACGATTGTCAAACAAAACGTGAGCTCAAAGCTTCATTGTGATAGCATGCATTGAATTCCTATGGCTGAACTCGTAAATGTCAGGCGAAGCCGAATCTGAATCGTGTTTGTATTTCAGCCATTACTGATACTAGGGAGAAGACTTATCGACCGGTGATTTGCCGAATTGGAGTTGTCCTTTCCCTTTTTCGGGATAGGATGTACCACAGCTGTCTTCTTACGCACCGAATAACCCGATAATATGCATTATTTAGCACGTTGTGAAACAGAGTGGTATAAATGGCCACAGCTTTCTCAGGTTAATGTCGTAGCACAATGTTTGATATACCATTGACACCTGCTGACTTCTTTTTAACTTCCCATAGGAAGTTATTGTAATGGGTCCGATTTGTCGAATTGAAAATTTTGACATTTCTCGACGTTCCAAGGTCCCTAGAGTCGAAATAAAAGATTTTTAGCGCCATGTTTTTTCGTCGTCCATAGCTCAAGAACCAGAAGAGATATCGACTTAAAATAAATGTTGTTATACAGATAATAAGGCAGAAAGATGCAGAAAAGGCTCTCAAGAAAATTGCGTGGGCGGTTTTTTCCACATAGCAATTTGAAAAACCCTAAATATCTCACGGAACAATAACGCTAGAGACTTGAATTAAATTTTATATTATAAATTGTAACGTGATACCAAACAAATATATTTTTGGAAAAAATCCAACTAACGGTTTTTTATATAAATCAAAAAAACTGAAAAATATTATTTGTCAGCTCGAAAATTTTACGATTAAAAGATGATTTTAGCTCTATAAAAATTTTGTGCAACGCAAAGTAACGTTTTCAACATCTAGTAAAATTTTGAGAAAAATCAAATGGGCAGTTTTTTTTTTATAAAAGATACAAACCTAAAAAAAAACATAACTCAAATTTGGTAAAAATTGAATTTCGATTCAAATATCTTTTCAAAGATTTGCGATTATGGCGATTATTGCTACAAATTTTGAGAAAAATCGCATTGATAGTTTTTTTTACAAAAAATATAAACCTAACAAAAAAATAACAAAAGTTAGTAAAAGTTGATTTTCGATTCAAATTACTTTTTAAAACTTTGAGATATTGGCTTTAAACTTATTTTTTCTTTTGAAAAATATTGTTTTCAACATTCAGTAAAATTTTGTAAAAAATCCAATAAACAGTTTTTTTCCAAAAAATAAAAACCTAAACAAAAATGAATAAAAGTCTTTAAAAATTAATTTTCGATTCAAATATCTTTTCAAAAATTTTAGGTTATGGCTTTCAACTAATTTTAACTTATAAGTAATATTGTTTTCAACATTCGAACAAAATTTTGAGAAAAATTTAACCGACAGTTAATAGAAAATAAAAACCTAAAAAAACATTAATAAAAGTTGTTATTGTTATTTTTATTGTATTATTCGTACTAGAATGTCAGCTTGTTAGACTTGACCATTCTTTATTCTGTCAATTTTTATTGAATGTTTTGAACAACAACAACACCTTAAAGGTGCTACCACTCATTGTTTTTGGCTGGAGATATAGCTATTTCGTGCTTTGCCACTTTTGCACTCATCAGTCTCCTTTTTGTGGTGCTGAGCTTTAATCCAATTTTATTTGAAAAACTTTTTATGCACACCATAGGATTCGAACCCACGCATATCAGATTTGCTCAGTGGTCTAAAGTAGTGGAGTGCGTAGTGCACACGACTTCTAAGACTGAGCAAATCTGATATGCGTGGGTTCGAATTAATAAAAGTTGGTAAAAATTGACTTTCGACACAAATATCTTTTCAAAACTTTGAGGTATTGCCTTTAAGCTACTTTTATCTTTTTAAAAATATTGTTGTCAATATTAGGTAAAATTTTGAGAAAAATCGAATTGACAGTTTTTTTACAAAAAATTAAAAACCGAAAAAAAATATAACAAAAGTTAGTAAAAATTGATTTGGACTCAAATATCTTTTCAAAAATTTGAGATTATGGCTTCCAACTAATTTTAACTTAAAAGAAATATTTTTTTCAACATTCCAAAAAAATTGTAAGAAAAATCGAATTGACAGTTTTTTTATAAGAAAATAAAAACCTAAAAAAGAAACAATACTAAAACTTGGTAAAAATTTACTTTCGACTCAAATAGCTTTTCAAAAATTAAAAATATTGGCTTCAAACTTATTTTTTTCACAGAAAATATTGTTTTCCATATTCAGTAGTTTTCTTTTTTATAAAAATCCAACAGTCCGTTTCTTCATAAAAAATAAAATCTCCAAAAAATGTTACGCAAATTTGGTAAAAATTGATGTTCGGTTTTCGATATCTCTCAAATTATTTTAATTCTTCCAATTTGTATTTGTTTATATAATAAATACAAAATTTTATGAAATGCTACTAAAATTGGTAAAAAATTATTTTCAATTAAAAATCTATTTAATAAAACTAGATTTTGAAACTAAACGATTTCATTATATGAAAAATATTGGTGGTTATTTTGAAATTTTTAATAATAATTCAACTGACAACTTTTTTAACACAACTTGAAAACCTACAAACTTTTAAGCAAGACAAATCGACACACGGAATGGGAAGTTATCAGTGTGGGTCGCATCCCAGCCTCTTTTTTTTTAATGAGTCGAAGATGATCTGGAGCTCTATTTTCGTAACAACTCGTAACAGAGAATAAAATTAAATCCCTTCGTTCTATTTTTGAAGTAACATAATTTTGTAGTATGACTTAGTAACGAAAAATAATGGAAAAATAGTCCCAATTTCGACAATTTTGTTAAAAAAATTAACATTTCTAAAAAATTAGTAATGCTCATACCAATTTTGTCACCAATATTAAACTTTTCCTCGATGAGTCTCTGGTGAAAATATCTTTATTTGTATACCTTTTCTTATCTCCTATAAAAGGCTATAATTTATCTTGACTTTGAATTCTAAAACAAGTTCTCAATTTTTGACTTCCTTGACCTAAATAAAGTTAGAAATACAAGCAGTTATTTATTGTATTAAATCAGGTGCTCCTTATCTGACAACAGAATCAACTTTTACATGATTCCTGTCATTCAATATACGAGTATCTTCCACCTACTTGAACTGATCAATTGATCGTAAATTAATCAACTTTATTCTTATCTCATCAACAAATAAACGCCAACAAAAATAACATAAAATATATACCTATAATTCAACCATATGTGGTGGTGCTGCAATATTAATAATTGATAAACTTGATGTTATTTTAAATTAAAAATATATAAAATTAAATTAGATTAAAAGCAAATAACAATAACAAACATCAGCACAGCACCATGATAATTGATAACTTATACTCGTATACACTGGATGTAGGATTTTATAGTGAAGTAGCATCTAAAAATCAAGGGGCGTCTATCGGACGGTTAAATGATTTTATATTGGGGTCTATCCCCGCTGGCTACGATAGCTAGGGCTTATCTCTTATCACCTTAAAATTCGAATTACGCTCATTTCTATATAATAAGCTTTATAGGTATGTAATCGTAAATATACTATTTGAAAGGTATTCACGTTAAATTCCTGTATCATATCATATTATATTGATTTATTGCGACTTATATTTTTCTAATATAATTATAATATTTTCGTTTTCGAAAATGGGCAGAGCCAGCATATATGCAAAATTATTACATATCTCGCCTCTCATTTCGCCGTAGAAAAAATATAAATCTTGAAATTAATTACCCTCATAAGAGGGCATCTGATAATGGTGAATTCCCTTTTTGATTACAATCCATGCATTGATAGAAGAAATACGGAATACGGGGGATAAAATGTGGAAAGTTCCATATCAGATGACTTTTGGATGACTTCACTATGATGCACACTGACATTTCGCCAAATCGGAAATGAACTTGGTAATGGCTTTCGATGCAAATGGATTTCACGGGCGGCGTTAAAGTTGCTGACAGCGCTTAGAGCAACGTGATCGGACTTCTTTATTGCCAAAGATTAGTGCTTTTTTTCCGTTTTAATTTCTTATGAATTTTTGCGATTAAAATGCAGTCCAAGTGCTGATTTAAGGCGTACATTAAAACAATTGACCTTTTTCGTTTATTATTTTGTTTGTTTTGCTTATGTTTTGTTCAATATGATTTACGAGCTGATTTGTTAAGGTCTGATAGACAAATAACTTCTGATTTTTGCTGAATTTACGCTTAACAGAAAATCAGTACAGATATCGGAAATTTTCCATGTGCTTCAAATCTCTAGAGAACTTTCTGTAATAACTTTACGTTTCATAATATTTGTAGAGTGGGGAGTTGCCAATTCTTGAAAATGGCAAGTACCATGTATATGCTTGATAGCATTGATAATCAAAAATATTGTTTCTATTTTCCTTCTATAAGATTGCGTTGCGAAAAGATTTCTTATCGAAGTCTTATGCAATTTAATCATATCATAGCTTTATATATTTTTGGCACTTGAGCTTGAGTGATTTTGAAACAGAAAAAATCAAGGTCAGTATTAACAACTTTTGGATGACATAAATATAGCAAATAATATGATCTTGATTTCTTTGAATTTATATTTTCAAATACTTGAAGTTTGACATAACAATTGGCGCCTTGGGTTTTATTTATGTTTATTGTATAGTAAGTACTGATGTTACGATTTGTTAAGTTTTATTTATAATATTTTCTGTTAATTTTTCATATCTTATCGTTGAGTGTTTTAGTTTTCAGCTTAATATCACGGTTACAATATTTTGCTGAAAATATAATTTATCCTTTAGAAATGCACAAAGGATATTCCTATAGCACACGTACTAACGGGTGATTTTTTAAGAGCTTGAGAACTTTTTAAAAAAAAAAACGCATAAAATTTGCAAAATCTCATCGATTCTTTATTTGAAACGTTAGATTGGTCCATGACATTTACTTTTTGAAGATAATTTCATTTAAATGTTGACCGCGGCTGCGTCTTAGGTGGTCCATTCGGAAAGTCCAATTTTGGGTAACTTTTTCGAGCATTTCGGCCGGAATAGCCCGAATTTCTTCGGAAATGTTGTCTTCCAAAGCTGGAATAGTTGCTGGCTTATTTGTGTAGACTTTAGATTTGACGTAGCCCCACAAAAAATAGTCTAAAGGCGTCAAATCGCATGATCTTGGTGGCCAACTTACCGGTCCATTCCTTGAGATGAATTGTTCTCCGAAGTTTTCCCTCAAAATGGCCATAGAATCGCGAGCTGTGTGGCATGTAGCGCCATCTTGTTGAAACCACATGTCAACCAAGTTCAGTTCTTCCATTTTTGGCAACAAAAAGTTTGTTAGCATTGAACGATAGCGATCGCCGTTCACCGTAACGTTGCGTCCAACAGCATCTTTGAAAAAATACGGTCCAATGATTCCACCAGCGTACAAACCACACCAAACAGTTCATTTTTCGGGATACATGGGCAGTTCTTGAACGGCTTCTGGTTGCTCTTCACTCCAAATGCGGCAATTTTGCTTATTTACGTAGCCATTCAACCAGAAATGAGCCTCATCGCTGAACAAAATTTGTCGATAAAAAAGCGGATTTTCTGCCAACTTTTCTAGGGCCCATTCACTGAAATTTCGACATTGTGGCAGATCGTTCGGCTTCAGTTCTTGCACGAGCTGTATTTTATACGGTTTTACACCAAGATCTTTGCGTAAAATCTTCCATGTGGTCGAATAACACAAACCCAATTGCTGCGAACGGCGACGAATCGACATTTCACGGTCTTCAGCAACACTCTCAGAAACAGACGCAATATTCTCTTCTGTACGCACTGTACGCATTCGTGTGGTTGGTTTAATGTCCAATAAAGTAAACTGAGTGCGAAACTTGGTCACTTGGTTAGAGGGTCTTTACCTAAAACTGAGCAGGCTTGGCATAAGCAAACCATTGTTGTATATACTTTATGATATGCTTAAGGGTAGAAAGTTTGTTGTCAAAATGGCAATGTAACTTCTCTCACAACATTCCAAATTAACAATGGTCTTCAACAGGGAGCGGTGAATTCGCCAATTCTCTTCAGAATTTACACCAGCGATCTGAAAGGTAGTCTAACAAAGGCAATTGCGTACGCCGACGATCTAATTGCGTACACAACGGCCCGAAAAGTTGAGGTTATTAGAATTCTCTTGCAGCGTGATTTCCACAAGATTCAGCGATATTGCGACGACTGTAAACTGAAAAAAAATGTCCAGAAGTCGGAGACAATTCTGTTCTGGACTCCGTTAGATAGGGCCACTAGGGATACATGCAAGAATTGGCGCAAGATGGTCATCGCTGATCTTCACGGGCAGCGATTAGCGAGCAAAATTGTAGTGAAGTACCTCGGTAGCTGGTTAGATCAGTATTTATATTCGGTCTGACGAAACGGCTTTTTTACAGCAGTCGGCTTGACCCCAGGGTGAAGGTAATTTGCTACATGGCCCTCATACCGATTATGATCCATTATGGTTGTCCTGTGTGGTTCAACGTTGCCACTTTCCAGATGGAGAAGTTTCGGGTGTTCGAGCGGCAGTGTTTACGACGCTATACCGGCTTATACCGAATCTTCTTTCGTGCATTACTATTCCTATACAATGTTGCTCGAATCAACAGAATTGACAATTTCGTGATAAAACTCGTTCGAGGTCACATTGCAAGAGCTATGTCTTCGACCAACAATTTTATTTTCGGGGCGTTCTATCCGAACGACGAGTATATTGAGAGTGCACGCTTGAGCGGCTTCATTGCACTAGAAGCATTCATCTTCTTAGATAGATGCGGTCTGATACAGGATAGATTGGCAGTTCCGCTAATCTACCACGTCAGACGACGAACCGTGGAAAGGCGACTCCTGTACAATCGGGACGTCATAGCACAAGACGGAGCAGAGCTCCTTCGGTTCAGTAGGGCTGTGTCCGAACGGGACCGAACTGATAATGTGAAGCAGGAGAACCAGTTTTGGTGTCTTCAATCGGGGTAGTCTGGGTAGGTGGGATGGGGTTTTAAGCCTTGGCCGGCTTACATACTTCTTTTATAGTTTTAGGGTTTAGTTTTAAGTAGAATAGGCATGGTGGCACAAACAAAAAAAAATAAAAAGAGGCTGGGATGCGACCCACACTGATAACTTCCCATCCCATCTGTAGATTTGCCTTGCTTAAAAGTTTGCCTATATGTATCAATTTTTGCGTACTATTTTTTGTAGATTTTATTTTTTTATGAAAAAATAGACTGTTGGATTTTTATAAAAAAATTACTGAATATTAAAAACAATATTTTCTGTGAAATAAGATAAGTTTAAAGCCAATATTTGTAATTTTTGAAAAACTATTTGAATCTAAAGTAAATTTTTACCAACTTTTGTTAAATTTTTTTAGGTTTTTAATTTTTTGTACAAAAACTGTCAATTCGATTTTTTTCAAAATTTTACTGAATGTTGAAAACAATATTTTTTTAAAGGTTAAAGTAGTTTAAAGCCAATATCTCAAAGTTTTGAAAAGATATTTGAGTCGAAAATCAATTTTTACCACCTTTTATAAATTTTTTTTTAGGTTTTTATTTTTTGTAAGAAAAACTGTCGATAAGATTTTTTTTCAAAATTTTACAAAATGTTGAAAACAATATTTCTTATAAGATAAAAAGTTTTAAGCCTTAGTCTCAAGTTTTTGAAAAGATATTTGAGTCGAAATTCAATTTTTCCCAACTTTGAGTAATGTTTTTTTTTTAGGTTTTTATTTTTTATAAAAAACTGTCAATTAGATTTTTCTAAAAATTTTATCAGATGTCAAAAACATTATTCTTCATTGCACAAAATTGTTTTGGAGATAAAATCATATTTTGGTCGTAAAATTTTTGAGGTGACAAATTTTTTTTTTCAGTTTTTTTGATTTATAAAAAAACCGTTAATTGGATTTTTTTCCAAAAATATACTTGTTTTGTATTGCGTTACAATATATAATATAAAATTTAATTCAAGTCTCTATCGTCATTGGTTCATGAGATATTTAGGTTTAACCAAAATGTTCACCTTTTTTTTAAACTGCTATAGTAAAAAAACCACCCACGCAATTTTCTTGAGAGCCCTTTCTGCATCTTTTTGCCTTATTATCTGTATAACAAAATTTATTTGAAGTCGATATCTCTTCTGGTTCTTGAGCTATGGAAGACGAAAAAAACGTCGCGAACGTACACACGCACGCACAGACATCTCTCTAAAAATCTTTTATTTCTACTCTAGGGACCTTGAAACGTCGAGAAATGTCAAAATTTTCAATTTGCCAAATCGGACCCATTACAATAACTTCCTATGGGAAGTTAATTAGTGAATATTGAAAACAATATTTCACATAAGATACAATTAGTTGAAAGCCAATATCTCAAAGTTCTGAAAAGATAATTAAGTCGAAAACCAATTTTTACCAACTTTTGTTAAAAAAAAAATTAGTTTAAAGCTAATTTCTTGAAGTTTTGAAAAGTTATTTGAGTCGAAAAAACAATTTTTACTAACTTTTATTAATTTTTTTTTAGGTTTTTATTTTTTGTAAAAAAACTGTCAATTCAATTTTTCTCAAAATTTTACCTGGTATCAAAAACGTTATTCTTCGTTGCACAAAATTCTTTTGGAGATAAAACCATTTTTTATTCGTAAAATTTTCGAGGTGACAAATTTTTTTTTGCAGTTTTTTTATTTATATACAAAAAACCGTTAATTGGATTTTTTTTCCAAAAATATACTTGTTTTGTATTGCGTTACAATATATAATATAAAATTTAATTCAAGTCTCTAGCGTTATTGGTTCGTGAGAAATTTAGGGTTAACCAAAATTTTCACCTTTTTTTAAACTGCTATGGTAAAAAAACCACCCACGCAATTTTCTTGTGAGCCCTATCTGCATCTTTCTGCAATATTATTTGTATAACAAAATGTATTTGAAGTCGATATCTCTTCTAGTTCTTGAGCTATGGACGACGAAAAAAACGTAGCTAACGTACGTACGTACGAACGTACGTATGTACGTGTGCAGTGCACAGACATCTTTTCAAAAATCTTTTATTTCGACTCTAGGGACCTTAAAACGTCGAGAAATGTCAAAATTTTCAATTCGACAAATCGGACCCATTACAATAACTTCCTATGGGAACTTAAAAATCCGAAATCCTGAAAACCCACAGTACAGACGGCCAAAATACGGAAAGTAAAATACAAAAATCTAAGTTTTGAGCCAATTTTGTATTTTTTATAATTTTTGGGATTTCCAGATTTTGGGGTTTCTGGTTTTCGTTTCGTTTTCAGCGTTTAAAATTTGTTTGTTTCTGGGTTTTTGGTGTTTAAAGTTTTCTGGATTCTGGGTTGTAGGGACTCTGGGATTTCGGCTTTTCGGGAATTTGACCTCAACCCATTGCAATCTTCTGAAAATGCTCGGTTTGATAGCTTGAAAATTAATAAAATTTCCTTTGAAATCATAAAAGTAAAAACGACAGTGTTCATTTTCATATGAAATAAAATAATTTTATTAACAAAATAAAATTCTCAATAATATTGTACAATATGATACAGTAATATTTTCTATTAAAATATGTATAGATAATTATATAATGTATGTAGATAACTTAATAATAGTTAAATGTACATTTATAGGATTTATTATTATAAAATAAATCTCTTATTTTTCAAAAAATAGAACACACATTATGCTGTATGTTTATTATTTTTATTTATTTTGTTTAACTAAAAAATCGAAAAAATACAAATAAAACAATTTGATATTCAAACTGTCATTTTAGTTATATTTATTATATTCTCCATTTAGTTGATTTTTTTTATTATTAAAAATAAATTTAATAATTTCTCATGTTTATCAGTCTATGAAATATTTCTTTTTACATTTCATGAATGTGTACACAATAGTTTTTAGGTTTTTATGTATGCAGGTTATTATATATAATTTTATTCAATTTATTAATTTACAATAAATTACAATAATTAATACATAATACAATAAAAATATATAGGATCCTACTGACCTGACACATTTAAATAAAAATAATTTCTTTCTATCTTTCATCAAACTTATCGAACATAAAAATGTAAAACCTTATAATTTACATTATTTTGAAAAACCCTCTCATTTTTCGGCTCCAAGCAGCATTTGAATTTGTGCCGAACTCTTTCCCTTAGTTTCGAATACCATGAAAAAGACGTACAGTGTTGCTGAAAACATACAAAATGCAAAGAACCAGAAAGTGACATCTGATCCTAAGGCCTCCACCATTGAGCCGAAACATTTTGTGACCATGAATACTGAGAACCAATTTGACATAACTGTCAACGCAACCGCAGTGGCTTTAACATCTGGCGGGAAGAGTTCGCCCATCATTAGCCAAGGAATGGGACCATAACCCAGGGAGAAGGTGACCATGAACAACACAACCGACAACAATGGCAACCATCCAATTTCGCTGACGTCTTTGCCGCTGTCCTTCATGTCGAAGTAGATGCCGAGAACTGTCAAACAAATTAATTGGCAAATACTGCTGAAGATCAGCAGAATTTTACGGCCTGCTCTCTCGATCAGGAATGAGGATGCAAGAGTCATGCTGACTTGAACTATTCCAACAATGATACTGCACGCCGATGGATTTAAGGTGCTTCCGGCAGACTTGAAGATGGGCACCGTATAGAAGATGACAGCATTGACACCGGAAAATTGTTGGAAGAACATGAGGAGCATTGAAATGATGAGGGCGTTCTTGGCGGCCCTGTTTCTGAAGACGTCCATGAATGAGGCATCACTACCGGCAGAGTCCAAGTCAGTTTGAATTATTTGAATGGCCGATCGAGAATCACAGTAACGACCCCAGAGCCATTTCAGAGAGAGAGCTGCATCGCCACGTCGACCCTGAAAATAGAAGAATGTGTTCATTTTTGATACGTTCTACAAGGCTATGCGTATCACTTACTTTTTTGAGCAGATAAACTGGAGTTTCAGGCAGGAAGCACATTCCAATAAACAGACCTATCGGGATACACAGACAGAAGACACTCAAAGCTTTCCAAGAAACCGCTGCACCAACTAAATAGACCATAAGAATTCCACAACTTAGGGTGAGTTGAAACAGTGTTCCCAAAGAGCCACGAATTGAAGTTTCTGCAATTTCGGAGATGTACATTGGAGCCACAACACAAAAGCTTCCAGTAGATATTCCTAATTAAAATAAATGTTTATAATTTTTTAATTTTGAAATAATAATAATTGAACTCAAAGCTATCTCACCAATAAGGAAACGAGCTAAACACAACATTCCAGCTGATTTTGCAAAGATTGTCATCATCCATGCAACAATAAATGGCACATCCATCAGAAGAGCTGTGTATTTCCGTCCAATAGCATCAGCAATGTAACCCGTAGGCAGAGCCGCTAGGAAGGCACCAATAGCCAGTAGGGAACTCACCCAGGTTTCTGAAAAAATCATGGAATTAAAAAAATCAATTAACTAACATTAATATTAACTATTCAAGTAAATGGATTATATATTTTAGTATTAACACGAAAACGTGCAACATAGGGCCTGCACGTCAACTAAGGTTGTCAATTTAGCGAAAATCGCATTTTCTATAGTTGCAATATCAACATTCAAAAAGTTTTTAAAGGTTAACCGAAAATAATAAATTCATTTTCATCGAATATCCCACATCCAAATTTAGTACTTTCTTAAACCCTCTATGAACTTAAAAAAATTAAAAGTTTTTAACTGTATAATTAATGGAACCATATTTAATTTAAAAAAAAAAAAGCATTTTCTTTTGAATATCCCACAGATGATGTCTTAAAAGTCCCTGATACATTTCTTTGACTTAACAATTATTAAAACCGAATGACTTATTTCACTCATTCCTTTTTTACGCGCATTCATATCTAATAATTTTTGAAGTTATTTAAAGTTTTATGATATTTCAATGAACGTCACTTTACTTTGTTATGAATATCCCAGAATTGGGCTTCAAAGACCCCAAACTAAAGTTCTATAACTTTTCTTTGAGTGACCCAGGTGTCATTCTTTTTGATGAATATCCCAAAAATCTCTAAAGTCTTTAAAACCTTTAAAAATGTGATATAAACACTAAATGTCTCACAAATTTGTTTGAAATGAGCTGGCCTTTTAAGATCAGTCACTAAAATGGCATTTCGAAATTTTCGTACATTTAAATAATTTTAATTTTATAACATTCATAGAGTTTCCAACTATTGAAGCTGACTGACATTGTTGGACCCTTTTTAACGAACATCCCAAAAATCTTAACAGGCCTAAATAAACTTAAAAAATGTGTGGGAACACAAATGCATGCCTAAATTTATTACTGAAAACTGTTGAGTCTTTATGATCTTGTAATCACTTTTCTTTGCTTGTGGATATCATACAAATAGCGTTGTAATCATTTTAAATGCCTTTCAATAAATTTGCTAAAAATCTTATAACTTTTCTGTTTCTCTACCATTTCCATATTCTATAGCCCTTATATCGCAAAAATTAGGACCAAATAAAGTAAAGTAAGTACATCTACGGTAACCCAATTATTAAAACCCATTTAAGATTGCCTTATTTTTCGAATATCCCCATCATAAAAGTGCAAAAATAAAGTACAAACTTAAAAAAAATTAGAATTGTGTTAACAAAAAGTCTAAAACTGACTAATTACTGACACCAGTGAAACCGCATACCTTATGATGAATATCCCACAAACTATAAGCCAAATATATAAAACAGAGTAGCTGAAATAAATCTGAAATTTTACAAAGTTTAAATTTGAAAGATTAGTTGAGTCTGTAAAAACTAGATTTTCCAAATATCCCACCCCTATTTTTTTAAATCTTTGATGCCCTTAAAACTTTGACTGAAAATTAATATACGGCAATCCGATTACTGTAACGACTTACAACGATTTTTTAGGGAATAACTTATTTTAGACTGCTTACTTTTGCGAATACCCCAAAAACAAAGGTGCAAAAATCCAATACGAACTTAAACAAAATTTAAAAATGTTATAAGAAAAAGACTATGACTAATTACTAAACCAGGTGCATTTTTTTTGAAACAACATAGTTTATGTCGAATATCCCACAAATTTTGAGACAAACATATCTCATATATAAAACAGAATAGCATAAATTAAACTGAAGTTTTACAAAGTTTACATTAGAAAGATTAGTTGATTTCGAATAACCTAGATTCGGCGAATATCCCACTACTAATTTTTACAATCTTTAATGCCCCTAAAACCTTGACTGAAAATCAATCTATGGCGATCCGATAACTGCAATGCATAACATAGTTTTTTAATGAATAACTTTTTTAAGACTGCCTTTTTCGAATATCCCAAACACAAAGGTACAACAATTCAATACGAACTTAAACAAAATTTAAAAATGTGTTTGCAAAAGTTATTCGGGTTTCTAATTACTGAAACCAGTGTATTTTTTTAAGCCTACATAGTTATTTTCGAATATCCCACAAATTATGAGCTAAAAATATATCTCTTATATAACTAGAGTATAACTGATTTTAAACTAAAATTTTACAAAGTCTACATTTTCAGAATTATCTGAGTTTATATAAAATCCATTTATGGAATATCCCACAAATGGTTTTTAAAATCCTTAATGTGCCTAAAACTTTGGCTGAACATTTTTGTATGGCAATCCTATTAAGGAAATGAAAACCAATTTAAATTACCAAACCATTTAGACTTACATAAGTTTTAAGGGAATAATCTACATTTTATACGATATGCTAAATCCCGGATGCACATTTTTACTATATCGTAATTAAAAAGCCATTTTGCATTCACAGTCTAATAACTGATATTAATTTCAGAAAAAATATATATTCATATTTTTGAATATCCCAACGTGGGCTATTGAATTTAAACAAACCTCTCACTACTAAAACTTATCATAAGATTCAGAAGTGAATGTTTTCAATTAATAATTTTGTTAGCCCACGACTCCAGTCTAATAAAATATGTATTTCTGTTAAGCAAATTCAATTAAAAATATTCTTCTTTTATCTTTTTATCTTTATCAAAATCCCATGTCATGTGTTTCACTTTAAATGACACGATTAGGTAAGCACTTAAAAAAATTTAACAACATTGTATGTTGAGCTATTTATAGAACGCACTTAATTTATCAAAATATTCTATTTGCGATTAAATTAGATACTTCACGGTTTTAAGACTTATTTTCTTATATTTTTTAGTATCATGTAACAAAGTTTAAAGGAAGTAAGGTAGGTAGGAACGTTCAAACGTGTTTAAGAAAAGCATTAACAGGATTGAATTTTGATTGATTGCCCAAGAAAGAAATTTACAAAATAAAACAAAGGAACTATCTTTATAAAATGAAGGCAAAACTTTCCACGCAGTCTAACCCATTCAAATAGTTTTATTTTTGTAATATCAACATTCTAAAGAATAGTACAGCGTTGTTCGTCCTAAGAATAAGAATATACAGGACTCTCTATATAAACTTCTGCTGTTGCTCATCGTATATAAAGACACATTAAATCAACTATAGCGTTGCGTTGTTTGTAGATAGAGGTGCAGTCTTGGATATATCCTTAAAGCAACATTCACCTCTAATTTACATATACTCGTACATAATGCTAGGGTATTCCTTGAAAATCTTATCCTTAGTGCGAATAGATGGGCAAAGTGATAAATTATCCTTTGTAATTGCAAAACAAACAGTTTTACCCGACTTATCCTTTCCTTATCCATATAGATAGAAGAAAACATTGCTGTATAACCTGATGCCGGGAACTGGGACCGGCATTGGCATCGGAGCGGCGCGGGCGGAGGCGGCGTTGCATTGCATTTGTTTACTTAGAAATTATTTGCGTTTCGGTCATAAGGATTATAACTTTATGGCGTGAAATGAATATGAAAGCACGTGTCCTGGATAAATTGTGAATTTCTATGGTAAGTTTAATCAATACTTGACCTTAAAAGTATCAAAATGTAACAAGATGGAAAAGGAAATGATATTAAGGCTACGTTACACTTTAAGAATACGTTTTGTATATATACTTATTCTTGATTTAAGTAATTAGTAACAATTACATAATGGTTTTTAAAAGGATGATCTGGGCGTATAAGTACTTTACCTATACGTAGGTACCTGTGTTATGGCTACTTTCTTTTAATAGCAAAGTGTTATAGAGTTTTTCACCATTTTACACTTAAATTGTAGCAACGCCCTATGTCTTCAACGAATTTCAGAAGGTGGTCTGATACACAAACAGAATGTTAGACACTTAGTAAACATACAATTTTTGTACAGTAATAACTTTGTTTTTAGACATTTAAAAGATAAAGATTTAATTGGCATACAAATAATTCATTCTATTTTTATACTAAAGACAAATTTAGTGAAAATTAACTCCCAAAATTGTGTACAATTAAAACGATAAAATTAACACTACAAAAATCAAAATACTCGTATTAAAGTTTCAAACATTATAGTGGACAATCACATTCTATAGAATATCAAAAATTGTGATCCTTTTGAATCTTGCGGATTTCAGTGAACAAGGTGTTAAGAGTGTTAGTGTAAATAAAACAGACACTAAGCAAGAATATAGATTATAATGGGTGATTTTTTTGAGGTTAGGATTTTCATGCATTAGTATTTGACAGATCACGCGGGATTTCAGACATGGTGTCAAAGAGAAAGATGCTCAGTATGCTTTGACATTTCATCATGAATAGACTTACTAACGAGCAACGCTTGCAAATCATTGAATTTTATTACCAAAATCAGTGTTCGGTTCGAAATGTGTTTCGCGCTTTTTTATCGACAAATTTTGTTCAGCGATGAGGCTCATTTCTGGTTGAATGGCTACGTAAATAAGCAAAATTGCCGCATTTGGAGTGAAGAGCAACCAGAAGCCGTTCAATAACTGCCCATGTATCCCGAAAAATGCACTGTTTGGTGTGGTTTGTACGCTGGTGGAATCATTGGACCGTATTTTTTCAAAGATGCTGTTGGACGCAACGTTACGGTGAACGGCGATCGCTATCGTTCAATGCTAACAAACTTTTTGTTGCCAAAAATGGAAGAACTGAACTTGGTTGACATGTGGTTTCAACAAGATGGCGCTACATGCCACACAGCTCGCGATTCTATGGCCATTTTGAGGGAAAACTTCGGAGAACAATTCATCTCAAGGAATGGACCGGTAAGTTGGCCACCAAGATCATGCGATTTGACGCCTTTAGACTATTTTTTGTGGGGCTACGTCAAATCTAAAGTCTACACAAATAAGCCAGCAACTATTCCAGCTTTGGAAGACAACATTTCCGAAGAAATTCGGGCTATTCCGGCCGAAATGCTCGAAAAAGTTACCCAAAATTGGACTTTCCGAATGGACCACCTAAGACGCAGCCGCGGTCAACATTTAAATGAAATTATCTTCAAAAAGTAAATGTCATGGACCAATCTAACGTTTCAAATAAAGAATCGATGAGATTTTGCAAATTTTATGCGTTTTTTTTTTTTTAAAAGTTCTCAAGCTCTTAAAAAATCACCCGATATTATAAACTTTAGGCGTTCAATTCAATGGTTTTACTGATTTAAGCGAGTAATGTCAGGGATAGAAAGGATCTAGAGTTGATCTTTTTGACAGCTGTCATTGATTTGATTAAATTTTCCATTTTTCTATTTCATTAACGAAAAATTTGAAAAAATGGTTTACATGGTTATAGTTGATCTACCAGTCACTAAACGATGCTGAAATGAATAATTCAAAAAGCTTTGAAATCGATTAAAATTTTGCAACATGATTGTTACACATTGCCTAGAGCCAAATTTATGAACAGGAGTTATGTACGGAAACAAGTATATGTCTAAAATCTTGTATTTAAATGTATACTGAAAAGTTTTGCTAGATGAAATGTTATTCAGAGGTAAGCTATTGTCTAAGTAGTTTAATTTTAATAATGATTCAGTAATAATAGGGAACATAAAATGTACATGAGATAAAACAAAGAAAATGTATAATTTTCGATTTGAGGCCGTTAGACCTTATCAATATGCTCTAATATTACAATAAGTCAACTTAATTTTGGACGCACTAATGCAATATTATCAATAGTAAAACATATGATCAATTAATCGATTTGCTTATATTTGTGATTCAAAACATTTTCAAATTCCTTCTATTTACATATATAAATTATAGTGGATTAAATTTAGATTTTGAAGAACGTTTTTTTTTTTTTCTTCTAAATAACAACAATGGAAATATAGTGTTAATAGGTGATTTTAACGGGCGAAAAAGCAACTTCCAGAACTCTTCAATTTTAAGCAATGGCTAATTTTTGCAAAAGAAACTCGTTAGATGGAAATTTAAATTCCAACGTAAAATGTTTAATAGAAATTATAGAAGATTTTAGTTGTTATGTTAAACGAAGTTATAATTGGGGATCCAACACGGAACTATACGAGGTGTGTTCAAAAAGTACCCGGAATTTTTAAATTCCGCGGGTCTGGAGAGTCCGAAGGTTAAAATTATTTTTTTATTGTGTTGGTATATACATGCCCCTAAAGTATGATGCAATTTTCAGCTATATTCACTGTTTACTTTGTCTGTGGTAGTTGCTAAGGTTCGACGTGTTTTTATGAGCTCGGCGATTTTTGCTGAAACTGCTGAATTTTGACCAAAAAAACAATCGCATGAACATCGCTCAAGAGCTGTTAAATGACGTCAACGACGATCCAAGTTTGGTTGAAAGGGTCATAACATGGGTGTACGGTTATGATGTCGAAACCAAAGCACTATCGTCCACCTGGAAGCATTTAACGTCAAGAACGAAAAAAGCACGTCAAGCTCGATCAAATGTGAAGGTTTTGCTTACTGTTTTCTTCGATTATAATGGTATATTGCATCAAGAGTTCTTACCACAAGGTCGTACGGTTAATAAGGAGTATTACCTTGTAGTTATGCCACGTTTGCGTGAAGCAATCCGAAAAAAACACTCAGATTTATGGAAAACAGTTCATGGCTTTTGCACCACGATAACGCACCTGCTCACTCGTCGTTGCTTGTTCGTAATTTTTTGGCCAAAAACAATACCGTAGTCCTGCCCCAACCTCCATATTCACCAGATATGGCTCCGTGCAACTTTTTCCTGTTTTTAAAGTTGAAGAGACCCATGAAAGGACGGCGTTTTTCCTCGATTGAAGAAATAAAGGCAAAATCGCTGAGAAAGCTCGAGGGCATATCAAAAAGTGAAAATCAAGAGTCCTTCCAAGATTGGAAAAAATGCTGACATAAGTGTATTATATCTGTGAGTGACTACTTTGAAGGGGACCACATTGATGTAAACGAATAAATAAATATTTTTTTGAAAAAACGAAAATTCCGGGTACTTTTTGAACACACCTCGTACTTTCATTTCCTCTCAAGGATGCTCCACAATTGATTATTGTATGGTGAAAGGTTTATTCAACCAATATCTCATCTCATCTTCTGATAGTAGTCTCTTGTGAATATTATTTAAATAATTCCCAAACGTATGTTGAAAAAAATCTCCAATCAATAAAAAACTTAAATGGGTGGAACATAAGCCCATGGTGTACACAATTCAAGACGCCAAATGACGTCAAATTCCTGATTAAGTAGAAGAAAGGACAAATGTTGCGTTTGAGCTAATACAACAGTCTGCAACTGCAAATACCACACGTTTTATTTCACCTTGGTCGAAATCGAAATGGTTCGATGAAGATTGCAGAAAATGTAGCAATAAGTCTTTCAAATTTTTAAAACTTTTTAGGGAATCAAATAATGATGCCTTCAAACAAGCAAACAAAAAGGAACTTTATCTGAGGAAAGCAGCTAAGAATCTCTTTGAATATAAGGACTCTAAATAATTTTGGAGCAATGTCAGGGACTTGGGAGGGCATACTAAATAGGTGTCAATAAGTATATGTATGTATTGATCAGCTCGCTTTATACTTTTAAAACCTAGCAGATCCAAACCAAAATTCAATAAGTTATATCGTTGAAAAAAAAAATGAAGAATAATAAAGCAGGGTCAGACGGTATTCCCATAGAGTTTTACAAGAATTCAATTCCGAAATTTTTGGAATATATCCTTGGCTAATTGAAATATATGTTTAATGAGGAGACCTTCCCTAATTGTTTTCGCCCAGCAAGAATAACTACCATTTAAAAAAAAAAAAGTAATCCATATCAACCAGAAAACTATAGAGATATTTCTGTTTTAAGTTCTCTGGGGAAACTTTTCACTCATTATCAGTTGTTTTCAAGCAGGTTTCGAGCCAAACCTTTTGACGCGATGGTGGATAAAATATTTTCCTTACCTACAGTGGCAAGACGTTTTTTAGACAAAACGAAACATTTATTTCCAGTTTTCATTGATTTTAAGGTGAAATTGGACAGTTAAAACAGAAGGTCTTTGTAATATAAACTTGCAGTAATCGGGGTGTCAAAAATTTTGAGCAGTTGCATAAGTATGCAGTGGTATATGATGGAAAAATGAGTCAAATTCATTTTGGTCAGAAAATGGTGTCGAGTTGTTTAAAAACGGTATATTTTTAAAAATAAATAAATAAATAAGCTCAAGGTGTTTTGCGATTTATAGGATCTAAAAATGTATTCTGCAAAAATTAAATAATGACATTTGGGCACAAAACTCGGTCTGACAGAAACTTGTTGTTACAATTTTTTCGAAGCCACAACGCCATAATTAACACCTTTTTCTGCTATGGTAACAAAGTCTACGGCTATCAATGGATAAAGGATATTGAAAAAATCAAAAAAATTGACTTCAAAAGAATATTCAAAATACTCTTGAATACTCCAAACTATGTTATTTACGTTGAGTCCAGTTTACCTTTAATTTTTATACAAAACCTGAAGGCTAATGCTGATTTTTTAACCAAAGTTATAAGAACTGACAACAACTTACACAAAACAATCCTTGTTTCTCTTCGAACTTGCTTTGGAACATGATGTCCCTTTTAATTTAAGTACAATCAATGTAAAACAGAGGAATCTGATGCATATTGATAAGGATAGGAAGTCTACCTCTTGGACTAGGAAGTCTACCTATAAACCTTTAAATTTAAATCAAGGTGAAAACAATTATTTTTGAAGGGATCTTTCTGCTTTTTGATATGAGGCTTATATTTTAAGTCAGAACAGACATTTTTAAATTCACATAGGAAGTTATTGTAATGGGTCCGATTTGACAAATTGAAAATTTTGACATTTCTCGACGTTTCAAGGTCCCTAGAGTCGAAATAAAAGATTTTTAGAGAGATGTCTGTGCGTGCGTGTGTACGAACGTTCGTACGTCCGTACGTCCGTACGTCTGTACGTTCGCGACGTTTTTTTCGCCTTCCATAGCTGAAGAACCAGAAGAGATATGGACTTCAAATAAATTTTGTTATACAGATAATAAGGCAGAAAGATGCAGAAAGGGCTCTCAAGAAAATTGCGTGGGTGGTTTTTTTACTATAGCAGTTTAAAAAAAAGGTGACAATTTTGGTTAAACCTAAATATCTCATGAACCAATGACGATAGAGACTTGAATTACATTTTATATTATATATTGTAACGTAATACAAAACAAGTATATTTTTGGAAAAAAATCCAGTTAACGGTTTTTTTTATAAATCAAAAAAACTAAAAAAAAATTTGTCACCTCAAAAATTTTACGACCAAAATATGATTTCATCTCCAAAACAATTTTTTGCAATGAAAAATAATGCGTTTGACACCTTATAAAATTTTGAGAAAGATCGAATTGACATTTTTTTTTATAAAAAATAAAAACCTAAAAAAAACATTACTCAAAGTTGGGAAAAATTGAATTTCGACTCAAATATCTTTTCAAAAACTTGAGACTCAGGCTTAAAACTTATTTTATCTTATAAGAAATATCGTTTTCAACATTTAGTAAAATTTTGAAAAAAATCTTATTGACAGTTTTTTTTACAAAAAATAAAAACCTAAAAAAAAAATTATAAAAGGTGGTAAAAATTGATTTTCGACTCAAATATCTTTTCAAAACTTTGAGATATTGGCTTTAAACTACATTAAGCTTTCAAAACATATTGTTGTCAACATTCAGTAAAATTTTGAAAAAAATCGAATTGACAGTTTTTGTACAAAAAATTAAAAACCTAAAAAAAAATTAACAAAAGTTGGTAAAATTTGATTTTTGAATCAAATATCTTTTCAAAAATTTGAGATAATGGCTTCTAACTCATTTTAACTTATAAGAAATATTGTTTTCAACATTAGGAAAAACTTTGAGAAAAATCGAATTGATAGTTTTTTTACAAAAAATAAAAACCTAAAAAAACAATACTAAAACTTGGTAAAAATTTACTTTAGATTCAAATAGTTTTTCATAAATTACAAATATTGGCTTCAAACTTAACTTATTTCACAGAAAATATTTGTTTTCGATATTCAGTAATTTTTTTGTAAAAATCCAACAGTCCATTTTTTCATAAAAAAATAAAATCTACAAAAAATAGTACTCAAAAATTGATTTATATAGACAAACTTTTAAGCAAGACAAATCTACAGATGGGATGGGAAGTTATCAGTGTGGGTAGCATCCCAGCCTCTTTTTGAACTTAATTTTAGACCATATCTTAGTAATATTAACCCTATTTGTGGCTTGTGTAACTTAAATTAAAATGAAGACGTCTATGATTTCTTTGCGATATGTTCTATTTGGTAAGAAATTCGTAGACTTTATTTCAATAAAAGTTATCTTTCGTATGACAAATTTGTCAGTATCCTCAATGGAGAGTATGGATGGAAGTTGCTGGTTCCAATTATTTCTCAAGCGAATAGTTACAGATTTACATATTTGAATTTGTCCTAAGCTAAAAGCCCTGTATTGAAGATCTTGCATTCTTTTTCTGTTTAACCATCATTTTTACAATTTAAACAAATATTTAAAACAGTCAAACAGTTGTTTTCACATAAAAAGAATAAGTAGAAGACTGAAATCGTCCTTTTTTTCTCTTTTGACATTATAACTAATAATTCCATTGTATAATTATTTTTGTTTTAAATTATTTAAACTTTACTTTTTACTTAATTTTTCAATTTCTTAATGTGTATAAAATGTTTTTTTTTTTTAACTGAACTTTGTAATCTCTAATTGTAATTCTTTTATAAAGCGACAGATGGCTTAAAAGCCATGCTTTATAATCTGAAATACAAAATTGTAATTATTTATTATTATTTTAATTAATAAAATAAAGATTAAAAAAAAAATATTTTCAATATTGCTGTAATTAAAAACAGCCAACAATATTTCTTTTTGTTTTCTAAATATTAAATTGGATTCGCAATGAAAATTCTATACTTTGGAATTGACTCTAATAAAATTATTTTCTTCCTCTTCTTATACAAATTCAATGTAAGAAATTTCAAATGTCATTTAACTTAAATGCATTTAAGTTTTATGACGCAAACCGGACATAGAATGATCAAAAAATGACATACACAATATAAAATCATTTTAGCAATAAAATGCTTAAAGAGGTACATCTGTTGTCAATCAACAGATGTCTATCAATATATTGATTAAAAATCGTTTAAAATTTATTGAATTTTAAATACAACGAAATATTAAAGTAAGTAACTAAAAATAATTAAAACTAACAAAAATAAGTGAATAAATATTCCCAGTTTATGATTGAAATTGTATGTATTTATTGATTCATTCAAATGTTAATTATAATTATTTCTTTTATTGATAGACTTTTTTTTTATTTGATGTAATACTTAACAAACTTTCTTGATTGCTTGACAAATAAATACATCATCGTCACTCAGGCTTTTTATCGTGCCGTTATTTGTCATTTATATTAACTTATATGTACTTGTGTATAAATACAAAAGAGAGGTGTAAATACTTTACACTTAATAAATCACCATAACAATTGCAGTTAAGATAGGTTTATGTATTGTATATAGGTAAAGTAAATTGCATACTTGGTAGGGTAGAAACACGGAATTATTATTTTATGGTTCTAATAAAAGTGTCATGTGGGGTGTTTTATAGTTTTATGATTAACTTTTAACTACATTCAAGTAGCTTAACTTGACATAAGTTAATATTACAGAAGTAGATAATGAACTTAACAACAAGAGGCTTTCTTTGATTACATTAAAGGTTCAATACTGATTCATATTTTATTGCACCTGACCGATTGTCGTAATAATTGGAAAAACATAGGAAAATTTTGTGATTTTCTTGTGTAACCTACGTACGTATTTACGATAACTTATAGCACCCGAGATAGTTAGTTCATTAGACTGTCATGCCAGAAGTCTTGGGTTCAAACCCTGCCTGTGCCATCTAAAGCTTTTTCAAGGGTATTGCCTCTTGAGAGGAATTGACAAATCCTCCAAGAGTAATTCTTGTCATGAAAAGTGCTTTCTTAAATAAGCCGTCCGGAATCGGCTTAAAACTGTAGGTCCCCTCCATCCCTGAGAACATTACTTGCACACAGGAATGGTTTAGAGTCGTAAGTCACTATAGGCCCTAGTTTTCAAAAGACTGTTGCGCCACCTAATTTATTTTAATTTTATTTGTGGTTTATAAATCATGAACTATGAACTAAATCAATACCGAGATTTAATTAAAATATTGACTTTAAAATTCTGATCTGAATATTGAAAATTGTTGACAAATATTAAACTGGGTAAGATTGGGCTAAGGAAGAGCACTCCGCCTTATGATAGATTGACAATACTGAACTGTAGTACAAATAACGTGTTTTTAAAAGCTGTATGAGAAGTTTCCATGGTTGCTGTCTGTGGTTTGACAGTTGAAAATGTCAAACTGAGTTGACACTTCTATTCGATAAGGTTTTTGAAAACTATCATGAATTGATTAGTGCCAGAACAACACATTTTGGAAATTTACTTTGAAAAAAAAAAAAAAAATCTGCTCGAGAAGTTCAAGGAACAACTCGTTTATTTTACGGTTTTAAGTCATGAAGCTCATTTCTGGTTGAAGGGTTTCAATAAGAACCAACATTGCCATTTGTAAAAGGAAGAAAATTCTCAAGCCATTAAAGAATCACCATTAACTATAATAAAAATTACTGTTTTGTGCGGTTTACAGGCATATGGCGGAAATGACATTTAAAAATGAATGCTTTGAAATTATCATTATCACACTTTATTAATTAAAAACTCATTTGAACAATATTTCTGTCTTGTACTATCATTAAAGTTATCAATCTCTTTAAAAATAAAACACCTTTTATACACACCTACTACTTTGTATCTTTTAAAACATTTAAATCAATTCCCATCATTATAACGATATAAAAAATTAATGTTTAAAAATTAAATATAGGTAATTACTTTAAAATTAATTAAGATAAATGGATGGGGTCAGGTGAAATACCGTTAAATTTATAAGTTATTAACAAATTTATTGATATTTAATGACTTTATAATTTAAAAAAAATAAATAATTGATTTTATGTACTTACGTTCACCAACAGTTAATCGAAGCTCATCACTGTTTGTTGAATTTGCAGTTATATTAATCGTTGGATCAACACTTATTTGTGGTAGAACAGGAGATGTCCAAGCTAAGGCGGTTCCAGCGGATACAGCACCAAGACACACTAAAAGAAGGAAATGATTTTGAGTAATTTTTATATAAATAACAAGTTTATTTATTTATTTATTTCTCTTGTGTTAAATAATTTATGTTTAAAGTTTAATTTTTGTATTTAGGCTTCATAAATTTATGATCAAGTTAAATCTTACTTTTATTCAAAAAACCAATAAACAACATATAATCTAATTATCTACAATTTTTTTGTTTGAATCATAAAATTTTGAAACATATTTAATTTTTCACAGGACTTAATAGTCTAAGATACGTAGAAGGAATATCTACCTTCGTCCTTCATCTGTTATTTGTTAGTGGCCAATATTTTATCAAACATTTCAATTGGAATAACAATTTGCACTTGGGTTGCGAAGCTATATCCTGGGTCTAAGGCGCTAAACAATGCAAAATAAAAGTGTATTTTCTAGTTCTATTACCCTCATCTGTTATATATCGGGTATATGATGAAAGTCCATGACCCAAAAATGAATTAAAAAACTAGGGTTGCCTACTTATATGTATATCCGGGCCCTATTGGAAGGTTGTTTGGCTTAAAGGGGTGGGTCTTTTGAGTAAGAATACCCTCATCTCTTATTTATTTGATTTTCGTATCAAATTAAAGGTAATTGAAATCACGTTCAAACAATATAAGGTTGCTTAACCAAAACCTGTCATAACCCAGTGTTGCTTGCATTTGAAGTGTTAAGTCCTTGGTAAGTGTAGAATATTCATACCATGTGTTATGAAGCCGATTTTTGTGTCAAATAAAAGAGTATTTAATTCTCTTTCAAACAGTATAAAGTTGCCAAACCAAAAGTTGGCATAACCCAGGGTTGCATTAATTTAAGATTTTAAGTTTTAAAAATAACAGAAATGTAATTAACAGTATAAACTACACTAAGCTGGCTTTAAAATAAGGGGTTTACATTATGCCTCGGTCTCCCAGCTTTCCACGTATTTACGGAATGTCACTAAACAACTGCATTTTATAGCAAAAGCCCATCAAAATATTTTTCCAAAAGGAAATATATACAGAACATTTTTGCGTCATTCAGTAATCAAGTAGATGTTTTCATCAATTAGTAGTAGTAGTTTCTCGTACTATAAGAAACTCAACTAATTCTATTAGTTTGATTCTTTTATTCGTATATTTTTCATGCTTAAACTATAACTTAAATATTTTTGGATAATTTAGAACTTTTTAAGAAACAGTGAAATTTGTATATCTTTAAATATTTAAAAAAAGAGGCTGGGATGCGACCCACACTGATAACTTCCCATCCCTTCTGTCGATTTGTCTTGCTTAAAAGTTTGTCTATGTATCAATTTTTACCAAATTTGCGTACTATTTTTTGTAGATTTTATTTTTTCATGAAAGAACGGACTGTTTGATTTTTATAAAAAAATTACTGAATATCGAAAACAATATTTTGTGTGAAATAAAAAGAGTTTGAAGCCAATATTTTTAATTTTTGAAAAGCTATTTAATTCGAAAGTAAATTTTTACAAGTTTTAGTATTGTTTTTTTTTTTAGGATTTTATTTTATGTAAAAAAAACTGTCGATTCAATTTTTCTCAAAATTTTATAGAATGTTGAAAACAATATTTCTTATAAGATAAAATTAGTTTGAAGCCAATCTTTCAAATTTTTGAAAAGATATTTACGTCGAAAAACAATGTTTACCAACTTTTACACATTTTTTTTTTAGGTTTTTATTTTTTGTAAAAAAAACTGTCAATTCGATTTTTCTCAAAATGTTTCCTAATGTTGAAAACAATATTTTTTATACGTTTAAAGTAGTAAGAAGCTATAATCTTAAATTTTTGAAAAGATATTTGAGTCGAAAATCAATTTTTACCAAACTTCTGTTAATTTTTTGTAAAAAAAACTGTTAATTCGGTTATTTTTCAAAATTTTACTAGATGTTCAAAACGTTATTTTTTTTTTTGCACAAAATTGTTTTGGTGATAAAATCATTTTGTATTCGTAAAATTTTCGAGGTGACAATTTTTTTTCAGTTTTTTCGATTAATAAAAAAACCGCTAATTGGATTTTTTTCAAAAAATATATTTGTTTGGTATCACGTTACAATATATTATTTAAAATTTATTTCAAGTCTCTAGTGTTTTTGGTTTGTAAGATATTTAGGGTTAACCAAAATTTTCACCTTTTTTTTAAACTGCTATGGTAATAAAAACCACCCACGCAATTTTCTTGAGAGCCCTTTCTGTATCTTTCTGCCTTATTATTTGTATAACAAAATTTATTTGAAGTCGATATCTTTTTTTTTGTTCATGAGCTATAGACGACGAAAAAACTTCGCGAGTTTTTTTTTTTTCGAAATTCATTTTTTTATTCATTTAAACTTAACTCTACTTACATGCTAGACAAAATGGGAAACTAGCCTAATTTATTCTACTTAAATATAACTTACTGGCCCTAATCGGGCGCTCTAAGAAATTCATGATTCTTAAAATTAATGCCTTTCGGCCTACGAACTAAGATTGTTTTATTTATTTCAATTTATGTTTTTTTTTTTTTTTAGAAAAGTTTAAAAACTAAAATCTTTATCATTTTTTGGGGTTTTTACTTACATACTAAAGTCCTTAAAATAAAACTTAAAATTACCTAATCTACCTACAAACTTCTTAAAACTAGAACAACCACAGCGGCAAAACAACTATGTCCTTCTATTTGTAATTCCATCGAGGATTTTTATAATATTGTCTGTGATATGTGTTTGCATTTTTTTTTTTTTTTTTTTTTTTGTATTTTATGAGATTTTGTTTTTTTATTCTTTTTTTTTTTTTTATTTTACTGTGCCACCATTCCTGCTCTACTTAAACCTAAAACTTAAGACTAAAACAAGTATGTAAGCCGGCCAAGGCAAAAATACCCCACCTCGGATTACCCATTATCAGTTGCAGTTTGAAGCCACCAAAACTGGTTCTCCTGCTTCACCCTATCAATGCGGTCCTTTTCGGACACAGCCCTACTGAACCGAAGCAGCTCCGCTCCATCACGAGCGAGGATGCCCCGTTCATACAGGAGCCGCCGGTCTACGGTTTTTCGCCTGACGTGGTAGATAAGCGGTACTGCCAATTTATCCTGTACTGCACTGGTCTAGATAGAGGAATGCCTCTGGTGGCCTACTTCGCGAGTACGGACATACGGACGTACACGCACAGACATCTTTCTACAAATCTTTTATTTCGACTCTAGGGACCTTGAAACGTCGAGAAATGTCGACTTAGACTTCAATTGATTTAAAGTGAAAGAGGCTGGGGTGCGGCCCACACTGATAACTATATAAAACTTTAGTTAAAATATTTTGTGTGAGATAAAACAGAATTTAAGTCAGTATCGTTTTTTTCTCCCATAATACTTGAGTCAAAAACGATTTCTTATTGGTTTTTTGTTGTTTTTGTAAATTTTCGTGTTTTGTGTTATGAACAAGGTACAATTAGTTTGAATTCAATGGCCTATTGTTAAGGGTTTAACAATTTACTATTATAAGCAATTTTCTAAATATTTAGCAAATTACTAAGGGAGTCCAAAACTTTAAACTTTTCTTTTCGTATTGCTAACTAGTAAATTGCTAATTGCTTTTTATTGAAAAGGGAGCAAACATGTCTAAAAAGTATACATATATCAGGATTCTAAATATACCATATCTAAGAGTTGAAATACAATAGTTTACAGGGTTTTTAGTGCATTTTACAGAGAAATGTTAGAAATTGTGTAGCATTTTTCCAAAAATAATATACGCTACAAAAATATAAATGCAGAAACCCAGAAAATGAAAAAGTTCTATAGAAAATATGATCTTTTTTCGTAGAAAAAAAAAACAGAATCTGTTGTGAAGAATGTTGTGGCTTTTTTCTGACGTTTTTTTCGGGCCTAATTTTCGAAAGCCTTTTATTAATATCGTTATCAGTTTTCTTTCTCATATATTGGAGCTGATCCTAGAAGACAAATTCAAAAAAATTACTGTTTAGCGTCAACCTTTTAAAAATATTTTGAGCTTAAAGGAGTCAACAAAACTTAAAAATTTTTGAGAGAAAAATGTTTGCTTCTTAAATTTAATTAAATAGGTGCATAAAAGTACATAATTTCTCTAAAAATGAAATATACACAAATTAAGGTAATCTCACATATTACACATTACAGAATCTCTTTTCACTTCAGTTTTCAAGAGATTCACAGCTTTTATAATAAATTAATAGATATGAAACGTTCATTGTTTTGCCACTAGCCTTTAGTTTAACGAAAGTGTTACTTTTGCTATTATATTCTTGAAATTCTTAGTTAGCATGCAAAGCAAATTCACTTCAAAAAGTAGATATCTACTCAAAAAAATAAGATGGAATTGAAGACGAGTTTCAGGAATTTAAAGACAACTTAGTATAAAATTGGTAATCACTTATTCAAAGTTTCTATTCTACCTGAATGATTTGCTCTTTCACTCAGAAAAGATCTTATGAAAATATTTTAAAGCATAATTCAAGTTTTTTTTTTTTATTCTAAATTGTTTGAAAACAAATATTTTAGTTAAAGCAAACCGCTTTTTGGTGAATATCGTTGAATTACTAACAAATCTTTATTTATACAACTAAACTGTATAAGCTTTATGGCTCATGACCCCCCCCCCTGGATCGTTAATTTGTCAAAAATGTTAATCAAATTTGTGTTGAGCGATTTGAATACGGCTGGGTTTCTGATTCATATTATGTTCTTCGTCCAGTTAAAATTAGTATTTAAAGTTAAGAAGTGAAAGAAGTCATTCCGTGACTTTAACTTTAGCAAATTGTTTAGAGATAGTAAGATTTTAGAATCGTTTAAAATTAGATAAGTCATCTTTAAAGCTTAATAAATTGATAATAATTGCTTTAACATTGTACAAAATCGTTTAAAATTTTGCTCCAATATCTTTAGTTTTTGTCAAGATATTGGAGTCAAAAATTATAAAAAAAAAGTTAGGTAATTTAATTTTTTTTTTTAATTGTACTATTTTGGTATCACATTCCAAGTTATAATATAAAATTTAGATAAAGTAGCTAGAGTTATTGATTCGTGAGATATTTGGGCCATTCAAATCTCTTACTCAAAACTAGAAATTAAAAATATCAGTTCTAAAATTACAGGTTTCAGTATATAAATTAAGAAAAGCTATTTGTTTTATAATACTCCAAATTTTGATACTGGTTTTGAACATAGGATTGACTGATTTCAAAAAGATATAAAACATTACAAAACGACCATTGGTACTTCTTTATAAAGGTAAAACAAGTGTAAAATTAAAGAGGTCTTAACTCATGTATGCTGCATCTATAGAACCCAATACGCCTTTTATTAGGATTCTCTACTTTCGAGTCCTTGAAATGATGCAAGGAAAAAAAATGCAAGGATATATTCCCTAGAAAAGAACAGAAGCATCTGGGATGTCGTATAGATGCTTTGGGCATATCAGAAACTAACAGCGCCGATAGGCAAGTTCAGAAATGAAGAAAGGTAGTCTTAGGAATTGACAAGATAGTTATTCCGATGAATTTCATAACTATCTAAGTTTTACAATGACTCCGAAAGGCAGTAGCGTAGCGTGGCGGGGGCAGGGGGGGCAAATGCCCCGGGCGGCACTTGTTTGAGGGGCGGCAAAAAAGGGGAGGCGGCAAAAAAAAAAAGGTTACCAAAACAAAAAAACCTGCACTTGTTTGAGGGGCGGCAAAAAAAAAGGTAACCAAAACAAAAGAACCCTGAAATAATTTTCGGTAAACAGAATTTCGTATGGGAAGGCATCCAATCGACCTGTACCTATACCACCACAAACGAGAACAGATGCAGGAACTTTGCTTATAGCAATGCAATCCTTTTCTTTTCTCTGCTTTTTGGGCTTTTGGAAACCTGTTCTTCATGAAATAAATGAATGTCAAATTTACTTACAAACCGAAGGTCTTGACCTTTATCAGTGTGCAGCTAAAATCAGTGCTCTACTGACTTTTCTTGAAAACACATGAGAAAAATTAGTCAATGATGCACTTGTTTACGCAAGGAATTTGTGTGAGAGCTTAGGCATTTCCTTGGATCCTCCCAGAAGGAAAAAAAGGAAGTACATCTTTGGTGATGGAAGCACAGATGTTGGTCTGTCTCATGACGAAGAGTTGAGAAGAAAATTGTTTTCTTCCTTAGATAAAATCATCGTCGAAATCAAGGAGAGATTTAACCAATTGCAAAGTTTGGCCAAAAAATTCGACTTTCTTTCAGCTTCCAAGCTACTGGCTGAAAATTTTGATTACGATTCGGAACTTGCATTCAATGAGCATGATGTATCTCCCGATGATTTCAAAATAGAACGTGGTCGAGTAAGAGCCTTTGCATCTTTATTGGAAAGACTTAACGATCTTGAAAGAACAAACCCGCTTGAAATATTCAATTTCATAGTACAGTCGAAGTTAGAAACAAGTTTGCCAAACATTACCATTATGCTGCGTATTTTTTTAACAATAGCAATAAGCAATGCCGGATGTGAGAGAAGTTTTTCAAAACTTAAACTAAAAAGAGGCTGGGATGCGACCCACACTGATAACTTCCCATCCCGTCTGTCGATTTGTCTTAATTAAAAGTTTGTCTATATGTATCAATTTTTACCAAATTTGCGTACCATTTTATGTTTATTTTTTTGTTATTGAATATCGAAAACAATATTTTCTGTAAAATAAAATAAGTTTGAAGCCAATATTTTTAATTTTTGAAAAGTTATTTGAGTCGATTTTTATTTTTACCAAGTTTTAGTATTGTTTTTTTTAGGTTTTTATTTTTTCTAAAAAAAACTGTCAATTCGATTTTTCTCAAAATTTTATCAGATTATTACATCATTCTTCGTTGCACAAAATTGTTTTGGAGATGAAATCAGATTTGAGTCGTAAAATTTTCGAGGTGACAAATTTTTTTTTCGGTTTTTTTAATTTATAAAAAAAAAACAGTTAATTGGTTTTTTTTCAAAAAAAAAAATTGTTTTGTATCTTGTTACAATATATCATATAAAATTTAATTCAAGTCTCTAGCGTTATTGGTTCATGAGATATTTAGGGTTAACCAAAATTTTCACCTTTTTTTTAAACTGCTATGGTAAAAAAACCCCCGCGCAATTTTCTTGAGAGCCCTTTCTGCATCTTTTTGCCTTATTATGTGTATAACAAAATTTATTTGAAGTCGATATCTCTTCTGGTTCTTGAGCTATGGACGACGAAAAAAAAGTCGCGAACGTATGGACATACGGACGTATATACGTACACACGCACGCACAGACATCTTTCTCATTACAATAACTTCCTATGGGAAGTTAATAAAAAACTATTTCAGGTCAACAATGAGTACTCTAAGGTTAAGTAACCTAGGAATTCTAGCCATAGAAATGCAAAAAACTGATGCGATTGACACCGAAAGAATAATAAAAGAATTTCTGTGTAAAAAACAAAGAAGACAAATAATTTAAACATTTTCTACGTTTTATAAATTATTAAATATGGGTAACGTACATAAGTCAATGTCAGTTGAGTTGCTTGATGCCACAATGTAATTAAAAAAATCAAATTTGCTTAATTTAAAAATCGAAACAAATGTTCATTAAAAATAAAAATATACGAAGCTTTCCTTATTAAAATGAATACAAAAATTAAATTTTTGATTTATATGTACTAGTAATAACCAAAATGAAGTGATTTAAAAAATTAAATATAATTTCTTAATCTTAATTTATTTTTTGAGCTTTATTTTATAGTGAGTATGACATTTAAAACATTAACCAAATTTGAATGTTAGGTTCCTTAAAATGTAGTTACTTTCAATATGGTTATAATCGATATACATCACCTACAAATAAATGAATACTCTGTAAGTATAGTTCATTATGGAAGAAATGGTAGTGTTCACCAACTTTGACAAAAAAAATTGGGGCGGCAAAATTTGATCTGCCCCGGGCGGCAAAAACCCACGCTACGCCACTGCCGAAAGGTCAATGGATCGAGTTGACTCGCCGAAAATAAAATTCTTAGTATTCTTTAATCGACACATATTTTTAGAATCGTTAAAAAGATATATGCTATAAGCTTCCAAAAACATGTCCTTATGATTACAAAAGAATGTAAAAAAAATCCAAAAAAATTTGTGTGTTTTGAATATTTACTCACCAACCAAAGCAGCAACATATTGCATTTTTGTTGATGTCCTAACAGCTCCATCGGACAAAGGATCATACAGCATTGGATTTCTAGCATTTTGATCTGCATCTTCTTGGCTCACTGTCTATAAATTATAAATATCAAAAAACAAAAACATTAAAAACTTTCATTTAACTTAAATTTAATTGTAGAAAAAAAGCTATAAAAACAAGCTGATGTTGTATCAAATTATATTTGTGTAATATTTTGACTGAACTCACTTGCTATGAGAATATCGCAAAATAGCTTAAGCTGAACAAAATCAACCCCTTGAACTATATGAACACCAAGAACAGAGGGTGTTTCTTCTCTTAATTTCGCATTTATTATGTGTTAACAAAAATAAATAAAAATTATTAAAAACAAATCCGTATAAATACCAATTAATCAACAAAAAAAATAAAAATTTTGAATCGTACATGTCTCCTTCCTGTCAACGACGAAGATCTTGATGCTGAAGAAGGTTTGAATAAACCTCGATGGTGTGCCGCGCCCTCTAGTTCTAATTCGTATTTGTCTCTCTAAAAACAACAATAAATACATTTGAGTTCTAAATATAAACTTTTTCTTGTTTTTAGATTTTAAATAGAATTTCACACGTGCTTTTGTCAGCCATTAAATTGCCAAAATTGTCTTAGAGTGGCGTCAGTTAAACGTCGAACTGATGGCGACCGGCTCGGCGCAGTGATGTTTTTTTTTTTTGTTGTTGCCAAAATAAATTTGTTGAAGCAGCATCATTTTTGTTGCAAAAATTGTAAATAAATGATAAATATTTATGTTTTTTTTGTTACTTTTTTTTTAGTAAATAAAAGAAAATTAAATGAGAGAGGATGGTTTATTTATATTTTAAGAAACGCATTTAATTTGTTATTTTGCCAAAAGAAAAAGAAGCTTTTAAATGAGTCTTACATTATGTATAACAAATACTATTTTTGCAATTTTCGAAAAAAAAAATTAAAATTTCACTGACGCAATTTAAAAAATGTAATGTATTTCTTTTTCAATTGGGTCACACGTTCTTCCTCAAGGTTCTGAAATAGAATAAATTCTTCCTCCTAAATATTTCTGTATTTTTACACGTTTTTGATTAATTAACCGAATCAGGTATCGATTGTTAAGAATCTTTCAATCTCACAAGAATTACGAAAAGATACAAATTAACATCTCAAAGTAGATTTTTTCATATTTAGAATATTTTCCTTAATAAAAGATGGTTAAAACGAGTCAAACTATATAATTAAATATTACAAACATTCACCTTATGTCGAAGATAAGATTTTGAAAAGATGTTATACAAACGATAGTTATTACTTATTATGAAACAAAATAATCTGATTTCACTCTATTACCTCATGTTTTTGAGATATTACTTTTTTAATTACTTTTCAAATTCATACAAAACACAAATATACATAAATATAAATCGTTTTGATGATTTTTAATCAAATTCATAATGGTTTTCCAAAACTTTAATTCCCATCTTCAATATTTAGTTTAAATATTTATTGCATTTTATAAAATTTTCGAAAAATAATAATCATAAACCTTTATTAAACCCTGTAAAAAGCAAAACATTTTGAAAGTAAGTTTTGTTTTTTTAACAAATCTGAATATAAAAAGGCTGTTACAATAAGTTTTTGAAATAAGTATATGTACTTTTAAATTTGTGCAGATAGTTTAAATCGAAGTTTGGATTAGAAATAAGCACTAAAAATTAAGTCAAAACGTATTCTTCAAAACTATAAAACCATTAAGTGGCTAGTTATAGTTATCATGTGTTTATTAATGAAACAAATCTTTGATGTCTGTTAGTTATTGGACATACTTGATTAAATTGAAGCATTTCCTGACTAGAATCAAGTATTTTAAGTTACAGTTTATCCTTAAAAGGAACACAAACAGGTGCAAAATACAAATAATATGAAACTATTTCAGAGGATTTTGTTCCAAATTATAAAATTAAAAATCAGCTTTTCATTAAAGATAATTTCATCAATTAAAAATTAAAAAATATCTAAAGGAAAAGAAATGGATTGAGTAAAATATCTTTGTTTTTTTTTCGTAATAAAAGATACAACTTATAATCATTTTGATACCAAATAAAACAAACTTGACTCATACTACGTTTCCACCAAAAAATAATCCGAGATTTAAGGAAAGTGATTTAAAATAAATCTTGAGGTGTTTCCACCAAAGAAAAGGAGATTAATTTGACGTTTGGCAACGGCCTAGTCACTGATAAAGCATCGGTTCATCGATCACCGAAATCAAGCATCAGTGAGCGTGGTTAGTAGAAAGATGGAAGACCGACTCGAAACCTACCGCGTGCTGTTGTCATGTGTTCTTTCTGTTTGTTCTTTCTCTTCTGTCCTTCTGTCCTGTATTAATGTCTTGTGTTGTTATCACCTTATATAGTCTAGTCGCTCAAGGTGCTGTGTTCTCTACTCTGTACATTTATGTGCTGAGTAGTGTGAAATGTAATGTAATGTAATATACGTCCAAGTACTTTTTGGGAAGAGGATGTTATTAAGAACGACGATGAATTCTTTAAAGAATTAAAGAAATAAATGGAAGTGAGACAGATAGTTTTTGTTGACATTTTCATCTGTCAATAAACGAAATTGGTGTTTAAATGGGTCGGTTCAACAATTATTCTCCGAAAAAAAGTTTGTTTGATTTGCCAAACTAATGTTTCCAAGTAGATTTCAATGAGATTTATTTGAAATCTTCATTTGAGGAGATTAAAATTTGTATGGTAAATCTTCGAGATTTCAAGGAGATTTGTTACAAATCTAGCTAAATCTCGGTTTAGTGCCCGGTGGAAACGTAGTATCACTTGAATACTTTTAAATCTCTCATTTAAATTTGTAATCGTAAAAAACAATAATAACTATATAACTGGCACCTAAATTCAAGGTTTCTAAAAACTTCATAAAGATTCAAATGAAGACTCATAACTAAGGAGAATTTCAGAATTCCAGAAAATTAGTAGGTAGGATAATAAAATGATTGAAAAAACAAATAGTTACATTTATTTCATCAAACAAAGTAACAATTCTTCAGTGATTACCTAATAATAATATAGTACCAAAACAAAATAACAATTATATTAATCATTGCTACCATAAAGGTTGCTTAAGATTAAAAATAAATTATTTTTAAATGAAAATCTACTCAGACTAAAATTAATCATATCGCAAGCGCTATTAGTTCCTCTTAAAGACCTAGACAACAGTTCGTTGGCTGCATAATTTGTTCTGTAGCATGGAATCTTAAAAAACAATCGGTTCCTAAGCAACCTCGCAGGAGCATTGAAATTAATTAAGGCTAATATAGCGGAACAATCAATATGATTGACCAATACATCACGAATGAACATAACGTCAGAGAATATTCTTCGAATGTTTAAATGCATGATTCCAAATAATTTACATCTTATTTTATAGGAAGGCATATCTATTTTCCGATTAAGCCTTTTTATTAATACTCTAGCAAATCTTTGTTCCAATTCTTAAAAAGTGGACTTAATACGAATGGCACCAAATAGAACTACAATACTCAAGAGTAGATCGTACATACTAGTAAAACAGACATTTCAAAGTATATCACATAACTCTTCTGAATTGCGTAAGATAAATCCCAACATTGAGTTACCTTTATCCAAATCAAGCCTTTGGTCAAAAATTACATCAAGGTCATTTTAAAAGGTTAATGTTGAAAGAAATGTAATGTTTATTTTATAATAAAAGTTAATTGATAAACGATTTCGAGAAAAAAGTTAACTTTAACATTTTACAATATTAAGGTAAAAGGAGTTAACCAAACACCAATTCGATAATATCTCAAGATCGTATTGCAATAATATGTTTTAATGCAACGAAAGACTTTCAAATCATCCGCACACATAAGGTACTTTGAATTAAAAAAATAAGTTGGGAATTTAATTGATAAGTTAAAAAAAGAGGACCGAGATGGCTTCCTTGAGGCACTCCTGAGGTAGTGGTGATAGGTGAAGAGAGAATGTTATTATTACGAACATATTGAATATTATCCTTTAAATATGCATCTATCCTGTTTACATAAACCTATTTTTTTTGTAACTTTGTAAGTCATAAACCATGATTAACCCGAATAAAATGCTTTAGTGAAATCCGTGTATACAACATCAAATTGATACCTTTTCTCAAGTCCATTTAATACATCATTAGAACAAAAATTGTTAGGTTTGTGCTAGAAGATTTATCAGCAACATTGTTTTATATGAATGAAAAATGATAGGTCGAGATTAAAAATCAAGTCAACTCAATCCTTTAAAAAAAACGCTTTAAGTTAAGTGTGAAAAAGAACTTAATTTTGAACACCTAAAGTCACTCTTACTAATTCTCATCTTTCAAAAATAACAGCATTCTCAAGAACACTTAGATAGATTGCAAGATGTTTCTTTAGAAGTAATGATACTTTAAAAAGTCTTCATGTAATTTATTTTCTTTGAAATACTTTTGTAAATTTTTTTCCTAAAATATGGAAACAAATTAGAAATTGTAATTTGGTTCTGTTTTTCAATAAAATATTTATATACCTATTTTTTTTCTTCATTTTCTTTATTTAATTAAGGAAACTGTATCACTTCATATGAATTATGAAGAATAATATTTTCCTTATGAATGTTTAATAAATTTTATAATTCAAAACGCGAATACACTTCATTTTTGTTTCATGTGTTCATCATTGAGACCAATCATTGGAATGCTTTTGACATGTTGGTTACAGCTTTGATTGAAAATTTCGATCATTGGATAAATATTTATTGAATCGAATCAAGTATTTCCTGAATAGAATCAAGCATATGAAATTAGAGTTCATCATTAAAAGTAAAACTGAAGTAGAACAAATATGTTCCTAAAAGTGAAACCAACAATCAACTGTTCATTTAAAACTATTAAATCAATGGAAAATTAAAAACAAAATCTAAAACTCATTAGCTTCATTATCAAACATAACAAATTTGACTCTCTTACTCGCTTTTAAATCTCGAAACAAAATTTTCAATGATGAAAACCAACTATAGCTTTAACTGGCACCTAAGTCGGGAACGTTAACTAAATTCCTAATTTCAATTAATATTAATTTTATAAAAAGATTTGAGATTTATTATTTTATTTAAACATGCAGAATTTATTCAACAAAATTGTTTCAAAAAACGCTGACCAATTTTAAGTTTTATATATTTTTTTTAAGAAAAAAATGTAATATTCATAATAATAATACTTGATACGAGATTTCATAAAAAAGTCAAAAAAAGAACTTCAGAATTAGGCCAAAATATGTATTATTTTATTTTCTGACTAAATTTTTATTTCGCTTTCTGGCTTTATTTCCATTCTTTTCTGGTAGAATTTCTAACATTTTTGGTTTTTCAAAAAAAATCTGCTTCTATTTTTCAATTCAAACTAGAAATCTTCATAACAATAATTTTTTGAAACGAAAATACAAAAAGTATTCCTGTGGAACTAAAGTTTCAGTTTTCAACATGAAATAATTCAGTAACTCGTGTTTTTTTGGCAGTCAGTGTTCGGAACAACATTTTAATATGCCATATGTCTGAAAGCTATGAAGAAATTATTCTTATTTTCTAAAAATAAAATAATTTAATGAAAATAAAAAAGCTGGCAAAATCAACATATTGATTCAACACAGACTAAGTACATTTTGTTTCTGCGAATCAATTACATTTAAATTTGTTGATTTGCCTTTAATCGAAATAAGCAAATTGTACTGAGAGAGAGTACCTACATTTTTGTACCTTGAAACATTTTTGAATATTCGGATTAGCCGCGTTATATATATTAAATATTAAGCGAATTCAATTTAGTACTCACAACGAACGTTTCGCTTCAAATCGCATTGAGCGTTTTTGTACTTTACAAGTTTTTGTATTTTTATTAATCCTTCTATGGATAATCATTCTTTCAGTTATTCGACCCGTCAAACAAAAAGATCCATTGAAAAATCCATTTAAGACCACGGCTTCGAAGTGACCTACCAAGGCCCTCCTCAGGATATACACAGGTCTGCTAAAATCAATAGCAATAAGGGTTTGTAAAAACATAAGTGTTTTGTAAAAACATCGATGAACTTTTGTTTTTGTCTAGGGGACTACTATGGACAATATCACGGCTGTCCGGTGCTGTGGCCTAATCTACCCCTGGTTTCGCTCGGCAGCTGTCAAAGATCTTTTTTATGCAGGCTTTTCAGTATAGTTTCTTATGTTATGTACTAATTTTAATCAATGTTTGGGATTTAAACTGAAATTTCTTCAAACAGTCTTACAAGAAATTAAATATATTATCTTAAAATTGAAGCATTTTTGAAATAATTTGTATTATTTATTTATTGATTTCTATGATAAAAATTAAACAAAATAAAATATTATAGTTTTACATTCACTGAGGTATTCTATTTTCATATGCGAAAAACTGAGTATTTTTCTAAATTAAAGTTTTAGAAAACAGCTGTGAGTTCCAATTCTAATGCACTCGTATTCAACTTTAAATTATGAATTAAAATTTAAAAGCTACAACTGCTTTTCCTCAATTCATCAATACTTTAAAGAAAGTAGGGTAGGTAAATAAGACTATAGTTTCAAAGAAGATATTAAGTATTTAAATTTAATATTGAATTATTTATAGTTGTTGTATACTTATTAAAATATAGGTCTACTAAAATACGAACTCTTTCCATTTGTCCTAATTAAATGCATGATAGAAAAAATTGCAGCGTATACGCCACAGTATCCCAAAAATAAACAAAACCATAAAATCCTCTTACAATTTATATTTAATCTTAATATTCTAATTCATACCAATCTTATTTACAAATTGCAGTTTATAAGATACCGAAAAATGAATAAGAAAACGTAAATATTAATTAAAAATGTTTTCGAACAAAATTCTCAAATGAATTTGCCACAACAAATAATTAAATTTTAAAAATAAACTCATTTGCTACAGAAACTGTGTACATATGTATAACCTGCCTCCACATCAACCTACAAATAAAACACAAAAATCTCAAAATATCGACGTCGCAAATTGATGCGATCGAAGTGACAACACATTTTTTTTACATCCGTATCTTATCTAAGAAGAAATAGTTTCATGAACTTGATTCCGAAAATGATTTCGAATCGAAAATTTCTAAAATAAAATTTTATGTAATGAACATTTTTGTTGTAGTCTTGAGGTGTTTCCATTGGAATTTATGTATTTTTCTTTATGTAAATATTTACCTGCCACCAGCGGGCCATTGCTTTGACAACTTTATCAGAATCCATATTTAATTATTTTCAGAATTGTTTTCAAAAACAATTATTATATAACGATGAAAATAATTTTCTGTTTTTCTTTTTTTCAAAATCACTTTTAGAGGTCACACCAATAAATTTAAATATCCACACTGCGATATTTAAAATTTGCGTTTTTGTGTTTTTATTTTTCTTTAACTATTCTTTCGACACAATTTCCCATACAAATATTTTTAGTTTATCCGTGTTGGGAATTGAATCCCTTTTTTGGAAAACTATATTTTCACTTCACAGAATCGAAAATCCTTTCGAAAATTTAAGTCAATTTCTCAGTTTCTTTTTTTCAAAAAAACGTCCGATTTCTTCGAAATATTTACAAAGACTGCATCTTTTCGAAAATCTCAACAGGGACACTCTGCTCGATAGTCGAAGAAGAACAAATCATCAGTTGTTGGGGTTACATCGCTTGTTAATTATATCTTTGTTTTGATTCTTTGGTTATTTTTGTATTTATTTTTATTTTCTTAAATGAAAGAAAGATACAAAAAGATAGAAATAACGAAATAAAAAAGATGGAAAATTCGTACTTTAGTACTCAGTCACAGTTTGACATCAATTAGAACTTTTTTCATACGTTTTTCTTTCACTTTAGTCTTATTTGTTTTTGTATAGAGTGTTTCTTTATGGTTTTTTAAGACATTGTAGCCAAGATGCAAACCAATTAAGAAAAGGGACTTTTCTTTTCTTTGTTTAAGTGAGTATATGAGTACCTAAATAATATGTTTTTGAAAGCAATTCAACATCGCAGGCTAGAATATTCAAAGCATATAGGAGTATAACTAAAATTAATAGAAAAACGGAACAATGAGTAAAATGTTTTTATATTATTGTTTGTTTATTGGACGTAAATTGAAAAAATGCCAACAAAATAATTATAACTCACGTGATGTGGAGCATATATCTGCAATTCTAACAATTGTATGTTTTTCTTGTGAATAATCAAAAAAAATAATAAAACCAGTGGTCGAAAAAGGATGAGTTTTATTTTAAAGACATAAACGAGATATCTCAAATTTGTGGTTTATTTTTTAATAGGCATAGTTTCGAAAAAGAAAGGCAAATATTCAAAAAACAAACTTTCAAAGAATGGTTTCAAAAGTTAAGCATATGAAAAAATACAAGTTCTAAAAGACATGTTTGAGAAAACAGAGTTACAAAAGGCAAAAATTCGAAATCTGAAACACAAACGTTGAAATAACAGAGACTCGAAAAGGATAAGGTTCAAAAGACAAAATTTCAAAAAAAAAAAAAAAACAAAAGTTCGAAGTACCAAAGGTATTTTTAAAGTAAAATATTTTGAGAACCTGATAAGGTGATCAAATTTTAAATTGCGACTTCGGTAGAATTTATTAACTATTATTTTTTTTTTATAATAAGCACACACTCAAGGGGATATTACTACCCTTATTATGCAGAGGTACAGTCTGAGCACTAGGAACAGGAGAGAGGGTTTAAAAGGAGATGTCGGTGCACATTGCGTTTGAATTCCTGAATATTGCAATGACTAGGAAAGACAGAGTGTGGTGAGGCATTCCACATTCGTGTTATACGGCTTAAGAACGAATCTCTGTATGTGATAATACGGCCGAAGTTGGGCTCGAGGTTATACTGATGAGCATTCCTAGAAGCGCGAGTATTACGGTTGAACTGTTTAAGGGGAGGAATGCAACTGGCTATTTCCCTAGAGCATAAGCCGTTAAAATAACGGTAAAAAAGGGTCAGACAAATGACCTTACGACGATGTTCAAGCGAAGTAAAAACTTATGATGATATTATCATCTATCAATTTAAATGCTCTACGTTCAATACTATCCAAGAGGCTTAAGTAAGTTGCAGTTTGCATTTTAAAATTAAAAATTAAAGTTAATTTTCAGCCCGAGTTTATTAGTTTTGTTTTAATGACAAGTTTTTAGCTTTCTTGTTACAATAATACAATTTCATCGCAATAATGGGGGGGGGGGGGTAAAAAGCTGCTTTATAAAGAGTGTTTTCTTTAGAAGCATAGAATTTTAAGTTGGCAACACTATTTTAACTGGCAGCTACCAAGAGATTTATTATCTTCCAAAAGGAAATTACTGCAATAGATTGGTTTCAAAATACTGTATGGATCATAATATTGTGTCTCAAAATACAACTGTTAATTCTTAAGACTAAAAATAACAGTAGTCCCCATACAATTTGTTTTTCAAAAACAAATCGATAGTTTTTTTTTTTAATTTTTGCTTAAATTTTTGTTCGTAATTTAGCTTCTTTCAATATAAAAAAACATTTTTGTATTGCCCCAGAAGGGTATCGCACATAGAACCGTTTTTTTTGTTTTTCCTTAAGAACTAATCAACCGATTTCAATGATTTTTTTTCTGCACAACCTCTCATACTGTCTCAATGATATTTGATGATAACAAATGTTATTGTTTTTTTTTTTTGATTTTTAAAAAAATATTAAATTTTTTTTCGAAATTCGATAACTTAAAAATGGGTCAATATTTTTTTACGAAATTGAAATGTAAAATGTACATTTTTAAATAACTGACCAAACTTTTGAAAACAAACTGTTTTTGCAGTTCCAGTTTCGAATCTTAAAAAAACAGGAAATAGTTTTAAAACATACTCTCTGTGAATGTCTGTCGAAATATAAATATTGATCTAACCAGATACCGAGGTACTTCACTTTTGTTCGGTTATCGCTGCCCGTTAAATTCGAAGATAACCATCTTGCGCCAATTCTTGCACGTATCCCTCGTGGCCTTAGCCAACGGAGTCTCCGACTTCTGGACATTTAATTTCAGTTTCCAAGCGTCGCAATATCGCTGAATCTTGTCGAAATCACGCTGCAAGAGAATTCTAATAACCTCAACCTTTCGGGCCGTTCTGTACGCAATTAGATCGTCGGCGTACGCAATTGTCTTTGTAAGACTATACCTATCAGATCGCTGGTGTAAAGAGAATCCGCGAATTCACCGCTCCCTATTAAAGACCATTTTTATTTTCTACCGTTAAGCATATCATAAAGTATATACAACAACGGTTTGCTTATGCCAAGCCTGCTCAGTTTTAGGTAAAGACCCTCTAACCATACGGTATCAAAGGCCTTTTCCAAATCAACCAGAACAGCACCTGTGCATTGTTGTTTTGATTTATTCCATTGGATATCAGAAACGAGTTTAGACGCAGCATGAATTGTGTCATGATCCGCCTTGAAGTCAAATTGTGTATCCGGAATTATTTTGTTGTCCGCAGCCCACTTAGTGAGAGCCCTATTTATGATCTTTTCGAAAACTTTGCTGATGCTCGAAGAAGACTTATCGACCGAAGATTTGACGGGTTGGAGTTGTCCTTTCCGTTTTTCGGGAGAGGATGAACCACAGCGGTCTTCCAATGCACTGGATAATATGCATTATTCAGTACATTATTGAAGAGTTTGGTATAAATGTCAACTGCCTTCAGCGGTAAATGTCTTAGTCAGATCGCCATTATTGTGTCATTTGATTTCGAAGGTAAAAGTGATGAAGTAAGGCTCTGTTCTCCAAGTCCACCTTGTACACTTGCTGAAAAGCAGCTCCCACTGCCTCTACCTTTTCCCTTGGATCTTCAACTATGTATGTAAAAGTCATCTTTAAAAATGGCTTCTTCTGGATCTATTTGCGCTGTCATAAGTAAGTCACTGCTCTCTTCAATTCTTCGGAGTTTCAGACACGTAAGGTCATTTTATTATCATTCTTTTTCCTAAATATCTTGTTGATTTTAGGTAACATACTCGGATCACTAGAATTAACTGACCGAATCTTGTGGTGCCTGTACTTGTTAGTTGATAGCCTGTAGTTAGCCTAAATTAACAGATAGTAGTAATAAATCTTTGTTTTCTTGCCAACAGCTCTTGATTATGATCGTCTAATACAATGTTTTAATTTATTCGTGAAAAATAAAATTAAAATAATTACATTTCGTTGCAGAAATGACGGTTAAACCAACACACTTACCCCAATAGTTGGGTGGCGCAATAGTCCGTTGAGAACTAGGGCCTAGTGACTTACAACTCTCAACCATTCCTGTGTGCGAGTACTGTTGTCAGGGATGGAGGGGACCTACAGTTTTAAGCCGAATCCGAACGGCTCATTTCAGAAAGAACTTTTCACGACAAGAATTAATCTTGGAAAAATTGTCAATTCCTCGCAAGAAGCAGTACCCGTGAAAACGTTTTTTTTTTTATTTAGGTGGCACAGACAGGGATCGAACCCAAGACCTCTGGCATAACAGTCCAACGCACTTTTTTTTTTTTTTTTTTTTTTTCAATTCATTTTTATTAATTCAATCTTAAATCTATCTTAAAGCTAGACAAAAATTCATAAAACTAGCCTAATTAACCATAACTTACAACTAACTTACTGGTCCCATACGGACACTCTAAGTTAAACAATAATACTTAATTCTAATGCCTTTCGGCCCTAAGATCTATTTTAACTTCAATTCAATTTTATTTATTTTTGTATTCATTAGAAAATTTAAAAAAACTAATGTCAATATCCTTTTTTATTTTTACTTAAAAACTACTTATAATAAGGTCCTTAATATAAAACTTAAAGCTAACTAAAACTACCTATTCTACCTATAACCTACTTAAAACTAGAACAACCACAGCAGCAAATCTAACTATCTAACGTTTTTTGTTTTTCATATTTTGTCTTTTTTTTGTATTTTTTTTTTTAATTATTCCATGTTTTTTTTATTTTTTTTTTTTTTTTTTGTATTTTTTTTTATTTTTTTTTATGTTTTTTTTTTTTTTTGTGCCACCATGCCTATTCTACTTAAAACTAAACCCTAAAACTCTAAAACAAGTATGTAAGCCGGCCAAGGCTTAAAACCCCATCCCGACTACTCACTATCAAGTGCCGATTGAAGCCACCAAAACTGGTTCTCCTGCTTCACCCTATCAGTTCGGTCCCGTTCGGACACAGCCCTACTGAACCGAAGGAGCTCTGCTCCGCCTTGTGCCATGACCACGGTTCGTCGTCTGACGGTTCGTCGTCTGACGTGGTAGATTAACGGAACTGCCAATCTATCCTGTATCAGACCGCATCTATCTAAAAAGAGGAATGCCTCTGGTGGAATGAAGCCGCTCAAGCGTGCACTTTCAAAATATTCGTCGTTCGGGTAGAACGCCCCGAAAATTAAATTGTTGGTCGAAGACATAGCTCTTGCAATGTGACCTCGAACGAGTTTTATCACGAAATTGTCAATTCTGTTGATTCGAGCCCCGTTGTATAGGACCTCGTTGGAATAGTAATGCACGTAAGAAGATTCGGCTGTTCGATATAAGCCGGTACAGCGTCGTAAACACTGCCGCTCGAACACCCGAAACTTCTCCATCTGGGAAGGGGCAACGTTGAACCACACAGGACAACCATAAACGATCATCGGCCGTATGAGGGCCATGTAGCAAATTACCTTCACTCTGGGGTCAAGCCGACTGCTAAAAAACAGCCGTTTCGTCAGAGCGAAGGCTCCTCTGGCCCTGGTCAGAGCAGCATTTATATGTCTGTCGAAATATAAATACTGATCTAACCAGATACCGAGGTACTTCACTACACTTTTGCTCGCTAATGGCTGCCCGTGAAGATCAACGATAACCATCTTGCGCCAATTCTTGCATGTATCCCTAGTGGCCCTAGCCAACGGAGTCCGGAACAGAATTGTCTCCGACTTCTGGACATTTATTTTCAGTTTCCAGTCGTCGCAATATCGCTGAATCTTGTCGAAATCACGCTGCAAGAGAATTCTAATAACCTCAACCTTTCGGGCCGTTCTGTATGCAATTAGATCGTCGGCGTACGCAATTGCCTTTGTAAGACTACCTATCAGATCGCTGGTGTAAATGCTGAAGAGAATCGGTGAATTCACCGCTTCCTGTTGAAGACCATTTTTAATTAAGAATGTTGTGGTAGAAGTTACATTGCCACTTTTGACAACAAACTTTCTACCGTTAAGCATATCATAAAGTATATACAACAATGGCTTGCTTATGCCAAGCCTGCTCAGTTTTAGGTAAAGACCCTCTAACCATACGGTGTCAAAGGCCTTTTCCAAATCAACCAAAACAGCACCTGTGCATTGTTGTTTTGTTTTATTCCATTGGATATCAGAAACGAGTTTAGACGCAGCATGAATTGTGTCATGACCCGCCTTGAACCCGAACTGTTTATCCGGAATTATTTTGTTGTCCGCAGCCCACTTAGTCAGAGCCCTATTAATGATCTTTTCGAAAACTTTGCTAATGCTCGGAAGAAGACTTATCGACCGAAGATTTGACGGGTTGGAGTTGTCCTTTCCCTTTTTCGGGAGAGGATGAACCACAGCGGTCTTCCAATGCACTGGATAATATGCATTATTCAGTGCATTATTGAAGAGTGTGGTGTAAATGTCAATTGCCTCCATCGGTAAATGTCTTAGTACAACGTTGGATATACCATCGACACCTGCTGACTTTTTATTTTTTATTGAGTTGAAGATGAGCTGAAGCTCAACCTTCGTTACTAACAAGGGACTTGGTCCCGTTTGCTCGGCGATTATGGCATTTGCCAAGGTATCGTCATCGAACCGCATAAAACCGCGGTTCTCAGATCGCCAATGTGTTATATCATTTCGAAGATAAAAGTGATTAAGTAGGGCTCTGTTTTCCAGGTCGTGGTTGGGGCGAATGCTAACATTCACCTTGTACACTTGCTGGAAAGCAGCTCCCACCGCCTCCACTTTTTCCTTCGGATCTTCAATTATATAAAAGTCATCGTCAAAGATGGCTTCTTCTGGATCTATTTGCGCTGTCATGAGTACGTCTCTGTTCTCTTCAGTTCTTTGGAGTTTCAGACACGGAAGTTCATTGTCGTTCTTTTTCCTAAATATCTTATTGATTTTAGGGAACATACTAGGGTCACTGGAATTAACTGACCGGATCTTGCGGTCCCAGTACTTGTTAATTGATAACCTGTAGTTCTCCTTAATCAACAGATTGACATTTTTTATTGACGACTTCAGTGTCCTAACCTCCAAGTCGTGTGGGTCTGTGAGTCGTCTGTACAAGTTTTTGAGTCTTGTCAGTAAGCCACTCTTGTGCCTACGTAGTGCGTCAATAGTCGCGTTTCTGTAAGCGTCCATTTGGTCCCGTTCTTTGTACTTTGGTATTGTCCGTTCCATTGTTCGTTTTATTGTTTCGTCCATTTGTTGTAAATGTTGGTCAATTTCTGTATTTGTCAGGTTTCTGTTGTTTGGTGGGGCTATGTCACTCGAACGAAGTTCTCTCGCTAAGGCGTTGGTGAAACGAGGCCAGCGCATCTTACTGTAATTGTAAGAGTGCGTTGCAACGTATTCCTCCAACTCCACGCGTTCGTTCGGAATCTGCATTACAGCAGCCAGTCCGCAGTGATCACTGTCGTACTCGACTGTCTGTAAGCAGTTTCGAGGGTGATTACCCACTTTGTCCGTAACTGTCAGTCTTGTGTCGTACAGCAAAAGATCCAGAAAGGAGCCGCTTCTTGGATACGATGGCTTTTCAGTAGCCAGCAGGTCGACGCCATATTCAACGCTGTAAAGATCCATCAAATTAAAAAGATGGTTACCTCTGGGATTACTATGTTGATTTCCCCAATCTTCATGTTTTGCGTTCAAATCACCGGCCAAGATGAAATAGTTTTCTTCCAAGCTCAGTTTAAGTTCCCTAAAAAGAATCTCGAGTTCTGAAGCAAAGTAAGTAACCTGCGGAGCTCCAGCCGCATAAGCCGCAATCATATACATCCGCTTCCCTTGAGTGAGAGAGATGCATACAACGCAAACTTCTAGCGTCTTGAGCTTTCGCAATTCATTGTTGTATATGACCTTATAATTAATGCCTTTTCGTATAAAGAGAGCGACACCACCCCCTTGAGTGGAGTCGGGCCGGTCTCTTCTTACGATATTGTAATTTTTATGAGTCAATTTGTGTTTGTGGTTTAGCTTAGTTTCGCTAGCCATAAACACATCGGGACTGTAGTCTTTCAACAATTGGAACATATTGGCTCTTCGTTCAATCCTAATCAGTGAATTTACATTCACAGCTAGGACTTTTAGGCGCGTCTCCGGCAGCGCGCCCATTATGGTCTAAATTGCGCCAGGCCAGGCAACAAAGAGTAGAGATGATCTACCCTTTTGCCTTGCTCCTTTATCTGACTTTGCAGCCCTGTTAGTTGACCTTGAATGCTCAACAACAAGGCTACAATGTCAGGCTGCACCTCTGGTGCCTTAGGCGCGGGGGCCTTTGGGACAACCGTTGGTGGAGCCTGTCTCGTATTCCCATTCCCTGACACCATTTGGGCGTAAGAGAATTTGGGATCCACGAATTTTTGTGTTGGAGCCTGTCGAACTGTTCGACTTCTTTCGGCTTTTTGACTGGCCTGTTTCTGTTTCATTTCTTGGACCTTAGGGCAACCCCTATAGCTAGCCGGGTGCCCTTGGTTTCCACAAAGGACACACTTGAGCTGGGTTAAATCCTCAACCCGCTCATTCCCCAGCTTGCATTCTCCTTCATTGTGGGTTTCTGAGCACCTGACGCAGCGCAACTGCATATTGCAGTTGGCTCCGGCATGGCCGAACCTCTGGCACTTCGTACATTGTAAAATGTCGTCGTGCCTTTTTAATGTCTCCCAGTGTATGGCTTGATAGTCGAGGCATTTGATTTCCCTCAGACTCTCAAAGCTACTTTGGGGCGATTATGTTACGAGGAACATTGGCAGCCTGTAACCCCCTCGCCTGGACTTCACCGTAGTGAAAGGCTTGACCCCGATGAAATCGAGATCGTCGTTGGCTTTTTGGCGGAGCTCAGCTAAGAGCGCCTCCGGTTCCGTGCAGGAACTTATGCCCTTTAGTAGGACCGTCTTAAATTTTTCGCTTTTCGGCGTGAAGCTGAAGAACTCAGCGGTGGCCTGCTTAAGCACTTCTTTCAGTAGCTTGTATTCGGCCAGTGAGAAGCACTGTACCGAATACCGCTTTTCTTTTTCATTTAGAATATTTATTACAAAATTGCCCTTAGTGGCCGACTTACATACCTGTTTCAAGTCCTGCAGGTCAACCCGGTAGGTCCTAATCGGTGGCACCTTCTCTTTCTTGGGCTGTGGTTGTTGCTGGTGTTGCTGCTTCTGTTTCTGCTGCTGTTGCTGCGGCTGCTGTTTCTGCTGTTGCTGTTTCTGCTGCTTTTGTTGCTGTTGTTGCTGTTGCTGCTGCTGCTGCTGCTTCTGTTGCTGTTGTTGGTGTTTGGCTTTTGTTGAGGTCGATGGGCCCTCGACACTTAGGCCTGCTTTTGCTGGCGGTGCTTTATTAACTTGCTCCGCTCCTGAGATTTTAGTAGCGGGCTTGGTTTGTTGCTGCTGTGGTTGTTGTTGCTGTTGTTTTTGATGCTGCTGTTTTTGTTGCAGTTGCCGTTGCGCTGCCTCTTGCCGTCGGCGCGCTTCCTGCTTCAGCTTTAGCTGACTGAGGAGGGGCTCCAATTCCTCCCTGAGCTTTTTAAGAGCCTCCTCAAACTGGCTAATGGCTGCCTGTTTGGCTTGCAGGGCCTCTGCCAGTTTAGTTTCTTCTTGGAGGTCCACCTCTACCTCCATCACCTTCCCTGTCGTCGGGACTGGCTCTGGCTCCGATAGGATTAAATCCATATTCGGAGGCCTGAAGAGCCCCTCTCCACCTTCAGACACATATTCTGCCTTTTCAGACTCAGCGTAGTCTGAAAACTCACTCTCCGTGGTAAATCCTCCCTTACCACCCTCCATTTGTTTTCGCATATCGCGCCGCTTAGCGGAGTTGGCCCTCTCCACTTTGTTTGGGCTATGCTTTTTTAGTTTCCTCTTCTTGTTTGTTGTTGTTGACCACTGTTCAACTGTCTCACCAGATGTTTTTGGTGTATCATTGGGTACCGCTGTTGGCACCACCGAAACATCACCTGATGTGTTAGCAGAGGTATCTTTCGATACCCCTGCTTTCCTCTCTTTCTCCATCTGCTTTTCTTCCCACTTAATAAAATCGACTATTTCGCGATTGTGGAAAAAAGCATTAATATTTTTTGTCGACTCAGACCGGGACTCGAACCCACGACCTCTGGCTTCGTCTTCGGACGCCACCTCCACTAGGCTGTCGATTAGTTAAATGAAACCTGACACACTGCCTTCTTAATAGCAAACACTACAAATGCACTTCTTTTTTAATTTAAATTTAGCTGCTAATTACTTCTTCACTGTGCGGAAGTCCAAGAACGACTGACAGTCCAACGCACTAACCATCATGCCACGCTACCCCAATAGTTGGTCCGTTCTAATAACAAGGCGTTTGAGGCAATAGATGTAGGAATTCCTTAAATCACTAGGAACATTGTAGTAAATGTCTCCAAGGTGGAGTTTTTGCCTTTATGACAGGGCAGGACATGAACATAGAAAGTGAGAAACTCTTCTTCTTCATTCATGCAGCTTCTGCAAAAATCATTTTCAGGATCTCTAAGTCGAAAAGCATGTCTTCCCATTAAGCAGTGTAATATAAGAACTCCTATAACGGAGCTAATTTGCAACCTACCAACCGAAATTATTTATTAAATTAGAGCATTTGATATCAAGCATTGGCCAAATTAATTTAGTTGACCAATTGTGTTGTTTTCTTTTATGGTTTGACCTAAGTTAAGAAGTAGCCATGGTATATGTACGAATGTTGGATTTGTTGCCCAAAAAAGGTAAAGTTGTTCCATTTCGTCAGCTTTGCAGTTTCCTGAAATGCCTCTATGACCTCATAAACATATAAGTTGAATGTTGACCTGTTCTTTCATCCCCACAAGAGATGATCGACAGTTTCCGACTCTTAGTGAGTATATTGAGACAGACTCCAATAATTTTATGGAAGCTTGACTATGTGAGAAGATGAGAACTTCAGTAGTTGATATCAAATTTTCTTTAAGTGAAGAGAGAGCTTCACTGCAACACGCTACAGTAATTGGGAAAACGAAATGAGAGACATAGACTTATGCCGTCGGAGTTCACGCCATCACAAACCTCTTCATCGGTTTTGTTCCATCTGTATAGTGTAGACTTGGAAGTTGAGATTCTTTGAGTTTGCAAGTCTTCGCCAATAAGATGCAACGACTGACCATTGGAAGAACAACAACGTTATTGCCACCATACGGCCACAAATATTGGAAAAAAATTATCGAAAATTGGACCTCCAGAGTAGACTACATTAGAGCCAGAAGTGACTGTCGTAGGCCAGAAAGCAAATTTAAGATATAATGCTTGTAGATCATCTTTCGAATCAAGTAAATTGTATGTCAATTTGAAAAAATCATGTCTGCTTTATTCCATTTCAAAGTTATATACCCCTAAAAACATTTTTTATGTGGGTAAACTCGAGATCTCGATCCAAAGCAACTAGGAAATATCAATTCTGAATTTATTTAGGAGTTCTTCCAAACAAAACTTCTAGGCAAAGTAAGTAGAGTAAAAGATTTGATCTATATAGTAAGTTCTCGGTAGGTATCGTATAGAAGAGGAAGGCCATCATTTCTAAGGAAGTTCATGGGTTGTGTGAATAGATAAGTCAATTTTTTTCGTATAATTGAGTTTTAAATAAATCAACTGTTGCACCAATCAACACCGGTATGAAGTCCACATCATCTAGTCCATTTTGGATAATGTAGTGGTTTCTTATAGCACAAAAGGGTCTTATTCTTAACTTATATATAATTGCTGGTAAGGCCGTTTAGTCAAACTACGATGATGTCTTTTGAATAAAATTTTATCAAAGCTGTCGACATCTTGAAATTTTTAAAATTTGTTAACATTTTCCGTTCCTAAATTTTAACGTAATAAAAATTCTCCTTCTACCGAATGTTTTGACAGCAACAATTTGAAAAAGGGATTGTTTGGGCTTTAAATTTGAAATAATAAATTTACGAAATCACAAGTACGCATCCTTTTAAGACCTTTCATCTACCTAGGATTGAAATATATGTACATTTTATATTAACGCACGAACAAAAATATACGCTATCAAATGTTTATGGATCTTGCTCATGAATAAACAACTCAAATATCATAAAGTACTTATTCTTTCAGAAAATCAAGAGATGATTGTAATGTGTAAGTACTCATTCCATTTACATTCTTAAGTACACTTTGTTGCACCATTTAATCAAAGAATAAGATTTCTTATTCAAGTGAGTGAGTTTGTAAGTTTAATATTCAAAAGCTTGAATCTGATGTTATGATAATTATTTCAATAAAGCTAAATTAAAAAGTTAAAATCATTTGAATTATATGAATAAATTTAGCAGATCGAATAATGTTAGTTCTAACGGTTCGGAATGGCGAGCAGCTTGGCGGCACGGTCGACGCGTCGGCGTTTTAAAAAGAATAATGTCGCCTGCCACAAATAGCAGCGCCCCAATAACAAAAAAAAACAGCAATGACAAGTGCATCAATGTATTCATATACTCGTAGTATACAACACGAGCTATCTGACTACAAAAATCGAGCCCGTGGGTGTCTCAGATGCAAATTGAAGAAACAAACAAACAAATGAACACACTCTCCTAACACACCCTCTTTTGCATTTTCCCACGTCACAACTAGACGAGACCTCCCTTCACGCGATTGCTATTTCTGATGAGGGGAGTTCGGAATGCAAGGCAATTTCCTTTTTGATTTTCAATTCTTTTGTTTTTCATTCTTGATCACACTGCCTTACCATGAATGAACATGGCTTTTTTCTGTTTTGGCTAACGAGTGGGCTTGTTCGTATAGAATTTTATTGGAAGACTAACTTTGATTGTGGGAATTTTCCCAAAAGTTTTCAAGGGCATGCGACTGACGTCTTAAGTACCATCATGCACGTGATTCAATTGGCATTTGTTGGGCGCCATTTAAGAAAAATCGAAAAAAAAACCTAAGACAGTGGAACTTTTAGAAGCGTCGACTAATGTTAAAGCTGATGAGGCATGATCAAAACGTATTACTCATTCGTTGAATGCATAGATACTTTTTGTTGCTATTCCTTTACTTAGGGTCAAGACCAAGAGCATCACCGACGAATTAAACCCAATTTCCGTCATTTGAGAATAAATTGATGGCGATTGCACTTTAGTATTTTATTCGAAGTTGATTCCTACGGATAGATACATATGTAGATTGTAGGTAGAGAGAAAAATCAATTTATCTGATTTGATCGAGTCGAAATTGATCGAACGAGAATAGAGATGAGTCTTGAGATAGATATGGTGCATATAGGAATTTGAGAAATGAGACATAAGCAGGTGACTGACTGATAGAATGTTCAGAATGAAATGTCTGAATTTTTAATTGGTTGTAATTTGAAAGATTTATCTTTTGCATGCTGCATTGTTTTGAGAATTGAATTGTTTTGAATACAAATAAATAATATTTTTAATTTTGTTGTTTTGTGAACTATGTTGACGTTTAGATATTTTTTTTTATTATTTTGTATATGGAAGACGTAGAAAAGTAGGAAGTTTTTCAATTCGAATCGGAATTTCAATTTATCATTGAGCGTGTTTTAAGATGAATGTTGCAAGGCATGTTATGAAAGGATTGTCCACGTATGGATTGTTAAATCATTCAATTTACGGAAAGAGGAAATAAGTAGTATACTTCACGAAAGTTAGCATCAATAAAAATAATTCGTGAAGAAAATGTAAGAAGGAGATAGAGAAATGAGAAAGAAGCAGAAAATGAAAAGGAAAAAAAGAGAAGAAGATGTAAAATTAAGTTTGTGTTATTTGCATTCAAAGACTTAAGCTATGATTACACGGTCAACGAAATCGATCAACGCGTTGACTCTCTGACGTCACAAAAAATACATATTTTCTCCGTCATCTCACCGTCAACGTTTACAGTATCAATGCTTAAAACATTGACTATCACACGATTGACACTATTGGGTCAATGTTGTCCCAAATTACGTTGACGCACAGGTGTGTCAACCTGACTTTTACTCATCAGTGTCAATGCATTGACTCGCAAAACTTTGATGATCACACGGTTTGACACAAAGCAAAAAAGCCGTCAGCACAAGTCAAAGTTATTTTGAGGAAATAAAATAAATATTGTGAGTTTATTAATGCACATAATTATATAGATATATTTAACTTAAGTGCAATTCATTTTCAGATAAAAAGCAATAGCAATGACAAAAAGAAATATGGAGATAGCGGTTCAATTCATGCAGAATTGAAGCATCCGTGTAGGCTCCCTCCTTAAAAAATATATGTATGTATATTTTACGATTGAATTTATACAAAAAATATAAGCTTACCAAGGGCAATGTTGAAACTGATTCTACTGATTGAAGCACTTCGGCAGACTCAATGAACATCATTTCGGAAAAGTGAGCCCATGACACGGTCGCTATTTCCGAATTGCCTTGGCCCGATTTTTTGGCTCGGATCTTGCCTAAATTTGCCTTGAAGAGGCTACGAAGGGCGTTCCATTTGTTTCTAGCTTCAAAGCTATCGACATTTTGGATCCCTGGCTCCTCAGCAACTTGTTTCCAGCACTCACATTTTATGTGAGCCAGCTTATAATCGCTGCATCCTCCATCCCAAAGCGCTGGTCGCTTTTGGACAGCTGAAATCAACGCCGATATTTCAGTTTTTTTGGCCCAAGCGTATGCTATTTTTCTTTTGCGTTGCGCTTTTTTCTTTTTTTGGTCTTCATCTTGGGCAAGTGACTCCTGTCTTGGAGTAGCATCGTCGATATCTTCCATCATAATCTGATAAATTTTTTATCAAAGAAAGGGACATTATTTTAAATTAAAAAAAAAAACTTACCAGCAGCTTTAAAATTTCAATATATGTATGTATGTCCTGTTTTGTTTTTTTATTGTTTGAATTAAATGATGTAAAAAAACCAGGGCCATTTTTTTTTTATATATATAAAAATCACAGTCAAACTGAGACGATGACACGGTATTTAATTCTGCCCCGTCAACGCTGGGACACGGTCATTGCGATGACACGATTCCGTCAACGCGTCCCAATGACGTTGACAGAGAGATTACACGGTCATCGAAAAAAGTCAATGCGTTGACCCAAAAATGTGTGTCAACGAGAGTGTCATCGTACCCGTCAACGCAATGACACCAGTTTTCGTTGACAATCACACGAAGTGACACTCTTGGGACAGATTGTGACGTCATTTTCACGTCAGAGAGTCAACGCATTGACCGATTTCGTTGACTGTGTAATCATAGCTTTATGGTATCTTTTACTGTCCAAGTAGAATATCTTAATTTGTTGTTCTAAATAAAAAATTATTATAGTTCTCAACAAAATTGACTTATTCGAAAATTGTGTTTTTCAAATTGCTGTAAATAGGCTGAAAAATAAAACCGATTTCCACTTTTTCCGCTTATTACAGCATTTTGAAATACAGAATTTTGACCAACCATAGGCTTGAAATACTGAATTTTGGCTAGCATTTGGATTTATACTGTTCTAAATTCAGTATAGTGGAATCCAAGCCAAGTCAAAATGACCTGCACCCAGGCCCGTCGAGAGGGGGGGGAAGGGGGGAAACCCCCGGGCCCGGGATTTTCTACGGGCCCGTGAAATTGAAAGCAATCAGGAGAGTGTTTTTTTTCAATATAGGTAGTCTAAATTCATCATCAACATACCTATTCCCACTTATTTTTAGGGGCCCGAAATTTAAAATCATTCATGCTTTCGCAATCGGGCCACTGTTTGCATGTTATCTGCCAATCTTTCAGTCACAAACTTGCCGATCTGGGCCCCTGATTATTATTGGCGTGCATTTTTGTTTATATTTAATGAAAAATTGGGCAACTCTGAACTATTGAAAGAAAGTTATAATAAATTGTTTCGCTTTTCTTACTTAATTTAACGTAAATTTCAAATTTATTTTATTTTGAAAATTTTTAAAATCAAAATAAGGGGCCTGGCAACAACAAAACACAAATATTTACCCTTCGGGTAGGGGTTAAGAATTTACCCGAAGTAAGGTATGCTTGTCGTAAAAAGGAAAAATAATGAAAACGTTTTACCCTCAGAAAACATAAAAACAAAAAAGACGAACACGTACGCTCAAGTCACGGCGCCCGAAAAACCTAAAACTATTAAACCTGACTCCGTTCAAAATGTATTTTCCCTTATACTTGAACGATTAGAAGAACAAGGGAGAATTAACACAATTATTCTTGAGAAATTGGACAAATTTGAGTCGGCGGCTCTTAAAACGCCAAATTTACCGTAAACATGGATCAGTTGTCCCAACAACTCAAAATAATAACATGGAACGCGAACGGACTTACCGCAAAAATCGAAGAACTAGAAACGGTTCTACTTAACGAAAGAATAGATATTTGTTTGATCTCTGAAACTCATTTGAAAAAAGAATCAAATTTAAGTATTAAAGGTTATTCGGCTTACCACGCATGCCATCCATCCGAAAGAGCAAGGGGTGGTTCTTCAGTATTTATTAGAGAAAATATCAATCATTCGTTTGAGATAAATATCGAGCTCGATACAATGCAAGTTACTTCCGTTAGCATAAAAGTTAGACACGTATTTTTTAATATTGCGTCTATTTACTGTCCTCCTCGGTCCAAGATAGACAAAAACGATTTTAAAGATCTTTTCAACGCTTTAGGTCCAAAATTTATTATTGGCGGCGACTTCAATTCGAAACATTCATTTTGGGGATCACGTTGCATTTCGACGAAGGGTAGACAACTCTACAAAGCGGGTATTGAATGTAACGTTGAATTTTTCTCATCAGGAAAACCAACATATTGGCCAACCGATACAGCGAAAACACCCGATCTTGTTGACTTTTTCATCGCAAGAGGAATGAACAGAAAATATATGACAGTAGATGATAACTTCGATTTTTCTACGGATCACTCGGCCGTTATCTTAACAATAAACAGTAACGTAATCGAAAAAGAAAAGCCCCTAATCTTAACAAATAATAACACAAATTGGGATAAATTCAAAGAAGATTGCGAAAATAGAATTATACTGAACGTCTCTTTGCAAACTCCGTTTGAGTTAGAAGATGAAACAGAAAAATTTATAAATATTGTTCAAGAAGCAGCTTGGAATAATACTCCGATCTGTAGTAAAAAGTCAAGGCAATACGAAGAAGAAGAAAAAATTCCAGAAGATATAAAAGAATTGATACGCGAAAAACGAAAAGCTCGAAAAGTATGGCAGCAATCACGTGCTCCTCAGCATAAAAGTGTCGTCAACTTTTTATCAAACAAGATTAAAAATTTGTTACGAGATTTTAAAAACAGCGAAAATTCTGCCTATCTTGAAAGCCTAACAGCAGACAAAAAAACGAATTATTCTCTTTGGAAGACGATAAAAGGTATTAAAAAGCCTCAAATAATGTCGGCACCTATTCGAAAAAATAATTCTGAATGGGCAAAAACTGATAAGGAAAAGGCGGATTTATTTGCTAAGCACCTTGAGGAAACGTTCAAACCTTTCGATGGTCAAGAGTTTCTGACTAATGACGGAGAGCTCCAACCAGCGCCGGAAAATTTTTCTATCAGGAATATTACTTTGACTGAACTTGTCCAGGAAATAAAACGGCAGAAAAATAATAAAGCTCCTGGCTACGACCTGATTAACGGTCGTGTCCTCAAAGAGTTGCCTAAAAAAGCAATGGTTAAGCTCTTACAGCTCACTAACGCTGCTTTAAGACTTGCTTACGTACCCACGCAATGGAAAGTCGCCGAAGTAATAATGATCCCCAAACCGGGTAAGCCACCGAATGAGAAAAAATCGTATAGACCAATTTCTCTCTTACCAATTATATCTAAAATATTTGAAAAATTGCTTCTTAAACGAATGCTACCAATTATTGAAGAAAAACGTTTAATTCCCGACCACCAATTCGGTTTCCGGAATAATCACTCGACAATTGATCAGGTTTACCGAATAACTAACGAAATTGAAAAAGCATTTGAAGAAAAAAAGATTTGCTCAACTGCATTTCTTGACGTTTCTCAAGCTTTTGACAAAGTTTGGCATGACGGGCTAAAATATAAATTAAAAGTCTTTCCAGAGCAAATATATAACATTCTTGAATCGTACCTAGAAAATAGATTCTTTCGAGTTAAGCAAGGAACGGAGTATTCGGAGTTTAAAGAAATAAACGCTGGGGTTCCCCAGGGTAGCGTCCTTGGACCGATTTTGTTTGTTCTTTATACCCGAGATATACCCCAAACAGAAGGCACAACTTTAGGCACTTTGCCGATGATACAGCTGTACTCGCAATATCGGATTCAATAGAAACGGCAACCTCTAAGCTTCAAACGGCATTAAATAGCATTTCAGATTGGACAAAGAAATGGCGAATTGCTCTTAATGAAACGAAATCGACGCACACAAATTTTACGTATAAAAAAGTATATAACTTACCTATTTATATAAATTCTGTGCAAATTCCATACGCTAATGAAGCGAAGTATCTAGGCATGACTCTAGACGCGAAACTTAAATGGAAAGTTCATGTAAAAAAGAAACGCGATGAACTCGAAAATAAACTCCGCGAATTGACATGGCTTATTGGAAGATATTCCAATCTAAGCGTTTATAACAAGCTTCTTATTTATAAGCAAGTACTGAAACCAGTTTGGACGTACGGTATACAACTTTGGGGTTGTACCAACGAAAGAAATATACAAATTTTGCAAACATACCAAAACAAAGTACTTAAAATAATAGTAAATGCTCCATGGTATGTAAGAAATAGCGACTTACATAGAGATTTAAATATAAAATATGTAGAAAACGAAATTAAAAAATTTGCTACAGAGCTAAGATCACGACTTAGAAATCATAGCAATAACTTAATCCAACAATCTGTTAGCGAGGCGTTCGTTTTTCGGCGTCTGCACCGAACAAGACCTTCTGATCTAGCGCAAACAAATTAATCTCTCCACTCGAATTTTGTGGAATCTTCAGGTCCTCTCGTTGGGGAGCTTCCTGACAAAACGCGAACAAAATGACGCTAAAACTACTTGTTAAGCTGGACTTAGTTGTAGTAATAATATAGAAGATAAGGGAGGTGAGTTTTAGTCAGTAAAAATCTGACACTACTATAAGCATCGGGCTTATAGTGTCTCTGAAGATTTCTCACCTTCCTGCGAAAAAAAAAAAAAAAAAAAAAAAAAAAAAAAAATATTAAACCAGCCATACAATAATAGCAAGGAATTCTATATAGAATATTGGACACCATTTTCTTCCTTGGCGAAAGGGGACTAGGACTACGAGGCGATAGCAATCTTATTGGAGAGCCAAATAATGGACATTTTTTGGGCATTTTGGAATTAATTAGTCATTATGAGCCCTTACGTCAGGAGCACTTGGAAAAAGTAAGAATTTCACAACAAGAGCACAAACGTTTGCAAGTCCAATACCTTTCCGTTGAGATTCAAAATGAATTCATTAAAATTTGTGCCCAACATGTGAATTCAGCTATTTTGAAGGAAAGAGAAAACGCCAAATACTTCGCTATAATTGTCGATGCAACACCCGATTCAAGTCATGTGGAACAAAACACATTTATTTTGCGATATCTGCGCTTTGAAGAAAATGTGTTCACCATCCAAGAACGGTTTTTGGAATTTGTCGATTACAACAAAAAAAACTGGCACCGCAATAACTGATTTGATCTGCGAAACATTGGCAAAGAACGAAATCCCTTTAGAAGACTGTTGTGTACAAGGCTATGAAAATGGAAGCAATATGAAAGAACAGTATAATGGTGCACAAAGGCTATATGCCTTAAGAAAAAAAAACAAAAATCCGAATGCCGTGTATTCACCAAGTGCAGCTCACAGCCTTAACTTGTGTGGAGTCTATTCAGCGAAATGTTGTTTGGAGTTGTTCAAAAGTGTTTCAAATTGTTTAGCAGCAGTGCCCAACGTTGGGAAATTCTTAAGAAAAATGTGCCCGGATCCCTTCATAAACTTTCCGATACAAAATGGTCAGCTAGAATTGAGGCAGTGAAACCATTTGCAAATCATCTAAAAAACCTTAGAACATCATGAGAAGCCTTAAGTGATATCGTTGATGTCGTTTTAAAATATATGCACAAATTTGAATGCGTCCTGATGTCTTTGATTTGGTGCAAGGTTCTTAGCGCTATAAATGAAAGAAGTTTCCTTCTTCGAGCCAGAAAGGCAGAAACAATACTATTGACGTTGAAATTCGAGATCTCGACAACTTGATCTTCGATTTGAACATTATTCGAAACGGATGGGATCAAATTTTATCTGAATGCAAAGCAGTTGCTACTGGATTGGGGAATGCTCCAGAATCGTTCCCATCGAACCGAAAAAGGCAATTAAAGGTCTCTTTTGGAGAAAACCGAGAAGCCGGAGAGCAAATTGAAACAGACGAAGAAATAAATTTCAAGAGAAAAACCTTTTACGTCATAGTTGATTAAATTATATCTGGAATTTCTCGTCGGTTCGATACGATGAAGAATTTAAATGCTACGTTCTCATTTTTATGGCAGTTTTCAACAATGGACGAAATTGAGATTAAAAACTCTGCTACAAGGTTCATCCAAAAGTATAACTCGCATGTGTCTCAAGAGTTGAAAGAAGAAATAATTCATCTGAAACACATTTATGAAGCCAATTTTTAAGTAGAACTTCTGCAATTGAGCTTGCTCAATGCTATTTATAATTTATTCCCAGAACTTGGAGACGATTTTCCCCAACATTTGTGTTGCTCTCCGTGTGTTTTCCACCGTACCTGTAACCGTAGCTAGTGCCGAACGTTCATTTAGCGTACTTGCCAGAACAAAGAATTTTCATCGTTCGTGCTCATCACAAGATCGTGTTTCCGGACTTGCTACACTATGCATCGAAGTACCTTTGGCAATGAAATTGAACTTCGATACAATTACAAGTTGTTTTGCTGCTCAGAAAGCTCGTTTGTAAAAAGAAATATTTCATTTAATGTAAACTAACTCTAATGAAAACATTATGATAATATTTTAATATAAAGAAAAACAACAAAGAATTTTTAATGTAAACCTTTTAAAAAACATAGTTTTTTTTAAGGACAAATTTCAAATACTTTTACTTCGCTCTATTTTATTTTCATAGTAGGTAATAGATCTTCATGCTAATTTTTTTTAATAGTTAATCGACCTTATTATCAGTTACTTACATGTCGTTGGCAATATCTAATTGAATGTATGATTCTGTTCGGAATCTGGTCTACTCGCATCTAGAATTATTTTCTATCCATCTTCCATTTCAACTAAACTGGACGATACCCTTGAGATTGATTTGATGATTAACACTTTTTTTCGGTTCACTTATTATTTCCGTTAATTGCAACCAATTTCATGCTATTCGTAATTGAAATTAGAACGTACCATATCAGTAGGCATGAACTTTGAAAAAAAATGGTAAATATGGGGGGGGGCCCGAGATTTGTCTGTCCCGGGCCCGGATTTCCTCTCGACGGCCCTGCCTGCACCCATGCTTAAAGTGTTAAATCAAAAAATTTCGATAGTTACATAAATTTGACAACAATTTCGTTAAATAACTTTAAACTTTTCTTGCCAAATTTCCATCATATGGCAATTAGCGTCGTCTTATTCACAAAAGAAGCTGGAATGCGACCCATATAAATAGCCTCCTATCACATGGGTCGATTTGTCTAAAACTTTAACACAATATTAATAACAATATTTTGTGTGAAATACAAAATTTTAAGTTAATATCTTTCTTTAATCTCTAACTTCTCGAGTCGAAAACCATTTATTATCAGCTTTTTTTTTTATTGTTTTTGTAGGGTTTCGTATTTTGTAAAACAAAAGTTGTCAGTTGAATTTTTCTAAAAAAAATGAACTTATAGTTAGCAACAATATTTTCCATATGATAAAATAAGTTTGAAAAGTTTTAGCACCCGAAATTTTTAGTCGAAAATCAATTTTTATAAATTTTATAAAAAAATTTTATAAGTTTGATTGTCTTATATAAAATATACAGATTGGATTTTCTTAAGACCATTTATCAAGAACAAAATTAAGAATTTTAATTTTTATGAAAAAACTGACTGTTTGATTTTTTAATAAAAAAATTACTAAATATTGAAAGTTATATTCTTTATAAGATGAAATTACTTCCAAGCTATTATCTTTTATTTTTACCAGGATATTTTAGTCGAAAATCAGTTTTTACCAACTTTTAGAAATGTTTTTTTAGGTTCTTATTTTTTGTAAAAAAAAAACCGTTGCTTTGATTTTTCTAAAAATGTTATTCTTTTTTTTTAATAAAATTATTTTTGAAGTAAAATCATTTTGTGTTCGTTAAATATTCGAATAGACAAATATGTTTTTCAGTTGTTTGATTAAAAAAAAACAGTTTCTTTCAAAATTGTACTAGCTTGCGATCACGTCAGATTATATAATATAAAATTTAATTGAAGTCACTAGCCTTATTGGCTCGTGAAATATTTTGAGCTAACCAAAATTTTGATTTTATTAACTTCCCATAAGAAGTTATTGTAATCGGTCCCATTTGTCGAATCAAAAATGTTGACATTTCTCGATGTATCAAGCTCCCTAGAGTCGAACTAAAATATTTTAAGAGAGATGTCTGTGCGTGCGTGTACGTTCGCGAAGTCTTTTTCGTCTTCCATAGCTCAAGAACCAGTAGGGATATCGACTTCAAATAAATTTTATACGAACAAAAAATGATTATATCTCCAAAACAATTTTGTGCAACGAAGAATAAAGTTTTTAACATATGGTAAAATTTTTAGAAAATCGAATTGACAGTTTTTTTTACAAAAAATTAAAAAACTTAAAAATAAATTAACAAAAGTTGGTAAAAATTGATTTTCGACACAAATATGTTTTCAAAACTTTAAGATATTGGTTTTAAACTAATTTTATCTTTTAAAAAAGAGGCTGGGATGCGACCCACACTGATAACTTCCCATCCCTTGTCTTGCTTAAAAGTTTGTCTATATGTATCAATTTTTACCAAATTTGCGTACTATTTTTTGTAGATTTTATTTTTTTATGAAAAAACGGACTGTTGGATTTTTATAAAAAAAAATTACTGAATATCGAAAACAATATTTACTGTGAAATAAAATAAGTTTGAAGCCAATATTTGTAATTTTTGAAATGCTACTTGAGTCGAAATTAAATTTTTACAAAGTTTTAGTATTGTTTTTTTTTTAAGGATTTCATTTTTTGTAAAAAAAAACTGTCAATTCGATTTTTATCGAATGTTAAAAACAATATTTCTTATAAGTTAAAATTAGTTAGAAGCCATTATCTCAAAGTTTTGAAAAGATATTTGAGTCGAAATTCAATTTTTACCAACTTTGAGTAATGTTTTTTTTTAGGTTTTTACTTTTTATTAAAAAAACTGTCAATTATATTTTTTTAAAAATTTTATCAAATGTACAAAAAAATATTCTTCTTTGCACAAAATTGATTTGCAGATGAAATCATATTTTCGTCGTAAAATTATCGAGGTGACAATTTTTTTTTTCAATTTTTTTGATTTATGTATAAAAAAAACCGTTAGTTGGATTTTTTTCCAAAAATATATTTGTTTGGTACCACGTTACAATATATAATATAAAATTTAATTCAAGTATCTAACGTTATTGGTTCGTAAGATATTAAGGGTTAACCAAAATTTTTACCTTTTTTTAAGCTGCTATGGTAAAAAAAAAACACCCACGCGAACGTACGGACGTACGAACGTACCCACGTACACACGCACGCACAGACATCTTTCTAAAAATCTTTTATTTCGGCTCTTGGGACCTTGAAACGTCGAGAAATGTCAAAATTTTCAATTCGACAAATCGGACTCATTACAATAACTTCCTATGTGAAGTTAAAAACAAACGTCAATTATGAAGGTAATACTCAAATAAAACTGAATTAAAATTCCCTTATGAACTTTCAATAAGGGCTCTAAACATGTGTAATACGGTAGCAATATATGAGTATTATTTCTACGCTAAAAGTCAATAACTTAACTGAAAATATATTTATTTTTTTTTTTCAACTCACAAACTATATAATTCTTTAAAACAAACTAGGCCCTTATTACGAGAAGCGAATCGAACGTTCGACTGTAAGCGAACGTTTGAGAAATCCAATATAGAGCAAAATTAAGATGGATTAATTTCGACGTTCAAATACATAGTTTAACATCACTTTTTCAAGAAAGTTGGCTTTTGAAGTGAATATTAAAATGGTATTCACGAAATGAGTGATTTCAAAAACGTTCGCTTACAGTCGAACGTTCGATTCGCTTCTCGTAATAAGGGCCTACATTCAAGTTTGCAAGTTCTTGAGTTGAGATAATTCGAGCTTGTCAAATATTTAACAAAATTAATAAAAAACACAAAATTTAAAAAAGTATAATGAATTTATGAAAGAATAACAACACTGGCTTCTTGCTTTCTCTTTATCAAAGTTTATGCACGTCTTATGAAACTTGGTGTCCATTTCTTGACAATTGGTTTTCCATTTTCTCTTTCTTCACGTTCCTGTTGCTCTATTTGCTGCCGGAGAATGTGTTGATTTTCTCTGAACTTTTGCAGGGGATCGTCAAATTGTTTGTAATAGGTTAAAACTGCACGTACATCATCAACTTCAGATGTTGCTATGATTTTTAAGAAATTGATGAGATCAAACAAAGAAGCATCATCATCGTTTCCCAGCCATCTGCCAATGTTAAATGTATTTTCTGGATGGAGTTTTGTAGAATTTGCATCCCAATCTACAACGATTACCTTTCTCAAGTCTCTGTTTAACTTGTCAAGATTTTTAACATGGTGACCGTCGACGAAATGCGTTGCATCACGCCCCAGACTATACATAATATAATGATTTGGATCTAATGCATCTAAGATGTGGAAGACTGTCATTCCCTTGTCGGCAGTGAAGACGACAATTTCAAAATGCTTAGAGCACTGTTCAAGGAAGTGATCGACACCTGGACGTTTCTTAAAACGCCATCCAGTCTGATAGGTCCAGTCGGGATGGACTAAAACGTCTTTCATCTCTAGAACTAAGGTGTACGGCGGTTGGACGTAGGGATACTTGAGAGGATCGGGAAGTAATTTGTCTCGAGATGGCTCTTGAATCATTTTTTGATAGTATTTCATTGATTTCCACATTCGTTTGACATATTGTTGAACTGCTGGTTCTTTGCTGAATTCATCTTCGATGACATTTCCTTCCGTATCGCTTTTTGGTTTGCCCAATTCGTATACACCCCAAACAGCCAATAATATAGCCGAAGCACCGAAAGCTGCAAATCCAAACTTCATTTGTTTCCATGCCTTCTCATTTTCTTTGGCTTCTTCTTCTTCCTCCTTTCGCTTGCGCTCACGAATAGTTTCCTCATCGTCTGTGGCAGCAGTTTGGGGAAATAGCATTGATACAATTTCTCGAGCCTTATTAGTTTCCTTTTCAGCTGCACAAGATCCATTTTGAGTTCTGAACATACGGCGCTGATTTATAAATTGGTTATCACAAGCAAAAGCAGCAGAAGCATTTGGAAACCAATTCGACTGCCATAGATTTGTACAAGATTTGATTCCGCATTTTTTGACGAAACTTATTAAACTTCGTTGTGCCATTGTTTAAAGATTTGTCAAAATTGATTTATTTATAAACCGGAATGAGAAATTAATGTGCGAATTTTTCTTTTTCCTTTTTATGCACTCTCGTTTTATGCTTTCCTCACAATCCTATTTACTTTATTAAAAGAAATTACTAGGTACACTCGAGCGTATACGCACTTTTTCACGATTGTTTATTTCAATTAAAAGAATTATTTTGACAAGTAAAAATATTTTGAACAATGTTTGCTTATATACATATTTATTTACTTCCCATAGGAAGTTATTGTAAAAGATTTTTAGAGAGATGTCTGTGCGTGCGTGTGTAAGTACGTTCGTACGTCCGTACGTTCGACGTTTTTTTCGTCGTCCATAGCTCAAGAACAAGTAGAGATATTGACTTCAAATAAATTTTGTTAGACAGATAATAATGCAGAAAGATACAGAAAGGACTCTCAAAAAAATTGCGTATTTGGTTTTTTTACCATAGCAATTTAAAAAAGAGGCTGGGATGCTACCCACACTGATAACTTCAAATCCCATCTGTCGATTTGTCTTGCTTAAAAAGTTTGTAGGTTTTCGTGTTTTGTTAAAAAAGTTCTCAGTTAAATTATTCTTAAAAATTTAAAAGTTACCAATAATTTTTTGCATAGGTATAATGAAATAGTTTGATTTCGAAATTATTTTTTGTTAATGAAATTTTTTGTCGAAAACCAGTTTTTACCAAATTTTAGTAGCATTTCTTAAAAGTTTTTTTTTCTAATATAAACAAATACAAATTGCATGAATGAAATTAATTTGAAGTCAATGTCTTCTATTATTCACGAGATATCGAAAACCGAACATCAATTTTTACCAATTTTGCGTACTATTTTTTGTAGATATTAATTTTTTATAAAAAAACTGACTCTTGGATTTTTATAAAAAATTCTGTGAGATTAAATAAGTTTGAAGCCAATATTTTTAATTTTTGAAAAGATATTTGAGTCGAAGGTAAGTTTTTATTAAGTTTTAGTATTGTTTTTTTTTAGGTTTTTATTTTTTGTAAAAAAACTGTCAACTCGATTTTCTCAAATTTTACTGACCGTTAACAACAATATTTTTTAAAAGATAAAAGTAGTTTAAATCATATATCTTAAAGTCTTGAAAAGATATTTGAATTGAAAGTCAATTTGTACCAACTTTTAGTAATGTTTTCTTAGGTTTTTATTTTTGGGTAAAAAACTGTCAATTCTATTTTTCTCGAAATTTTATTGAATGTTGACAACAATATTTTTTAAAATATAAAATTAGTTTAAGGCCAATATGTCAAAGTTTTGAAAATATATTTGTGTCGAAAATTTTTAACAACTTTTATTAATATTTTTTTTAGGTTTTTATTTTTTGTAAGAAAACGGTCCATTCGATTTTTCTCAAAATTTTTACGAATGTTGAAAACAATATTACTTATAAGATAAAATTAGTTGGAAGCCATAATCTTAAATTTTTGAAAAGATAATTAAGTCAAAAATCAATTTTTAACAACTTTGAGTAATGTTTTGTTTAAGTTTTTATTTTTTATAAAAAAAACTGTCATTTAGTTTTTTCTCAAAATTTTATCAGATTTCAAAAATATTATTCTTCGTTACACAAAATTGTTTTGGAGATGAAATCATATTTTGGTCGTAAAATTTTCGAGGTGACAAATTTTTGTTTCAGTTTTTTTGATTTATAAAAAGAACCGTTAATTGGATTTTTTCCAAAAACATACTTGTTTTGTATTACGTTACAATATATAATATAAAATTTAATTCAAGTCTCTAGCGTCATTGGTTTGTGAGATATTTAGGGTTAACCAACATCTTCACCTTTTTCTTAAACTGCTATGGTAAGAAAACCACCCACACAATTTTCTTGAGAGCCCTTTCTGCATCTTTCTGCTTTATTATCTGTATAACAAAATTTATTTGAAGTCGATATCTCTACTGGTTCTTGAGCTATGGACGACGAAAAAAACGTCACGAACGTACGGACGTACGAACGTATGTACACACGCACGCATAGATATCTCTCTAAAAATCTTTTATTTCGACTCTAGGGACCTTGAAACGTCGAGAAATGTCAAAATTTTCAATTCCACAAATCGGACCCATTACAATAACTTCCTATGGGAAGTTAAAAATATTATTTTCAACATTCTTTATAATTTCGAGAAAATCGAATTGACAATTTTCTACCAAAAAATAAAAACCTAAAAAAACAGTACAAAAGTTGGTAAAAATTTACTTTCGACTTAAATTTCTTTTTAAACTTCAAACTAATTTCATCTCACTTCAGTAAATTTTTTATAAAAACCCAAACGTCCGTTTTTTTATAAAAAAAATAAAATCTAAAAAAAATAGTACGCAAATTTGGTAAAAATTGATATTCGGTTCTCGATGTCTCGTGAACAATAGAAGATATTGACTTCAAACATTTTTTCATTCATCCAATTCGTATTTGCTTATAATTATAAGAAATAAAAACTTTTAAAAAATGCTACTAAAATTTGGCAAAAACTGGTTTTCGACTAAAAATCTCGTTAGCAAAAATAAATTTTGAAATCAATCTATTACCTCATATGCAAAATATTGTTGGTAGTTTTTAATTTTTTTTTTATAAAATTCAGCTGACAACTTATTTAACAAAACACGAACACCTTCAAACCTTCAAAATTTTTAAGCAAGACAAATCGACAAACGGTATGGGAAGTTATCAGTGTGGGTCGCATCCCAGCTTCTTCTTTTTTTTGTTTTTAAATACGACTGTTCAAAAACGACTTTGTCTTTAAGGGATAAGTTATAGCTATTATTGCTTTTCGTCGTTGAAAGCTTTGTTTTAAGATTTAAAAGCGGTTGTTAAATTCAAATTTGTTATTTTTGGTGTCAAAATGTAGCTCCATTTCATAGCTTCATCATGAGTTTTTTGTTTTTTTTTTTTATAATAAGCGCACACTCAAGGGGATAATACTACCCTTATTATGTAGACACAGTGTGAGCACTAGGAAAGGGAGAGAGGGGTTGAAAGAAGATGTCGGTGCACATTGGTTTTGAATTCCTGAATATTGCAATGGCTGGGAAAGACAGAGTGTGGCAAGGCATTCCACATTCGCATAGTACGGCTAAAGAACGAATCTCTGTACTTGCCAGTACGACCGAAGTTGGGCTCGAGGGTATATTGATGTGCATTCCTAGAAGCGCGAGTATTATGGTTGAACTGTTTAAGGGGAGGAATGCAACTAGCTATTTTTCAAGAGCATAAATCATTAAAATAACGGTAAAACAGGGAGAGACAAGAAACATTTCGACGATGTTCAAGTGACGTAAATGATCATATGATGGTAATATCACCAATTAATTTAAATGCTCTACGTTCAATACTGTCCAAGAGGCTTAAGTAAGTTGCAGGAGCACCAGCCCAGATATGGGAGTTATACTCAAGCTTTGGACGTATATAAGTCTTGTAGATAACAGCCAGATCAGAGGGGGAGAAAAACTTCTTGCATCGCCTTAGAAAACCCAAACATCTTGCGGCATTTTTGGCGACATCACGTATGTGATCGTTCCACAAAAGGTGGTTGGTGATACACATACCGAGAATATCAAGATGTTCAGTCTCCTCGATGCAAGTGCCATCTATTGATAATGGCAAGGGGGGTGAATCTCGCTTTAACGATACAAGACAGCATTGGGTTTTCGAAACATTAAATTCCACTCGGTTTTTTATTCCCCATTGTACAATGCTGTTTAGGTCGGAATTTAATGAGCTTATCATATTTTGTCGTTGCAGTTCCACATGCGAAGAAGAGGAATGTGAATCTGAAAACGAATATATAAAGCTAAGAGTACTATCATCAGCGAAACAATGTATTGGATTAGAAGTTGCAGACACGAGATCATTAATAAAAATGGGAAAGAGTGTTGGAGATAGAACAGAGCCCTGGGGCACCCCAGGTTGTGGTTTTCAGACTTGAATCCATCCAATACAACTTGTATTGAACGATTCGAAAGGTAATTACTAATCCAATGAAGGAGGGATTTATGAAAACCGAAAGCACGCATTTTCGATAAGAGAGCTTGATGCCAAACCCTATCAAATGCTTTTGAAATATCAAGTGCAATAATCTTACTTTCTCCAAAACGATGTAAAGATTTGTTCCACTGTTCGGTGAGATGAACCATGAGATCACCAGTGGACCTATTGCTACGAAAGCCGTATTGTCGGTCATTAAGAAGCTTTCGATCTTCGAGATATTTCTTGAGCTGATAATTAATCAGCGTTTCCATGACCTTAGAAAGAAGAGACGTAAGTGCAATCGGTCGGTAATTAGACGGTGAGGAAGATTTGCCTTTTTTGGGAATAGGCTGGACAAATGCGGTTTTCCATCCGCTCGGAACGAGACCTGAGGAGTAGGACAGATGAGTTGTATATAGAATGTAAAAAAAAAGACTTTACATGACACAGAACTTTCTTTTAGTTCAATTTTAATTTTTCAATGATGAAAGCATTAAATAGTTAATTTCTGATTTCACAATTCGAAACAATATCGTTCCACTGAAAGATTTCTATTAACTTTCAATTTTACTTTCAATGATCAACTCTTACCTCAAATGGTAGATTTTAATTAGGAAATGCCAGATTTAAACGAGGAGGTTATTGTCCAATGACAGACATTTTCAATGAAAGCTGTAACCAATCTGTAAACAAATTCCAATGATTGATTTCAATGATGAAAACCAATGATATCTATAACACTGGCACCTAATAAACCCTTTTGTTTGTTTTTCATTTCCTTTTAATCTGTTTAGTATAAGCAAAACTGTAACAATGTTTCTTCCTTCTTAATTACTACTTCTGTTTAAAATACAATAAAATTTTACTATTTTAGTACCTCGTACCTTATGACAATCGATATAAGCCAATCTTCACAATTTGCTTTTTATTTCAAAATCAACTGACGCCTTTTTCCTCATAAAGAAATTAAAATTATTCAATATTTCCCACGCCCACATTTCCATTTAATTCCCAAACCTGTCAGCAGCATTGCTCCTGTTTATAATTTAATTCCTAATAAAATATCTTTATTAAATTGCTATTGCATTTTTCAATTTCAAAAAATAAACAATTTGACATCATATTTTGAAAGGAAGTAACAAACGGAAAACAATTTGCAATACAATTTAATAAATATCCGCCATAATTGTTCAACGATGCATCGTGATTTCCGTTTTGCCTATATCATTTATTTATTTCTAAACAAGAAGTGTGCCAAAGTATAATCTGTTTTATGTTTTTATGCCACTTAACAATGGATATATTATTGAGGATGTAATATCTTGTTAAAGATTATCATTTTCATTATTATTTATATTTTATAGATCTTAGAATCGTAAAATGTTTATATCATCATCGCCACAGACGAATACGTTCATTCTGTAGCCCCTCATTGACTTAGACTTATGACACTCTAATAAAAATAATAAATTTATTGTTGATATGAGCAACACCTTATGTTTACGACACGCAATGACTTTGGCTACTGTTTCACTGCCAAGGTCGTCGTTAGTGCTAATCAATACCATCTTATAATAAGTAGTAGTAGAAAAATATACACGATAATAACGATAATAATAATGAACAAACGACATAACATACGCATAATTAAACATTTATCGACATTAAATGATGATTCTTTTTCAATTTTACTTAATCATCATTATTCATTAATATTAAGTTTTTGTTGATGTATATCGTGGTCATTGACGTGACGATAACGTGTAATGGGAATGCAATTGACATTCCCACAAATAGACATATACTATCTAATTAGTTATTCCAATAATAATTGGACTTAAATTAAATGCCACTTTACGTTCACTGCACAAGAAGTATAATTTTTTAGTATTTGCCTTCTCGGGTACAAATTGGAAAGCAAACAACAAAATCGTTTAATTTGTTTTCTTTTCTAGCTTCGAGAAAGCGCCGCCTGGTGTGAATTAAGTGAATTTGTGTATTTTGAATTAGATAGAAAGAAGTATTGAGGCAGGTTATTGTTTGAATGGAATACAATTTCATTGACTTAATTTAATTGATCAACATCACGCAACTATTTGTGAAAAAATGTTGTACTCACTCGCATTTAATTTAGTTCATTCATAATCTCAAGCAATAAAGAATGTTTTTGCACTTTCTTGTGCACTTTTGATTATTAGATCAATTATAGTAAACCTAAATAAGACAAATTGTATTCTTCGTTAATTTTATTAGAATGAATAGGGCAAAATATCGGGTGATTTTTTAAGAGCTTGAGAACTTTTTTTTTTAAAAAAATGCATAAAATTTGCAAAATCTCATCGATTCTTTATTTGAAACGTTAGATTAGTCCATGACATTTACTTTTTGAAGATAATTTTATTTAAATGTTGACCGCGGCTGCGTCTTAGGTGGTCCATTCGGAAAGTCCAATTTTGGGTAACTTTTTCGAGCATTTCGGCCGGAATAGCCCGAATTTCTTCGGAAATGTTGTCTTCCAAAGCTGGAATAGTTGCTGGCTTATTTGCGTAGACTTTAGACTTGACGTAGCCCCACAAAAAATAGTCTAAAGGCGTCAAATCGCATGATCTTGGTGGCCAACTTACCGGTCCATTCCTTGAGATGAATTGTTCTCCGAAGTTTTCCCTCAAAATGGCCATAGAATCGCGAGCTGTGTGGCATGTAGCGCCATCTTGTTGAAACCACATGTCAACCAAGTTCAGTTCTTCCATTTTTGGCAACAAAAAGTTTGTTAGCATTGAACGATAGCGATCGCCATTCACCGTAACGTTGCGTCCAACAGCATCTTTGAAAAAATACGGTCCAATGATTCCACCAGCGTACAAACCACACCAAACAGTGCATTTTTCGGGATGCATGGGCAGTTCTTGAACGGCTTCTGGTTGCTCTTCACTCCAAATGCGGCAATTTTGCTTATTTACGTAGCCATTCAACCAGAAATGAGCCTCATCGCTGAACAAAATTTGCGCGAAACACATTTCGAACCGAACACTGATTTTGGTAATAAAATTCAATGATTTGCAAGCGTTGCTCGTTAGTAAGTCTATTCATGATGAAATGTCAAAGCATACTGAGCATCTTTCTCTTTGACACCATGTCTAAAATCCCGCGTGATCTGTCAAATACTAATGCATGAAAATCCTAACCTCAAAAAAATCACCCATTAGTATTCATGACGGTGAACCATTACTTTACTAATTAATGAACTATTTTTTATAAAGTTCATAGCTGTTAAGGTGGACTGCCAGTTTTAAGGTTTAATGAAATTTATAAATTAGAGTGAATACTGAATATTGTGAACTCCAGTCAAAAATTTAGTGCATAAGTAAAATTATTAAGGAAAATGTAAACCTCGATTTTAATAATTCCTTTAAATCTAGAGTGAGTAAAATTACGCCTTCACCTTATGCTTGTAAAGAAATTGATAGGGTCATGGGTCGCAAATTTTTCGGGATAGATATTCCCCATCAAAATCTTCTATACAACGGGGAAGAACTTGTCGACACACGGTCCAAGTTAAGTGCATTTAAGGACTTTCACTCCACTAATTATTCCGAAATAGCAACAGATGACCCTAATTTTGAAAATGAAGTGAACTCCACCGTAAATTTGTTTAGAGAAACCAATTCTGAAACTTTGACAACATTTTCATCAAATAACATCGCCTGTTCTCCAGGAACATTACCGTTCACTTCTCCAAACATTGTCAAAATCTATAGATCATCGCTCAATAGCAAAAAGTCATCAGACATTGATAACATTTCAAATTTTATTTTAAAAAAATGCCCGTTCTCTTTGGACACTGTATTATCAATTGTTTTTAACCAGTACATTAATAATGGTTACTTTCCGACATCATGGAAACAGGCAAAGATCTTACTAATATCAAAGAAAAAGGCAAGTCGTGAGGTTGACAGCTTTCGACCGATCTCGCTTCTCTCAAACATTGGTAAGCTTTTTGAACGGGTGCTGGCTAATCCCTTAAACACGATCTGTGAAGATGAAAACATCATTCCAAAAAACCAATTTGGTTTTAAAAAAGGCAACTCCACTGAACATGCATTGCTTCTTTTCCAAGATAAAGTAGTTCACAATCTTAGGAATAAACGTGTACAGTGTGCTTGGATATTGACCTTGAAAAAGCGTTCGATTCGCTTTGGCACTTTCGTCTAATTTTTAAACTCATCCAACTGAATTTTCCGAATTGGCTCATTAAGTTGATATTAAACTTTTTCACTAACAGAACTTCTGCAATATATATAGGTTCTGAACACACCCCTTTTTTCCCCGTTAATACAGGCGTCGCTCAAGGGTCTATTTTAGGCCCACTTTTGTTTAATATCTTTTTGCATGATTTCCCTCTTCCATATCCCACATCGGATGAACCGGGTTCTATTCACTATGCTGATGACTCAATTGTATTCGCAAGTGATGTTCGACCAACCTTAGCCCTTAACAAAATAAAGCAAAGGCTACCACTCGTGGAAAATTATTTTAAGAAATGGAGACTAAAAATTAACCCTAGATTGACTTGCTTTAGAAATTCGAGCGGAAAAGGACATTACCTTGCAGTTAAAGAGAGTAAATCCCTTAACCTTACAATAAATAATTTTGAAATACCATTACGTTCAGAAATAAAGTATCTTGGCGTCAATTTTCAAAACCGATTCCTCTTTAATAAACTTGGTAGGATGATTATAAAAAAGGCAAAAATTGCAGCTGGTTCATTGAAAATACTATTCAACTCGAAATTCCTGCAAAAGAACACCAAAATTCTAATGTATAAGACATTAATAAGACCCATTCTTACGTACGGATTCTGCACTTGGTTTACCATATCATCACCAACAGTTGCTAAAGAATTCGAGAAATTTGAACGACAGATCCTGCGACGATGCTGCGGACTTTTTAGAAAACCAAATAAAAAATGGTATTCCAACAAAACAATCTACGATTCAACACAAGTAACACCCATCACAATAGGATCCTTAATAGAATTGAACACCACTGACAGTGTTAATGACAACTTTTACCTTTCACCGTTCAATTGTCTCAACGAGGGGTCAATCGCTCTTTTAAGACCAGATACAAATTCGGGCCAAATTGCGTTCTATGAATTATTATCCTTTGAATTATAGAGGTTGATTTAAAAAATGCACAAATGTTATTAACATAAAACCTTTAATTTTAATTGTCAGAGTATTCTATAATAATGTAATAGATAGCAATGAGACTAGTCTTATTCTTAACTGGAAGTGGGTCAAGGCCCAGTCAAATGCTGAACTCGGGGTAATCAGAAGATTATTCTGGTTTTTTTGCTGTACCTTTATCTATTACGGTAGTACCCGTGGCATGATGTTTAGTGCGTTGGACTGTCATGCGAGAGGTCTTGGGTTCGATCCCTGCCTGTGCCACCTTAATTTAAAAAAAAAAAAAAAAACGGGTACTGCCTCTTGCGAGGAATTGACAAATTCTCCAAGAGTATTTTCTGTCATGAAAAAGTGCTTTCTCAAATTAGCCGTTCGGATTCGGCATTAAACTGTAGGTCCCCTCCATCCCTGACAACAGTACTCGCACACAGGAATGGTTGAGAGTTGTAAGTCACTAGGCCCTGGTTCTCTACGGACTGTTGCGCCACCTAATTTATTTATTTTTTTATCTATTACGGTTTAGTTTTATTTAGTTGTAAGCTTAGTTTTAGTCCTAGTCTGTAAGTTATTATCAGCTAGTAAAGAGCAAAGCAGCTATAGTTGTCGGGAGCAAGCAACTAAAATTAGAGCAATATCTGGGCAACGGCCTAGTCACTGATAAAGCTTCGGTTCCCATCGATCACCGAAATCAAGTATCAGTGAGCGTGGTTAGTAGACAGATGGGGGACCGTCTCGAAACCTACCGCGTGCTGTTGTCATGTGTTCTTTCTGTTCTTTCTGTCTGTTCTTTCTCCTCTGTCCTTCTGTGTTGTACTGATGTCTTGTGTTGTTATCACCTTACATAGTCTAGTCGCTCAAGGTGCTGTGTTCTCTACTCTGTACATTTATGTGCTGAGTAGTGTAAAATGTAATGTAATGTAGAGCAATATATTTCTAGATTAAGAAACTGTTATACTATGAATTTGAATTATACAAAATTTAAACAATTTTTGAACCAGCTCAGGCACATCTTAAGTCGAGCAAAAGTAAAGTTTGGAAATTTATCTTAGCGCCAACCATTTCAACAACGCTTCTAAAATGGTGGACATTTACATTGAACAAAATGAATCTGTTCGCGAAGTTCATAGAGTACTTTTTCCGAAGAATTGTGTTTAGCAAAATCCTTAAGAGAATACTCACGCTATTATAACGGGTTATCTATTATATGGTTTCAATAGTAAAGGGCTGAAATTCGACATCTGTCAAACTAAGTTGTTCAACTAATTTTCTTACAGTTGAAAGTCTGACATTTACGAAAATAGATCGCTTAACTATCGCACAACGCATAATAATTGTTAAAACCTGCTACAAAAATGGTGATTCTATGACAGCCACATATCGTTCTTTAAGAGGAGATTATGATTTACACAATCGTCACTACGCAAGCAATTGGCAAAATTGTGAAGAAATTTGAAGAGATTGGATTGGGTACAGATATTGTAAGGCCTGTGCCCTGTCATCGTTACGCTCGTACCCCTAAAAATATCGCTGCTGTAAGTGAAAGTGTTGCCGAAGACCCGAATTTGTGGATTCCTCGTCTTTCTCAGGAATTAGGACTGTCTTACGGCACATAACGGCGTATTTTGCATTTGGTTCTACACCAACATCCATATAAAGTCCAGCTTACACAACAACTGAAGCCAGCTGACCACAAAAGTCACTGTTTGGTGCACTCTTTGGTGCGGAGGTGTGATTTGACCTTACTTCTTCAAAAACGACGATTGAACGACTGTCACCGTCAATTTTTAGCGTTATGGTGCTAACCGATTTTTTTTGCCTATTATTGAAGAATACGACTTGGAGAATATGTGGTTTCAACAAGACGGTGCCACATGCCACTCAACCAATATGGCTGTATTGCAAGAGACATTTCTTGAAACCACAAAATGGATAACTATACCAAAAAAGAGGCTGGGATTCGACCCACACTGATAACTTCCCATCCTGTCTTGCTTCAAAGTTTGTAGGTTTTCGTGTTTTGTTAAAAAAGTTCTCAGTTGATTTATTCTTAAAAATTTAAAAATTACCAATAATATTTTGCATATAATGAAATAGTTTGATTTCGAAATTATTTTTTTTGTTAATTTTAGTAGCATTCTTAAAAAAAAATTATTTCTTATATAAACAAATACAAATTGGATGAATGAAATTAATTTGAAGCCAATATCTTCTATTGTTCACGAGATATCGAAAACCGAACATCAATTACCAATTTTGCGTACTATTTTTTGTAGATTTTAATTGACTGTTGGATTTTTATAAAAAATGTACTGAACAATATTTTCTGTGAGATAAAATAAGTTTGAAGCCAATATTTTTAATTTTTGAAAAGATATTTGAAACGAAAGTAAATTTTTACTATGTTTTAGTATTGGTTTTTTTAGGTTTTTATTTTTTGTAAAAAAAACTGTCAATTCGATTTTTCTCAAAATTTTACAGAATATTGAAAACAATATTGCTTATAACAGAAAATTAGTTTAAAGCCAATATCTCAAATATTTGAAAAGATATTTGAGTCGAAAATAAATTTTTACCAACTTTTATTAATATTTTTTGTAGGTTTTTATTTTTTGTAAGAAAACTGTCCATTCGATTTTTCTCAAAATTTTACCGAATGTTGAAAATAATATTTCTTATAAGATAAAATTTGTTGCAAGCCATAATCTTAAATTTTCGAAAAGATATGTGAGTCGAAAATCAATTTTTACCAACTTTGTTTTTTATAGGTTTTTTTTTTAATAAAAAAAACTGTCGATTCGGTTCTTCTCAAAATTTTACCAGATTTTAAAAACATTATTCTTCGTTGCACAAAATTGTTTTGGAGATAAAATTGTTTTTTGTTCGTAAATTTTTCGAGGTAAATAATATTTTTTTGTTCAGTTTTTTTGATTTATAAAAAAAACCGATTATTGGAATTTTTTCCAAAAATATTTTTCTAAAAATCTTTTATTTCGACTCTAGAGACCTTGCAACATCGAGAAATGTAAAAATTTTCAATTCGACAAATCGGACTCATAACAATAATAATAATAATAACAATAAGTTTTGAAAAAATTAATCTAATGGCGCCAAATTTTAAAGAACCTATTACAAAGTGTTTTAACAATTTACTAGTTAGCAATTTGCTAAATATTTAGCACTTTACTAAGGGAGTCCAAAATTTTAAACCTTACATTTCGTTTTGCTAACTAGTAAATTCCTAATTGCCTTTTATAAAAAAACAAGCATCCGAACATGTCTAAAAAGTGACAGTTCGTGAAAATAAACAAAAAAATACAATTAAACGGACCTATTGGAATTGGAATTACCAACTGGTGTCTGAGCCATTCCATCCAGTGCTCTAATAATATAATTGTACTGATGTCATATGGATTAAGCAAATTGCTAAAAGATAAAGTAGCCATTCTGTGATTTTAAATTTATCAAATTATTAAGGGGGTATTCTAGTGTAGAGACATGAACTTCGCCCGGTTTTTGAAGTGTTGTATAAAGGAAACAACAAATATTTTTAGTATCAATTTTTTTATCATTTGTTTATTGATTTGTTGTTCATACATAAAAAAATTAATAAAAAAAAAAAATTAAAATTGACAAAGTTACAAGCAGTCAAAGTGGGGGGTCTAAATAAAAGAGGGTGTCCTGGCGTGCATCCTACCAACCCTCCTGTTCATCTGAAAAACAAAAACCAGACGGATTCTTAGTTATTATAGATGTCGCTATCGTTTGAATCTTGGATAAGTTAAAAAAAAACTTTTTGACAAAATGGCAGCAGTTTGAAAAAAAAAATGTTCTTGTGGCATATTTTTCAACAATTCCGAATTTTTTAAAAATACTAAATAAGAAGTTATATTTTTGGGCAAGAACCACACGATAAAAAGATGTATAAAGAACATCCTCTCCAAATTTGAAGTAAATCGGTCTATTAGAACTCGATATTTCCTTACCGCCAGCTCGAAAAAAGTAGTTTCGAGAAAAACGCGTCCAGAGTTTTGAGACAAGTTTTCGTCAATTTTACTTATAGAATGATACAGAATACGTACATATTTTTAATCCATATAAAAATCCTTCCTCTACTTTAAAATACTGATTCGATGTTCTCTGATGAAGACGAGCAGTTCTACCCTCCTTTGACGCCTCTGAAGTCCGGAATTCCGAGCGCTCGACCTTCCGAGTTTCTATGACCTTCAAAACCAGTTTCTATGACCTTCAATTAACTTGTGAAATAATAGGAATATTAAAAAATCCTTTTAAACGCATATTCTTGAATGTCTAAACTTTGGAAATATGAAAAACAAAAATTTTGATTTTTTCAAAATTCTACACTGGAATACCCCCTTAAGAGATAGTTAGATGTTAAAATAATTTAAAATTAGGTAAATCATCTTATAAGCTTTATAAACTGCTAAAAATGGGTTTAATATTTTACTAAATCGTTTAAAATTGTTCGCCAATATATTTAAGAAGTGATTTTGTTTTACGAAGCATTATCTTAATCCTTTGATTTGACTTCAATGTGTTTAACATGAATGTTTTATACATTCTTCATTGATAACATTAAAATTCTTTTAAGCGAACTTCAATAGTTTTCAGAAGTACATATGTACATATGTATGTTCATCAAATTACCCGAATGCATCATCCTACATAGATAGTATCTGACCATTAAAGTCAAAAAATGTTTCTGTTTCTTACTGTCACACTAACTTTGCAAATTTTAGTGCGTTGGACTGTCATGCCAGAGGTCTTGGGTTCAAACCCTGCCTGTGCCATCTAAAGTTTTTTTTCACGGGTACTGGCTCTTGCGAGGAATTGACAAATCTTCCAAGAGTAATTCTTGTCATAAAAAGTTTCTCAAATTAGCCGTTCAGAATCGGCTTAAAACTTTAGGTTCCCTCTATCCCTGGCAACATGATTCGCACACAGGAATAGTTGAGAGTTGTAACTTGTAAGTCACTAGGCCCTAGTTCTCAACGGACTGTTGCGCCACCTAATTAATTTGTATTAACTTTACAAATTATAGTGATTATTAACTTCCCATTATAGGAAGTTATTGTAATGGGTCCGATTAGACAAATTGAAAATTTTGACATTTCTCGACGTTTCAAGGTCCCTAGAGTCGAAATAAAAGATTTTTAGAGAGATGTCTGTGCGTGCGTGTGTACGTACGTTCGTACGTCCGTACGTCCGTACGTCTGTACGTTCGCAACGTTTTTTCCGTCTTCCATAGCTCAAGAACCAGAAGAGATATCGACTTCAAATATATTTTGTTATACAGATAATAAGGCAAAAGGATGCAGAAAGGGCTCTCAAGAAAATTGCGTGGGTGGTTTTTTTACTATAGCAGTTTAAAAAAAAAGTGAAAATTTTGGTTAAACCTAAATATCTCATGAACCAATGACGATAGAGACTTGAATTAATTTTTTATAAATCAAAAAAACTGAAAAAAAAAATGTGTCACCTCAAAAATTTTACGACCAAAATATGATTTCATCTCCAAAACAATTTTTTGCAATGTTGGGAAAAATTGAATATCGACTCAAATATCTTTTCAAAAACTTGAGACTAAGGCTTAAAACTTATTTTATCTTATAAGAAATATTGTTTTCAACATTTAGAAAAATTTTGAAAAAAATCGAATTGACAGTTTTTTTTACCAAAAATAAAAACCTACAAAAAAATTTATAAAAGGTGGTAAAAATTGATTTTCGACTCAAATATCTTTTCACAAATTTGAGATAATGGCTTCTTACTCATTTTAACTTATAAGAAATATTGTTTTCAACATTAGGAAAAACTTTGAGAAAAATCGAATTGATAGTTTTTTTACAAAAAATAAAAACCTAAAAAAACAATACTAAAACTTGGTAAAAATTTACTTTAGATTCAAATAGTTTTTCAAAAATTACAAATATTGGCTTCAAACTTATCTTATTTCACAGAAAATATTGTTTTTAATATTCAGTAATTTTTTATAAAAATCCAACAGTCCATTTTTTCATAAAAAAATAAAATCTACAAAAAATAGTACGCAAAAATTGATTTATATAGACAAACTTTTAAGCAAGGCAAATCTACAGATGGGATGGGAAGTTATCAGTGTGGGTCGCATCCCAGCCTCTTTTTTGTTGTTTTTGTTGTATGTCAGCTTAACCAATACCTGCCTTACTCATTATAAGAAAATGTTCAAAAAATATTTAAGGACAAATTTATGACGTTTTTCTTAAAATATAAATGAGTTACGATTTTTTTAAAGCCAAGACGTCTTTTAAATAGAAAGATGACACACTTTCTTTATTACCTTTAAGAAAATATATTTAATATTTTTTTTTTCAGTTTTATTATTATCAACTCTCTATTTGACACCTGGCGAGTGTAGCATTTCTCATAACGTAAAATTCCTCATATTTGTATTTTTCTTATTGACTTTATTTTTTTTTTCCATACTCGGATTACGTCCATAAACAATATTAATTAATTTAAAAATTAATATATTTATAGCCAAGAATGCATACAACATGCTCAAGGCATTCAGTTGTCATTGATTTGCTTTTGGTGGTAGGAAATTTTATTTTAAGTCAGAATCAGCATTATTCAATAAAATCTTTGTGCTCAGAGTATAACGGTATGACACATTGTTGGAGCAAATTCCAAAATCAATTGAACAACGTTTTCATTGTGACGAATATTAATATACTCTTGTTTCATATGTACATATATGAAAATATTGAATTAATGACAAATCTTCATTAAAAAAAAGGCACAAAGTCCAATAAGAATATTTTAATTTCGGAGTGGTTTAAGGAATCCCCTGAATGCTTTTTTATTTTCAAAACATCAAAATTTGTTCTTGAATTTTGAGTTAAAGTTTAATTACCACGGTAAAAATATGGGGGTATTTTGATTTTTTTTAGTTTTTTGTTAATTGATTTAAAGAAAATACAAGCAAAGTGCTTTTCGCAAAATTTAACCATTAGCACCTAGAAGTATGTTTTCTAGACCACGAAATAGCAATACTCAATAAAATTTGTTGTTCCCTATGGTAGACTTTACCCATTGATGCAAAAGACGAACGAAAAGCTTTTTAAGGTTTGTGGATTGTGGAAGCAGATTTCTTTTTATAAATTTGACACTCAAATTCTTTAATGTGGTTTTGATTATAAGACTGGGTTAAATATTAACTTTGTGATGTTTTGGCTCCATACGCTTTTATTTTTCATATAGCTCAAACTTTTTTGTAGCTTCTTTCATGAGCTAATAGTTTTGTAATTTTTTAACGATTCAACTTCTACAGCCATAATTATAAACTCGTTGTAAAATCGTCATACATAAAAGTAGGAAGAGTAAGCCGGATTGAAGCCGTTAAAGTGACTAATTTTCATTTTGTCATATTTTACACGATGTTTCAAATTTATAAAAACGATTGTTAAAAATGTTCATTACCGTTTATTCCTAAGAAAAAATCGACCATTATTAATCATTTTCTTAATGATGAACACTAAGATTAATTCACCCTTTCAATAATTTGATTGCGGGTTTGCACCATTACTTTGTGTTAATTGTGTAAACGCTTTTATTTTCAAAGTTAATAAGTACTTTAATTAATTTTCTGAGCAATTTCTATAAAAATAAATATTTTAAATCTGTATTTAATGAAGTGTTTATTTAACTGTGGAAATCAGCTGGGGTTCAATTATTACTTTAAGTTAAACTATAGAACTTTAGATCTATCCCTTTTTAAATTCCCAATGAAACTTATTGTAATTGGTCCGAGTTGTCAAATTGAAAATTTTGACATACGTCATTAAGTTCCGGATACTTTTTTTGTTGGCCATATTCCAAAAATCTACAGATACATCAACTTTTGAACACATTTTATAATATACATTGTAACGTTTAATAAACAAGGAGTTTATTTTACAAATTTTCAAATTATTACAGAAATAATATTACTTCCAGAATAACATTAAAAAAAAATATGTGGCGCAACAGTCCGTTGAGAACTAGGGACTAGGGCCTAGTGACTTACAACTCTCAACTATTCCTGTTTGCTAGTAATGTTCTCAGGGATGGAGTGGACCTACAGTTTTAAGCTGAAGCTGAATCCGAACGGCTTATTTAAGAAAACACTTTTCATGACAGAAAATACTCTTGGAGAATTTGTCAATTCCTCGTAAGCAGTACTCGTGAAAAAAACTTTAGATGGCACAGGCAGGGTTTTAACCCAAGATCTCTGGCGTAACAGTCCAACGGACTAACCATCACGCACTGGTACTACAGAATAACATTATGCAACTAAAATAATGTTCTTGAAGTTTAGTGTAAGTTTAAATAAATCAAAAAGTAAAAACCTAAAAGAATTTCAAAATTGGTAAAAATTGATTTTCGAATCGAATATCTTGAGAACATATAAGTGTATTGATTTCCAACTTATTTCCTCTTTTAAAAAATTATTGTTGTCAAATTTCAAATGTATACAGGATAATATCAATTTTACCATTAATGAGTTGATGAAGAAATATTAAGTCCTTATTAAAACGTCTTTGATGGAGAGATTGCATTTGAATAAGATGTTCATAGGGGGGCAGATTATAAGGATTATCCTAAAGAAGACCCTTAAGGGCAAAGCGAATGAAATTATGTATATTGAATGGATTCAATACGTTTTCAATGAATTTTTTAATAATGAGTCCATACTTGTGGAGCATATTCAAGATGAGGGCAAACATGGCAGTTGTACACAAAAAGAGTAACATATTGATCATTGAACTACTATGGCCTGCGTTTTATGAAACTAAGCTTTATTTACAATAAAATTAATGTGATGTGTTAATTCTAAGTTGGAAAAAAAGTGAAGACGCGACACTAAGTTGGTCAAAAGCTTTGTAAATGTAAGTGTATATACGTACAATATACATAGTCAACTTCATGATCTTGTTCTTCTTGTTTTTCACCAAACCGTGTTGCTGTTCGCAACAGCGTTGCCACAATGTTACAAGTGTAACAAAAGTGTTACACTTTTCTTAATTTTTTTGTATTTGTTACTATGTTACTTTTTGTTACACTTTTTTGTCCAAACTTGTTTTTTCTTTAAAAATGTATTTTATGATTTTTTTAATCAGTGTGAGGTGCGCTTAAACAACACTTCCACCTATTTGTACACCTACGTCCTAAATTGAGTTGAAATCACCTTTATTCGACTCGATCGAACTCGTTCAGTTACAGTTTAGTTGAAATCTTGCTATCTTTCACTTCAAATTCAAACTCGATCTCTCGATCCAGAAAATAAACGTATGTTCCTATTAAAAATAAAAAATTGAGTTCAAGAGCATTCTTTGATTTAAATCATTTTTTTCAATTTGTTAAATTTTGTTCGCTTTTGTTACGTTTTTTAAAAAAATGTGTTACACTTTCGTAAAGCCCAGCGGCAACGCTATCGCAAATGAAATTTTTACTAAAAAGTGCTACCCTCTCACAACCAACTTGTTCAAAAAGTTTAGGAATGCAAGAAAGTTTTGCAATGGGTCAATATTTTGTTTTGTCCAGCTTTTAAACTTTTCTTAAATATTGGTGTAAGAAATGACATACTGGTAAATTTGCCTGTTTTTTAGATAAAGTCTGAATATGAATTAGAAAGAGACTTATCTAATACTTCCAATAATATCACTCTAAATTATTTAACCTCCTTGAATATCACGACAAAAAGCAGCTTAAACTTGAATTCTTTCCGAAGTTCTTTAAATCACATTTTGACTTATTGCAAGAAAATAAAAAGAGCACCAAAGGAAAATTATCAGTGTGGTTCGCATTGCAGGCCTTTTTTGCCAATATAATTGACAAGGGTTGATATTATTATCCCCAAAGTTAATTTATTGCCGCTATTATAAAACTAAGGCCTTGACCAGAATCAAAAAGGTTAATAAAGGTTTTTTTTATTTAAAACCTGACGTGATAATGATTTTGGAGTAGGAATCGAACAAATGCTATTAAAAACTTTCGGAAAAGTAAAATATAATTGACAGTTGCTAAAACTTGTTAATCAGTGTATTGAATGACTTTCTAACAAACAAAACTTCTTTTGTCTTTTTAACTTCCCATAGGAAGTTATTGTAATGGGTCCGATTTGTAGAATTGAAAATTTTGACATTTCTCAACGTTTCAAGGTCCCTAGAGTCGAAATAAAATATTTTTGGAAAGATGTCTGCGCGTGCGTACGTCCGTACGTTCACGACGTTTTTTTCGTCGTCCATAGCTCAAGAACCAGAAGAGATATCGACTTCAAATAAATTGTATTATACAGATAATAAGTCAGAAAGATGCAGAAAGGGCTCTCAAGAAAATTGCGATGGTGGTTTTCTTACCATATGCAGTTTAAAAAGAAGGTGAAAGTTTTGGTTAACCCTAAATATCTCACGAACCAATGACGCTAGAGACTTGAGTTAAATTTTATATTATATATTGTAATGTGATACCAAACAAATATATTTTTGGAAAAAAATCCAATTAACGGTTTTTTTATACATCAAAAAAACTGAAAAAAATTTGTCACCTCGAAAATTTTACGAATAAAATATGATTTCATCTCCGAAACAATGTTTTGCAACGAAAAATAACGCTTTTAACATCTGGTAACATTTTAAAAAAAATCAAATTGATAGTTTTTTTTTTTTAAATAAAAACCTACAAAAAACATTATTCAAAGTTGGTACAAATTGAATTTCAACTCAAATATCTTTTTAAAACTTTGATATATTGGTTTTAAACAACTTTTATCTTTCAAAAAATATTGTTGTCAATATTCAGTAAAATTTTGCAAAAAATCGAATTGACAGTTTTTTACAAAACATTAAAAACCTAAAAATTTAACAGAAGTTGGTAAAAATTGTTTTTCGACGCAAATATCTTTTCAAAACTTTATTAGAAACAAGCGGCCCGTCCCGGCTTCGCACGGGTAGACATAAATAGGTACAGATATTTAAGTTATAGGCATGCTAATTAAAACGACCATGAATCATTAAATTAGAAAACATTTTTTTGTCCTATCATTAATACTCTTCGCAGCATATGCGATGAAAGACATTTTATGGCTAATTTTTTTACACATTCGGTTGGTTTTAATAGGAATTTCTAAAGATTTCTATAGTAATCTAGTACTAAATATAGCCTATGTTACTCAGTGATAATGTAGCTTTCTAATGAAAAAAGAATTATTAAAGTCGGTCCAGTCCTTTTTGAGTTTATTCGTCACATACAAAAATACAAATCTTTCCTCTTTATAATATTAATGTAGATATTGTTTTCAACATTCGATAAAATTTTGAGAAAAATGGAATTGCCAGTTTTCTTTACAAAAAATAAGAACCTAAAAAAATACTAAAACTTGGTAAAAATTTACTTTCGACTCAAATAGCTTTTCAAAAATTAAAAATTTTGGCTTTAGACTTATTTTATTTCACAGAAAATATTGTTCTCGATATTCAGTAATTTTTTTATAAGAATCCAACAGCCAGTATTTTCATAAAAAAATAAAATCTACGAAAAACAGTACGCAAATTTGGTAAAAACTGATGTCCGGTTCTCGATATATCTCAAATTAATTTCATTCATCCAATTTGTATTTGTTTATATAAGAAATAAAATGTTTAAAAAATACTACTAAAATTGGTAAAAATTTGTTTTCGACTGAAAATCTATTTAACAAAACTAGATTTTGAAACTAAACTATTTCTTTATATGAAAAATATTGTTGGTTATTTTGAAATTTTTAAGAATAATTCAACTGACAACTTTTTTAACCTAAAATGAAAACCTACAAACTTTTAAACAAGACAAATCGACAGACGGAATGGGAAGTTATCAGTGTGGGTCGCATCCCAGCCTCTTTTTATATATGGTATTTAAATTGGCGCTGGTAGATTTTGGCACCCCGTGGCGGCCATTTTGTTTTGGTGACATCTGTCAAATCTTTTGTTTATTATTCATTTGTTTCTGCCAAATCATCATGGCAAGTTACACGATTGAACAGCACGTTCAAATGATAAGACTTTATTATCATTGATCATTATAAAATAATCATTTTACGGTAGACATGGTGGCCCTTTACAGTCGAGTCTTCAACGTTTGGTGGCCAAATTTCAGAACCGGTTCAGTAAACAATCACCCAACACCCGTACGTTTTAGGAACTTAAGTTCGGCCAAGAACATCGCTGCGGTCCGTCAAAGTATACAGCAGAATCCGAGGCCAGACTTCAACTTGGCGAATTTTGCGTCGGGACTTGGGCCTACACCCGTACAAGATCCAACTGACCCAGGTGCTCAAAGTTCGCCATTTTTTCGCCGACTGGACTTCAATTCGCTTGGAAGAGGATCCCAATTTTGGCCGAAAAATCTTCTTTAGTAACTAGGTGCATTTTTGGATGAATGCTTGTGTTAACAAGCAAAATTGCCGTATATGGGACGACACCACCGCACGAAGCGGGGTTCACCAGGTGATAATGCATCCTCAAAAAGTTACCGTTTGGTGTGGATTTTGGGCCGGCCGCGGCGCTTCGGCGTAATTGGTTCGTACTTTTTTGAAAACGACGTTAGTGAGGCGGTCACCTTTAACAGCGAGCGCTACATAACGATGATAACTAATTTCTTATGGCCCAAATTGAACCATATAGACGTAGACGACATGTGATTCCAGCAGGACGGGCGTGACGCTATGTGCCACGCAGCAAACTCTACGATTTGCCCATCTAATTAATGATTTTTAAGCGCGTCAATTTGTCTAAAAAAGTAATACTTAATATCTTTGCTATCTTCAAAAAACATAAATATACATTTTTATTAATATAAATGTTCTGATTGACAAATTTAGCTCCTCTTATAATAAAACTACACACACATAATTGGTAAAAAGTAATAAACAAAAAATTACAAATTTCATGTTAACTTTTTTATATACTCGTATTTAGTGTGTCGAGTAGATAAAAGATAAAGAACACTGATTGTTAAGATAACTTTTGCATTAGGTACCCATATATTGGAATGTTTATATTGTTTGAACAATATAAATATTCACATTGCGTACTTCAGAGTCTATATCAGTTATTGTCTTTGATCTTTTCCGAGCTTATTAAAAATTAAGTAGAATGATTAAAAACAACTACCAATTAATGTGAATTCACTCTTATTCAAATAAAGATGACAAATTTATGCAAACATTAGAATTAAATGGGAGCTCTGAGAAAGTTTATGTTTATTTTTAGGGATTCTTATCTGATGAGTTAAACTTTGGTATGTTTTTGCAAAAGTCGCTAAGTAGTTTCTCATGACATACAGAATCATATATCAAATAAACATAGTGAGGGCTTATTTATTATACTCGTCATAATGGTTGATTCGAGACTTGTGGTCAATCATTTTAATTAAATTAAAGTGAAGTAACTAAATTGGGAGCGTTCACTTTCATTCTTATGTTGTTTTATTTTTTTGTTTGTTTTGATATAAAATGTTGTACAGCATGTGTTGAAGATGTTTAAAGTCAAACGAAAGTATGCTGAAATCCTGTCCTAGTTAAGTTAACAGGCTTTAAGTTATTTCTATAAACTTTTCATACTGATGGAAATAAATCTATTTTAATGTGTTGATAAAATTAAAGGTATTTTTATTCACTTATCATATTGATAAAAATTAATTGATCTATTTAAATGTTAGCTATTTAGAATTCGTAAAAAGTTAAAGGGGAAAAGTGTAAGGCATATAGTTAAATAAACAGGGTTATCCTTTTTGCGGTTTCAAAATTAAACGTTAATAAAACATACATAAATATTTTTTGTTATGATATTTCTTTTTTATTATAAAGTTTGAACGTTGACACCATTTGAATGACCACCACGAGAATTGTTGCAAGCATCGATTCTTTTGAAGTAATTTTCGACCACTTTTTGAAACAAATTGGGCGGTATCTCAGCCATAACTTGACGAATGTTGATTTTTAAGTGCTCAAGAGTTAAAGTTTATTTGCATAAACGCGGTCTTTCGCGTAGTCCTACAAAAAAAAAATCCAGCGGTGCGAAATCGCATGACCTTGGTGGCCAGTTGATATTGCCACGACGAGAAATTACGCGGCCAGGAAATGTCTCTTGCAATATAGCCATATTGGTTGTCGTATTCTCAAAGTCGTATTCTTCAATATCAGGTAAAAAAAGTCAGATATCATATGACCATAACGCTCCAAATTGACGGTAACAATCGTTCCATCGTCGTTTTAAAAGAAGCAAGGTCCAATCACACCTCCGGACCAAAGAGCGCACCAAACAATGACTTGTTGTGGTCAGCTGGCTTCAGTTGTTGCGTGAGCTGGCCTTTATAGGGATGTAGGTATAGATCCAAATGCAAAATACGCCATAATGTGCCATAAGACAGTCCTAATTCCTGCGAACGACGAGGAATCCACACATTCGGGTCTTCAGCAACACTTTCACTTACAGCAGGGCACAGGCCTTACAATGTATGTACCCAATTCAATCTCTTCAAATTTCTTCACAATATTGTTGATTGCTTCTGTAGTTGGACGATTAAGTAAACTATAATCTTCTTTTAAAGCACGATATGTGTCTTTTTAAAAATCACCATTTTTGTAGTAGGTTTTAACAATTTGTATGCGTTGTGCGATAGTTAAGCGATCCATTTTTGTAAATTTCAGACTTTCCAATGAAAAAAAATTGATTCAACAATTTAGTTTGACAGATGTCGAATTCCAGCACTAAACTTTTGAAACCGCAAAATGAAATACCCCTTATTTCATGATTTAATTTGATTAAGTGTTTGAGAGAGGCAACAGAAATCAAACTGTACAAGAAAAAAGTTAAAATCTTTTTTGGTTCACTGAGGCGTATACTTCTTTTTTTATTTTAGAAATTCAAAAATACTTATTACAAAGTGTACTGTGACAATTTAAGAAAATAAATCCAACATGTTCCAAGAGCCCGCAGCAAATTTTGGGTGTGGAGTGATAACCAAAATTCTTTTTTATGAATGTGTAAATACACGCACCATTACGAGTAGTATATCAAATTCAAACGTCTTCTGGCAGGTTTGTTTTTCTGCCATGGTCGGGTGTGAGCTTTCAAAAATGGTAATTTTTTCGATTTCGAAACCAAAATGATTCCCACTTAAGCGATACATATAAAGGCATATCCACAGCATCTTTCATTTTTAACAACTGAAAAACATTTTTTTTTATTTTGAGGCACATCTATAAACAAACATTTTCTTGATTATTTATCATCTAAATAACAAGAAAATACTTGCGTGATTCATTTTGAAACATCGTTAATATCCGTCACGTAATATCCGGTACGTTAGATCAATGAAAAACCCTAATTTCATAGTAAATTTTGATTTTGTACTGTCGTACAAACTTTGAAAGTTCAAAATTTAGATCAACAGCTTTTTTTACTATCGATTATTCGTAAAATTATCATTAACAATCATTTATTTTGCTGTAAGATCTTATCGATAGGTGTGCCGCTAAAAAAGTCACATATTACATCACATTTTATACCAATCACGTTTTCAATTTCAAACTTTAAAATGGCATTATTTTTTTTTAAATAGAGGCACATTATCTAATTAAATTTTAATTGATTTATTGATTGATAGAGAATAATTTAAGCCTATAAAATACTACCAGAATCGATTGTTGAGAAAGTTATATAGAGAAAAAGATTAGATTTTAATATTTGTAAAAACGCAGATACTCTAATTTAATTGCTTTGTACTATTTTTTAAATGGGAGCACACCTTTCTTTCGAGGTTTTTCTATCAGTGTATATTATAATTGAAGCGTTCAGATGAAGAAGGGGTTAAGTGACATTAGTGAAGTTTTGAGATATAAGAGTTCAAAGTTTCTTGATTAGAACTTTTTTTGGGCTTACAACTGAAACTTTCTAATAAGGAAGAAAAATAAAACACATAACAATCTTTTAAAATATAAGGACTTCATTTAATAAAAATAGCTTTAAGATACATTTTTTTGATAACATTGCTCAAAAAGTGCAGTTAACTCCTTCTTCCACACATTTTTTTTTATTTATTTCAAAGGAATAACAAAGGGGTTAAGTGACATTTTTAGTTCTTCTTTTTTGTTTTTTTTTTTTGTTTTCTGCTAAGTCTGAAGATTCTGATAGAGCTTTTTCATAGAACCATTGATGCTCAAGTGGAATAAACTGCATTTGTTCTTTTAAATTTTTAATTTTTTCAACTGAGAGTGTCTTGGTTTTTTTTTCTCTAGGGAAAAAGTGTTGGGTTCTGTCTGGAATTTGTTTTGATTTTGCTATCAAAACTTCTGTGCATGATGCATCTTCATCATAACATTCTTTGTAGGAATATGAGCCGTATTTAGTAACACGTATCCATTTGACACTGTCCCTAAAGTTGATTTTGTCGTTGAAAATGTTTTTTGTTACGTTGCGGACATTAAGCTTATCCTGCAAAGCAGCTAGCGAACGGAAATGGTTTTCCATATTAACAACAATAGTATTTTTCTTACTAGCGCTTCTAATGATTTCCCTGTTTCGTTTTTCCTCAACTCCTTCTCAATTCTTCCAAAATCTCGATCACTATCCAAGTAAGTGTGACCAACTTCCGGAAACTTATGGTCGATGACATCGAAAGAGCCAAGTAAAATGAGAACTTGATATAGACAGATTAAAAACTCCTACGCGCAAGTGAACACCAAAATGAAAAGAGTAGGTACCTGCAGCTGCAAGTCAAAAGGGTCCACAAAAATAGAAACTATACTAGTAACGGTACTTAATTAATTCGCTTTTAACTTTAAAATCAGAGCGGAGAAAAATAGACAAAAAAGGAATGTAAGAAATGTTATTTCGAGTAGATACACATTTAACTCCGTCACTCTCCAAACAAATTTTTTTATCATAAATTATTTGCATTAAGGTGGTAAATGTGCATTTAACTCCTTGATGCCAAAAATCTTTTTTTTTTTTTATTTCTCTCAGTAGCATGAAGGGGGCATTTGTAGGTATTTAACTCCTCATGCAAACAAAAATGTTTTCAATTTGGATTTTTCAGTGCGTAAAGGGGTTAAGTGATTTCAACTCCTTCTTCTACTAATATCTTGCACTTTTGTGATGCATTTACCTCCTTTACACCAT